>JAJTUV010000984.1:7500-607500 GCA_021653895.1 Mastomys natalensis | reverse complement strand
TTTAAATAGTTATTTCTAGCTTTGAGATACTTTTCTTATCCAAAATACAGGTCACATAAAATGAAAGTGTACTGTTATCTTTGCCGTAATGTGTTAAAGAAGAAATGCATAGGTAAGCCTGGTTGGATCTCATGACTTAATGCCTTTTTGCTTTCCTTGTGTTGCAGGCGAGGCAAGCCTCTCTACATCTGCGAGGAGCGCTACAGAGTTCTCGAGCAGCAGTGGGTTTCCCACACTTTTGACCACATCAATAAAAGATGGGGTCCACATTATAATGGGCTGTGACACACACCTCAGCATTGCATAGATTATCATTTTCACTGAGATTGATTTTCATCAAAAATAAGCTTTAATTTAATTTTGGGGGATTGATGTTTTTGCTGAGGGATAAAAAAAAAAAAAAAAAAAACATACATTATGAAACCTTCCCAAAATTAGGTGCTTGGTAACCACATTAATGGTATAATATTTTTTCTCAAGTATCTGGACAACAAATAATTTAAATCATTCTTTAGTGGTCATTTTTTAAGTGCACAATTAATAAAAAGCACAACTGTCCACAGAAATCATTGAGAAATGATTTTCCCTACAATGCCCTTATTGGTTGTTCCCTGACAGAGAGGATGTGATTTATTTGAAGTTTTACTGCTCTTTTTGTGTTTTAATTTGCATCTGCTAAACATAATGCATCTTTTCCTTTGTCATCCTTGTGTTGATTTGAGATTTTTGCTGTATGTAATTAGAAACAAATGTAAAACATGATTTATGTGAAATATTGTATAGTAAAATTGGTCTAATAGTAGAACTTTAAATTTTTTTCTTATTGTGAGGAATTTGTTAAAGTTTAAGGCTTTGCTGAAAACTTAATTCATTCTCAGGAATTTCATAACTGCTTTCCCCGGGTACATAATTGAACTAGCTGTAAAATATAGTGCAGTGTAGTGCAGCGCACAAGGGAGGGGCAAATCGGATGTGTGCGTGGGGCGGCCCTGGGCTGAGGGGAGCTCAGTGGTAGAATGCTTATTTAGCTAACATTTACAGACCCGAGTTTCATCTTAAGCACCACACACATACAAAATCAATTTGCCATTTCAACTGAATGAATTATTAGAGTTGTTAGTGATGAGTATATGTTACAATAAAATCAAAAGGGTTAAGAAGATATACATGGCAGAGTTTTGATTCTGTGCATGCCCACCTTTTATTACCAACTAAGCCTTTATTCATATGATCAGATTGAAAATGTTCATTTGTCCCAACACATGAACTTTAAGTTTTGGAACTCTCCTCACTGACGGAAGGAGCTCATCTGTGCTAGCTTCCTGTAGTGTCAGTGATGTTTCTGTGTGGTTTCCTATGGCAGAACAGGCTCAGAGGTACTGACCCTGGTGAACGAGCCATGCTTCTGCTTTTTAGATATTGCTGTGAAGATCAGCTTATGTGTGTGTGTGGGGGGTTAATTCAGAATGGGAATGAGTTAGCTAAAATCCACTTAGTAAGGGAGAAAGAAGACGACAGAAAAACATATTTTATTGGTACCAAGTTTTTTTTCCCTAGGTGATTGAATAATTTGATGATTATTTTCAAACATAGTACTATCAAGTAATTCCTGGTACTTTGGATTTCCAAGGCTTGTTATCTAAAATTACATTTTTTACTTGTAAAAGTAAACTAAGAAACAGTGAATGAAAAAATATCAAAGTAACATTAGATCCATGTTCCAAAATTTTTTGAATTGACACAGCATTACAGAATGTGAAATTAACATAAAACGGTGGCTTTGCATTAAAATATGGGAAACAGAGTAGTACACACACAGATGTGTTCAGAATGTCAGAAGATTGCCTGGAGCATTTTAAGAAAATATGTGGGAATAGCTTGCTATTTTTATATACATTTCCAAAACAGTGAGATAACTTTGTTAAGACTAGAATGACTTGTTCAGGTAAATCCCTGCCCTTCCTACACCTGCTCTCTAAAATGCTGTGCTACAAGCTCAGCCTGCTACCTTTTTTGCTTCGATCATTATATAAATAGCAGACCATTTGTAAGTGTGGTTGAAGAGCAAAATGCTAATTACATCTCTAGTAAATACTGTTACAGGATTCATGAACTTGAGTAATTTTACAGTTTGGAACTCTGATGCTATATATACATGGTATAATGTATTCAGACTTTGATCACTACATATTTAAATGGAATGTTTATGGTTGTGCATATGGATGTGAAGTGAAAATATTAGCCTTAACTTTAAAATTTGGATATTTGATAGTGTTTATTTTGATATTGGTGAATTAGTCACCAGTAAATTTTAAAAAAAGCACTTGGTTGAAATTGTACTTGAATACATACATGCATGCTGCTAAATTAGAACCTCCATTTCCCCTAACTTTTATAAGTCCCATTTATAAACCCACTTTTAAAATAACAGGTCCAAGTTAGAGTGATGTGTGTATATTATTCAAAAACATGTACTGGTTTGATCTTGTATGAGTGATCATTTAAATACAGTACATTACTGTAGAAGCAAAACCAACCTTTATAATTAAGCAGAAATTACAAAACTAGGAATAATTGACGTTGTAAGATATGTTAATAAAACCTACTGTCATTTGCTTTGTGCAAGATCCTTAAAATGTTGAATGGTTATGTTTTCTTTTCCAATGATATTGACAGTGACACAGGAGAGTGATGGTGTAATTAGGAACTGCCTTTCACTGTGCTCTCTTGCTTCATCCTGAAGGACCAGGTCCTGTTTGTTTTGTGTGGTCTCATGGTCACACTTTTGCTAAGTGTAAGTGTCTGTGCTAAGAGCAGAAGCATGATGCTGGCCTGGTCCCTGTTGTCTGCTGAGAGTTCCCACCTAGGCCTGGAAACTGCTTCTTGAGGGCATTTGTCTGGAGTGGTCTGTGGTCTTACATGAACTGACCGTTCTCATCAGTGCACCTCTGTCCTGTAGTTCACCAGGTAGCAATTCCCTTTATACATTCTGTTATTTATTGGTTTTTATGATCTATAAAAGATGCTGACCACAGCACTGAAGAGGATGTAACCCAAGACCTTCCATACTTATGCCTTTGGGATTGTAACTGCTCATTCTCAAATTCCTTTTGTTGGATTTTTTTGACTTCATGTTGGAAAACAATTAAATAAAGCATCAAGAAAAACAAAACCCATGGTTTTGACCACGAGAATCAAATCACCAAATATATCTTCTGTGATATACCTGATAGTTAACAGCGGTGGAGAAATAATAAATGAAGACTGGCTCCACCCTCCCTTCACACCAGTCCTTTCAATAGGCCATATAACTGGCTAGATTATAGTAAGCACTTTTTAATTCAACAGTGATGAGCAAATGGGCAGAATTCAAGCAACAAGTTCTGTAAGATGACCACTAAATACTTAATAGATATTATTTGCAACACTTTAGAGCACTCCCAATCAGGAATCAATTGAAGGAGGTAATGAAATCATATAAAGAGCAGATTTCAAAAAATATATTAGTGCATGTGTGTGTGTTACATATAGATGTTTCTGTGTGTCGGGGGAGATGTAACAGCATACATATGGAGGTCAAAGGACAGCTTTGTAAACTTGGTTCTCTAATTATGTGGGTTCCACAGATCAGTCATCGGTTTCTAGACAAGTACCTTTCCCCACTGAGCCACCTCATCTTCCCTGAAGATTAGATTGAACAAAAATTTTCAGTGTCTTTTGCAAGTGTAAAAGTAACTTTAGTGTTGGAGTGTTTAAAGTTCATTTATTTAGTACATACTTATTGGACTCCTACTTTCCAGGGTGATAAATGTTGGAAATACAATGAAAAGTCAGATGTCACTTCTCATAGTTCTGTGTGTGGTAAAGGCTAAAGAGTGTGTATGAGTGTGCATGGTGTGTATGTGGATGTGATAAAAGCTCAAGAATGGGGGAGTGTGTGTGTGTGTTTGGGGCAGGAGGAGAAGAAAGTGCCACTCTCAATCAGACTAGGGGCACATGAATCAGACTTCTGGACAATAGGGATGTGTCAGATGACCCTTAAATACTGAATAGACGTTATGGGGTGTGAGGAATAATTTCAGACAGCTGTCAGACCTACTTCAGAGAGCCAAAGTTGCAGTAACACCTGTAGTGATGAGCCTGATCCTAAGGTAAGTGGTTTTGAGAAGATGCTACAACCTGTACTGTAGACTGTACAAGTGTTTGGTAAGCTATTCTGATAGTTTTACTAGAATGAGAGCAAGTTGTTCTTAGGGCTTTAGATGATTGAATAGCATGATCAGATTTTTATTTTATGAGAGTTGGCTGAACTGTGGGAAAAAAATCTAGAAGAGAGACTGGTGCCTTTACAGTCTAAATGCAGAACTCAGCAAGAGAAATTGTGATAAGGGTGTGGGCAGAATCACAAGAGTCTTAACGGGAAACTCAGATAGACGCTGGGGATTCCGTGCTGACCACGACATGAATAGTCCTGTTCTTACTCTCTAGTAGAAGGTATCACAGTGTACTACAGGGTAACAGGAAATTTCCAGACAGGACTGGGAATCAATGGGCCCTTAGTATGGAGACTTCACGAGTAGTCACATGGAAAACTTGATGTTTAAGCTGAGGGCTGAGAAAAGAGTAGAGGTGAGCCACTGGCGGAGGGTGAGAAGTCAAGGTGTGTTGTGTGTGTTCAGTATGTAGGTCCTAAAGTAACAGCATGTGGTAGAGACCAAGCATAGGAAGCAGAATAAAGTCTAAGGAGATGGTGCAGAAAAACCGGAATTGAGTTGTGGCCTCTTGAACCCACTGTCTTTATGGCCTTCATTATGGCTCTAGCCTCAGATCATCGTAGAAGTCAGCAAACCTTTTCTATAATGGACCAGAGGGTGTCTCTCCTGTTCAAATCTCTTGAAAGGCAAAAGCATTCATAGGCATGTTTAAGTGAGTGGCTATGCCTGTGTTCCAATAAAAACAACAAAAGAGCGCTGGGGGCTATACCTGCTAGTCCCCGGGGTGAGGAGCATCCGAAGGAATCTGAAAAGGGTAGGAGCATGGTTCAGAAGCCACAGAGAGATGAAGACGGTTTGTCCTGGGAAAATGACAGAAACCATTTGTGTTTCAGTCAGTATTGGCAGCTTTTTAAGAATTAGGAAGCAATTGGGGGGGGGGCATCAAATTTTGATGATGTACAAAGGAGGTTTGGACACTGAATATGAGACTCCTGTTGGTCACATCTGGCTGTTGGTGAAAGGTATCTTTGAGGAAAGGTGTCTGTTAGCGTCTAAGATGCAGAGCTATGCCTTGTACCTGAAGCTGCTGTAATGGACCTTATCTAGAGAGAAGAAATACCCTAAATAATGTCTTCGTTTAAAGAATGGGCCTGAAGAGGAGAGGAGATAAAGAAAACTGGTGTATGAAATCCTGGAACAAAGAAAACTAAGGAAAGGAAGTCATCTGTAAGCATCAAGTGCTGAGAAGAGGTTAAGACAAGAGCCCATGGGTATCATGGGAGTTCTGTGATGAAGGAAGTAACCGATGCCTCTGTCAGCCAGCTTTGGTGAGCTTGTACAAGTAGAAACCAGAATTTAACTTGTGTAGTAAAACAATGAAGTTTGAGAATTAACACAGAGGAATAGAAAATAATTTTCCAGTGCTTCCAAGCATAGCCAGGACTTATCTTGTTTGCACAGCACCTGACCATTTGTATTTCAAAAGCTGCTTCCCCCAAGATTTGTGCTAAGTACAAGGAAAAGAGGAAGCCAGAAACTGCAGTAGGAAAAAAAAAGCAGACAGCACTTTAGCGAAAAATAAAGCATTTTGATTTTCTGATCTCCTTATTTTGAGTTACTAATAACACACAGGGCTCAATAAGTAAAAAGCTTACCGTGCAAACCTGAGGACCTGAGTTCAGGTACAAAACTAGGTACAGCAACATGTGCCCATAATTCCAGCCCTGGGGAGGGGGAAATAGAAGGATTCGGGTTTTGCTAGCCAGGCAGTTTAGCTGAAGTGGCTCTACGGGGGGGGGGGGGGGGGGTGTTGGAGGAGGGGAGACCCTGTCTCAAAAACTTAGGAGGAGCCAGTGAGATGATGTTCAGGGGAGAAAGGCACTGTTATTCAACCATGTAAGCCTGACAACCTGAGTTCAATCTCTAGAATCTACGTAAGATGAGAACTAATCACACAAGGTTGTCCTCTGACTTCCACATGAGTACTATGGCATACCTCCCCCCACCCCCACAGAATAAAAATAAAAATGTAAAAAGGTAAGGTGGGAGTGGTAGGGGAAGACACTTGACATCAACCTGTGACCTCCACACACCCATGTGTATGTGCACAACAAACATCAGCACATAACTTACCGTGACTTCATTCCAATCCTGTGGAACCATCCGTCTCTATTAGAAGTTTGTTCCACAGCACAAGTTGTCAGCACTACTGTTCTTAAGAGTGCCAAGACTGGAAGGAACTAAGGAATACAATGTGAAATCGTAAGTAAAATTCCAAAAATAGATGAACGTGAAACTGACAAATTTTGAGTAGGAACTGTTTAGTTAGTGGTAAGTTAAAGCCAGCTGATTTTTGCTAGTTGTGCTATAAATGTGTGAGTTGTGAGCACAGGGGAGGAGAGCTAAGGATATATAAGAAATGTTATCCATGCACCTCCTCTGCGACATTTAAAAGCTATTTAAAATGGAAATTTTTAAAGTAGAACCAAGTGAGTGGGTCTCTGACTCTTGCGCCTGCTCTTGAGACACTTCCTCCTGTCAGATTGCTTGTTGCTTCATCTTATTTGTTATTTTGTAGTTATCTTTTACAGGCCTGCTCTTTTCAAATGAGAGATAGAGAGGGAGGAGAGATGGGGAGGAACTGGGAGGAATAGAGGGAGGGAAAGCTAAAATCAGGACATATTGTATGAGACAATGATCTACTTTCAATAAAATGAAATAATGACAAAAAAAGAAAAGACAGGACAAGAGGACCTATTTTTTATTGCAGGAATAAGGAAAGCCCAAGTTTGTATTAAAGGAACATACAGAATCCCAGGAAATCAGGCCTTCAGCAGTCATCTTACTGCTCTATTGCTGGGAAAAGGCAGTGACCAAGGTAACTTAGAAAGGAAAGCATTTACCTGGGGGCTCTCTTATAGTTTTAGAGGGTTAGAGTCCATGGCCATCGCTGCGGGAGCATGACGGTAGGCAGGCAGGCAGGCAGGCACAGGAGCAGTAGCCAAGAACTTACATCCTTATCCAAGAGCAGGAGGCAGAGAAAAGACTGACTGGGAATGACATAGGTTTTTGAAATCTCATAGCCCGCCTCCAGTGATATGCGTCGTACAACAACACCTCCTTGTTCTTCCTAAACTCCTCCACCAGTTAGGAGCCAAGCATTCAAAAATATGAGCCTATGGGAACCATTCTCATTCAAACTACCAGAACAGTTAACATCAACATTATTCTTGAAAAATCGTCTGACTATAAAGTTTTCAGGGCCCACCGACCAATGAGGATAAAATTAACCAATCTTAGGCTTTTCACAGCATAAAAAGCCAGACAAAACTGAACAGAATTAACAACAAAAGGCCCTCAGATTTTATTTAAAGTCATGCTGACCACCACTTATGTAAATCATTGAAGATTAGTTGTAAACATGGAAATGTCAGCCAAAAGGCCTGATAAAGGCCTTGATGATATGGCTCAGAAAAAAAAGCTATAAGCTTTCCTGGCAGACACAGTGCCTGGGTTCCATCCCTAGCACAGCATATAATAAACTCCCATGGAATTTCAGTGAATAGTGAGGCCCAACTAGGCTGAATCTTATCTTATTAAGGGAATTATTGACTGAAAAGGGAAGAGGGGGCTAAGTCTGTAATACAAGCAAATAATAGCAATAAAATGACAATAACAATGATAATAAAATCCCTGATAAATGAGTTGAGGTACTAATTCTATTGTAGCCCAAGAACAAAGGTGCTGGAGAAAGAAAAGTCCTCGGGAGGATGATGACATTATCTAGATTCTTGAGTTATTTTTGAATTGTTTGATTGTGTATAAACCCAGGGCTTTACATACAAGTGCTCTACCATTGAGCTACACCCACAGCCCTGAACATGTTTCAAATAAAGTGAAGGAATACAGTGAAGCAGGATCCATAGAAAACTAACAGACCATATCAATTCAAGATGTTGAAGTGATCAGACAATCATGAGTTTATTTTGTATTTAAGAAGAACCAAGGAGAAATTCTGTTACTAAAAATATAACCAAAATTTGGAGCTCAGTTCTGTGATGAATACCCATTGAAAAGTGACTAAGGAAAAACTTAGCTGGATCTTCCATTAGAAGGAACTATCTAGAAGAGGGCAGAGAAGATAGAAATTCAGTTTAAAGGTAGGAGACATGGTGGTTAGTAGGAGCTGTCAAATACTTTGGAAAATGAGGCTAGGCAATTGCAGTGACAAGGCTGAAGCCATTAGGAAGAAAGAGTTGATGAGGGAATGGCAGTGAATCATAGATTCACAAAACCTAGTAGGTCCTAAAAATGGGACAAAAGCAGCTATGCTTAGATGGCACTGCAATGAAAATGTAAAACAACAGAGCAATCAGACTACTTCGTGAGAAAGGATTGATTACCTCAAAAATTCCTATCCTCGCTAACACAAAAAGCCAGAAGGCTGAAGGAAAATACAATGTTGAAAGAGCTTGAGAACTAAAGATCTGGTCGCAAATATTCCAGAATGAAGTCAAAAGGCATCAAGTACAATGACAGCAGAAAGTCTGAAAGCAGATCTCCAAGTAGACAGAAAAAGAGCCAGAAAGGAGGGTGAGACTTATCGAGAAACGAGAACAGATCTATGGTAAATGCAGCTAAATGAACAATTATCACACCAAATTAGGAAAATGTATCACGTGGTATTTGAGGTTATGTGTGTGTATTTGGACATGGTAGACTATAATATGGCCAAGGTAAATAGAACTAAGATTCCCCAAACTCTTATAGTATCTCTAAAGGGGATAAGCATTAGTAAACTTAGTCATGAAACATTGTGACCTCCAGTTAGGCAATAGTTTACAAGCTATGATACCTAAACTACAAACAAACCTATCTTAGAAAAAAAAGTAGACTTTATCAAAACTTAAATCTTGATAATCAAGAAAGAAAAAAGACAACATACAACATGGGGAAAAGTGTTTACCAATCATATGCCTGTCAAGATTTAATATCCAGACTATATAAAGGGCATTTATCATGAACAACACAGTACAACTTAAAATTGGCTAAACTGAAATAGAGTCTTCCAAAGAGGATGCATGATGGTGAAAAAAACACACAAGAAGATGGTCAATCATTTCTGGAGAAATATAAATCAAAGACACAGCATGATATAGTTTCCTATCCACTGCGATGGCTTCAATTACAATGCTGGACAGCAGCTAAGTGTTGAAGAGGATGTGTAGCAACTGGAAGCCTCCTACATCGCTAGTGGTGTATGGATGATTTCTTCAGCTGGATTTCAGCCTGTGTCCCAGCCCTGGGGAGAAGGAGGCAGAGCGATCAGACACTCAAGGCTACCTTCCGATTCATAGCAAGTGGGAGGCTAGTTGGGTTGTATAAAATTCTGTCTCGAGGAAAGATTCATTCATTCATTGGCAGTTTCTCTACAAGTTAAACATAGAGTTATATATTACCCAGGATTCTCCTACCTACCTACCTACCCAAGAGAATAGAAAGTGTGTGTTCAGACACTTACGGCAGCATCAGTCATAACAGGGGAAAATGTCCAGCCTTTGGTGTACAAGCAAAAGTGCCATACCCATGAGTACCAATGCATGTTATCACATGGATGATCCCTGAAAATATGCTAATTGTAATACATAAAATACATGAGTTATTTCAAAATCAATTTCTCTGTCATGTCTACTATAGACAAATCCATATGGAAATGCTGGGTTAGTGGTTGTCAAGGAATTGAGAATGAAGAAGTGGGAGTTACTGCCAACTGTGACTTTCCTTTTGGAGAGCTGGAAATATTCTAAAATTGGTGGTGATAGTTGTGAACGCTGTGTGAACCTCAGGGGGGAAAACAATTTTATACTTTTGAGGGGAGGAATTTTATGCTGAGTGAATTGCTTTCAAAAGTCATATAGTCTTAAAAATACCCATATGTTTTAGTATTTTTCATACATTTTTGACTGGTTCTGCCAGTGTTGTTATGGTGGGGAAAATATAAACACTAGAACCAGGACCTGAAGTAAAGTCCAGCCTTGCTAGGACATTTCACCGGCTGTGTGATCCTGGGGACATCAGTCAATGTTACCAAACTTTGTTTCTTCATCTGTGTGGTGAGAGAGATGATGCTTTGCACTGAGGCTGCTGTGAGGATGGGCATGGTGTGTTAAAGAAGCAGTTAGTCAGAGAAGCTGGAGCCTCTGGAACGCTGAACACACACACACACACACACACACACACACACCATACATACCACATATACACACACCACACATACCATACATACACCATACATACACACACCACACATACACACACACACACCACTACCACCACCCACACAAACATCACACACATACACAGTGTGTGTGTAGTGTGTGTGTGTGTGAGAGAGAGAGAGAGAGAAGAAGAAGAAGATGGATGTAATAACTGATATTCTCCACAGTAAGCTGATAAAATATTTTTTATAAACTTGATATTTGCATAATAAAAATAGTTGTAGCTTGAACTTGGAAGATGGGCAATTCTTCCAAAGAAAACTAAGGAGATTTAAGGTCTCCAGTGTGGGAGTCAGAGGTTGTAATCCCAGGTCTGCAGTTTCAGACTTCAGTCCATGTGTGGAGATATTCCACTCATGCTAAGTGAAAAATGCATTATACCTTGGAGAGTTAATTTCTGGTGAATAAACAAAAGAAAACCCATTTTGAAATAGAATAGGAAAAGGTTAAACCTCCCAAACCAGAGGGAAATTGAATAATATGCACAAAATAGATAAAGAAAGGACTTAAAAAGCAATATATCCAGGAGAGAAAAGGGGAGGTGTGTGAGAAGGCACAGGTTTAAATGAACACTTAGAATAGTCTCATCAAGTTGAATCCAACAGTCTGAATCCTACAGAAAAGACAAAGGGTCTTAGATTAAATAGAAAACCAGTGAGGGTTGGTTAGGTTTTTTTTGTTTGTTTGTTTTTGTTGTCAAGCTGATTCAAGCTAGAGTCAGTTGAGAAGAGGAACCTCAACTGAGAAAGTGCTCCCATTAGAGTGGCCTGTAGGCCAGCCTGTGTGGCATTATCTTGATTGATGGCTGATGTGGAAGGAACCACTGTGGGTCATGGTACCTTCCCTGGACAGGAAGTCTTAGGGTGTATAAAAAAGTAAACTGAGCAAGCAAGCCAGGAGTAAGCCAGTAGGCAGTGTTACTCTATGGTCTCTGCTTTACTTTCTGCCTCTAGGTTCCTGCCTTGGCTTTTCTTAGTGATAGACTGGACATGTAAGACAACCAAACCTTTCTCCCCCAACCAAACTAAGACATAGTATATGCAGTTTTCAAGAAACTCATCTAAAATGACTATGGCTATGTGTTGTGTGTGGTTTATGTATTTGCACATGTTTGTGTGCATTTGCACTGTGGCTTGTACATGGAGGCCAGAGACTGACGTCAGTGGTCTTTAACTGCTCTTTACTTTATTTTTAAGGCTTGATGTCTTCATGAACATGAAACTTACCAGTTTGGCTAGTTTGTCTACCCAGCAAGCTCTGAGTCATGTCAGATTTCAGGTTACATCCCACTGTGCCAAGATTTTACAGAGACACTGTGAATCTGAGCTCAGACCCTCATGTTTGTGTGGCAGACACATTACCAACTAAGCTATCACCCTGGCCCCAAATATGGCTATATTTTTAAAGACACACTGGAGAGATACAGTGAAGCATAATAACATCTAGCCTTGGCAAGGTTGGGAAATGAGAAGATCTCTTTCAGGTTGAACTCAGAGTGGAGGGTGGGCATGTGGGGGTTTTAGATTCTGTACACATTTTATGTATTGGAGATTTCTATAAGGAACAAAGGTCTGAGGCTCTAAGGCTAGTCTATAAAGTGTGGCATAGTAGCATGACCATTTCATAATCGGAGCATCCGACTGTGTTAATGAGAACCACATAGGTATAAAAGTTATAATCAAATGCATTAGTTACTTTTCTACTGCTGAGATAAGACACCATGACCAAGACAACTTATAACAGAAAGCACTTACTTTGAGGTTCATGGTTTGAGAGGATTTGGGTGCATGGCAGGGAGCATGGCATGTGCAGACAGGTAGGAATGATGCTGGAACAGTAGCAGAAAGCTCACAGCTTGATCAATAAGCATGAGGCAGAGTGAGCTAACTGGGAATGATGTGGGTTTTGAATCTCAAACCCACCCCCAGTAAGGCACCTCCTCCAACAAGGTCACACCCGATTCTTCCCAAACAGTTCCACCAACGAGCACCAAGTATCAACTACGTGAGCCTATGAGGGCCATTCTCATTCAAACCACCACAGCAGATGAACTATTTCACAAAGTAAGTAAAAACTGAAACATGTAGATAGGCCCCTGTGGTCGGCACTTACATCTACACAGCTTGATAACTAGAGTCATCAGAAATACTGTGTCAGACAGCTTACATATTTTGACTGCCACAGGTCACCCCAGCATATGTAATGGCCACAGAGGCCAAGATCTAGAGAAACCTTACCTTTCACAAATGCAGATATGCCAAAAAGAAAACAAGGGAAAAAGTGTTCATTTGTTGAACTGTTTTTTAGTGGTGTTGGGAATCAAATCCAGAACTTTTGGCAAGCTAGGTTAGTACCCTACCAATGAGCTAGCATTACCCAGAAAGATAGAACATTTTTATATGAATACACAATGGTAAGATGTATACACAACAGCGGTGGTGGAGGCAGGGTGAGAGGGACATGAATTAGAACCCTCTAAAAGTCTCTATATAATTTACACCTCCAGTCTCCTAATGATTCAAAGATGAAAAACAACATAGTTATTTCTATTTAAATTATTAAAATATAAAAATATTAAAATAAAAATAGTTTAAAATATAAAATAAAATTAAAATATAAAATGATGGCAATCTGCTATGAAGGAAGACACAAGAAGGAATTATTTGACAGATGAGAACAGCACATAATAGCTAAATAGCATTTGCATGGGGCTAGACCTTGAGAGCAGGCCAAGTTCCACAGCCAGTAGCTGTATTTTGAAGTCTTCTTTTAGGTCACGGCTCTCTTCCTTTTCTTCGAGTTGCTGCTTCTTTAACAGTTCCTTTGATCTGATATAGGCTCTGTGGTTGGAGGAGGGTGTGGCACTCCAATCCATGTGCTCACGTGTAATTTTGGTGCCAACAGTGCAGGTACCAGAGTAGTACACGGAAAGTCCTTTTGTCTGACAAGGAACAGAAATATTCTGAACCAGTCTGTTCTGGGCAATGCTGCTTGGATTCATTAAGAGTTCCTGGGATTCTGCTGGCTGGAGTCCAGGTGTTGCCAAATGATCCATTTATCAATGGAAATTTTCATGATCGATGTGTCACATGTCACTTGCTCAGAATTTGTTTTTTTGTTTCTCTGATGTTGTCATTTGGGAAAGCAGCAGTTGAGGCTGGAGGGGTTGGGCTTCCAGGAGTTCCACATTTAGGATTTGGATCATTCAAGATTGTAGTCTGGGGAATTTCAGCATTTGGGGAACTTGCCCTTTCAGGATTTTAGAGTTCATTGATGGGTCTTGGGATTGTAACCGTAGTGTTTTTACATCAGCGCCATTTCCATTTGGGTGGGGTGGGGGGGAATGTACTCCAGAGACACTTTCTGTGAGTTTTCTGGGGTATTCACTCGCTACTCACAGTAAGAGGGAAAAGAGAAAGCAAGTGTGTGCTGAGTACACTACGAAACTGTCAAGAGCCACGAGGGGAATGCACAGGGCAAGAGGAAATCCCCAAAACACACTGGGTGAGAGAAAAAAAAATGGATAAAGTCGACTATAGAAACCAGTTATGCTTCCACCCCTAGACCAAGCAGAGAGAGAACCCTCTCTGACTGGCGATCTGAATTCTTGCTTAGGCTTCGAGGCTAAGCACTGCAAGGGAATATAAATAAAAACTAAAAATATCTATCTGGGTTCCCTGAGGGACAAACCTGACTGCATAGGGGTTGATGTCAAAAGTATCCCCTCTCCAGGAAAAAGACATCGGGATGGGCATGGCCCTCATGCCTCACTGGACAATGACAGGAGGACCTGAGCCATTACAAGGTCCCCTTCAATTATTGGAGGTCAGGCCTCTATCCCCGCCTTTGCAAGAATAGAATTGCCAAGGCCCTTCTTACTTAGAGAAGGGAGGAGATGTCAGGAGCAGCCCTGCATATATACTAAAGGCCTAAAATCATCCATAGGCCTAAAGTCAGCAATAGGCCTGACATACATACATACTAACACAAAGTCTTGGGTCTCTGTGGAAAAACACTGAAACAGAAGGCTATAAGTTATTGTAAACAGGCAGCTTCTGTGGAAATTTACCAGACCTAGTAGTCATAGGTCTTATAAATAGGCAGCCTCGGTGGACAGTACCAACTTAGATAAGGACAAGTGAATCATAGGCAGAGTCATAGTGCCCTGTCCCCTGAACCTCACTCAGCTGATACCCTGTTCTGAAAGGTATCGTACTCCCCCTGAACACCTATGCTCCGGTCCATTCCCTTCCCCACATCCTGCCTTTTTGTGTTTATAACCTCTGTGTAAATAAGTAAATTATGATGTGATTTAAATAACTAAATAAAAAAAAGAAACCAGTTATGGACACTTAAAATTTGTGTAGAAAAAAGGACTACATAATTTAGAAAAATAGGTTCCTATCCAAGGATAATCTTAAGAACATTCTCTAAGTACTGACACTGATGGACAAGGAGAATGGGGGTTTGTCCGCTTATATTTTTCAAAACCTTCCTTAATAAGTGTACCTAGATGCTTTAACGTCCCTTCTAGCTCACTACATCAGAGGTAGTGGAAAGGAAAGGTTAATAGGGCAAAGGAGAATGTGGACCTGTTTAGAAATAGTTCTTTGGAGCGAATCCAATCTTTGTTGTCAGGATATCAGCAGTTCAGCTCACACAAATCAGCAGTGGCATCACAATCCATTCGTAAACACCATTCACAAATCAGCAATGGGAGTTCCATCTGGAAGAAACCATGAGGCTCTGCCAATTGGCCTGGGTCCACAGAAGCAGCAAGAAGCTGCCAGAAACACCACTAGAGGTTCTTTGGTGTATTTCCATGAAGTCATGACAAATGATGACCAACAAAGAGTGGCAAGGCCAACCAATACTATAGGGGGTCATCAGTGAAAGCCCAGTAATAATCAGCAAAGAGAGGCAAGGCATTAACAATAGCACACAGTGTCGTCCACTGTCCGTTGGGTTATATTTATACCCTTTCCAAACATCACGTGTTCTCTCAAGTGTCTGCTCTAGCAAAATCTCACATGCTCTTTTCCAAGGCTGTTTCCAGAAAAAACACTACCTGTATGTTCTCAGCAAAACATCGTCTCATAAGACAGTTTCCAGAAGAATAGCACAGCACACAACAGAGTCTTCAAAGAACCCAGAAATTTTCACTTCAGTGGTTGGGCAGGGAAGGGAGTCCCAGTGCTGGAAAGAGCCAAAGCAAGAACAGGTTTTGTGTGGATATGATCTGGTTATCCTACTCTCTGATCCTGAGGCCTCTGCTCTCCAAGTGGAAGGAAGTATGACAAGAGTGATTGATGGTGGTCACAATATCAACAGTCCTCGCCATTGGCAGATAATGATAAAGAAATGCGGACTCACTCTTTGAAACAGGGTTTTCTAGAGCACTGCTGATATTTCTCAATTAGGTGAGGTGAGATGAACACATTACTCAAATCATTCTGCTAGCTGAAGCGGCTAGAAGGATGCTTCCAGGGGCTCCTTCAAATTATGGAGACACAGTAGAGTAGAATGTGCATAGAGGAGCCTAGTCAAGCCAACTACCTCCTGCTTTCCCTCTGATGTTTGCATGCAGTAGACAACTAAAGTCCACTGAACACATGTGCATCTCTGGGCAAGCATCCACCTGGGTGGAACATACTGCCGAATAATAATATCCACCATCTCTTTTGACTCTGACGCTATGATTCAATGAAGGGTTTGAAATTGTGCACCAACTTGTTTTTCCATCCCCACAGAGAACAGAATGGGAGTTGATGAGTCTAGCAACGAGAGAATTGATTAGATTTAGGGAAGAGCTTCCCTAAACTTAAGAGCAATTAACCATTGGAGTGGCTTCGCATGGAAGCTGGGACTCTTGCTCCCTTGTGATCATTAGGGGAGAGACAGCAGCTGTTGAGGGCAGTGCATACTCGCTGAGAGCTATCTCATAGAGTATGGAGCTGGGAGCTCTGAGGCTCCATATCCCTAGATGCCTGCTATTTGGTGTACAGAAATGGAAGGAAATGTCTATGACTTAAGTGTCTTGTGTCTCAAATGACTCTTGCCTCCTCAGCCTCTCATCTTCTGTCAAGTCTTCTTTGGCTCCTTTCCTTAGCCACAGAGGGTTTGACTCTGTCTGACCCTGTCTCTAAGTATGCTATTCAACTTGGGGTGGGGCAGGCAGTGGTCATCATTTACCTTTGAAGTAGCTCAACAAGGTACTTCTTCCTAGATGGGCTAACATACCACTCTTCATGTTCTGGCTTACAAAGTTTGCTCCATAGCAAGCTGAGCCCCATCTTTGTAGTCATTCCAAACTGATTCTACAAGTTCCTTCCCATAGATTCTCACAGCAGACCCTGTTCCCCCTCTCACAGAGGAGCTTGGTTTGATTTGGGTTATTTGACTACAAAAGCCTAGAGGGCCAACACTTATTTAGAAATGTTAGAAATCCACAGAAAGATGAGATTGAGATTTTGTAGAGAGTTAAAGATTTCCCATTTAGGGAGAGAGTTCACGATTAGCCAAGCAATGCCAGTGGTTAGTCTGATTTCTCAGGCAAAAGGCAGGCTAATTGTTTGCCATCCAAAGTGCTTGGAGACTCCTTAAAACCAGCCACCCTGTGCAAATGTCTTTGAGGAACCCCTGCTGTGTCTGAAGTCTTTTCTATTAACTAAATGTTCAAGTTGAGATCAATAGATGGACTTGTGAACAAAGTGACGGGTTATAAATGTGCTGTTTTTCAAATGGCAAATCTAAGGTCTGTGACTGATGACCCTCAGTGAGATGGAAAGGAGTTGATACTAACACCACGAGATATAAATTATTACCCAAGCTTAATAGACGAAGCCACAGGGGCCCAACGAAGGGCAATAACCTCCACCAATGCACAGTGATGTGGTGGTAGAGCCAGGATTCAATGGGCTGGAGCAAATGTGGAGCTTGGGAAGGAAGCAGCATCAACCTAGGGGTGAGGGAGGCAGGCTGGCCGGCTGTCAAGAAAACTACAGAGTGATGTAGTTGTAGCTGTGTGTCCCTCAGGCTGGACTTGACTAACCCAATGCTAAACCCAGAGATCCAGATGGGTAGGGCCTGATGTTTGAAGGGTTGGATGCTTCCTTTTAATTAGTTGCTCTTCTGGCATGGAAAACAGATCGAGAAGCACAGTATAGAGTCTTAGAGCCATGGCTGCCTGTGTTTGTCCATCTTTCTGCTGAGTTCTTATGGACCAGGGACAAAGGCTCTGTCTCCATACTTGGTGTTGGAGACAGGTACCTGGGACAGGGGAAAATCAACACTCCAAATATTTCTCATCGAATTGCTGTTTTGTTTGAATAGCAGGTCATCCACATGTGTCAACTGTTGCTCTTCATGATGGGTGATGTAGGAATTTCATCCAGGGTATCACATCTGGAGCTACAGGATAGCATCTGGCCCATAGAAATGAAGTTCATTTTGCTTGCTAGTTAAGGTGTCCTGCAGTGTTTCCATTGTCTGGCAAGAACTCTGGGTGCTCCTACCTCCCCCGAAAATAATAAGAAAGTGCTTGGGAACCCCTACAGACTTGTGATGAAGGAGAGAAACATCTGACTTTCTTTCTGAACCACAGAGGAGGCATCTGAACTTCTGTACAGACTCCAAACTGTGCACAGCCATTTCAGAACCAAGTGGAAGGCAAGAAGCCTGACAGAACTCAGCTATGCTGGTAGCAAACGCATCCCATCATTTACTGAGAAGGTCCACCCATCTCCTCCAGGATTTCCTCCAGTTCTTAGGTAAAACCAAAAAGCAAATCCCAGAGTCTTCATTAATGCATTGTAATTGTTTGAATGCTGAGGTAGGCTTAAGAGATATGCTCTTAATTTACAGGTCCTGAATAAATGCCGGAACACATTGTGAGGATTCTATACCATGATGAGTAGACACCTAGAAAGAGCAACACAAACATGTTTCTATCTGTCTGCCTATCTGGCAGTCCATATGTCCTTTGGACTAATAGCTATTTTTTTGAGTAGTAATTCTGTGTCTAGAAACCCAGACATGGAGCCAGAGAGGAAAAGAGGATAAAACTTCCCAGTAATGAAAGGGAATGTAGTTCTGTCCTGATGGCAAATAGGGAAAACCCTTAATTTCCTGGCATATGCATATAAATATTTGGGAAAGGTTATTTACTTTTATTGTAGGGAAAGAAAAACAAGAAATATAAGTTGGCCAGCATAAATATGACCCAAATCTGAGGCATTTCTCAAAGGTGGTGTCTCATACGGACAGTGGAATTTGTAGCTGGGGTAGGACACAGATCATGAGGTGGATGGATACTATCCTCTGTCCTCTGCTTTGAACTTGTAGAACTAGGTCAGATGAGCCTGAGGGGCCCAGTGGAAAAGACTAGAGAGCTGCTCACAGACCACCCTATCCAGGGAGCAAAGTCTGCAGACAGGAGTCAATTAAAGTTGGGAAAGGCCTTTTGCTGATACAAGTCCCTGCTGCTGGGGAACCCAGTGTCTTGGCAGATCTATGCCAGGGGCTGGGAAAAGACTGAAGCAGCAGGACTCTTTCTGACTCAGTGCTCAGGCTCCTGGGAACAGTTGGGATTTCTGCTGTTTAAGGAATTAAATTGTTGGAATCTCACTCACCCATTGCTAATACTCCCCAAGATGGTACTGAACATAGAGCATGGGAGTTTCTCCTGGTGTAGAGAAATATGGGGGCTGCAGGAAGAAAAGGCAGAGGAAGAGGCCCATCTTTTGAGTCATTTATTCAGGGTTGAGGATTGTGGGGTCTGGCAGTTGGTATCTCCCTTGTAGACAGTGGGCTTATTCTAAACCAAGCCTGTGGAGCAGGTTTTTTTCTGGGCTGGGAAGAGGTCTCATGTTCCATAGTTTTCCATATGTAAGAATGAGGACAGTGTGTGTGTGTGTGTCTTTCTCCCAGGGCCTCCTGCTACCCAGGAAGCTTTTCCTAAGTTAACTCAGCTGACACACGTGACTGGTATAGTATGCATTCAAGTGATGCTTGATGAAAGATGCACATAGAACTAATGAGAGAGATCGAGAGCGAGAGAGAGGGGGAGAGAAAGAGAGAGACAGAGAGAGAGGGAGAGAGAGAGAGAGAGAGAGAGAGAGAGAGAGAGAGAGAGAGAGGGAGAGAAAGAGAGAAAGCTAACTCATGTAGGGCATGATAGAGTCACCAGGTCACAGAAACAGGATGGAGAAAAACAAAGCAAGAACAGTAAAACATCCAAGAAGCCAGTATGATGGGACAGGAGTTGGCCTGTGTCACTCCCAATGGGCTCATTGTCAGAAATGCACCAGAACAGCTGCAGCTTACCCCATGTGAAGCACACTACACCCAAAAGTCATTCACACAAGTTTCAAAGGGAACTGTAAGAAAATATCTAAACTCTCAGATACACAAGACAGAAGATAAGTAGCTGAGTAGGAACTACTCCCAGTAGGTGAAAAGACTGATCGAAACTATTACTGCAATGGTCCTAAGAACTCCAAACTGAATTCTGGGCCCATTTAATATAGCATTAAATGATCCCTGTAGCCTTAAGTCTTTTCTAGAAGTTATGGTCAGTTTACTTTGTCATGGAATTTGGAATCTATTTGCTCAGAAAACTTTTTGCTTCATAGGAGTGAAATTAAAAAAAAAAGTTTCAGTGATTAAGCTTGCAAGTCCATGAAAACTTACTCACCTAATGTGACTCAGGGGACAAGGTCCAGCTGGAGCACAGGTGTGTTTGGGTTTAAACCAGTCTATTCTTGTTACAAATCATATTTCCTGTCTTCAGAGGCATAATTTGGGATTTCACACAGACGTTTGAAAATAGCATCAATATGATCCGTGCAGAAATGATTCAGAACCACAAGGACCGACTTGTCACCTGGAATCCATACAGGCTCCTAACAAGTGACTGGATGTATCTGGTACTTTTCAAATTAAAAAGAGGGCTCTAGAAATAGAATATGAAGTCTTTGATTCAAATTCCAAGGCTCCTAGACTGCTTCTGGGTTTGTTCTGACTTATCGATGTGCTGGACTTTTTGTTGCTGTGACTACATGCCTGGTAGAAGCAACTTGAGAAGGATTTGTTGGGCCTGACAATCTCATAGGTTTCTGTCCGCCATAGCACAGCACCATGGCAGAGTCAAGCAGCTTGCTCACACCATGGCAGCTGTGAAGGAGGGAGATGGAGGACTGGCTGGTTCCTCCTTCTAGTCTGTGCAGCACCTGCCCACCAGATGGCGCTGTCCACATCCAGGGTAGGTCATTCCCCCAAGTTCATCTTTAAAAACACTCAGAGACAAAACCAAACTCTGCTTCTCTATCTAACCAAGTTGGTGGTCAGAATTAACAGTGATGGCGATGTCCTCTGTTCCCTGGACTCTTCTCCATGCACAGTGACAGCGAGCGCTAGTTTTGGCTTAGGATGGAACCCATTGACAGAAGAACTTCACAGAAAGGATGGGAAGAGAGACAAAACAGACCACAAAGGAAATAGAGCAGCAACCAGAGGAACATCAGATCCTGGAAAAATGGAACAGACAGAATTACAAAGAAAGAGGAAGTTGACTGGTTCTATGCCACTAAGGACCAAGACTGATAATATTATGGCCATGATTACTATGGCAACATGAGATATGAATGGGCTCCATAATATAATAACATATATTATAGCATATGTAGAACATAATATATGTTAACAAAGTGTGCTAATAAAATGTCAGTCATACTGCTGGCTGCAAGTTCCAGCTCTCTAGAATCTGCCTCAAAGGGCCCTGTCTTAGTCAGGGTTTCTATTCCTGCACAAAACATCATGACCAAGAAACAAGTTGGGGAGGAAAGGGTTTATTCAGCTTACACTTCCACATTGCTGTTCGTCACCAAAGGAAGTCAGGACTGGAACTCAGGCAGGTCATGAAGCAGGAGCTGATGCAGAGGCCATGGAGGGATGTTACTGGCTTGCTTCCCTGGCTTGCTCAGCTTGCTTTCTTATAGAACCCAAGACTACCAGCCCAGGGATGGCATCACCCACAATGGGCCCTCCCACCCTTGATCACTAATTGAGAAAATGCCTTACAGCTGAATCTCATGGAGGCATTTCCTCAAAGGAGGCTCCTTTCTCTGTGATCCAGCTTGTGTCAAGTTGACACACAAACCAGCCAGTACAGGTCCCTAAAGGACTAGTACTTGCTGTCTGTAGTTCTTCTCAGAAGTCGGGTAAAGCTCTGTGGTACCTGCCTTAAGAATATCAGAATAATAATAATAAATAATAATAATAATAATAATAATAATAATAATAATAATAAATTAGCAAGGTATAGAGGTTTATGCCTGTAATCCCAGCACTTGGGAGGCTGAACCAGGATGATTGGCCACAAATTCAAGGCCAGTCTGGGCTACATAGTGCCAGTCTGAGTTACAAACCAAGATTCTGTGTTAAGTAAAACAACCCCCCCAGTCCTTGGTTCACCCAGTGCTGGGCAGAGGCTGTCTTTTGCAGTGGATGCCTTAGAATTCCCATTTGTCTTCCAAACATCCAGTGCTTTGCAAGGAATATGAATATCTCTGCTAGAATCCCTGCCTGAGTTCTGTTTCCAAACAGACTCTAACTCAGAAATATGATTTCAAGAAAGACCCAAGCTGAATGAAACCCAGGATTGCCCTTAGTTGAGACAAACAGGGCCGTGCGAGTAGCTGACTTGGAATATGGCTTTGGACATAAATGATGAATGTTGGATATGAACTCCTGGAGGTGAGTCTGTGCTCAAAAGAGAAACCTGGGCTGCCACGTCATGAGCAGGCCATCAATATAGGCACTTAGCCTACGACTAGGACTCTCTGTCTGGAGACATTTCAGGCCTTCCCCCACTTCTTCTCAGTTCCAGTGACAGCACAGAGAGGGGCTTCATACATACCTGTTGCATGAAGGACACGTGGCAAACCCACGGTGTCTGTTGAGTAATTGTACTTACAACAATAAACTGTTTTGAAAATAAACTTTCCCCGAACTGAGCCAAAAGGACAGGAGGGGCACTGATGGATCCCCAACATCCACTAGCAAGCAGGTACAAGTGGCCCTTTGGGATGTTTGGGACTCTAAAGCCTGATCCCCATCCAGAGCTGGCGTTTGATATAGAGCCTCCACTTCAGCACAGAGCATGGGCCTCCTCTCCCTGAGCTCTCTCAGGAAGAACCCACTGAACATTCTCTCCCTCTTTCACAGGGCCTCCTGCTTCCCAGCCGCCTCAAGTTCTGGTGACTTATTCATTATTCATATCTTTTCATTCTTGTTCTTGAGAGCAGGGCTTCCTTGCTCCGGGTTTAGTCCCATCTCTGGGCCGCTTGAACAATGGCAGGTAAGGTACTTCCTGCTCTGGCCAGGAGCGGAAGGAAAACTAATGCCCAGAGCCTGGTGTCCCGGGCGACCCCGGTGGGTTAACACCAGTCAAGGGCCTCCAGTGTCAGGTGTCTGTCATGATTCTGCTTTTGTTTGTCCCCTGCAGCAGCTCTGGAGGTGAGCAGTGAGCACACAGCAGACAAAACAGGGTAAGAAAGAATTTCTAATTCTTCCTTCTTGCACTGGGGAGAACCAGGCTGAAGCCATCAGATGTGCAGAGGACCGGGCTTTCTGCTTTGCTTGATTTGTTTAAATCCTGAAGAAATTACACACACACACACACACACACACACACCACACACACACACCACACACACGCACACACAGACCAAAATTATGCCAGCTATGGTGTTAAAACTAGTGAGGTTCAGTAGATTTAATTTAGATGTGATTGAAAAATGACTCGCTGTGTATCCTCTTTTTTTTGTTGTTGGATGTGTTTCTTGTTTAAAAAATAATAAAGCAACGGCTTGGAATTTTAATGCAATTCCAGGTGAGTACTAAGCATGTAAAATTATTTGTCATCTAACTAGATTCCTGGGTAAACAGTTCGTTCTTTACTCCTACTCGACTGTGTGTGTGTGTGTGTGTGTGTGTGTGTGTGTGTGTGTATAGGGAAAGAGTGAGACACTGGGATTGAACCCAGGGCTTTGTGACTGCTAGGCAAGTACTCTTCTTGATACTAACCTTCCCTTCCTTTTTCTATCAGATCTTGTTGAGACAAGAGTCTTGCTATGTGGCTCAGGCCACATATACACTATACAGTTCACTATATCACTATACAGTTCAGGCTGGTCTCAAACTTTCCACTCTCTGCTTCTGCCTCCCAAGAGCTGGGATTATAGATGTGTCTCGTAATGGCCCAGACTGCTGCTGTCAGACTCGAGGAATTTCAAAGTTTCTATTCTTTGAGGCTGTTTGCAACCATCCTGCCTGAGTGGTGCTGAGCAGCCATGTTCAAGAGAGAGCCACAGTCAAACCTCTGCCGAGCACGATTCCTGTTGCTTAGACCCTGGGTACTCAGATTCTTCTCTGCGGGCTCAGATGAGATAATGCAGAGTTCTGCTCTGTAGCATAAAACGTTTGGCTTGCAGTGAGTCCCATGACATATCCCAAGAGCAGGGCAAGGGTGGAAGTCTTCTCTCTTTTCTGATTGCTATAGGCTATGCACTCATCCCCACCTTCCCCATCTCCTGTCCCCCAGGCCTCCACCAATGCTGAGGAACAACAGGCTTATGGAAGGTCACATCTTTAAGATGGTAATGGTGAAGGGAAAGAGAGGCCTGCATCTCCTTATTCTTATTATAATTGCTGCTTTATGGTGGCCTTATGCCATTATGCTGGCTACAGTCATCCCCAGGAGAAAGGAGGGGAGGGAGAGCAGCCCCCAAGCCATGTAGCCAGGAAGCTTCTTAAAATTAATAATAATAATAATACAATAATATTTTTATTCTTTGAAAATCCCATACCTTTATAGAATGTATGTTTATCACATTCCTCTATCACTATACCCCCTCAGATTTCCCCATTTCTCTTCTAGTACCACACCCTTTTTCTTTTCTTATTATCAATAACCAATTAATGATGGGAAGCCATATTCTCCTTCCCTCAGCAAACGCCAACCTCTATCAACATTCTTTTGATAGCAGTGGGGTCTCAGGTCCCCCTCCTCAAGTCATGCTGGAATTTTGACTGCTGCGAGTTGGTGTGTATGATGTAGATGATGTAATTGATATAGATGATGTCATCAGTGGCCGTCAGCATCTCACAGCTCTCTCCATCTGCTGGCTCCTGCATCCCCTTCATGAACTGGTAAAGTTCTCTGAGTCTTGGAAGGGAGGCTGATACAGGTGGGCATTGAGAGTTATTTATACTTTGTACTTTAACAAGGAGGTTTCCATATTAACTACCATGAAATAAAAAAGGAAACTTTCTGTCCAACGTTGACAGCAGCCCAAATCCATGGGTATAAACATGCATATTCAGAATGCAGTTTGACAGCATGGCCGTTTGCAAAACAACAGTAGGTTCTGCCCTCGGGACTATGGTCTTCCTAGTCATGGGCTTTTGGCCAGGTTTACAGTGCCAGGCACAGAATCCCTTCTGTGGATCAGGCCTCATGTCTAATCAGAACAATTGATTACCCCCATAACCTTCATATCACTGTTGTGTTAGTGAGTACATCCGTTAGCAGGTCAGTACTGTGTCAATCAGGGGCTGACTATAAAGGGTAAGACCATAAAAACTCAGTTAGAGAGGACAATAAAACACAGTATATTGGGAGAAGTAGGGCCTTTAATGGTGTTAAAGGTTTGAGTGGGGATAGAAAAGTCAGGGAGAGGAGAAGGTAGGGGTTGGATAAGTCAAAACTAAGGATACATGAAGAAATGTTATGGAAATCCACTAGTTTGTAAGATAATCAAAAATATGTAATATGTTAATATTTTAAACTTATGTGTAGATACATGTGTTTACATGTGAGTGTATGGACATGAGTTTTGGTGCCCATAATGGCCCATCAGATTCCTGGAGCTGGAGTTACAGATACTTGTGAGCTGCCTGATGTGGGTGTTGGGAACTGAACTTATGTCCTCTGGAAGAGAAGCCAAGTGCTCTCAACTGCTGAACTCTCTCCAGCCCCCACATCCCTATATTTTAAAGGGATCTTGAATAGAAGTACCATCTGAGAATAGACAGTACAGTTCCTAGAGAAGACGTGGTCTTTAAGTCAGGTTGTGTTAATAAAAAATACAACAGCTGAGCCACCCCTGAGTGGCTGAGAGCCTGCTAGTTGCTTGGTCCATGAGGCTAGGTATCTTAGGAGTCTAAAGCTGGTGCTAAAATCCTCAAAGGTGCCCAGAGAGCTGCTGGTCCTTGGTAAACAATGGAGATCTGAAAAACACTGGTTCTGATGTCAAGGAAAGAATGGACTCCAGCAGCAGCAGCAGCAGCAGCAGCAGCAGCAGCAACAGGTAGATAACGTTTCAGCAAAAAGGAAGGCCAAGAAGGCAAAATACAATTTTCTTCTGCTGTGCCTTTAAAAAAATCTGGGCTGTTATGGGGAGCTGCTACCCATGATTGGGTGGGTCTTCCTACATCAGTAAGACACAATTTTTTTTTTTTTTACTTTTTTAAATTTACATTTTAGATGTTATCCCCTTACCCCATTCCCCACCCCTACCCAGGAATCCCCTAGCCCATCCCCCCTCCTCCTGCTTCTATGAGGATGTGCCCTCACCTATCCCCAACCTCCCCACCCTCGAATTCCCCCACACTGGCATCCAGTCTTCATGGGACCAAGGATCTCCTCTCCCACCTATGCCGACAAGGCCATCCTCCCCTACATATACAGCTGGAGCCATGGGTCCCTTCCTATGTGCTCCAGGCTGGTGGTTTAGACCCTAGGAGCTCTGGTTGGTTGGTATTTTGCTCTCCTCATGGGGCCCCAAACCCTTTTAGCTCCTTCAGTCTTCTCTCACTCCTCCATTGGGAATCCTTGATCAGTTCAATGGTTAGCTGTGAGCATCCACCTCTGTATATGTCAGGCTCTGGCAGACCTCTTAAGGAGACAGCTATATCAGGCTCCTGTCAGCAAGTACTCCTAACATCCACATCAACGTCTACCTTTGGTGACTGCATGTGGATGGATACCCAGGTGGAATGGTCTCCAGACGGCCCCTCCTTCAGTTTCTGTCCCACACTTTGTCCCCATATTTGCTCCCTTGAGTATTTGTTACTCCTTCTAAGAAGGACCTAAGCACCCCACTTGGTCTTCCTTCTTCATGAGCTTCATGTGATATGTGAGTTGAATCTTGGGTATTTCAAGCTTCTGGGCTAAAATCCAATAATCAGTGAGTGAATACCATGTGTTTCTTTTGTGATTGGTTACCTCACTCAGGATGATATTTTCTATTTTCCATCCATTTACATAAGAATTTCTCAAATTCATTGTTTTTAATAGCTGAGTAATACTCCATTGTGTAAATAAATGTACCACATTTTCTGTATCCATTCCTCTGTTGAAGGGACATCTGGGTTCTTTCCATCTTCTGGCTATTATAAATAAGGCTGCTATGAACATAGTGGAGCATATGTCCTTGTTATATGTTGGAGTATATTCTGGTATATGCCCAGGAGTGCTATAGCTGGGTCCTCAGGTAATGCTATGTCCAATTTTCTGAGGAACCGCAGACTGATTTCCAGAGTGGTTGTACCATTTTGCAATCCCACCAACAATGGAGGAGTGTTCCTCTTTCTCCACATCCTCACCAGCATCTACTATCACCTGAGTTTTTGATCTTAGCCATTCTGACTGGTGGAAGTGGAATCTCAGGGTTCTTTTGATTTGCATTTCCCTGATGACTAAGGATGCTGAACATTTCTTTAGGTGCTTCTCGGCCATTCGAGTTTCCTCAGTTGAGAATTCTTTGTTTAGCTCTATACCCCATTTTTAATAGGGTTATTTGGTTGTTTGGAGTCTAATTTCTCGAATTCTTTGTATATATTGGATATTAGCCCTCTATCAGATGTGGGATTGGTAAAGATCTTTCCCAATCTGTTGGTTGCCGTTTTGTTCTATTGACAGTATCCTTTGTCTTACAGAAACTTCACAATTTTATGAGGTCCCATTTGTCAATTCTTGATCTTAGAGCATAAGCCATTGGTGTTCTGTTCAGGAACTTTCCCCTGTGCCCAAGTATTCAAGGTTCTTCTCCACCTTCTCTTCTATTAGTTTCAGTGTGTCTGGTTTTATGTGAAGGTCCTTTATCCACTCAGACTTGAGCTTTGTACAAGGAGATAGGAATGAGTCAATTTGCATTCTTCTACATGTTGTCCTCCCGTTGAACCAGCACTATTTGTTGAAAATGCTGTCTTTTTCCACTGAATGGTTTTAGCTCCTTTGTCAAAGATCAATCAAGTGTCCATAGGTGTGTGGGTTCATTTCTGGATCTTCAATTCTATTCCATTGATCTTCCTACCTGTCTCTGTACCAATACCGTGCAGTTTTTGGTTTTTCGAGACAGGGTTTCTCTGTGTAGCCTTGCTGTCCTGGAACTCACTCTGGAGACCAGGCATGGCCTCGAACTCAGAAATCCGCCTGCCTCTGCCTCCCAAGTGCTGGGATTAAAGGTGTGCGCCACCACCGCCCAATGAGAATTTCTCTTTCCAACTCTGTGAAGAATTGAGTTGGGATTTTGATGGGGATTGCATTGAATCTGTAGATTGCTTTTGGTAAGATGGCCATTTTTACTATATTAATCCTGCCAATCCATGAGCATGGGAGATCTTTCCATCTTCTGAGATTTTCTTCAATTTCTTTCTTCAGAGACTTGAAGTTCTTGTTATATAGATCTTTCACTTGTTTGGTTAGATTCACACCAAGGTATTGTATATTATTTGTGACTATTGTGAAGGGTGTCATTTCCCTAATTTCTTTCTCAGCCTGTTTATCTTTTGAGTAGAGGAAGGCTACTGATTTGTTTGAGTTGATTTTATAACCAGCCACTTTGCTGAAGTATGTTTTTTTTTTTTTTTTTTTTTTTTTAAATCAGTTTAGGAGTTCTCTGATGGAAGTTTTGGGGTCACTTAAGTATACTATCATATCATTTGCAAATAGTGTTATTTTGATTTCTTTCCTATTTGTATCCCTTTGACTTCTTTTTGTTGTCTAATTGTTCTATCTAGGACTTCCAGTACTATATTGAATAGGTAGGGAGAGAGTGGGCAGCTTTGTCAAGTCCCTGATCTTAGTGGGAATGCTTCAAGTTTCTCTCCATTTAGTTTGATGTTGGCTACTGGTTTGCTGTATATTGCTTTTACTATGTTTAGGTATAGGCCTTGAATTCCTGATCTTTCCAAGACTTTTACCATGAAGGGATGTTGAATTTTGTCAAATGCTTTCTCAGCATCTAGTGAGATGATCATGTGGTTTTTTTCTTTGAGTTTGTTTATATAGTGGATTACATTGATGGATTTCCGAATATTTAACCATCCTTGCATTCCTGGTTGATCATGATGGATGGTTGTTTTGATGTGTTGTTGGATTCGGTTTGTGAGAATTTTATTGAGTATTTTTGCATCGATATTCATAAGGGAGATTGGTCTGAAGTTCTCTTTCTTTGTTGGGTCTTTGTGAGGTTTAGGTGTGAGCATGATTGTAGCTTCATAGAATGAATTGGGTAGTGTTCCTTCTGTTTCTATTTTGTGGGATAATTTGAAGAGAATTGATATTAGGTCTTCCTTGAAGGTCTGATAGAATTCTGCACGAAAACCATCTGGTCCTAGGCTTTTTTTGGTGGGGAGACTTTAATGACTGCTGCTATTTCTTTAGGGGTTATGGGACTGTTTAGATGATTTATTTGCTTCTCATTTAACTTTGGTACCTGGTATCTGTCTAGAAAATTGTCCATTTCATCCAGATTTTCCAGTTTTGTTGAGTATAGGCCTTTGTAGTAGGATCTGATAATTTTTTGAATTTCCTCAGTTTCTGTTGTTATTGTCTCCCTTTTCATTTCTGATTTTATTAATTTGGATATTGTCTCTGTGCCCTCTGGTTAGTCTGGCTAAGGGTTTATCTATCTTGCTGATTTTCTCAAAGAACCAGCTCCTGGTTTTGTTGATATTTTGTATAGTTTTTTCTGTTTCTACTTGGTTGATTTCAGCCCTGAGTTTGATTATTTCCTGCTGTTTACTCCTCTTGGGTGTATTTGCTTCTTTTTGTTCTAGAGCTTTCAGGTGTGCTGTCAAGTTATTAGTGTATGCTTTCTCCAGTTTCTTTTTGTAGGCACTTAGAGCTATTAGTTTTCCTCTTATCACTGCTTTCATGGAGTCCCACAAGTTTTGGTATGATGTGTCCTCATTTTTATTAAATTTTAAAAAAATCTTTAATTTCTTTCTTTATTTCTTCCTTGACCAAGTCATCATTGAGTAGAGCATTGTTCAGTTTCCACATGTATGTGGGCTTTCCATTGTTTTTGTGTATTATTAAAGACCAACCTTAGTCTGTGGTGATCTGATAGGATGCAAAGGATTATTTCAATCTTTTTGTATCTGTTGAGGACTGTTTTGTGACCAGTTATATGGTCTATTTTGGAGAACGTACCATGAGGTGCTGAGAAAAAGGTATATTCTTTGTTTTAGGATGAAATGTTCTATAAATATCTGTTAAATCCATTTGGTTCATAACTTCTGTTAATTTCATTGTGTCTCTATTTAGTTTCTGTTTCCATGATCTGTCCATTGCTGAGAGTCGGGTGTTTGAAATCCCCCACAATTATTGTGTGACGTGCAATGTATGGTTTGAGCTTTAGTAAAATTTCTTTTATGTATGTGAGTGCCCTGCATTTGGAGCATAGATGTTCAGAATTGAGAGTTCATCCTGGTAGATTTTTCCTTTGATAAGTATGAAGTGTCTTCCTTATCTTTTTTGATTACTTTTGGTTGAAAGTCGGTTTTATTTGATATTAGAATGGCTACTTCAGCTTGTTTCTTGGATCATTTGCTTGGAAAATTGTTTTTCATATCCTTTTACTCTGAGTAGTGTCTGTCTTTGTCACTGAGGTGTGTTTCCTGTATGCAACAAAATTCTGGGTCCTGTTTTGTGTATCCAGTCTGATAGTCTACATCTTTTTATTGGAGAATTGAGGCTATTGATGTTAAGAGATATTAAGGAAAAATGATTGTTGCTTCTCATTATTTTTGTGTAGCTATCTTCTATTTATTTATTTATTTTTATTTTTATTTTTTGTATGTGTGTGTGTAGCTATCTTCTTTGGGTTGTTTGGTAGATTACTTCCTTGCTTTTACCTAGGTTGTAGTTTCCCTCCTTGTGTTGGAGTTTTCCATCAATTATCGGGAAGATCTTGTGTAAATTTGGTCTTGTCATGGAATATCTTGGTTTCTCTATCTATAGTGATTGAGAATTTTGCTGGTATAGTAGTCTGAGCTGGCATTTGTGTTCTCTTAGGGTCTGTATATATCACTCCAGATCTTCTGGCCTTTATAGTCCTCTGGTGAGAAGTCTGGTGTAATTCTTATATGTCTGTCTTTATATGTTACTTTACGTTTTCCCTTAGTGTTTTTAGTATTTTTCTTTGTTTTGTGCATTTTGTGTTTTGATTATTATGTGACAGGAGGAATTTCTTTTCTAGTCTAGTCTATTTGGAGTTCTGTAGGCTTTTGTATGTTCATGGACATCTCTTTCTTTAGGTTAGGAAAGTTTTCCTCTATAATTTTGTTGAAGATATTTACTGGCTCTTTCATTGGGAATCTTCACTCTCATCTATACCTATTATCTTTAGGTTTGGTCTTCTCATTATGTTCTGTATTTCCTGGATGTTTTGGGTTAGGAGCTTTTGCATTTTGCATTTTCTTTGATAGTTGTGTCAATGTTTTCCATGGTATTTTCTGCACATGAGATTCTCTCTTCTATCTCTTGTATTCTGTTGGTGATGCTTGCATCTATGACTTCTGATCTTTTTCCTAGGTTTTCTAACTCTATGGTAGGGTAGGGTAAATCCCTTTGAGATTTCTTTATTGTTTCTACTTCCATTTTTAGATCCTGGATGGTTTTGTTTAATTCCTTCACCTGTTTGATTGTGTTTTCTTGTAATTCTTTAAGAGATTTTTGTATTTCTCTTAAAAGGCTTCTGCCTGTTTACCTGTGTCTCTCCTGTATTTCTTTAAGGGAGTTATTTATGTCCTTCTTAAAGTCCTCTATCATCATCATGAGATGTGATTTTAAATTAGAGTCTGGTTTTCTGATGTGTTGGGGTATACAGTGCTTGCTGTGGTGGGAGAACTGGGTTCTGATGATGCCAAGTAGCCTTGGTTTCTGTTGCTAATGTTCTTGCCCTTGCCTCTCGCTCTCTTGTTATATCTGATGTTTGCTGGTCTTACTGTCTCTGACTGTGGCTTGTCCCTCCTGCAAGCCTATGTGTCAGTACTCCTGGGAGACCAGTTCTGTCTAGGAGGAATTTGGGTGTGGAGCACTGTGGCATAGGTCAGCTCAAGGGTGCAGACGGAAACCGAAGAATCCTGTCCCCAGCTGTTCCTTGGTTCCTGTGTCTTGATGTCTCTGGGCAGGTCCCTTTTGGGGCCAGGAATTTGAGCAGAAGTGATGGTATGTTGGCACTCCTGGGAGACTCGCTCTCTCCCAGCAATATTTGAGTATGGAGTGCTGTGGCACAGGATCAGCTCCAGGCACAGACAAAAACCAGAAGGATCCTCTCTTTTTAGAAATGAATATAAAAGTTCGGAGCCCACCATCTCACAAGTAACGGCACACGTGGGATGTGAAAAGGCACAAACAGTTGCATTGAGCACTGTAATGCCTTAGGGATGGGGACTTGTTACCGTGGTCTCTCAGGCTTAGGGCAGCGGCATAAACACAGTGGGCTTCTCTATGTGTTTCTGGAATGAATAAAAACAAGGTTCTATGGTGAAGGGAAGGCAAGTCTGGAGGAGACAACTGTTTCATTTTCCAAATGATTTCCATTAAAATTCATTCTACTTGACATTAAGTAGAATGTTAGTGGATTATAACTAAAAGATATGATTTAGGCAGGATCTAATATGACTCTTAATTTTAATCTCTAAGAATCTTTGTTAGAAATAATGTTAAGAACGAAGTTCCAGAAGTGGTTGTCTCCAGGGATAATAAATAAATCTGATTTTTATATTATTATTTTTTAAAGCAAAAATATTTTCTATGGGAATTCTAAGCATTAGTATTTGGTCATGTGTTAAAGATACCTGTAACAGCCAGAATAGGGTGTATGGAAAGTGCCCTTCTTTCCCTGACAAGCCTGCTTCTTTCCAGGAGAAAGGCTAATAGATTTCTCTGGAGCGGGTGGCTGCCTGTGGAGGGAGGGATCCGACCTTATTGTCTTCCTGACTCCACACAATCTTGGTGTTCAGTCAGGCGAAGCAGATGGGCCAGCAGTAAGGCAGCTGCCCGCTCAGAGCATGCCACCCCTGAGGGCAGCTTTCAACCAGCCACCTGTAAGTGTCTGGTCTAAAGATGGCACTGGCTAGCCAGCCAGTCAGTAAAATGCTAAGCTGCTTCTAATAAAGGAGTCCTGCCAGCTGTTGTTTTGCTGGATAGAGGAGTTTCCTGAAATTCTACCTCTGTGGCTGAGCACTCTGGGACATTAGCAGTGGAGAAGCCGCATCCATATTCTCTCCCCAAATCTCCTGTCTACCTGTCCAGTCTCTATTTTTATCACAGTGATGTCTGTAGAGTATTGTTGCTAAGTGAGTTCTCTTCTTCTTCTTCTTCTTCTTCTTCTTCTTCTTCTTCTTCTTCTTCTTCTTTTTTTCCCTTCTCCTCCTCCTCCTCCTCTTCTCCTCCTCCTCTCCCCCTCCTCTTCTTCCTCCCTCCTCCTCCTCTTCCCTCCCTCCTCCTCCTCCTCCTCTTCCTCCTCTTCCTCCTCCTCCCTTCCTTCTCCTCCTTCTCCTTCTTTTTTATTCTGATAAACAATTGGCAACAGCTAAGAGTTACATTGGTGACAATTACTTACCATCTCGAAGCACAGGTTTTGCTTAAGGAGTAGTGATTTTACTCACTGGGCTGGTGGAGAATAATTTTGTGAGGGATTTTTTTAAAGTGTTAAAATATTTTCAAAGTCTGAGATTTCAACACGGGAACTCCTTAGTTTATGATTAGCATTACCTGAAACATCTCCTGGGGAGTGAGCAGTCTGCCCACTTCTATATGCCTCCATTCTGCTAAGATCCTGATTCTATTCACAGTTGCAGCGTTGTTTGAGAATACCCTTTTCCCGTGGAGACAGCAAGCTACCTGTCTGATATTGGTGGGCGATGCTGTGTGTTGCTGCTACTATCCCCGTGAGTCTATGGTGCTCACATTAGTCATTTGGGCTCATTTGAGAAACTAGAACCCCAGATACAGAAAGGTGACCCCAGAAATGGCTAGCCTTAAGGATGCTTCTGTGGCCCCACTCTCATCTCATCTTCTCTACTTCTGACTTGTTCTTCTATTCTTCTCACTCAATATAGATTTGCAAAAAATGGTTAAAGGCCAAGTAAGTGGCATCAGTCTGCTTCCAGTGTAGAAATTACACGCTTATGTTGATGAGGGCCATTTATTCATGAGATGATTGGATGCATCTCACCTCGGCAGTCTGTTAGCCACCCTGGTTGGAGACTAGCAGGAAATTATTTCTTAATGTAATTTTATGCTTAATTTATAGATTTGATGCCTATGCTTTTTGTCATTATTTCTGCTAGCTTTAAAAACTCTATTAATGCTTTAATTATGATTTTTCTTTGTTTTTTTCCTAGCCTAAGGCTGTTTGATGGGTAGACAGAATTTTATAAATCAAATAAATAGATGTGGTTCAGTTTAGAGAGGAGAGGAAATGAGAGAAGGAAAACTGGGAATGATGATAATCATCCTCTAATTTAAGTGTGGAGCTTTGGCCGCTAGACTGTAACCTTGCTTCTGGAAACAATGGCGCCTTCTCTCTCTGGCCCCCACCTTGGATACAGAAACTTTTCATCCTCATGTGAAAAGGGAATGAAATAGTTCAGAAACTTCAAGGCACATAGACACTACTCTTGTGGCTTATCAGCCAATTATATGAAGGTGGGCAAGTGTTTGGCTTTCTCTGGGCGTCCATTTCTATATCCCTAGGAGTAATGGTTCTATGTATTTCCCCATCTTTCTAGGATCTTCCTAAGAGAGAAATGACAAGATGGCTGCAGAGCTATTTGCTACACTGTAGGGCTCATAGCAGGGACAGACCCTGTGTTGGCACTTCACATACTGCACATGTGTCATTTGCAGTGACCTCTATAGATCTATTTATTCTGAGATAGGATCTTACCATGAACTCTTAGCTGGTCTGGAACTGTCTACATAGACTAGGCTGGCCTCGAGCTTGTAGAGATCAGTTTGCCTCTGCCTCCTGAATGATGGGATTTGAGATATGTACAACCATATGCTGCCTGGACCTGGTTTTTTTTGTTTGTTTGTTTTTTTTTTTTTTGAGACAGGGTTTCTCTGTGTAGCCTTGGCTGTCCTGGAACTCACTCTGTAGACCAGGCTGGCCTGGAACTCAGAAATCTGCCTGCCTCTGCCTCCCAAGTGCTGGGATTAAAGGCGTGTGCCACCACTGCCTGGCTTGAACCTGTATTTTTTTTTAAAAATTGAAAAAAATTGTTTCATACAATATGTTCCAAGAATGCTTTTTTTCTTCCTGGATCCTCTCCACCTCCCTTCCCACTCAGTTTCATGACTACTTTATATTTAAAACAAATAAAAACAATCAAAAAAACCCAACAACACAAGACCCTATGAAACAAACACAAAAGACAAACAAATACTGGAAACCAAACTATGCAAACTATGCAAGCAAAAGACTAATAAAGAAAAAAAAAAAAAAACCAAAGCAAAATGAGGTAAAAATGTCTACAAAAATACTATTAAATTTATTTTACGTTGCCCAACTACTCCTGGGAATGGGGCTTTACTGTGAAGATGGTTAATATACCCAATGAACTCCGTTGGAGAAAACTAATTTCTCCTTTGTCAGAGGATATCAGTGGGAGAGAGCTCCTGGCTTCGCAGTGGGAGGGACGTCCACTTTCTCCTCTCAGCTCTGGGTAGACTTTAAAAGATAGAGTTGACTTTCAAAAAACTTGAACAATTTACAGAAAATATTGGATTTCTGACTACTCTTGAAACAAAACCAAGCACTGTGACAACTTGGCGCATTTCTGGGTGTTGACTATGGGTACCACATTGAGCTGTGGCTGTCTTGCTTGTGATCCGTGCTGTCCAGTCCCCAAATCTGAGCCTTTCTTGACAGCCTCCTTTGCTACTCACATCACTTGTGTGGCTCCTGCCTCTGAGTTCATGATACTCAGGCAAGATTTTCGATGAGATGTTAAACTTCTGAAGCAAAGCATGTTGGAGGGTGGATTAGGACTAAAAACCGGAATTCTGGCACTTTCCAGCTGAGACCAGTTGGAGTAATCAATTTTTCTTCTTTGAGTCTTTTCTTCATACATAAAATGGAAATATGGTAATTACCTCATAAGGTTTGCAATAGCTTGATGCCAGAATAGACCTTGGCTTATAGCAGTATATGAATTAGGGATCTGCAGTTATTTATAGCCATAGCAGTGGTTAGGCTCGCAGGCCTCAGTGAGTCTTGCAGCTAAAGCTGACGTTCACATCCACATTTATAGGCTGCACGAGTGGATTTGCTGGCCCTGGTTGGGCTCCCATATTTAGGAGCTGTTCTATGTGCCTCATCCCCTAATGGGTGAATCTGTTCTCACGGCAAAGTCAGAAAAGCAAGAGGGATGTGAAGATGTGCAAGCATGTTTCCAACATTCCAATGGCTGCTGCAGGCCATATTCTAACCCCAACGTGGAAGGTTGGAGTGAGGGAATTGCACAGTGGACAGGAAAGAGCCCTGGGAAGCAGGGAGTCTTGTGGTCATATTTTCCAAGTGCAGTGTGAGCTACTCTGCTGAGCCGAACTGATGAACCAATTCCAAGTACAGAATGCCTTAAACACAACAACACTTCATCTTTGTGCATTTAACAGGGTGCGTCTCTGCAGTGCTTGGTAGTATGATTCTTTGGTAACTCCATCCTCAGCTGTCGCCTATTGCTGCTGTCTTCAGTGGTGAACATACTTCTTACAGGGCTGAATAGCAAATGTCCCCCCTCTGAGAGCCATATGATTTTCTTGAAGCACTAAGCATCCCCTTTGTAATGCAGAAACACAGTGGGCAACAAACAGATGAGTGACCAGCATGGCTGTGTGCCTGTAAAATAGCAGTTGAACTTGTCCCATGGATCCTAATATTCTGACCCCTATCTAAAGTTACAGGCCTGGTAGGTATCAGGTTAACCTTTTACATTAACACAAAGCCCAGTTTTATCCAGTATTTGCTCAAAGGATAAGAAAAATCTCCAAGTTTTCATCCCTGACACACATGCATTAACCTATGGGTGTGCACATGCACGCACCCATATGCTCACATCCAGACACATATACACACACACCACACACACACACACACACACACACACACACACATACATGCACACACATCTATGTATTTTGCTATCCAGTGCCAGACGACTCACCTGCTTTTCATAGTTTATTATATATATTTTCAAAACACCAGTTCTCTATTTTAAAATATCAACTTCAGAGACACTTAAGATATAGTTCAGCTGTAAAAAGACCATAAGTTGTTTAATCGGTTCAAACACAAACGTGTGTAGGTAATTGATGTGTGTTTCTGCTCAGTGATCTCCCTGACGCAGAGACTCGGGGGCTACAGCCTTTCCATCTTGGGCACCTGCAATCCACTCACTCCCCGTGCCTCCTGCTCCATTCTGATGAAGAGAAGAAAACCTGGAGAAGCATCCCTACTTCTGAAGGCTTCAGTCAGGAGTGTGGTGTAAGCACACTTTCCTTCCCAGCATTCCCAGGGAGAGCACAAACAACAGCTGCCCCTCCCCTCAGTCTGCAGGACTCACCAGTGTTCACACCATGGCGTGGGGTGAGAAAGGGGGAGAAAGAATGGAGAAAGAGTGGCTTTGGGTGGACAATGATGTTCTTTAACTCCTCCAGCATGATTCTAGGACCACAAATAAATATCCCAGGACCTAACACTGTGACAGCTAGGGAGTGAGTTGCCAAATACTTACGAGGAAAAAAGAGGGGGAAAGTCCAGTGCAGACATGCAGCCGGCCTGCTTCCAGCAGACAGTTATCAAGAAGGGTCATGCTTCCCCAAACTGAAATCTTAATCTTTTCAGTACTAAGCAATGATTCATGTCTCCTGAAGCCTTTAAATGATGTGCTACCTCAGTGCACATGCACTCTGACTCTTCATAGGCCTAGGGAAGCCAATTAAATGGTACCTGTTTCTATTTAATCATTGCATTTTTGGAATTGTAGTATAACTACATTGTTCCCTCTCCTTCCTTTTCTCCCCTCCACTCCCTCTATGCACCCTCCTCTTGCTTTTTCTCAAATTCAATGCCTTTCCCCCTTTGATTTAGGTGGTTAGCATCTTCATCTCATTATCCACTTGTAAGTCAATGGGTGAGAAACAGGACAAGGCAGTATGGGAACATGGAATACAACCTCCCTAAACATTTAGGGTCAGAATGGTCAGTATCAACTCTCTGGACAGTGAGAGAACATGCCTGACCCTCTCTTGACTGCTCAAGGTTATCTGAATGGGCCTGACTAAGGTCACCTTTATACAGGACTTGAATGAAGATCTCCAGGGCAGCCTGTGAGATGCTGTGCTGGGTGTGTGTGTGTGTATGTGTGTGTGTGTGTGTGTGTGTGTGTGTGTGTGTCTAAGGGAGCACTTACCCCTCTGGGAGCACTTACCCCTTTGGCTGCACAATGTGCCTCTCTCCTCTGTCATCTTTGCTGTTTCAGTGAATATGTAGGGTTGTTCGTGTTAAAATCACACTGGCATCTTCACAGAGGGAACAGCACCAAGGACAGGGATGGAGAGAGAGACCTTAGCATAGGAAGTGGCCAGAAACTAGAGGTCATGACTGCTGTTCCACCTCATATAGAAAAGAATGGGGAGAGGAATGAGAGGGGGGCCTGATTTGGTGTACTCACCTGGCTGGATCTTAGCTCACATTAACCTAGCTCAGCGTGATTTCCAGTAGTCAGCTACACATATCGCATTCTATGTCCCCCCTTCGCCCCCCCCCCCAGGACTGCCTTCAATGTGGTTTTGTTGTGTCCAGCTTTCATTTTTCTTTTGTTCCAAAAAAATGTTCTTTCTTAATTTCTTCTTTGACCCATTCACCAGGCAGTTGTGAGAGAATCTCTGTGAGTTTGTGTATTTACCAGGGATTTGTTTGCTGTCAATTTAGACTTTTATGGCATCCAGTTTGGTTGGGATACACTGAGTGATTTCAATCCTTTTGAAATATTGTAAAGATTTTGTTTTATGACCAGGGATGTGATCTGTTTTAGAATGTATATTTATTGCTGTTTGGGTAGAGTATTCTGTAGATGTCTGTTAAGTCCATTTGATGTGTGATTATTTAATTCTGATGTTGCTTCTCTTGATATTTGGTTCAGATGTGAAAAAAGTGGATAAAATCATACACTGTTAAAGGGCTGGGGTTAATTGGTTCTTTAAAATCAGGAGTATATACTTAGATCTTTTAAAAGATTTATTTATTTTTATTTTATGTATTTTGCCTGCATATATTTCTGTGTACCATGTGCATGCAGAGTTTGCAGAAGCCAGAAGAGGGCATTAGATCCCCTGGAACTGGAGTTACAGAGATAGCAGCCATGTGGGTGTTGGAAATCAAAGCCAGGTCCTCTGGTTGAGCAGCCAGTGCTCTTAATCACTGAGCCGTCTTCCCAGCCCATATTGATTCAGGAAAATTAGTTCAGTACATTCTCTATAGAGCTTCTAAAAACTCAATATAAATAGCTACAGCAAGAACACAAAGTAAATAAACTTAAGAAATATATTGAAAAATGTGTGAAAAATCCAAAAGAGGTAAGTAAGAAAACTAACTCCAGATATTATTAATTAAAAAAAAAATTAGATGATCCAATGAATTAACCAGAAAGTTCTAACCAAGAACAATAATAACAACTACACAGAACAAAAGTAAACAATAACAAATGCTACCTGGACCTAATGCAAACTTATCAATGATGACTAAATGTGAGTGGCCTAAAGGTAGCATGTACTGTCTCTGAGACACCAGGTCTTGTTATGACATAGATGGAAGATGGAAAAAGCATCCTTGTCTTCTACGTTAAGAGTAGAGCATTACACAAGCAAATACTCACTCAGCACCCTGGAGTTGTACATGTCAGGTATGTGGTACAGCTTAGCTTGGTTCCTAGTTTTGGGACATTGTTTGGGGCTGTGACCCAGCCAGAAGCCTGCAGGGGAGAACACATGAATTTGCTGGCAGAATTCAGTTCTTTGTGGCTGCAGGATGGAGGCATTGATTTCTTTTACTTTTTAAATAAATAGAATACTTTTATAAATTATTTGAATTTTATATATTCATTTGATGTATTTTGGTCAGACCCATGCCCCATTCCTTCTCCTAACTTCTCTCAAATCCACCTCCCATCCCTTCCAATCCAATCCTCTGTCTTCTTTGCTTTTTATCTCCCACTGAGTTCTATTAGTGCTGCCCATATCTCTATGGGTGTGGTGCCATTCCTGGGAGCATGGATAACCTACCTGGCTAACTGGGGCTCACACCCTTAAGGAAACTGATTCTCCAGCCTCCAGAAGTTACCAGCTGTCAGTAATTCCTCATCTGGGACTGAGAATTCATATGCCCCTCCCCTCTCCAGAAGCATTAGATTCTTATGGGCATACATTTGTTATTCTAGATGAAATAGACTAATTTTGCGCGCGCATGTGCACGCCGCGCAGGACGCCGCACACACACACACCACACACACAAAAAGAGAGAGAGAGAGAGAGAGAGAGAGAGAGAGAGAGAGAGTCAGAGAGAGACAGAGACAGAGAGACAGAGTAACCTAAGATTTAACAGAGAATTACAACTGTTAAGAGTAGGGGCTGGAGAGATTCCCAGCATCCAAATGTTAACTCACAACTGCCTGTCACTCCACTTCTAGGGGATGGACTGTTCTCTTCTGGACTTCTTAGGTACCAGGAATGCACCATGATTCTCATACACATGCATGCAGGGAAACCACAAATGCACATAAAAATAATGATAATAACTGTCGGAATTAAATCCATAACCAAAACCCTTGCAAAGGTATCACGGCATCAAACACATCAATATTAAAGAAAGCAATCTTATACAGGATCTTTCAGGAGACAGAAGGGAAGCACTTCCCATTCCATTGATAAGGCCAGCTTTACTTGGGAACTCAACTGGATAAAGATAATACAAGAAAAGTGCAGACCAGCGTTCCACACTCACGGCCACAGAATGGCCAGCAGAATATCCATCATGTCTAATCTGGCAGTCTGAGAAAAGACTAGCTCACAGCACCACTTCTGAGTGGAGAGAACCTGGGAATGCAGGCCTGGTTCAGTGTGTGAAAACCAGCGAATATGTTCTGCCCTGTGAGCAGTCTAAAGGAGAGCGCCAGGTCATCAGTCCAATGCAGAAGAATCACTTGGAAAAACACAATACTCATTCATGACTAAAACAAACAGACAGAAAACTAGAAATAAAAGGGAAATTCTTTGATAAAGACATCAACAGCAACTTTCGGTGTGGTAAAACCATCAGACTTCTTATACTCCGGCCACTTTCTCCTGGATGGTTGCATTTTCTTTCTACCATGTTCAGGCAACAACATCCCAAGACAATGCTTTCCTTAAACTGCTTGGTCATCCCTGACCCAGAGCCCAGAGTTGTTTTGAGGATAAGTGAGCCAGGGTTCTTGGCCCACGTGACCTGCAAAACGTGTCTATGTCAATGACATTGTAGGGGAGTGAGCTTGTGAAAGGAACGTCGTGCAGGTGGAGCACAGGTTTGCTGAACAGGGATCCAGGCTCTGACAAGGCTCCAAGACAGAAGCTGGCGGTGAACTGGAGCTTGGAAGTCTCCTGGGAAAGAAAAGCCGGCCATCAGCGGCTTCATTGGCAGAGCAGCCGGGACCTGAAAATGAGATTCCTGACAGCCAGGCGGTGGATCCAGACTGAGAACTAAGACCATCGCACGAGCTAGAAAGCAGTGAGGAACAACTCGCTAAGGTGGCCTGGAGGCTTTGTTATTTATTTTCTAATGAAGGGACTCAGAAATAAAAGCTCTTGTTTAATCAGTATTACACCCTGCCATAAAGAGAAATGTTTCATGAAAGCTATTCTCTTGCGCTGAGGGGAATACTTGAATCTGTGGACAGAGCTTTTGTTTTTTTGAACTTATTTCTGTGAACTCGACTTCCCGGATTTCTTCTTAATGATCTGGAACGTTCAGTTTCCTGAAGCCTCCTTGACAAGCTCCATCTCCAAACCAGTTCAAAAAAAGAAAACTCAGAAGTTCAGCAGCGAAGCAAACTGGGAGTGGAGTGTTGGGGTCTCCAGGGTCCACTCCAGGGCACAGGTAACTACCTGTGTGCGATATCGTTGTCCTGCTCTTCCTGGAATTGCTACTTAAACACATCATTGTCAACACTCAAAGGAAGAGTTGGCTAAAGCTAAGCCAAATTGCAGTGCTGAAGTGGGCTTCTTATCCTCATGGTGCCCTGGACAAAGTGGAAAGAGTTCAGTTAAGGAGAGCTAGTGACAAGGGAAGTCTGAAATAAGCCAGTTCTTTCTGGAAAGATCACTGAAGTTCCCGGGAACCAGCAAAGGCTTCCGAAGTCCTGACTGGAGACTTACAACCGTCAACACAGCATGGTGTTGCAGACAACTGGTTGTTTGGGTACCAATCTGGGTTCAGGTGCATACATGACACTAGGGTAGTAGCTATGGGGACATTAGTCTCACAAGAGTCTGAGTTCAAGGTCAATGAACCATGAGAAAGCTAATCCAGTCCACAACCACGTCCACTTTCTAGAGGACGGAACAGATTACATCTGTTTGCATGTGTCCAATATCTGGAACTGTCTGGCTTTTACATGTCACACAAGTGTTTGCTGTCATTACTCAGGTCCTAGGAGAAGCTACTTTCCTCAGATGGGAGGCCTGAATTTCTCAAGGTGTAGACTGGAGATCCCTAGTATCAAAATAATATCAGGGACTACTTTAGACAAAATCTCTTTGAGTGGAGTCTGGGTTGATGATTGATGATGACGACGATGATTGTCATATTGCCCATATTAGTCTCAGCCTTCTTGGCTCCAGTGATCCCCTTGTCTCAGCTCTTCAAAGGCTGGGACAGCTAGTGTGCTACCGTACCTAGCTCAGATCAGGCCCCAGAAAAGAGCTTTTAAAATGATTTCTAAATGATTTGTATTTGTTTAACAAGAGCAGAAGCCACCTGTGTAAATAACAGTTGTCACTGGGAGATGGGAGGAACAGACAAACTGTAAGAGACCACATTACCCTCTCTGACTGTGTACTCACATCTATCTGAATCAGAGTCTGGATGGGGAAACTCATTCCTGCACAAGCTGTCTTTGTCACACAGGTCCAAGGGCTGCTCATGGAATTCTAGGACAAAAGGTTCCTTTCCAATTGTGTGGTCTCAGGAAGGTTGAATGATTGTGACAATAAACATAAAGAGATCTGCAAGAACCATGCCATCTTGTGCTCTGGGTGACATTTCTAGCCCATTGCCATTCCCGGGCTAGTGTAGCACGGTGATGTGTCTGCATCTCCCCATCCCCCATCTTCTAACTTTAGAGTAAGTGCCCTGTTGTCTCAGCATTAGTCTCCTCCTGGTCCTGTCACTTGGCTCAGTGACCTGCACATTAAAGTGGTCCTTTAATGTGAGCTTGTGGAAGGAATGCACAGAAGATCCTCTCCCAGCTGACTCCCTGATGGTGTTTACAATTGCACCTTGACAGGGAATGAAATAAACAGGAACAAAGGCAGTGGAAAAACCCGTCTCCATCACAAAGGCCTTTGCAGTATTAATACGGTGGAAGATACAAATCTTAATTAGCATCCGGAAAAAGTGATGAGGTATCAGGGTTCTCACAATGTCAGCTGGTGGCTGTACAATCCGTTCACTCCCAGCTGCAAACCAAGGCCCCATGCTACTGAAGCCAATACTGCTAATTAAAGGTGTAATGGCAATCAGCCAGCTCACTGTTAATTGATTCTTAATACTCCAATTACTTGTTTTTATGCCAGTTGGATTCAATCAAAGGGGTCAGAAGAGTCCTCCAACGCTTGTAATTGTAAGATGATTTGCGTGTATAAACACGTGCATGCATCATAGCCCAGCCCAAGCAGGAGCACATCCATATAGCGCATCATATAGACCTCACTTACTCATTAAAGCTTCTGAAAAATGAAGTCCTGCTTGGTGACAAATAGGTATAAATATTTCATCCGTGAGAGAGAAGTGATATTGCACCTTAGGCTTTGGTGCCCTGATCTGTTTCTTTAGCTTTTGCTGAAAAATGACTCTGGTGTTTTCTAATTTCAGTTGGGTCGCATGACTAACTCTCCAGCATCATGTTTGTCCCTTTTCGTCTTTGGCAAGATGTGAGTGAGAGTCTGTGTGTTTTCTATTTATCTACAGGCTGGCTTCTGCTTCCGCTGCAAATGTGAAAGCCGCTGTCAGCCCTTACTAGCAAGGCCGATGGGCTCTTTGTAACTTCCAGGCTTCTTGGAACCTTGAATTCTGCTTACAGCTCTTAGAAATTTTGCCTTCTTTGCCTGGGATCCCTGCTAGAGCTAGGAGTGTCTTCTAGAAGCTGATTGACAGGCCCACTGAGCGGGCAGGAAGAGAAGCAAGTATGGGGGCCTCGTGGGCAGAAGGAAGCGACACCCTAGGGCAGAAGTGACAGGATCCTGGTAGTAGTGAAGGACACTAGCCAACCTTCAGGAACACCCAGACCAAAAGGGAATAGGAAATTCTGTCCAATCCTGAGTCTGACTGTGTGTACAGGGGTGGGTAAGGAGCAGGTGCCTAGGGAAGTGGTTTGCCGATATGGGATGGGAGATGCCCTGTTTGGTCAAGACCTTTTCCAGACAAGGAGAGGAGATTTGGGGAAGCAGCCAGCCCGGGGAAATGGCAGGACAAGGAGAAAGCTTTCTTAGCTGGCTGCAGCAGCTCCAAGTGGGTTGATTGGAAGGCTCTGTGTGGAGTAGGTGGAGTGAACAAGACTCCCAAACCCTCCCTCAATTACTGCCTGGCTCTGCTTTTGATTTGTGGGTTAGATTTTTAAATGCTGCATACTTAGGGGGAAAAAAGCATAAAGTTTAACTGAAGCAAAATAAGAAGCCTAACCGACAATTCTGTCCCTGGTACTTATCTACAAAATAACAAAGTGTTCCCTTCTACACACAAAGTAGCTTTGTATAAGACCCATAGCAGCTGCCTGTAATAGCCTCAAACTGGAAGCAATAGAGGGTAAGTAAGCTGCAGTAGATCTACTTTTAAAATGTGCTGAGTGAAACACACACCCACACAAACACAGATATACACATACACAGATACACAGACACACACACACAGGCATACAGAGGCATACATGGGCACATACACACAAACACACACATACACAGATACACAGACACACAGAGGCATACACAGACACACATAGGCATACACAGGATAACACAGACACACACACACACTGTGTGCACACGTACACACGCTAATGTAACAAGAGGGTCAATACCAAAATATACTAATTTTTAAAAAATCTACTGTTTTATTAGGTTGCATTTAAACTGTTGCAGTCTTTTGAATGTTTAAAGGTTTGTTTAAACAAACCCATTAATCTGCTATCCAAACTGTCTTTTTTCATTCACTTTGACATGCCAGTATAGGAGATAATAAGGATGTAGTTGATTATAGGCTGCTGTACCTTTAAATGTTTAGGCAGAGGAGGAGGGGCACTCGCATTATTCAAATCTTACAGTGGATTGGGAGCTGACTGCTTTAAGCTTATCTTTCCATTAGTCCTTGTAAACCTGGGCTCCGGTTTAAGAGTAAAAACTCAGAGAGTTTGAGTCTATGAATCAGCTTCACACAGCCAGCAAGTAGCCAAAGCCAAGCCACAAGTAGTGGTCTCCTCATCCCTGTTGGGAGCCAAACAAAGGAAACTACCTGCTGTTCCAAGAGAGCCTCAGGAAAATGCCTGCTGTTCTGGGAGGCCTAGTCAGTACCAGGTTGGGAAAGGAAGTCTCAGGTCTCAGGAATTTAAGGAATGTCTGGCATTGGGATAGCCCTAAGCAAGGACCCCCCCCCTTCCTTGTTCCCCCTCCTCCCTTGCCTAAGAATATATATTGTAAACCGCTTCCACATTAAAGGGAGGCCTTGACAAAGCTCGGTGCTTGGCCTTCCGTTCCCCCCCCCCCCCCTCTCACCCATGTCCCTTTGCAGGTGAGATCCACCTCGATACCCCACGAATAACCAAGACCTGAGGGTCGGGTCAATCCCCCAAGTGTTTCACACTCCAGTTCTACACAGCACCTCTGGGATAGTTTGCAACATTACACGCTGTCTTAGTCAGGGCCTCTCTTGCTGCAATGAGACACCATGACCAAGAAGCAGTTGAGGTGAAAAGGGTTTATTTGGCTTACACTTCCATATTGCTGTTCATTATTGAAGGAAGTCAAGACAGGAACTCAAACAGGGCAGAAGTCTGGAGGCAGGAACGGATGCAGAGTCAATGAAAGGGCTTACTGGCTTGCTCTCCATGGCTTACTCAGCCTGCTTTCTTATAGAAACCAAGACCACCAGCCCAGCAATGGTACCACCCACCATGTTCTAAGCCCAACTCTATAGATCACTAATTGAGCAAATGCCTTGCAGCTGGATCTCATGGAGGCATTTCCTCAATGGAGGCTCCTTCCTTTGTGATGACTGCAGCTTGTTTCAAGTTGACACACAAAACCATCCAGGACACATGCCAACCACAGAATTGGAAGGTGTGGTGGAGAGTGATGTTCCCTGAGGGAAGATGCCTGTATCCTCATCCCTGTCATTGTCATCTGTAAATATGCCACCAGACACGGCAAACAATGCTCCAGGTGTCGTTAAATGAAGGGTGAAGAGATTACCCTGGAGCACTTACTGTCATCACATGGTCCAGTGAGGAAGAAAGGGAAGTCACAGTCATGGGTGGAGACTGAGATCTGCTGACTTTGAAGACAGAGGTGCCATGAGCTGAGGAAGGCTGGAAAGGCAGACAAATTCTCACCGGAACCTCCAGGAGGAACATGGCCCACTCCGATCCACTGCTGACATCTGCCCTTCAGGCCTGCACAGGACTGAGTTGGTGCTTTAAGGTGTGAAATTTGTATCAATGTGCAGCAGCAACCAAAACTAATGGGAGAGATAACTGTTAACCAATCCAAAGCAAATTTCACTTTCTTCTTTGATAGCTATGTCAATTGGAAATCCTTATGGCCAGTGCCAAGTTAAGATGTGTTTGCAGATGAGGGGAATGTGAACAAAGTACGTGATGGGGATTTGTGAACATGTCACAGTGCAGCCCAGTGTTTTGTAGGATGAATATATGGTAGTTAATGTATATTTGAATCCTAAGAGTCTTAGTATGGACGGAGAAATCAAACACCATGCAGAATTTCCCTGAGAAATGGCAACAACAAGGTCAGATATATTAAAATTCATAGGCTACCCAAATAATTGGATAATTTATTGCTCTCTCTACCACAGTGGACATTATCTGATTTGTCATCTTAAGTCACAAAATTTATTGTATGTATTCATCATTTAATAGCTATCATTATTCATTATTCCTTATGATCATTTTGATTCACCACATTATGTGACCATGCAGACACAATTATTTTAGTGAGCAAGTGTCTATGCAAGTAGACAAAAAAAGACATACACAAATTCGTCAAGGTCCCAAGATTTCTGTTGTCAGTATTGGTTTACTTACCATCTTTGAATTAAGTTGATACATGAGTATTTAAAAGTTTATCAGATATCTTATTACAAAAGACTATAAATAATTCAATACAGAAAATTACCCCTCTGGAAACTGATATACGTGACACACAATATAAATTTAATATAAATGAAGAATTTTAATCTTAGGCTAAGTTGCTTTTGTCATTAATCTTTTCTCAAAAAAAAAAAAGGATTAGAATTTCTGCCAGGGAAAGAACACCCTGACATCTATTAGATCTTATAAAAGTTTGATTTATTTCTCTTCTATTGAGTTAATTTTGAAAGTTGTGGGGGGTGGGGACTCCTGATACTAACAGATACGGAAAATCCTTTGGTGCAGTGCAAGGGTCCTGTAGGAATTCAAATCTCAATTAAATTGCAAAGCTGCTCATTCATCATTAGATGGTCTCATTGGAGACTTAACAGTGGGCCCTTTAGGATGCTGAAGTGCTATTTGGGGCCTAAGCTAACACAAAATTAAATTTATCTCTGACTTGGCTGCGACATACACTACACTTGGCTAAGACATAACACTCTTGTATTAGAAGTCTATGTGACTTATTGGAACTTCTTTTTCCTATTAAATGAGAAAGTACATTATCTAAATTCTCTTCAAATGCTAAAGTGATATTTGATTCCAAATGAGTGTGTCAGTGTGTCATGATCTACCGAGACTTTCCCTCTTGCATAGCATTCCTTAGTATCTGTTTGCAACAGACTCATTCAGTCTGGCTACTGTATATTGTCATAGCACCTGCCATCTTTAAGTGTGTTGCAACATTTGGTTTTGAGTAATTAGAAGACACAGGGGACATGCCCTGCCCAGTGCTTTTATGTGACTTATGAAAGACTGTCCAACCTGGTGTGCAACTATGGCTGTATGATGCTTTGAAAGAGTTGTCCTTTTCTCTGGGCAGATGAAGCTCAGACGAACTAGGGTTCACACACATGGTGAGCTGAGTCTTTGGCTGGATTTTTAGCTTCTGTTAATTGTTTTGGCTGGGAGACTTTGAGCAATGTACAGCCTCTCCAATTGCCACTTGAAAACCCGGTGTGAGACGGTGAGGCTTCTCTGTATTCAGGTCTTAGGCACCCCTCCTAATGACATTGTAGATTCTTTAAGTGGAATCAGAGGAAGTTGAATGCTCACGTTTTCCATATCTCTTCTTAGGTAACCACCATATGGCTGTCTGCAAACTGTTTTGTCAAGTTTTTTTTTTTTTAAATACCCAAAGTGCTTAAGCCCTTTGGGTATTTAAAGTCTTGCATACAAAAAGGAGCTTGCTAAACCACATCCATTCACCCAGCAAACATGTTTTAAGAACCCTTGCCAGGCACTGGGATAAGAACAGTTGGTGTTAGGCAGTATCCCAGTCTGCAAGGAGATATATTCTGGCAAGGGGGTGGGTGTTGTGAAAGGAACATTTCAGATCTTCAAATCCTGATAAAGAGGTTGTGTTCTTTGCTAATACCAGGGCTTACCAAGCAGGAAGGGTGTGGGGTAGTGGTGTGGATGGTTGCCAAGGAAACCTCTCTGGATTGAAAAATAGCAGGTGTGGGCTGGGCTGTGCAGACAGCATGTCTTCATGTGTAGCCAGCCTTTCCTGACTGGGAAGGTCTGAGAGATGAGAGCTTGTCAGTGATGGGCAGTTAGAGAGAGCCAGAGGTACTTAGGAGAATTAAGAAGCTAATGAATTGGTCTTCCTGAGATGGCCAGTCTCTGAAACAGTGGTCAGGTCGATGGGAGCGCATCCTGAGAGCCCTGCTCAGCACCTAAGTGAGAAAGAGAAAGACACAGAGCCAGCAGCTGCAGACAACTCACCCATGGGAAACCTCTTCAGATAGTTTACTATTTTTCTTTCTTTCGATGGGTATCTAGTTGTGCTGTGTCTTTTTCTAAATGGGTTTCAGAAGCCTTGTACATATTCAAACCATGTTTCCAGCAGTGGTTTTGACCTAAAATCACTAGATAGAGGCATGTGGGTGTAAAGTGTTACTGTCTCAAAAAAATATTCACGGGGTGGGGGTGGGGAGGTGGGGGTAGAGAAGGGGTTGTGGTGGCAGGTGGGAGGAGGAGTGGTTAGCTGATCAGAGCTTTGGTGAAAGCACACAGTGGAGGCTTATGTACCTCCTTCTCCTCTCCCTCCCTTTCTCCCTCCCTCCCTCCTTCCCTCCCTCTTTTTATCCCCCCTTTCTTCTTTCTTTTTTTCCCCTTCCACGGAAATGGTGGTTTGGACCCAGGGCTTGGGGCATATTAGACAAGTCCTCTAACACTAACTGACGCTCTCAGCCCTCATTCCAGGAGTTCGGTAAAAACTGGAAGAGGTGGCATTTGCAAGGGGATCATAAGAGATATGAAATGTTATACTTACAAAATGTTTTCTGTCTTTCACAAAATAATCCAGCCTAGATTTTTGAATAATCAGAGAATTAAGGGCCAATTCATGGGACATTCCTGCTGTGTGGATTCCTTTGAAAAGATTATTTGTAAACCAGGTCTGTCATTTCAGCTAGTCCAGAGGTTGAGGCAGGAAAGTTGCATGTTCAAGGCCCACCTAGATTATTCAGTGAGTTCAAGGATAGGCTGTGAAGTTTTGTGAAATATTATTGCAAAATAAAAAGTCAAACAGGCAAGAGGGGAGGGGAGGATCTGTCTCTTTTGCCTGGAGAAGTCATCTCTCCCCTCATTGTAAACTACAGATGCCAGAACCAGGGAGATGCCCACCTGCCATTAGACTTCAGTGCACATTGATTTCTATTGCCCTACAGCTAAGCTTTCCCTACAGGAAGTCTGTGGTTCCAGGAAGTTTCTTGTCCATATTCAGTCTCTTCTCTGGGCCTTTCAATGGTGCTTTCTTCTACAGAGCACAGAGCATCCTCCCTCCCCCAACCATCCCTGTAGCACTGTTTCTCATGGTATGATCCCACGGTAGCTCCTTAGAAATGCATACTCTGGGGCCCTCATCCTCAGGGAGTGTCAGGACAGAGTAGCCTACAGTGTTGAACAAGCCCTCCAGGGCCTCTCCTGCTGGCCAGGGCTGAGGAACACATCAGGATCCTCAGACGCTCTCTCTTCAGCTGGGAGGCTTTAAAACCCAAAGGTTCTCAGTGCTATAGCCCAGACCAATTAAATTAGAACCCCTAAGGCTGGGATAACATGTTAAAATTCCCGATGCTTACAGTGTGTGCGCCAGTGGGATGACCACCACAGGGCCTATACTAAGCTTTTATCCTTGATGCTCACAACATCTTATATTTCTTTGCCAAACATTCATGTCGTGAGACCAGTGAGGTCCTGTTCTAGGGACCACTGCATATTTGTTGACAGAATAAGACACACTGTCCTTCAATTAGAGAGTGGATTAGAAGGACTCATTTAAAAATGTGAATTCTAAAAGTATTTCAATACGATCTCATCCAAAGTATGATTAGGGAATGGGTATGACAATGTCACATAGTTTTAAGTATTCGAGATGGTGGGAGATGGCTTCTCTGTAGCAAGAAGTATAGATGTTGCCTTGGCAGTACATCAAAGCCACAGTCCTTGGCATGTTGTCTCTCCCCCTCCAACCATTCTTTCTATGTCCCTTTGAGCACAGGCACGGTGTTCACGTGCCTAGCACTGTGAATATATATGCATGAGCAACACAAATAGGTGTGTATCTGATTCATATAGCTTTTTAATCTGTCACTGCATCCACGGCCTGTCCTGTTTTCCATTTAGAGCAGATTTAACACCCAGTAGCCCTCTTGTCATCACCAAGATTTATTTAAAACAAAACAAAACAAAACAAAACTGTTAGTTGGTGACATTGGTTAAATTCTCATTTGATTTAGAATGTCATTTGGAATTGAGGGATAAAACCCATGAAATGAAAATGTGGATTTTAAAATAGAGCAGAAAATGGATGATTTGCTTCTGTCTGAAATGCACCTGTTTAGAATGAAATGTAATAGGATGCTCTTAGGAAAAATTACCTAGAGGGGTAAAAAAGCCAAAAGTTAGCTCTATTGTCTACCTTGGCAATTTTTCAGCCACCAAGTAGCTGGTATTCCATAAAACTACAAGGAAGTTGTTTTTTTTTTTTTTTTTTTTAAATGGTCCTCCCTTTTGGAGGACTGAGTCTTTCTACTTGTGAGAGTGTTGGAGGTTGTTCTTGTGCGTACACATGGACATATTTGATTATGAACAAGTGTGTTGAAAGATTCTATTTCTACTAGGAAAAAATGAATCTCATCCATATTTCTCAGGTATATTATCTGTTTTGTGGTATAAACTACATTAATTAATTCATAAATCTCATAATTGATCTATTTTAATTTTATGTGGTCCCATACCTAGCACAGGGTCTGGCTAGGTATAGGGGTACATGTAGGTCTCTGTCTGTATGATGCTGACTGTGTGATGTCTGGGACATTTTCAAAGCTATATGCAGCGTTCTTTTGCTTCTGAGCTGTTGTTGTTGTTGCTGGTGGTGGTGGTAGTGGTGAGGTGTGTGTGATATTTTGTGTGTGTGCGTCTCTATGGTGCTTTTGTTGTTGGCTCCATTGGGGATAAGAGTCCAAGCAAATCTAAAATTAGATTCTATCTGGCTTGACCTTAGAGATGAGGAATTAGGGGTGTGGCTAGCAGGCTTCTGCTGCTCTCACACTGGGAATGTGATATACTTCACTTCTTACTGTGGAAATGCTTCACATGGAGCAGAGCAGACGGCTAGCTTCTTTCAGGATCTTGTTCCTTTCTCTGGAGGTTCCTCTGAGCTAAGAAGTACTGTTGCAGTTAAGGCAAGGAGGGAGGAGACAGGTGTATTACCAGGCCCATACCCTCTGGGAGGGCAGGGACAATCCCAGTGTAGTCTGTTGGGCCACTCCTTTGCAGGGGCACTGGTATCTTAACCCTCAGTTTGAGCAGACTGTCTGTGACCGTCTGTCCGTTTCACAGGCTGTAACTCCCTGCTGACCTGGGACCCTGCTGGTTCCCTGTTCTCTCTCTCTCTCTCTCTCTCTCTCTCTCTCTCTCTCTCTCTCTCTCGCATTTTTAAGCCATATTTCCAGCATCTGTATGACCTCCCATCACTTCGAAGATAATGATCTCAGCTCTCTCTTTCCATATGCTGTTGGAAAGTTCTGCCCCAAATGAGACTACTGAACTCTAACCCAGTGCCATCGTTCAGTGTCCTTATGATCGCTCTTCTGGAACCAGACTGGTCTGGTTAACATCCTGTTCATGTTCTTTAGTTTATTCCCCCAGCAAGTAGACAAGATGGTGAATATATTAATTCCAATGATGAGAGTCTGAGTCCATGAGCTAGTGTGTGGGTGACTGCTACATGTTCGGTGGGTACTACAGAGGTGGGGAACGTATCCCCTTCTTTCTTTTTATCCTAACTTTTTATTCTAAGTGTATGGGTGTTTTGCCTGCATGTCCAGATACCACATGTCTTCCCAGTATCTATGAAAGTCAGAAGAGGGCACTGACTACCCTGGAACTGAAGCTGCAGTGTGGGAGCTGGCACTCAAACCTGGGTCCTCTGGTAGAGCAGCAAGTGCTCTTAACCACTGAGCCATCATCCCAGATCCCACATTCCCTTTAAGATCCCTACAGCAGTAAATGAAAAGTCAAGAGATCATTATTAACCAACAGCAGCAAGATAGTTGGTCCCCTAGGCACGCTCTTGCTTTCTGCATCCTCCTGTGCTTCCCTGGACTCTGACCTCTCCTCCTGTGTGTGATGTGTGTGCACCAACTGCTTCACTGCTTCCTCCAGAACAGCATCTAGATTCACTAGACCCTGGAAGTCCTCCAACTTGAGTCTTGATCCCGAGCTGATGGGATGCTTCCTGTGTATCTGTGGGCTCATCAGACACAGCATTGTTTGGCTCCTGCTGCTCAAGGGTCTCACACGGCTTGCTGACCTGGACAGAAGCTTCCTGACTTCTTGTTCCTGGCTTCCCTTTTCTCTCCTTACCTCAGTCCTCTGCATACATTCCAGGGTCGGTCACTGAAAGCTATCAGATGCTTCTCCAACTTCAGAAACTAACCACTAACAATGCTATGTGTCCTGTCATGTCTGTGGTTCTAAAGAGTGACTCTGTTGACTGTATCTGCAGGGACTGAGCCTAGCATTCAGAGAGATGATTTGTTTTGGTTGGGCAATGTTGAGAAGGAAGGGCCTTTGCAGCCTGAAGCTGGAACATAAAGAATCATAATTATCAAATGAGATACATGGGGAACCCCCAAGAATGGCTGTCATTGTGCCCCATGTGCTGATAGGACACACAGTAGGTTCACTCACTACTTGTCGCCATCAAGTTAATCTTGATTAATGGGGGAAGCCAAAAAGGATTTGATGGATGTGTCCACCCCTCCCATAATAGTCATCTGAGGTTAATCCACTTAGGACCTAAATTGAAAGCAAGGCCTTTCCTCTGGGGCTGGGGAGATGGCTTAGCAGTTAATAGCACACCTATGACATAACATTGACACAAAACACATATGCACAGAAGAATCTTTAAAGAAAGTCCTTTTGTGATGGTATTCCATACATTCTTATCAATACAGTCCACTTTGTTTTCTGGGCCTGAAAAGGTCTGCTGTTCACTGAAAAATGAAAGCCACATAAAAGCTGGATTCAGAAACTAGGTCATCTGCGTGAGCTGCAGTTATTTTCCTTCAAGCTTTCTTCCAGGCTTGCTTGAGATTGCTTTTCTGCAAAGGGCAGATGTGAAAGGCAACTGGTGTGTATGTATGTGTGTGTGTGTGAGGCTTTGGCCTTGGGCCCCTGTTAGGTGTCACAGATTCTGGGTCCTCAGAGCTAGCTCTGCTTTTGTCTGGCCTGTTGAACTCCTACTAAAAGGGGGAAATACTCTTTTTTTCAATACCAATTTCCACACAAACATACACATACACCACACATGCCTTACAGCTCCACAATCACACACTGTAAAGTGCACAATCCCTGTATACATCATGGACACAGAACACAGAGAGCACACACATGCACCTAACATGTTCACAGCCACTTGATTTGTTCCCTGCAGTCTATAATAGAGCAGGCCTGTGGGATTATAAAACACTTTATTTTTGCACTCAGTCTCTCAGCTTGAGGCCAAATTGAAGGGCGTTAGTCATCAGTAATTTGTAGTTGCTTTTAAATGTATTTCACTCAGAGAGGTTTAAGGCAGCCACAGCTCAGATTTCCCCAGGCTTTGGTAAGAAAGTGAAAGATCTGATTATTTAGTTAATCATTGTCATGGCTATGACTACGTATTGTTCCTTAGTGGCTGCTACATCGTGACTGGCCTGTGAATTAGGTAGCAATCTGAACAATATTAAGCAAATTGCCTTATGTCACAAATCTCTCTGTCAGTATTGTTGATGTTTAGTGTTTAAAATTCATTGACCATCATATAAGGAAACTCAGAAGTCAACCCAGGCATCAGTGGCTTCATGCTGGGTTGTCTCTCTTGGAGGTTCAGGGTCAACAGCCCCAGGTTTGATCAATTCAGCAAGGATCCCCTACAACAAACTTTGAGAGACTAGTTTAGCTGCCTCACTTTTCAGATGAAGGGGAGGGACGGTGGTAAAGGCGAAGTGACTTCAGAGATTTGCCAGGATCTGGATGACTGTTGCTCTTGGTGTCAGTGTCCCTTTAGGGATGAATGCTTCATGTTTCCGCTCTGGAGTCAGTCTGCATAACAGTTAGCCTCTCATAAGCAGTGGGGACATGGGTCCTTATGGAAGGAGGGGTACACTATGCCGTTGAGACTGTGGCCTCTTCTAGCTTCATTGCCTCTGTTGTCAGAGGGAGTCATGCATGCCACTCCTTGTCCCCTCTCCCCAAAAGCTTGGCCTTCCATCCAACCAAAGGTCTAAAGTAGGAAAAACTATTAAAAAGCAAAGACAAGTCCATTATTCATGTCTTTGTAGCTCCACCCCACAGGAAGTTCCCACCCCTTTGTTCAGGGACTTATACATCTCCTGCCACTTAGGTGGCCCCTTTCCTCTTCATGTCTGTGCTAACCTTGTGTTTCTGTGGAGGCATTGAGACAGGATGGCAGTGCTAGCTCACACATAACAGTTTCACATGTCAGAATCCACACTAAGTACAATGGTTCTGGAAGCTTCCTCTGAAAGAAGAGTTAAATGAGGTTGCCAGGAAGCCCTGACAAGAAGGGAATGGAGCAGTGACTTGTGGTCAAAGGAATTGCAAGGGTATTGGTTGCTGGCTGTAGCCATCAGCTTGGTGAATGGTGGGCCCAAGAGAGGCTAAAGAATGGTCAAGAGCAAGAGGAGTTCAGAGGGCAGGAACAGCAGATCTGAAGGGCCTGTGTGGATGGCAGAGATGTTTGGACCCTGTTTTAAAAGCAATAGTAATTGTATGGACTCACATGGGTTTGTAAAGACCCCATGACAGACAGCTGTGTGAGAACGAAATGCAGGGGACTGGGGCAGGAAGAGCAGCTGATAGAGGGGTAGCCGAGGTGATAGGAGGTCCACAGTCAGACAGACTCTGCTTACCAAGCCATGCACTCTGCAAAAGGTTACATTGCTTTGCCACAGGGTCATTGTTTTCTAAGGTGACTTACAGTGCCTGGTGGAAGTGGTGACAGGTTCTTAACACTATGGATGTATCTTCAGTGTGGGGCTGACAGCACTTTCTGTCTATAAGCAGGTCTTCATTAACTGGTTTCATGTTTGTGAAGCAATTTGGAACTTGCTGAGATTAATCCATCTTGCACATTTAGAAGATTCCTGTACCATCCATACTCAGCCTTTCTTGACCTAATCATAGCATTTTCTATTTTGATAAAAATATTTAGATTTATCTATCTTCTAAGCATGTGTGTCTATGCCTGATGCCCTGGGAGGTCTGAAGAAGGTGTCAGAGACCCTGGAACTGGAGTTATGGAGATTTGTGAGTGGCTATGGTGGTGCTGGGAATTGAAGCAGGGTCCTTTGTAAATGCAAAATGTTATTATAACTGAGCCATCTTTCCAGTCTCTCTACTTTGATTTATGCTACACCTTAGTAACTTTCCATCCTGGAGCTTAAGGTCTTCTAAGCCAAACAGTAGTTTACAGAATGGGTTGTGATTATCAGGGCTTTTCCAGTTACTCATGGCTTTTGTAAAGATTGATCATTTCTACAAGTGAAGTCTATGTTAAGACTGTAATCCACAGAAGGTACTTTGTGAAGGACAAATGACCAGCATGTGAAAACTAATTATATCTGATTTCTCTGTAAGTCAGATTTAGCATGCATCTACTTTCCTTGTCTTGCCATCTCTAAGAACCCAGAAGACTCCAGAGCTCAGAGCAGCAACCCAGGTGGAGCAACTATATGCTGGGCCTGGCTGCCCAAGTGGTGCAGTTCTGTGAACAGAGTTGCCTGGCACACCCAGGAATGTTCCAGAGTTGTGACTTATAGTTCAGAGACGATGAACTTCATACGCTAGTCATTGTTCCCACACCCCACCCAAAGCCTTCAGAGCTGATCTCCCTCATTTCCAGGCTCCTATTGAAACCAAAATGCCAGACTTTACCTTATCTGCTGCCCTGCTCAGAGACATTCAGCCCCATGATTGGCTCATGTTAAGACATGACTGAACTGGTAGAGGTCATCCCGCCCCTGCCTCCTGGATGCTAGGATTAAATGTGTGTGGCACTATGCCTAATAGTAGAGCTATTTACATTAAGAAAGATAATATTTGAATTGTTGGATTTAGCAAATGTTGTAATGGTCTCATTTGCGAATCTTCTATGAAATCAGTTTTTACAACGATTTGTAATTTTAAAAAAGTATGTGTATGTGTGTTAGTCTATGTGTGGGTAGGTGCATGTGAATGTCAGTTTCCCTAGGGCTGGAACTAGTAGCTGTGAGCTGCTTGCTTTTGGGTGCTAGGAATGGAACTCAGGCCCTCCACAAGGGTGGTAAGTGCTTTCAACCACTGAGCCGTCTATCTAGCCCAGCAACATTTTATTTTCAATTAGAAAAACTTAATTGGTATTTATTTGTTTATTTGAGACACAATCAGTCTTAGTTTGTGTTTCTATTGCTTCGATAAAACACCATGACCAAAAGCAGCTTGGCGAGGGAAAGTGTTTATTTGACTTACATATTATAGGTCATGGCCCACTGAGGGAAGCCAAGGCAGGAACTCAAACAGGGCAGAAACCTGAAGACAAGAGCTGATGCAGAGACCTTAGATGGGTTCTGCCTATTGGCTTGCTCCTATGTCTCGCTCAGCCTGCCTTCTTAGAGAACCCAGGACTACCTTCCCTAGGGATGTACCACCCACAAGGGGCTAGGCCTTCCCCCATCAGTCACTAATTAAGAAAATCTCCTACAGGCTTGCCTATGGCTTGAACTATGGAGTCATTTTCTTAACTGAGTTGACTCTAGCTTGTGTCAAGTTGACCTAAAAACTAGCTAACATGGCATCTTATGTAATCAGGCTAGTCTTAAATGTCCTACATAGCCAGGGGATGTTGAACTCCTGATCCTCCAGCCTCAACCTCCCAAGCTCTGAGATTTACACCACCAACCTCACAGGTTTTTATTCCAGTATGGATCATCTATTGAGCATTAGTTGGATGGATATTTGCCTATAGGTCAGAGTAAGGTACTAAGGGATGGCCTCTATGTACAGGGAACTCACTGGTGGAGAAGACCAATGTGTAACTATTGAAATGTCAGGCCCTGTGGTAAGTACTAAAAAAGAGTATCTAACTGGTGGGATCATCAAGGGAAGGTCACTGTCAGCAGGAACATGAGGGCAGCCTTCCAAAAGAGATGGCGTTTAAGCCTACTTGAACTGGTCCTATCATGTGCAGTCCTATCACGTGCAGGTAGGTTGTGGTGAAGAAATCAGTCCCACCCTGACAGTATGATCATGTGGTGCTAGCTTGTGTTTAGGTCAGGAATCATTCCCTCGTGTGTTCATGGTTGCCAAGGATGTGTGTTTTCACTGTGTATATCTCTGGATGTTCGCTATATTTAATATATATTATTGTATATGTGCTATATGACAATATATTACAATATACAATGTATATGTTCCCTCTGGCTTTTTAAAGTTTTGTCTTCCTAAAAGCTCTATAGGTTTGAAAACACTCTTTTCTGATTTGTGGCTTATATATATATATGTATACTGCACTCTACCATCTCGAAGAGGCTTCTGAACAGCAATATTCAGCAGTGGCCTCGTCCTCCTGAGCATAGAATGTTGCTGGACAGGTTTCTATTTATATCCTACTTGATAGGCTTGACGAACCCCAGGAGGTCCCGGGCACAGACTGCAGGTTCCTTTGATTTGAACCTGGTGCAGGTAAGACACCTCCATTAGGGACTAAATGAAGATATTCAGTAAGGTCTGAGGCCAGACCACCTGAGATACTAAGAGCCAGCGTGTGAGAATCTCACATTGGCTTGTGTGTGGGTTGGGGGTGGGGGACGCTTCTGAAAAGAATACCCTAGGAAGTGTGGTGGGATCTAAGGACCTAAGCTTGGGGGCCCTCAGAGGGCAGGGAGAGGAATTCCTAGACAACTTGCCCCTCTGTCTCAGGCAGGGTCTATTCAGGTTCTGGCTCCTCTCTGTCTCTTCTCCCTTCTTCCTGTGGTTCCTGCTTCCCTCTGGCCTCACCATGTATCTGGGCAGGAAGACTTTCTTTTCCAGAGATTTCTCATTTGCTTCCCCCCACTTCCTTAATTTATCTTTTAAAATAGAGTAAATATGCGCACTGAAAAAAAAAAAAAGGACTGTTATAAAAAGACTGTTATATTATTTTCCTTTTTTCTGATGTCTCTTATTCCTGATGTCCTTCCCTAAAGTTTGAGAATGTTTGTCCAAGCTGGGGACGTGGCTCAGTGGAAGAGTGTGTGCTTAGCATGCAGGAGGTCCTGGATTTGATGATTAATCTTTCCTCCTAACTTTTCTGCCCCCCTCTAAAACCCTACAACACACACACACACACACACACACACTCTATATTATACAGATTTACAGAAACAGAGATTCAGAAGTATATGCATAAATACTTATTAGCTACAAATATAGACACTGTATAACACAGTTATCATCCCCTTGTGCAATTTAAGAATGAAAAATATTAACCTTTTAGGGTGATGCCAGACATCTTTGATTATCACAGCAGTTGGTTGGTGAGGAGGCAGGAGGATTCATGTTGACGGCTAGCCTGAGTTATGTAGCAAGATCCCATCACCAACAAACAAGGGCTGGATGGTATTTCATTTTATGTAATAATTATAACAGATAATTTCATTTATGTCTAATTTCTTTATTAGAAACAATGTTACAGTGGACATCCTTGTATAGTTACCAACTAGAGATCACACTGTTTTAGCTCTTACATTTATTTCATGATTAATGTAATTTAGTGTTTACACATTGATAAGGACATGTTTTCATATTTTGGTATAATTTTTTTTTTTTTTTTTTTTTTTTTTTTTTTTTACTTTTTGAGTTATGTTTAAAAAAAATTCAGAACCACAATAAGCTCCTTCACAAAGCAAATAATATTGAAATAGTGAAATCAAGTATAAACCCAACAAAAATATATAAGTTATAGTCCAGTATCCCTCATGAATATACATACAAAAATTCTCAATGAAGTAGTTGCAAACTGAATACAAGAGATATAAAAAAATAATATTCCATGAACAACTGAACAACTGTTTTTTTTTAGAAGTTTGGTATAATTTTTTCAGTACCGTTTGTTGAAAAGCTTTCCTTCTAGTGTATAGGAAAAAACCAACCATGTGTCTTTAATTTTAACACATTCACTAGATGCTTTTAGCAGATTCCAAAAAAAAAATTCTATGAGGATCTTAATGCTGATGATCATACCATCTGCAAGTGATGACCATTTTACTTCTCCCTCTTTAATCTGGAGGCTTTTAATTTCATTTCTTGTCTTAGTGCTTGGGGTCTGCACTGTACTTGAGTAACAGGACTGGGAAGAGAAACATTTGCATTGTTTCTGGTCCTACAGGGAACATTCACTTTTCTTTTATCATTAAGGATGATTTTGGGCATTTCTAAATGTCTGTACCAGGTTCAAGAGGTTTTTCCCTTTGTTTTACTATGAGAAGAGTTTTAGTATTTAAATTATATTCATCCTGAATGTATTTGTACTTCTTAAGATGTTGTTTATTAAATTAAGAGAGAAACTTCTGTTTCTAAATTTCAAATTTATTTCCTTTTTTTTATCATGAGTTCAGTATCATGTCTGTTCAGTATCATCAGATGATGGTTTTTAGTTTTTTATGTCTTTGAAAAAAAACTATTTTGACTTATTTTTAGTTGATTTGAAACGCTACTTATTATCTTATGTCAATGTTTTTTCTTGATTTGTAAACGATATTTTATTTCTTGTGAGTGTGTGTGTATATGATGGGGTTGGGCGTTCACGTGTGTGGAGGTCAGAGGACAATTTTGTGGAGCTAATTTTCTTCTTTTCTCTTTCGTTGTGTTTGGCAATGGAATGCAGGTCGTTGGCTTTACGTAGCAAGCACTGAGCAATCTCATCAGCCGAATTTGTAGTTTTAAGCGCCCTTTCTGTATCTACTGAGATATTTGAGTTGAGTGTGTTTTTTTTTTCTTTTACAGTTCATATGATGAAGTTATTCTGTTCAGATCAACATTACAGTTCTAGTTTTAGTATATTCACTTGGTTTATGGTTAACTTTTTTTAAAAAAAGCAATCTTATTTTCTAACCTTAAAGCTTGTGAGGGGATGACAATTAAACCAAGGGTCTAAATGGCTTATCTTGGTACTTTCTACATTATATACATTGTCCTGTCTCCGTTCTATGTACACCTCTAAAGACGTGGGACTTTCTTATGACATCAAACTTGTATAACCTATTTGTAGATCTCTTAGAGATTTCTTTAATATTTTTATATTATAGGGCTAGCCTCTGCCCTTTATTTATATTATAGGTCTAGCCTCTGCCCTTTATTTATTGTCTACTTACTGACATAAAGTGGAAACATTGACAGATGTATTTCCTTCTTATTGTTAATCCTACCATTTTGCTTTGCAAAGTTAATTATTTCAAATAGGACAATTGAATCTCAATTTCATTATGAAAATTTTAAACCTCTATTTTGTGTGTGTGTGTGCACATGACAGGGAGCATGCATGAAGGTCAGAGGACAATTTCCTGGAATCAATTCTCTCTTACCGTGTAGGTCCTCAGCATTGAACTCTGGCTCTTAGGCTTGGTGGCAAGCACCTTTTCTCACTGAGCTGTTTTGCCTGCCGGCTTCTGGTTTTAGTTTTAAAATGTTGTGTGTGTGTGTGTGTGTGTGTGTGTGTGTGTGTGTGTGTCTGTGTGTCTGTGTGTCTGTTGTGTCCTAGATACCTGAAGAATTCCTTCTCTGCTTTGCTATTCAGTAATTTCCCAAGGAAATGTCTGTGTTCCAAAATGTATTTATGTTCCCTCAGTACCACAACTACACAGCACTAAGGCTATCATGGTTGCTGGTAATCAGCTGCTTTTCCTTTTGAATTGTTGTTCAAGTACTGTGCTAGATCTTTGTAGCTGGTGAATGTCAAGTCCAAAAACTGTTCTGGACAATTTAACTGTAGTGCCTATTAGCATTCCAAGTTGGCATTGCAAATCCCTGTTATAGAGACCAAGCTGGCACCCTGGCTCCTCCATCTCCTTTACCCCCACCCTTACCCTAAACTGGTCAGTCCATGGGCCTCCCTTCCCCCGGCTTCTCATTCCTATAGAACCCTGCCATTTCAGCCATGTGCTCTCTTTGTCCTCTTGGCTCCCACTTTCTTACCCATCTCCCTTGGACCTCCTGTCTTGCTCTGCTCCTCTTTCTCCTTTCATGGCTCTGTTTAGTCTACTGGTTATGTTTAGTCTACTATTTTCTCTGCTCCAGACTCTTTCTCATATCTACAAAACAAAAAACAAAAACCCTTCTCTTCAACCATGCCTTGGAGAAGTCATGTCCTCACTTTGTACACCTGGTGCCCCAGACACCAGTTTATACAGTGGTTATGGCTTTGGTTAGAATGGGAGATGCCCAACTCCTAGCTTCCTCCTCTATGTAGGAGCCTCAGATTGGGCCAGGCACGTAAAGGGGTTTTAATAAACTGCTATCCCTGCTCCTTTACCTGAGCCCCTCAAAGACCTGGGAGCTAATCCTCTATACAAGGTGAGGAGTCCATCCCTCCTCAGGTCACAGTGATAATTTAACAGACTCATTCAGAGAAGTGGCAGGTTCTTCTGGATTCTTGTTTTCTGACTCATTTCCCCACCACTAACTCACTCTATCTCTGTCTCTCCAACAAGGGAGAGTTGTCCCTTCACTGTATCCAAAACAGTCCAATATACTTTAAAAAGATGATATCCTCTTCTGTTTGGTTACTGCTACTGCAACTCTTGTACTATCTGCTGCTGCACTTGGGGTTTGTGTTGTTAGTGCTCTTTATCTGGTTCTAGGGAAGGGAGAGGCCTAGCTCTTCTTTGCCAGCTTGCTCCAGGAATCATGAAGTTAGGCTAAAAAGGTTTTGAGTATCTTCTTCTTCTCCTTCTTCTTTTCCTTCTCTTCCTCTTCCTCCTTCTCCTTCTTCTCTCCTCTCTCTTCTCTTCCTCTCTTCTTCTCTCCTCCTTTTTGTTCTCTTCTTCTTCCTCCTCTTGTTCCTCCTCCTCCTGCTCCTCCTCCTTCCCGTCCTCCTCCTAAAGTTTCTTATAGAATGTTTTATAGCTCAACACAACTGGCAATTAATACATACTCATTGAATGATAAATAATCATTTAGCTAATTTTCACTAACTTGTGACTTACTGTTGAAAGATGGAGAGATTAAACATTATGTGTGAGCAACTCAGTTTTTTTTTTTTTTTTTTTTTTTAAGAATTGGTTTATTTTTTATTTTATGTGTATGTGATTTTTTTCCCGCATGTATGTCTGTGTACCATGTGTATGCCTAGCATCCACTGAGGCTAAAGGAGGACATCGGATTCCTTAGAATTGGAGTAACAGATGTTGAGTCACCATGTGAATGCTGGAAAGTGAGTCTGATTCTTCTGAAGGGCAGCAAGTGTTCTTAACTGCCGAGCCATCTCTCCAGCTCTGCATGTTTTGGGTTTTGATAACCTGAGAGGTGATAGGAAAGACCCAGCAGCACGTGGAAGAATTAGCCATACATTTGAATGAGTCTGTTAAGTGCTCACCATGGTCTGGAAAGAGTTGGTTCTCCTCTACTGCTTTTGATCCAGCATGGGAAACTAGCTTTGAGTGAGGCCAGGCAGATGAGCAGGACCTCTGTCATGAGCACGTTTATCCTCTGAAAGATATCTTTGATCATTCTGCATTGAACACATCGGTTTTAAGGGCACTGTGTGGAATTCGTTTCTTGGAATCCTTCACTGTTAAAATCGAGGCTTACTTTGCACTATTCTCTTCCTCAGCACACCTCCCTGACTGCTGAGGGGCATCCACTAGTGAGGTCATGTTTGGTCCTGAGAGGTCATGCGCTGCCCTTAGCCATTCTGTGATGCCTGTCTGGCTGTGGCTCGACTCCCCTTCCTGGTGATGGCAAGTTATTTTTTAGAGACAAGAGGAAGGTGATGACGGTGTGTCTTCACTCGTCACAGTATGGATGTTCATTCTGCCAGCTTCCCTTGGGAAGAGAGGACAGGAGCCCACGAGCAGAAGAAGGTCACTCTATTCTTCTGACTATTGATTTTCCATGCGCCATTCAACGGTTAATTAGTTTTTCCTAACTACACTTCTGCATTTAGCTGGGACAGCAGCCCCATGGGAGATGAGCTGTGCCCCAGTGATGCTGGATGAAGAAGGTCACTTTTTGATAATATGACTGTCTTCTTCCCTACTACAGAGTGAAGATTTAAAAAAAAAATATGTTGCTGGTCTTTCATAGGAGGGGCTTGACTTTGTCCTTTGTAAGCAAAGTGCTCACCTACACTCTAAACTTAGATAGAGTGCCCATGAGTGAGAAATGCTGCAGAAGATGGGGGTTCTTCATTTATGTGACTACCAGAATATGCTGATTATGAAGATTAAAACCTCTGCCCTCCCCCTTTTTATTATGATAAGTGAAAAGCCTATAAAAGCAAAGCATATTTGGGAGACAGGATAGAAATAGAAAAAAATTAAGGTGATATGGGAAGGAAAGGTCGTCATTGTGAGACATGGTCTGCACTCCGACTGGCTGAAAATCTAGAATCTTTCATAAAACCAAGACTCTCTATGGAATAATGCTTATTTTCTTAGGGATGTCTCAACAGGGATGTTAGAAACAGCTGACTTCTAGCTTAGGGCCAGAAGGTCTGTGGTATGATCCGGAGTTCAAATAGATTAGCAGCCCCCGTTATTCCTGACTCTAAAGAACAGATCCTGTAAAACCCCTCTGCTTTCTTTTATAAACACAAATTCATCAGGGAAAAAGAAGCGAGCAAACCAGCATGTGTACATCTAACCTTAAAAACTTTTCTTAATCTTCAAACCTTGTTATAAATTACATCCTTCAAATCCTGTCAGGTAGTGAGCCATGGAGCCATACATATACATAAACTGAGTCTTGTGTGGTTCATACCCGTGCCTTAGATGTGCTGTAGAGCTCTGTGGCTCCTGTCTGTCTTTAGATGCCTGTACTTCAACCTGAGGTGGGTATAATTTGGCATCTCTTCTTAATAACCCACAGCTTTGCTTCACTCTGATGTATTCAGAAAGTCTTTATATGGTGTGATGAAGACCCAGTTTTACTTGAGCCAGGTGCTAAGGGAGGAAATCTTCAGACTGTGGCCTCAGTGTTGGACTCTTGACTCCCGACTGCGGCTGACAGCTGTGTAATCCTCATGTACTCAGCTGTGGCCAATATCGTCTCACGGATGGCACGTTTTATTTTCCCTTTTATACTCTTCCTGGTGTTGTGTTATTTTATCTACAGATATTTCAGTGACTTGCTAATGGATAAGGAACATTTTTATGTGTATACACAATGGCAGTGACCATAACTGATGACTGGTTAACAGCGCTTCCCTATATTGTCAGGTTTTGTTATATTCTTACCTTTTTGTGTAAGCCCATGCTTGGTTTTACATTTGAAATGTATTTCAAAGTTGAGTGTGTTGGTACATACCTTTAATACCACCAGCATGTGGCAGACAGAGGCAGGAAGATCACAAGTTTGAAGCTAGCTTGGCTTAAAATAGATAAACTTTGTCTCAGAAATATTGGAAGGGAGATAAAGACAGAATGTGGGGAAGAGGGTACTCAGAATATATCATATAATGTATCAAATTGCTAAATAACAAAATGAACAAAAGTTAAGCTTTTTTTTTAACCCTGGAATTATTCTTTTCAACTTTTAAAAAAACCATCTGCAATGCATTTGTTGAAAGCATTGCAGGGGTCTATCAGTATGGGACTTGCTTATTATAGCCACTGGGACTTGCTGGACAAGCAGAGCTGTTCTTTGTTAGCCCTGTGACTGGGGTCTGGAGCTGGGCGGGTTCAGGTTGAACTTTTCTAGCCATCTGCCTCTTAGGAAGTGGGGTACTCTCTGTCAGGAGTCAAAGCACCTGGCTTGCTTATGATTACGCTCCCAATTTAAGGAATTGAAATAAATCTCTGTGGTAGGATGTTTGACAAACAGTCCAGTGTTTCTGGCTTATTCTTTTAAAGCACATCCTCTGCTGTTCGTTGAAACCAACACTCCTGGGAAGTCTTTAGACATTCGATCTCGATGAGATAAAGCGTGCTAGTATGCTCCGTTTACAGCTACTCATTCACCAGCCTGGGTGCAGCTTGTTCATTCAACCCCATCGTCACAGGGCCCAGTGGACATGACTTCCGTCGGAAGGGTAGTGCTTCCGCCTGTTTGAGGAAGTAGGATTTCCCTTCCCTTTGCATGGTGTAGCTCTTTGCCTCGAGAGGACTGGGGTATCTATCGCTAGTGACATGTTCAGATGTGGGCTGGTCACAGCGAGAGCCCCTGTGAGCCGAGCGCTGCTGTGAGCTGAGCCAAGATCAGCCTCCTTGCTGCTCATCTTAGGCAGCTGTCGCATCAATGATGTCAGCGTGTTTGTTCTTGTCAACAGAATGCTGTTGAAAGGCAGCTGTCCTCACCAACAGGCCTTCTCTCTAAAATATATGGTACAATAGGGCACGAATCAAATCTTAACTAATATAGGTTAATTGAAGTTTCTTATATTCTAGCTGGTCACAGTGGAATAATGCTTAAAAATCAACAGCTAGAGAAACTGCAGACTATACACAAACTCATAGAAATTAAATAATACACTACTGAATGATGAATGTATCACTGAAGAAATGAGGGAGGAAATTGTAAAAGGAACTACAACATTCTAAACCTATGTGATACAAAGGAATCAGCACTAGGAGCATATATTCCTATATTATAATACCAGAGAGAACTCAGGTTAACAACAATTTAATGGCTTAAATTAGGGACTTGATAAACAAGGCAAACCTCCAAATTAGTAGACAGACAGAAACAATAAAGACCAAGGCAGAACTCAATGGAATAGAAATAGACAATATAATACCTAGTACAAAGAATCAATGAAAGAAAGGGAGACTTGGCTCTTTGGAAATGTAAACAAGACTGATAAACCTTTGGCCAAAGTAAAGAGAAGATTCAAATTAATAAAATCAGAGATTTAAGTGGAGTCATTGGAGCTGAGGAGATGGCTTTGTGGAAGACAGCACTTACAGTGCACGTATGAAGACCTGGATGTGAATCCCAGCATCCATGTAAAAAGCCAGGCATGGCTTTCGTGTGTCTGTAACCCCAGCATAGAGGAACAGAGACGGGCAGATCCTGAGATTTCACTGGCCAGCAAGCTTCTTGTTTAGTGAGAGACTCTATCTTGAGGTAATAATGTGGAAAGTTATGATAGAGACACCCATTATCCTCTTGTGGCTCCAGATGCGCATGCGCACTCTTGTGCATGCCCCACCACACACACAAAGCGAGGCATTACAACGGGTAATGATAAAACTCAGAAAACTCATCAAGATGTACTTTAAAAACTTAGATGCACTATAGTAGAAAATGTTAAAAAATTTCTAAGTGTATACAATGTACCAAATTTAAAAATAAACAATTTAAACAGATTCTAACAGTCATGAGATGAATAGTTATTGTATAATATACATATATATATAACACACACACACACACACACTACACAAACATATATATTGTATGATATTACTAGCCAACAAGACAGATTCACTGTTGACTTAAAGGAGAACTAATCAAGCTATTCACTAAATAAAAAAAGAAGGAAGGCTGACAAATTCTTTTTATGAATCCATACTACCTAATACCAAAACAGACAAAAAAACATAATAATGAGAAAATGCTCTCCAGTCTTCTTTATTAGCATAGGAAAAAAATTCTCAGTAAAATATTTGCATATGAAATTAAGAACGTGTATAATAAGTGTACCAAGTTGGCTTCTTTTCAGAAATTCAAAGATAATTTGATATACATACAAATCAATAAATGTAATTATTTGTATGTGGACTCAGGACAGAAATCACAGATCATCTCAACACAATTTTAAAAGGTTAAAAAATATTTACTGTACTATTTTCTGAATTATGGCTGTTTTGCCTGCTGTATGTCTGTGCACTACTTGGTTCCTGGTGCCTGCAGAACCAGAAGACAGCATCAGATCCCCTTAGACTGGAGTTACTGGTTTAAAACCATCACTGGGTGCTGGAATTGAATCTTGGTCACTGGAAGAGCATGTCATGTTCTTAGCCACTGAGCCATCTCTCCAGCCTCCCCCAAAAAAACTTTAGACAAAATCTGTGTTAAAATAATTATCAAGGTTCTGAAGATACAAGGAATAAAAAAAACACACCACAAATAACACCCAACAAATATTTATAAAGGACCAAATCCTGAAAAGCAAATATCTTTCAATGAGTTAATGATTATGATACTAAAGTGAGAAAAACTACAAATAAACTAACCAACAATATTAAAGGCACAGAATGAAAATCTAGTCAATATATCTAGAATTGAGAAAAACTCAAATATGATCCCTAACAGAAGAAGCAAATGTCCACTCTTTTTCAATGTAATGTTTAATGTCTTACATAGTGCTATACTGTAACTCCAGTTCCAGGGCATGTGACTCTCTCTGCTTTCATGTTCCCATCCTACACACATACCCACATCCACCCCCCCCCCACGGCCACACACTTCAAAAAGAAACGAATCTTTAAAAATGTAGGTCCAGTGCGAAGGCCCGTGCTGTCTTATAGAAGTTCATTAAGATGTATAAACTGTGGGACTGGTTAATTTCACTTGTGTGTGTGTGAGATGCTTTTTTATTTGTAAGGCCCTTATAATAAAGTTGTAATAGATTTTTAAAAATTACTTTTTATTAAAAATAGATTCTTTTCTCATACAATACATCCCAACCACAGTTTTCCTTCCCTATTTGTCTTGTCTTATTGAATTTAAAAAATTTTTAAGATAGATTTTCAATTATTTTCACAAACTGGCTTTGAAACCAGTTTGTACCTGGGTTATACCTGAATAGGATTTGCCTGCCTCAGATTTCCAAGTGGCTAAGATTAATAAGCCATCAAGCATATCTTAGACGTTTTAATGAAATACAGGATATCTTTAGTGATGACAGAAACTCTGAATGCTGTTATCTTGATATTCCAGTGCTTGAGAGGCAGAGCCAGGTGGATCTCTGTGATTACAAGGCCAGCCTGGTCTATAGACTGAGTTCCAAGACAGCCAGGGCTACACAAAGAAATCCTGTCTTAAAACTTTTAATTAATTAATTAACTAATTAATTAATTATTTTAACATATCTCTTTTGAAAACAAAAATTCAAGTTCTAGTTTGCCTGGAAAGATACAAAAAGATAAAATTATGGTGGCTTTGCCCCTTCTTAAGATGACTGAATCATACCATTGTCAGCTATCTTGGGTTCAGTAATAGATTTTTTTTTTAAAAAGGGAAACAATACAAGCTGGCAAGAATGTGGACAAAAGGGAACCCTTACATATTACTGGGAGGTGTATAAACTAACCTAGCTACTATGGAAATATATATAAAATAAAAAAAAAAAAACCTACAAATAGATCTACCCTGTGACTCAGGTCTACCAACCCTGGGTACTTACCTTAAGGTCTAAGCCAACAAGTTCCAGATCATTCACTCATCAATGTTCCTCACAGCATCGTTCAGTAGCTAAATTAGGGAACCAACTATGGTGTCCCCAAGAGCAATGGATAAAGAAAATATGTGCATGTAGACAAGGGAAATGTTTACTCATAAAGAATAAAGTAATATGGTTTGCATTAAAAAATGGATGTAACTGGAGATAGTCATACAATGCAAAGCATCTCAGGCAAATACCATGCTTTTTCTCATTTGTGGTTACTGGATGCTTTATTCAGATTTCCAGTTGCTGTGAGAAAAGAAATGAGCAAAAGGGGAGGAAAGGCTTGTTTTATCCTACAGGTGACAGCCCATCATCAAGGGAAACCAAGGCAGGAACTCAGGGCTGAAGCTTAAAGTAGAATGCTGCTTATTGGCTTTCTCCCAGGCTCATATCAGCTGTCTCTTTTATACAGCCCGGGCCCACTTGCCTAGAGACTGTAGCGCCCATAGTGGGCTGGGCCATCCTACATCATTTAACATTCAAGAAAATGTGCCCACAGGCTAATCAGATGGAGACAATTCTTCAGTTGATCCAGAGTATCAAATTGACAACCAAGATTATCGGTGACACTGGATTTTATGTAATAAATAAGATGATGTGTGTACATATGACATGAAAGTGGCAGCAGAGCTTCCTGGGGGACAGAGGGCACGAAGGAGAATGTGCTCAGAGTACAGTATGTATGTGTTTGAAAATGTTCTTATGTGACACAGTACTACGTATAAGAAAGTCTTAGAAAATAATAAGCCATAATCCTGTGTGTGCATATGCATATGTGTATGGGGGTAGGGAGAGCTGTTGTCTCAAATACTGCACAATCAGCTCTGCCTATCAGGAGTTCATTTTATATATAGAAAAAAAAAGGAAGCTGGGGAGGGGGTTGTTTTGAATTTCCATGGTACAGCATTAGTGAAGCCTCTCACTAAATGAATATCTATCTGTCTAGACGGGGGTTTAGGTAATGAGAAAACTGTATTTCCCAGACATTAGGCTAATGGTTTGTGGGCAGCTAGGAGATGTTCATTCTGAGTTACTATCTGCATCCCTCTCACTTTCTAAACAGAAATGCCCTTCTGAGGCGAGATCCTTTGCCTTGCTACTGACTTGGCTACTCCTGGTAGAGGAAGGGTTCAGAAAACACAGGAATATGGGAGAGGGGGCACGTGAGAATTTTGCTCCAAAGTATGGCATAGATGAGAACTCCATCTGTGGTGTTGACTGATGTAGTATTAGTTCTTCCCTTGGAGTAGTACAGAGACCCGTCAGAGCACACAGGGTTTCTGAGCGCTTGCAATCCTGCATGGATGAGGGTCACCGTCTGCATGGTTCTCGACAGACATAGCACTTTCAGTGAATGGAGCTGGCATTGCCTGAGGTGTCACGCTTAGAGAGCTTGACTCTTTTCACTTCAGGTATAGACATGTGAAGAACTGTAGGAGGTCTAGATGCCTCGTTAGGGTGTCCTGAGCTTCAGAGCATCATCAAACTACTTCTGGACTTTTCTATGTTATCCATGAGGGTAGATTGTAATTTTTCCATTAATTCTACCATGCCCCAGCACAGGCAAGCAGAGCCCATAATGCCCCCCAAGACTAACCCAAGCAGCTGCTGGGTGTTGGAAGGGCTATTCCGGCTGCTTCCCTGGACCAGATCACTGTCTTCATTTCAAGGCTTAGGAACAGCTACTGCTTGGTTGATGTTTAATCAATTGCCAGAGTGTTTACAGAGTCATATTGATTTTAAAGAGTGAGGACAGGCATGGCTGTCAGAAATGGCTTGTCCTATCACTCCTTCATTTAACCTTGTCTGAGAATGCCCAGAAGTACCTGATGGACAGGCCAGGAGAACCTGGGTGGTCAGCTCCCTGATTCCATCATCAGTATTTACTGGAAATGATTCGCTCTTTGGAAGAGTTGTGCTTGTTTGGGGAACCCACTTTGCTGTTTTTAGGAGTATGGGCACTGAGTCTCCTGGGACTGGGAGAGTTCTTTTCCTCACAGAACTTTCCAATACTTGGATAGTAGGTCAGAAAAAAAACACAGGTCATTGTTAACTGTCTGATCCCATTCAGTTTGTGGCCAAAGGTCATAGAACTGGACCAAGGCAAACTTGGGTTGACATCTGCATTGCCCCTGGACAGCTGGGTCACCAGTCTGGGCTTCATGTCTTCTGTAAAATAGGATGCATTCATTCACAAAGACTGCTGAAACCAAGGATCACAGACTGAGTGGCTGGTTCACACAGTAGAGCTCAGTTTGACCATGTGCTGTGTTCTGGAAGCTGGGTCAAGGTGTGAGCAGGGTCAGTTTCTTTCCTGGGTGTGCATGGATGCCTTGCTGTAGTCCTCGAGTGTCTGAGACTTAATCTACTGTTCTTATACAGACACACGTCGTAACGCATTCCCCACATCCCCATCTGACCTCATTTTCCCTTAGTTACCTGTGTAAAGGCTCTGCCTCCCAATACAGTCATGTCCTGAGATACTGAGGGTTGAGACTTCAAAATAATTAGTTAGAGAGGGAGCCACAGTTCAGCTATCATGGCAGTGAGGCACTGAGTTCAACAGGTGGTTTCCTGTTAGTGCTCTGATTATGAATCATGTCTGATTACTAATGTTCATGTCCTTGGAAGGCCCAGAAGCTCGTGAGAAAAAAAAAAAAAAACAAAAAACAAAAAAACAAAAACAAAAACGCTTGCTCTGAGGTATCTCCCAAACTACAGGACTTCCGGTAACAAGATAAAGGTAGTTCCAGCAACACAGGATGGCTGGTCACCCTATAGGCTACCACAGAGGATGCAGACAAGCACTGGTTCCTGCCCTCTTTAGCCTGAGCTGAAAAAGCTTCTCTTTTTTGCTTCTTCTACCTCAGCATCCCCTAGATCTGATAGTCTCTGTGGTCCTCTCCTGTTTTGAGGTAAGCCCACCAGAGAACACCACGTTAAAGCCAAAAAGAAAGTCTTTATTGCTGCATAGGGAACTTGCCCAAATCTTGCAGCTCTGAGTCTTACAGCTCTGTCTTTTATGCACAAAAATCACATCCTGGTTGACACACTTCAGTAACTAAGAAGCAGAACGACAGAAGCCGAAAAGCGAGGTTAGTACATTTAGAGATCTTCCTGAAACTATGGACTAGGTCTGTGGTGGATTAGGTCTTTGTTCCCATTTTGGCAGATGTTGGGGCCTATGTGCTGAATGTTAAGGTCAGAGCATTGCCTCTAACATGGTGTCAGTTGTGCTAAGTCCAGGGGCCTATGACACTCCTGCTGCCACATTCTCTGGCAGTATTGTCCAAACTTGGAATTCTATTCATGTCCAAAATAAATAACTGATTGGAGAAAAACTCATTCAGTTTGTAATGAAAATGAAGTAAAACAAAATGTTTTTCCTAAACCTTGAGTGGGTCTAAGGCAGATTTCACTGTGCTCTGGTGATGCTGAGTAGTGCTCCCTGGTGCTCCTGAGTGCTCCCTATGCTTACTGCACCCTGCGTCTTCCAATCCAGGCAGCAGCTCTGTGAATGGCGTGGGAACATAATGTAGGCAACTACAGCCACTCTCTGATGCAGGTGGAAAGACTGAGGTGAAGAGCTGTGGCCTTACTGAGTCTCTTTGCTGGTCAGGGGAGGGGCAGGAAAGTTCTCAGAGTTTGGCCAGAGTCCTGATTGAGTCCAGAGCTGAGCCTGGGTACAGGTGTTTCTGATGAGGGGATACAGGTCATTTTGCAGGGGCCTTGGAGTCGGCCCAGAACATACTCAGACACCAAATTCTCAGCAAAAGGAGATTTTATTTACTCAGGAGGGGCAAACAGAGGACTGCCTCTGGATGGGGCAAAACAAAGATAGCAGCAGGTGGCTCTGCAGGAGTGGTTTTTTAAGGAGACAAAGGGAAAGTCTGGCCTAAGGTGAGTTGGTAAGTCCTGATTGGACATGTTAGCCAGTGTAGCCAAACAATGAATTTTGATTGCTGGGCCTTGGTGTTTTAGTAGCGGACCTTGCAGTTTTAGTCAGGCATAAGGAAGTGACCAAATAAGGGAATAGACCTTGGTGGCTATGCCGAGGGCCATGCAGGAGGAACGACATAAACAACACATGGCTTTAGAACTCATGGAATGCAGTCTACTGGTTACCACAGCCACATGGGTGAGCCTCAGTGTGGAATGACCCAGAGGACCATGTGTCCTGAGGACTTCATGCTGTTACAGAATTCTGCTCTGCTTGCTGCCCTCACATCCCCTTAATCTAAGAATTGTATGAAAACTCTAAGGGGCTTGCAGTCCCTCATGGGCGTGTTCTGGCACTCACAATAATAATATTTGATCTCTCTCAGGCATAGAGACATAGGTTGTCAGCAATGACCACGGCCCTCGGGTGAGGATAGGTCGAGATGTTTTCACTACTGGCTCTGATGTAGAAAATCTCAGGAAACAATTTGAAATTCAGAAAGGCACGCTCGTGATAGTTGAGCTAGGGACCTTCTATGGTCAGGGAACAAGAACAATGGCAGTGCTGGCTGATGTGACTCTCACTGAGGCTGGACTGGTGATGATTGCTTTCTTATACCCATTTCTTCCCCAGCTTCCTGATATGATTTATTAAGAATTGCTAATGGGTAAATATGCATTCTGAGGACTTAAGTAGCTTTGACTGATTTTTATATAAAAGTTTAGATTTGTGATTCTTCTAAGATTCTTACAAGATAAATAATAAGATAATTACTCTTTTTTTTTGTAACTGCAATTGCTTCCTGCCAGGAAGAGAAACAGGCTGAAAAAACTACCTTGCTTGCTTACCCTTTGTTAATCTATAACAATTGCTTAGTTAAAAGTGTGGGTTTTGGGAATAATTTGTTTCCTTTACCTGTACTACATATTCTTGTAAAGGTTCTGGGAGAACACACTGTTTTTTCATAATCATTTACTAGAAGAAATCTAAAACTTTATCACATTGTGATTTTATACTGCTTGAAAGGGTTTTGCTGGGATATATCAGCTATTGGAGAAAGAATAAAGTGTGGGGGTTGGGACATTGCTCCTTCCACCCATCAATTACATGCATGTATGTATGCATATATGTAAAGCTTGTCTGGTGTGTGTTGGAGCTTGCTCCATCCACCAATTTTGTGTGTGTGTGTGTGTTTATGTATATATGTGAACTGCTTGGAGCCTGCTTGCTGAAGCTTTGCTCTAACCAGTCTATGTGTGAATGTGTATGTCTGTCTATAGGTTTGTATGCATGTATGTATGTATATATACATGTATGTATATATTTGTGTGTATAAAGTTATTGGACTCTGCCTTTTGCTTCATCCTCTCTCTCTCTCTTGCTCTCTCACTCTCTTGCTCTCTCTCTTTCCTCTTTTTCTTGATGGACCCAAGCAGTTAAAATTTTTCTGCTCTCCTCAGGGAGTGTCAGCCTCAGTAAGTTAAAGCTTTATTTCCTCAGAGAAAAGTCTACTGAGTAACTTTTATAATTGCTGGCTGCCATTGGCAGTAGCCCTTGTAGGTATCTGGATCCACTCCAATCAGTGGCTGTAAGCACTGCTCCTGCCCCCATGGCTGCCTGCCTCAATTTACCCACCACATGGATGCCAAAGTCAGTAATTGGCATGGCTGGCTTAGGGGATGTAATCTAATGGTTTAGCAAGGAAGAAAGAAGGGAGAGAGGGCAAGGCCTTGGTGGCTTTGCCAAGCATGGGCCTTCAGCTGTGACAGTGATAAAGTCAGGTGCTAGTCACCTGTCTTCAGCTGTGACAAACACATGACAAATGGTGGTGGTGGGGAGGATGGAAGGTGGGGAGCAGGAAGAAGCCTTCTCTGAGGAGGACAGGAAGGAGTGAGGAGAAGCTTTGTGGTTTTCAGTGATACCACTCTCTTTTTTTCGGGGTAATAAGGGCTATATAAACCACGGGAGTGGGTAGGGGGATGCTTCAATTTACATGAGGAGGAATTCCAGGTGCTTGCCTGGTCTTGACGTTTTAGGGAGAGAAGAAGTTAAACCTGTAATTTGGCCACCAGGCTTGTGGGGCTCTGCTTCTGGGGCACACAAGCCAGGAACAGGGAGGGAGCCATCCTTATTCTTGCAGGTCTCAAGATGAGATCTTCAGGGTTTGGACACATCTCGACCTTACTCTTGCACCAGCCACCCCACCTCCATTCGCATCTACCCCCTAGAGACATATTTCCAAACCCTATCAACTATTACAGATCCATATGTGATATGCACACACACACACACACACACACACAACCATCACACAGGCTCAGGCTGGCCTGGAACTCACTGTACAGCACAGGATTGAACCATCATGGTGGACCTTCTCCTTCAGCCTCCTGAGGGCTTGAGTATAGGAGTGTGTCGTGTGATCAGCTTTCATAGTTTTGAAATGTTCTCATGAGGCAAAGGGAAAACCAATTCATTATTGTGCCAAATCACAGAGCTTTCCTTGCTTTGGGAGAATTATCTAGAAAATAGAAGTGCAACTAGAATATTCACAAGGCTGAAGTTGAGGTGGGATTTGGTGCCATGGCTCTTGCCAGTTAACCTGGGTCCTTTGTGTGGGGTCTAGAAGGAAACCTAGGTTAAAACTGTCCTCTCAGCCTGAGGTCACCTGACCCAGCGTGGGCTTTCTCACAGCATCAGGACTTTGTAGTAAAAGGACTTTGCCTTACTGAAATTAAACTCGGCAAATCTTTGTCCTTGAATCAAGGCAGTGAGCCTGCAGCTCCAGTCAGCACCTTGGTGTGACCCGCACATCGCTGTGTGGATGGGGGCACGGGCTTGGCTCCTCCTTAAACGAGCTCTAAGACCAGCATCTGGTGTGTGCGCCTTTGACCTTGTACACGAGTGTGCAGATTCCTTTCCGGGATCATTTTGGGAACCCTGGTCAGGGTCACTGTAAGTGGGGACAAGCACTTAGACTTGGGGTCTTTCCGCTACTTTCTCTGTCAGGAGCTGCCTCTCCTCACCAAGCAATTATAGCTGAACAGGGCCAGCACCTCCCTTCTGACACCTCCCCTTCCTCTCACAGCACCTACATAATCCTTTACATTTGTGTTTTTAGGATGTATCAGAATCCTGCTATGTCTCCACTCTGTCTTCTAGTACCATTTCTTTTGGATGCTTTGAGTTTCCTTCACTGAAAACATAGGAGGAAACAAAGAAGAAGTAACAAGGCTACTGATTAAAAAGGAATCACTCTGTTTCAGAAACCCATTACCTTTAATCCAGCGATCCACTGCTCATGATACAATTTCTCAACAGGAGACACCTATACGGATTATTTCACTATAACCCCATGATGCTTGGACTGGAATCTCTCCCAGACCCCATGGACACCTGGGAGATTATAGAGACTATTGGCAAAGGCACTTATGGCAAGGTCTACAAGGTAGCCAACAAGAGAGATGGGAGTCTGGCTGCCGTGAAGATTCTGGACCCTGTCAGTGTGAGTAATAGAGAATGTGGCAATGACCAGCTAGTGTTTTGGACACAACTGGCTTGTGATTCCTTTTCCTGATTTTAGTGATAATTTTCAGAACATTGGCAGGAAATCTCAAAATGAATCCTGATTTGTCAGCACCTCTGAAGGAAAGGACTTGACTTGGAGTTAAAACATTCCTGGACTTGCCAGGCATAGTGGAGCACAACTTTAATCCCAACACAAGGAGGTGTGGGGGTGGGTAGGTGGCAGGTAGGAAGGTGAGGGGTGGGGGTGGTGGTGGAGGCAGGCAGATCTCTGAGTTCAAGGCTAGCCTAGTCTACAAAGCAAGTTTCAGGATCAGCAGGGCTATATTAGAGAAACCTTGTCTTGAAAAAACAAAATCAAACCAAACAAAACTAAACAAAAAGCTAAACCCCCAAACTCCCTTGGACTTTGATTTCTTGTCTGTTTTATTTGCTGTTTAAGCTTTAATGCCTTGGGCTTTTAAAAAATTATTCTCTTGGGAAGAATGCTATATTCCATTCCCTGTTCTTTCTGTAAGTTACAAAATGAACCAGCCTCATGATATTCAATCATCCGAGGTGACATTTTATTTCAAAGTGTTGAGGTTACCAAGCTCTGCGCTGGTCTGCACAGTGAAGCTGTATCTTGCATGGATTCCTTCAAGCTAGGAAAATTCAGATATTTTTCAATAAAAAAATATTTATAATAATACAGTTAAAGGCAAATTATTGTAAGGGCATGTCATTGCTTATAATAGCCAAAAGTTGACACTGGGATCAGATGAGCTGCTCTTGGGTACTTGAATACGTGACAATGATGGCTTTCATATATTGTATTATCCAATGTGGTGGTGCACGCTTGTAATTCAAGCCCTTGAAAGTTGCAGGCCTTGGGGATTTGGGGTCGGAGGTCATCATGGGCTATGCGGTGAGATCGTGTTTAAGAAAGAAAAGAAAAGAAAACAAACTTCAAACTCATAATCAGCATACTTTACTAATCGGTGGCTTGAGCACATTGTTCTGTTTGTGCCGTTTCTCACACACTACACTTAATCAAACGTATATTTTCTAAACTCTGTTTAGGACATGGATGAGGAGATCGAGGCGGAGTATAACATTCTGCAGTTTCTCCCCAGCCATCCCAACGTTGTGAAGTTTTATGGGATGTTTTACAAAGCTGATCGCTGTGTGGGAGGACAGCTGTGGCTGGTTCTGGAGGTAAGAGGCTCCTGTCGGCGAGCTGTGGGTTGGAAGAGCGTTTGCAGGTGCAGGTTGGAGGAGTCCATTCCTCCTTAGTGCCGGATACCTGAAGAGACTGAAACACTGCAGTGCTTACAGCAAGGTGTGAATCCGGTTTCTTGTTTCTATGCTTCGGAAAAACGCAATCCTTCTTTCTTCTACCACAGAGCCTACCTAGGAATCCAACTGGAAAAATGTTATTTTGTTCTATAAACTGGAAACATGTCACAGAACTCAGGTTCCAACTTAGTACAGCCCCTTCTGAACTCTGCCCGTGATGCTGTTGGCCTGCGTCATTATTTGCCTATTCATGTTTGTGGGCTCCTGAAAACCAAGTCTGAGAGTTATGTGTACAAAGTTTATTGGAGTCTTTGCAAGAGATTAGCTGAGAGAGAAGTGACAAAGACACTGGGGTAAGGAGACGTTAAGGAGCCGATCATGGCCTCAGCCGACTCCCTAGGGAAATGGATATCCAGGAGCCTGTTCACTGTTGTTCTCTTCTGTATCTCTACCCCCCACCAGGAAGTCAGTCTCCTATAGAGGAGGGGACAATTCTTAGTGAAAAGTACCCAGGAAGAGGAGACAGTAGACTCTCCCAGTAGCATCTGCTCCACAGAGGGGATGTAAAAAGAATACAATGTGTACACAGTTGTCCTATTTTCCCTCCTTTATTAATGGGAATGAATGTCATCTGGGTGCAGAAGACCGAGTCCCCTAAATTGAGACTGAAGATAACAAGGACAGTCAGACTGGTCATTTGCTTTATTCTAATCGGACCCCCTGATTTGTCTTGGACCTAGCCCCTCTGAAGCAGCTCATACCTCCCTGCCTGTGTCACCAGAATGATGCAGGGGCATGACAGGGACATAAGAACACATGCAGACACGTTGTCCCAGTCTTCCTGAATCTGAGAAAGTCTGAGAATGGCACAGTATGTATTTGTTGCCATGGCAACCATGGGAGGAAGGTAGTCTCAATATTTCTGTCATATTAGCTGTCTTCCTCACACATCTCTCAATGCAGGGGGTTTTGATTTTTATGAATCGCCTTTGAGATGTTAATTGTCATATTAAATCATCCATGTATTCTCCCATCATCTTTTGGGTTTCATCTAGCCTCCCTTCACCCCTGTTCTGAGAATGTTAGGGTTTTATCTTGCCGCCAGGCTGTCCAACGACATTGTCAGGAACGACATTGTGTCTGGAGGCTCTGGTTGTCATCATCTTTAGCTCTGTAACAGCTCTGTCCCTCCTTGTAGCTTCATCATGGAAGTTCAGTGACCAATGAATCCCATTTTTATTCATTCCCTTCTCTGTACATCTCACCCCACCCCAGACATCTCCGTGTTCAGACAAAGGGAATTGACCCTTTCAGGAACTCTCTGCGGCTTGTCAAGGGTCTGCTCAGTGTGCTGCTTGGCTAGCCGGAAGCTGCTCATGCCGAGGGTGTTTATGAGCCAATGCTCTTCCTGATGAGGTGAGATGGCAGACGCAGCAGGTGCTCTCCAGACAGCTAGAGAAGCTGTGAATAGGGAAGAGCCAGACTGAGACCTGAGCCTTGTGCTGATATTCTCCAGCCAAATACTCTCTTGCTATTTCCCATTGACCAGAGGACAGGTAACGAGGCCACTCAAGAGACACTGGGTGACTTATCCCTCAGCATGCAATATGCTGACATTTATCATTTTGATGGTGGTTCTGCCAAAGCTGGTAGCATGGAATGCCACCTTGTGTGTCCCAGCATGGGTTGTCTATAGCAGGCTGCTGGGTAGCTGAATGTGACCAGTGCCTCTACAAGTCTCCTGGAAACACAGGATAGACTACTAACAGTGGAGAAGTGCCCAGCTCTCTTTAACCTCAGTCTCTTGGTAGTCCACGGATGGCCAGAGGGCCAGAGAGGGGAGTGGCATGCTCCCGTGACCATGGCAGACTTGAACTATGTGTGCCAGTCAGCTTTCCATCACTGTAACAAAATGCCTGAGGTAAACCAACTTTAAAAAGGAAATGCCTCTTTGGCTCATGGTGAGAGAGTTTTCAGTCCTCTGATCAGTTGGCTTTGGGGTCTGTGAAGAGGTAGTGTACAGCATGATGGGCACAGACCAAAGAGGAGGTGGTCCACCTCGTGGTGGCTTGGAAACAAAATAGAGAGCAAAGGAGAGACCAGCATCCCAGCATCCCCATCGATGACTTAACTTCCTCCCACTGGGCCTTACAGACTAAAAGGGCCACTGACTCCCAATAGCACCACATGCTAGTGGTCAGTCTGTGAGCACATGGTCTTTGGGAACACTGACTGGGATGGTAGCACCCCTGTCTACTCACAGGATGGATGATGACAGGCTGTGCTGTACTCCCACGGTTCTGCTCTGCCTGTGGCTTTTAAAGGTCTGCCTTGCAAGACCACAATCACTGTAATTATGATGTGTTTAGCGTTGTTCTCCATGTCCGTTACACTGAGAGTAAATTTTTATTGCCTTTGCTCTTTGTCTGCTGGATGCAGTGAGAGGGCCAGAGAGGAGCTGTTTCCTGGAGTAATTTTAGAGGGTAGGAAAAGGTTATTAATAAGCTCCTCAAATCATCACGGCTCTGAAAACAAAAGCAAATAAAAATGTCAGCTCTGAAATTCATTACCAATTTGTTAGTTGAAAGCAAACAAAACTCCCTTCATGGTAGACACCAACTGCATTAAGAAGGCACGAAGAGAATACACTCCATGGTGTGTTGGGCAGTGTGCATTTGTTTTAAGTAAGTATTAGATTAAGAAAAGAAATCCGTAAGTCCCATTTTCTTTTACCCAAATGAGACATGATAAGAAATTAGACCTTTGAGAGCAGCACAGCACTTGGAAATGTATCTAATGGGCACTAAGGAGCACTTTCTTTTCTCCTTTTAGGACAAAAACCTTGACAGGTAGAGACTAATCATTTCAGCGTGAACCAATGCTCAACTTTTGAAAAATCGTTTAGAGTACCATGAAAAAGGCTGCAAAGAAAAAAAAATCAAAGTAAAAGAAAGTAAAAAAAAAAAAAAAAAAAAACTTTGCTTTTAAATTAACTTAAATAATTGGCTTTAAAAATAATCTCTTCCCCTGCCCTGCCTAGAGATCAAAGTGTAAGTTCAGAGCCAAAGCAAGAGAAAGGAAGAAGAAAGGAAGGGAGGGGGAGGGAGAGGGAAGGCTGGGAGAGCAAATATTCTAGTGAGCTCTTGCTTTTATTCGGGCCCTAGAAGTCCAGTCTAGTCCCAAATGTCACCGGAAGTGTTAAATAGCAAGCCAGCTTCACCCATTGACACACTGTGGCGTGAATTGAGTTTATACAAGTCGAGGATAAGGGTCTGATAGGGAAGAGGGGTTGGTGGGATAATATTTGTCCTAAGTACTGAATGCTGTAACAGCTCTAGAGAGTCTAGAATACAGTCAAGGAAGGCAGCAAACTTCTGACAGGACAAGGGAAGAACTTTGAAAGGCAGAGCAGCATCTGCAGGCTCGTGTTATCTGTGTTCAGTACAAGAGAACTAAGAAACAGCTGGTTGGAGTAACCAACCACCACTGAGATGGGAGCTGGAAGCCTCCAGTCCAAACACTTCTCAAGGATTGAACATCTTCTGTTGGACATGGAGCTCCTGGGTCCCAAGGGACATGGCTTTCATTTGTATAGTTGTAAGTCGGAGACTTGACCTGGTATTCAGCAAAATCAAGATGATCTGTCCCAACCTGAATGGAAAACTGAGCTGTTTGGGGCTACCAAGAGGCAGACATGATGCTATGCCATCTTTTGATTCTCTATGCTTTTGCAGAACCCTACAGCCTTGAAAGACTGATCACAAGGCACTGCAGAGAAATTCCCCTTAATTCTGCCACCTCGCTGAGTCAAGTCAACACCGCAGTATAGGAGATGCTTGACACTTGGAGCTGAGGCTAGAACAGAGGTCTGACGACTGTGTTGCCTGGACCATTCCTTAATAACACAGAGGAAAGTGAATGGCTTACTGAGCAAGGAACATTTTATTGCTTAAAGTTATGACTGTCCTGACAAATGCACATGCTGTGATTGAGTCAATATTCAATGATGTTTTGAAAATGAGATGAGGAAGGCAAATGACATTTTTCTGTTTTTCTTAGTTTGCAGCAAAATGCCCATTAAATTCTAGGTGCATCCAGCTGCTTTATTTCCTGAGGGAATAGGGAGGAACTGTGGGCTGGAGAGACACCTCCATATTTGAATCTGATGGCTTGCAGAGTGTGTGGAAGGACAGGCTTTCATGCCAACCCTCAGGGCTAAGGCAGGAGACTCAGATGCCTTTGACAACTCTAAGAGGATTATTTTATTTGATGCATTTGAATATAATTTGTTGTTTTATTTTTAAATGGTTCAGCCCATTTCACTGAACATTGACTCTTGTCGGTATATAGCTTTCATATCTAAGTTACCACAGTCTTTTTATGTACCCCACAGACTGCCCTTTTAAAATCTTGCTAGTGGGCTTATCAGCTTCATGGGACAGCTTCCTTTGAGGTATCCTGAACAGTTTAATTACATTTCTGTGAATTCTGAAAATTTAGACAGCTCTTAACTCTGACATTTACTGAACAAAAGGCACAGGCTGAGTAAGACCTCTTTGGGTTTTGTTTGTTTTTCTAAATTCACAGTTGAGTTTTGATCCCACTGACAAATAGCTACCTTTAATCCCTTCCTAAGTTCTGAAGTGATGAAGAAAGCTTCCAAATTTGCTCCTTTAATGAAACATGCTGAAAATATCCTTCTCAAACAGTTGGTCAGGAAGAGAAGAAACTCCCAAGAGTCTTCAGGGGGAAATTTCTAGCATAGCATTAGTTTGGGTCAACACCCAGCATTTGAATGTTTTCTTGGTAGGATTTCAGCATTTCCCTCCAACAGGACAAAACATATGTGCCCCTGGGATGGGAACCCAGTTGGGGAGTAGTCCTGATGGACCTGCTGTTGGGCTTTGCATCCAGAGATGCAGAGAGCTTTCCAGGAATTTTCTTTCATCTTCTTGTATCCATCAACTGTGTTTTCACCTTCCACATAGAGGTGCTGAGAAACTCATTTGGATTCTATTTCCTAGGCAATTCATGACTTGACTTTGGGTCCTGACTCCCTTGGTTGCTGCTGCTGTTTGTGTATATGGTATATATGTGAACCTTAGTTCATGTATGTGCATGTGTGCATGTGTGTTCACTTGTGTTTGGAAGTTAGAGGTCAATATATTTCTCAGTAGCTCTTCATCTTATTCTTTCATACAGGATCTCTTACTGAACCCAAAACTCACCAGTTCAGGAAGATTGTATGGCCAGAAAGCTCTAAGGGATCAACTTGCCTCTGATCTCACCAATGCTAGGATCACAGACACTAACTGCCACCTGGCTTTTAATGTGGGTGATGCCAACTAGAACCTAGGCCCTCATACTTGCATGACAAGAACTTTACCAACTATGCTGGCTAGTTTTATGCTAACTTGACAGAAGCTGGAGTCAACATAGAGGAAGGAGCCTTAGCTGAGAAAAAACCTCTGTAAGATTGGGTTGTAGACATGCCTATAGTACATTTTCTTAATTAGTTATTGGTAGGGTGATGAGCCCCATTGGTTATGGGTGGTGCCAACCCTGGGCTGGTTGGTCAGCCTGGGTTCTATAAGAAAGCAGAGTGAGCAAGTCATGAAGAGCAATCCAGTAAGCAGCATTCTTCCATGGCTTCTGCATCAGCTTTGCCTCCAGATCCCTTTCCTGTTAGAATTCCTGCCCTGACTTCTTACAATGCTGAACAGTGATGTGGAAACATAAGTTAAACAAACCCTTTGCTCCCCAAGTTGCTTTGGTCATGGAGTTTCATCACAGTAATAGTAACCTTGCCTAAGGCACCAAACTGAGCTATTTCTTCAGCCCCTTTCCCAGAGATGTTTTCAAAATTTCTGATGGATAATAGCCTGTGTTTGATGCTGCTGTCCTTGGTTCCTCTGACAATCTGCTGCCAAAATTATCTTTCCAGAATGTAAACCTGAAGACCTCCTGCTTAAAGCTTCTCTAGAGCCACTCATGAAGTCATAAAGTCATAGTATTGAACTAGACACAGTATAGAATGATAATACCCATTCTCTGTCCCCCTTCCCACCTCTCTTTGCCCAAGAGCAGCAGAGTGATTAGAATTCTTTCATGTTCCCTTTCTTTGCACAGGATATCTCCAGCTCTTTTGCTCTGGATGTTCTTCCCCATCCTACTCCAAACTTATTTGTCTTTCAGACTTGCACCTGAAATTCTATCTCCAATGGAAAAATGTCTCAGACTATCCCTTTTCATCCTCCCTCAACAGAGTTCACCCTACTCCCTGGACACATCCTCCCTCCACAGTGCATATGAAGTTACTTATGTGCTCATTTCTGGGCAAAGATTCCTTTGAGGCTGGAGACTGCATCCTAGGATTGACAGGTGATAAACAGTCTAATTGCAGCCACTGGGAGCAAAAAGATTAACACTGAATGTTATTTGTCCCTTCAGAGTCCTGTAACACACAGTTAGAAACCAAGAGTTTGGAGCCATTGGACATTCACCACTGTGACAAATACCTGACATAATTAAGTTATAAAGAGAAAATGCAACCTTAGAGTTTCAGAGGTTCCAGTACATGACTAGCAAGACCTGTGGTTTGGAGCCTCTGGTAGGAGTGCCGATGGCAATGGAACTCGGGTAGAATGAATGGCTCATCTAGTGGCCTGTACCACTCATTTGATGGGAAGTACACCCCAAGGACCTAAGACCTCCCACAAGGCCCTTCTTCAAAAGACCCAAAGCCTCTCCTCATAGTGCCACCCTGGAGGGCAATTTTTTAATGGATAAGCTTTGGGGGACATTCCACATCTAAACTATAGGAAAATAGAATATTGGAATACAACATTTGAGAGCCAATGGCATTGAGTGACCAGTTCAATTGACATTGGCAGGCTGCTGACCTCAAGGTCACTTAATATAGTATCAGCCCAAAGGGTCATCATAGTCTTTAAACATTTCATTGCTTTGAGAGTCTCTACAAAATATTTCCTGATAGTAATTTTGTGCTAATTTTAAGGATTTAATGATTTCCTATTAGCGTTTTAGTCACATACTTATAAGCAACTTGAATGTTAAAAGCATCAACATTTCACTCCAAGCTGTTTGACTGTACTGTATAAGAATCTGCCAATCCAGCCAAGGTACATGGCTTGAACCTGAAAATGGACCCCCAGACAGAGTTATTAAATTAACAGGCTGGAAAGCCAAGGATGGTTAAATTCTGCACAGAGCCTTACCAACCTAAGACATAAGTGCATTGCTTTTGATAATGCATATTCCATGACCGGTAAGAAAGGCATTCTTGTCAGAATGACCTAAGACAGGCTCAGTCTTGTCAATGAAATAAAAAAGGGGGAGAGGTGTAGAGCCTTTGGGGCTGTTTTGCAAGAATCTGACATGGGCCAAAGACAAGGAAATGGGCTACTTGGCAGGCATATGACATTGGCCAAGGACGAGGAAGTAGGCTTCAGGCAGGAATTGGACATTAGGCTAGAGCAAAGAAGTAATTTCAGACAGGATTCTAAATTTTAGGCTAGAACAAAGAAGTAGGCTTCAGACATGAAAATGACCTTGCGCTAGGACAGGGAAGTAGGCTCAGATACTTTGATCATCCTGATAAGCCTTTAGAAACAATGATCACAGGAGTGTTCATGTAATTGGATTTACTGCCTTGCTTGTTCTTTGACTATTTGTGTTTACTGTATTGCTTGTTCCTTGACTATTTGCATCTATTGTATTGCTAGACCCTCAACCTAGAACTGACCTTAATACATGCATGTAATTAAAATGGTATTAAAACATAAAGGAGGAGGGTGATGGGAAAGGGGGTTCTAGGGAGGGAAAATGGGGAAAGGGAATGACATTTGTATTGTAAATAAATAAAATATCCAATAAAAAATTAAAAGAAAAAGAATCTGCCAATCATATAGCAGGGATAGTACCCATAGGCTCATCCTTCACTAGATGCTGCAGTTGTTTATAACTAGAGTTGAATAATCTTACTGTGTTGCAGTCTCTGTTAGTATAGCTGCTGATCTGTGCTTCCTCTGGTTTCCTTATGTAAGAAAGCCAGTGCACTCAGGCAGGGGAGCACCCCCCAACTCACTAGCTGACTCTTATTTCAGACAAAGCACCATAGGGAGCCCAAGTCTCTAAAGAAGGATTTTTACATAGCTCAAGGATAGCTGCTGGCATCTGAAGTTAGCTCTCAGTTTGTTCCCCAGAAAAATGCATGGGTGTATATCATGCTGCCCATAGATGCCTTGATTTAAGGTGGCTTGTAGCTAACAAACCCTGACTTCTGCAATTAGTATGGTTTATCCCTGAACTCCCTGGCCATATGTATCAAGGACATTCATTTTGCCTCTTCAGTTTTTTTCATCCTCAAAATGTATGTTGTTTTTAAAGACAATATCACATAAAGTGAAAAGTATCCAGTAAGTTACCATGGTTACAGATACATTTTTTTTTCCCCTCTTTCAAATTTCTAAGTAATAACTTGTGCTTTTGTATTTAACTTGGCAATTAAAAAGTCAGCTTTTGGTATCAGCATTAATCATTACTCATAAATCATTACTTTGAACAAAGAACAGACATATACAAAGAACCTGATTTGGTTGGCTAATAGAAATTTGCAAACTGTTTTAGTCTGGAGTTTTGTGATCTGAAAATTTAGCACATTGTCAGTAGTCAGTAGATTTTTTTTTTCTTCTAAATGTATTTGTCTTTTCTTTTTGTTTGGGTTTTCTGACTCCCTCTCTGTCCTGCACCTCCTCTCCAGCTGTGTAATGGGGGCTCTGTCACTGAGCTTGTCAAGGGCCTCCTGAGGTGTGGCAAGCGGCTGGACGAAGCTGTGATCTCCTACATTCTGTATGGAGCCCTCTTGGTAAGAATGTCGATAGTGTAGAGGGGGACGGTTTGTGTAGTGAGTGGCTTCTCATTGCATGTTAACTGTGAGAGTGAACTCCGGGATGGAATAACTAGTGTGTGCTTTGATCAGGGCTGTTGGGTCCATTTGCTGACAGCTCTGCTTTCTCTCCCTCTCTGTCCTGCAACGGTGCTGGGACACTGCAGGGCCTTCAGCATTTGCACCGTCACCGAATCATCCACCGAGATGTGAAGGGGAATAACATTCTTCTGACGACAGAAGGAGGAGTTAAGCTCGTTGACTTTGGTAATGGGTCTGTCATTTGTTTTCTTGATGTGTGCAGTTTTAGCCAAAGGGGACAATTTATTGCAATCTCTGAAGACTGGGGCTCTCTGCTGCACCATAAGTTCAGGGACTTCCCAGGCAAATGCGCCCAAGAGTAGTGGGCTTTCCAGATGCTCTCTGCTAATTATTTTCAGCTTTCAAAGCAATTTTATTAAAAATAGAAAATAAAAGTATTACAAAAGACAAACTTGACAGAAAATGGTATTTTTGGTTTTGTTTGTTTTTTGCTTTCTGCGAGAGTCTCCCACCTCAGGGCAATTGTCTGTCATTTACATTTTTCATCTCTCTTTTGCATATGAAAAGAGAAAGCAGTTTGGTCTTTTAAATGACTTTCTCTAGCCTTGGGCATACTTATTTGCAGTGCACAGAAGGTAAACTGGTCCTCTGGGCCTGGAGATGTAAAATTCTGACTATTGCTTCAACACATGAGGCTGATTGACCTGAAAACATTAACAGAAAATGCAGATAGTACTACCTGAGGCCGGAGAATGTGGCCTCTTCTCCCAACCTTCTGCTCTGACAGTCCTAAACCCACAAACCATTTAGTTCTCTTTCTTGGCATACAGAATGATTTACTCGTCTAAATAAGTTTAAGATTAGTTAGACCTCTGGGTTATTGTTACAAATAATGAGAAACCATTTAGAGCATTTCTAAATGTTCCCTACATCACCAGAGTAAAAATAAGATGGTGGTTTTTAATATTCATTTTTTATTCATAAGGAATAATTTGGTATATGAATGCGTGAGCAAATGATTTGTGAAAAAGAAGTTATTGAAGAATGAATGAAGTTGGGAATGGACAGATGGCTCAGTATCTGTTGCTCCCAGAACCTAGCTGGAGGCTCACAGCTGTCTGACCTTTGGTTCCCAAAAACATGGCACTTTTCTGTGGACTACTCGGTCTCCTGCATGGATGTGGTACACATACATACATACAGATAGACCAAACATTGCTATACATAGGATACAAATCAGTTTTAAAAATGAAGTTGCTTTAGGTATGTTGGTCTGTGTTTTAAGAGGCTCACCAAGAAGAAGGGTAGAGGGAGCCAGTTATCTAAGGCTGTGCTCCTCTGTCAATGGGAAGAATAACAGAACTATAGCAATGTGTGGCAGTAGCAATGTATCTTCCACATGGCCCTGAGTATTTAATATGCCAGAAGGGACATAGCCTAGAAGGGAAAGGGTAGGACTTAAAACCAATTTATCCAGGTATCAGCTTTGCAAGCTTCAAGAGAGAAAATGTTCTTAATCTTTCCAGTAAAAATTCTTGAACATCCAGTTGTGGTAAGAGAAATTTCTAGAAACTAAAACCAGAAAGGTGTAATAGTTTACTTACTATATTGTTACGGGGAACTTGGTAAAGTAGGGATTATCTGTGGCTCTGTGACCTGTAGCTACTTGGAAGGCTGAGTTGGGAGACTCACTTGAGTCTAGGAGTTTGAGACCAGTCAGGACAATGCAGCAGAGTCCATGTCTCAAGTGTAGGGCCTGTGGGGCAGAAGCCCTTCCTGAATCTCTACAAAAGAGAATGCAAATGGCCAACCTAGGAACCAGCCTGTGATTCTCTGCACATCACACAGGCCCTATAGTCTCTAGGGTGTGTCCATAGCTAAGCAGCACACTGTATTAAGACCTGAGTTCTTGTTTTTCAGTTGAAATAATGACAAAATTCCTCATTTTCTATAGGGCTGTGCTAGACTATTGCTTAGTATTAAAAAAATGCATTACATTTATAAAGTACATGACATGATTATTCTCGGATTTGGTCTCAGAAGAACCTATACGTTAGACATGACTGTTGCCATTTTCCCTAGTTTGAAGATTGAGAAACTGAAGCTCAAAAGGGTGTTGTTGAGCTGGAAGGCGAGTGAGCCTCTGAACCTTCATCCAGCCTACATTGCTTCTACTTTATTTGATGGTACAGAGAAAAGAGGTCATTGGAGGACACTGGATAATATTGAAATTCAGGTCCTCAACATTGAGCTTTAGATAATAACACTGTCTATTTCTTTTTCCATTTCAGAAGCAATGCTTTCTTGCCAAGTTTCTAGTCTTGTAGGCTAGATAAGGCAGGAAATCTTTTTGTGTATACATTGATGCTCTATTATAGATAATGATTGCCAATCTTCCTCCTCCATAAAATGAAGCCTTATTAAAGAAACCATCTGAAATAATTGAGAAACATAATAGGAAGATATTTTGGGTTGATCATAGTTGTTGATGTTTTTCTTTATATTCCAAACTTCCGTTTACACGGATGAGAATATTCATTGGGAAACAGAAATTCTAATGATTTTGATAGAATGACCAAAATTCCATCTGGAGGTTAGCAACGTATTGCTCATGGGACAGATATGACCCACCTTCTGTTTTTATGTAGCTCATGACCTAAGAATTATGTCATTGTAGCCCAGATGTTGTTATAGCTCAGACTGGCCTCAAACTCACTATGTAGACCAGGCTGGACTTTAAATCTTGATTCTCCTGCTTCAGCAGGATTCCAAATGTGGAGATTTCAGACATGTGCTACCATGCTTTGTCTAATTTTTATATTTTTTAATGCTGTTAAAACCTCAAAAGAATATATTATGATATGTGAAAATTATACTTGATTCATATTTCAGATTTCAGCATCCATAAACAAAGGATTTTTTGTTTGTTTGTTTTGTTTTTTTTGGGTATGGACCCACTCATTCATTGATGCATTTTCTGTGGTTGCTTTAGCACTATGGCAGTATTTAGTAATTGTGACAGAGACCATGACACCTAAAGTAGCTACTATTGGAACTTATACAGAAAACATTGCCAACCTCTATTTAGCATTTCATGCTCACTGGTAAATTCTGACACCTTTTTCCCGTAGGTGTCTCTGCTCAACTTACAAGCACGCGGCTGCGGAGAAACACATCAGTTGGGACCCCATTCTGGATGGCTCCTGAGGTAAGCAGGAAATATCTAGTTCTTTGCACTTGCACAGTGCCTTGATGTTATGTCTTTTTATGGGCAAGACATATGCTCTCTCTAGTTTTCAGGGAGAAAACCCTTTATCCTTACAGAACTCCAAAATCCTCATTGGTGAGGGATATTGATAAGACATAATCTTAGAGAATCAGGACTAAGTCACAGCCAGCCCATAGCGTGTCTTCATGCCCTTAGGAAAAGGTGACCCTCTGGGAGAGGCAGCCTTCTTCCAGGGAAATGACTTGGCAAGTCCATCCAACCCTCGTCTAGGTTAGCAACAGCTACCTTTCCTAGATAAACAGCCTACCACCTATAGCTTGGTGGTGATCCTCATTTTAGCTCCAAGCAGCCTACAGAGCTGCGTGCAGTTTCTCTAGCTGTTCCACCATGTACATAGCAACTTCTCCTGTGTACATTGTTAGCATTCTGCAATAGAGAAGGATTTGGTCCTAATTTAGTTCTGGCCTCAATACAGAGATGAGGCATGCAGAAGTCAGGGAGCTTTCTAGCTGGGTAAGCTGTGTGTGAGTCACCCGTGCAGCTGGCTTGTCTGGTCAGCATTTCCCAACACCCTGACCTTCACCTGAAAGCAGCTCTCTGGGAGAAAGCAAATGGATTCTTTAAATCAGAGGACACAGGCCTTGCTAGATGGCTTTCCATCTCCACACTGTATGCATGGTCAGTCTTCTGTATAACAGCCCGAGTCTCTGCTCATACCAGTCTCTATGCAATTTTTTTCAATGTTCCCTAACATATATGGCTTCCATTTTTTAAATTTGGGTAATGGACCCACTTTAAACAAAAAGCAAAAGCTGACAGATTACATTATTTACTTAATGTAAATGTTTCTTAAATAAGTTTAAAAGTATGGTACTAGATCTAAACTTCTTGTCATATATTTATAGACCCGTAAAAAAAAAAAAAAAAAAAAAAGCCAGTGACCTGCAAATCACTGTTATAATGAGACAAGCTATAGTTTTGTGTGTTAGTTGTGTTTTGCCACGTGATTATGTCTCAGCATTCAAGTGTGGGTTCTTTGAGTCTGGTGTACCACATACCAGTGTTGACCTGATCCCTACCCACAGCCACATAACTGTGTTTCAGTCCCCACGACCTCTCTTTGTGGACAGTACATCCTCTGGCTTCTAATGGTTGCTTTCTGTGAGCTGGGCATGGTTTCACAGCAAATGAATGTGGGTACTAAAATTGTACGGCAGGTGATCTGGGATGTTGGTGTTTGTGGCAGTGCAGTCAGTGACATTAAAAGAAGAAATTCACATTCATAAGGACCTGGTGAACCCCGCAGGGGTGGATGCTCATGTTCCTTTGGACAGTGAGCAGAGCCCTCCTATCACATTTTATATCTGCCTAAGTTCATTTTCAATTTCTTTCCCCTACCTCACTTCTTCATTCTCCAACAGTAGTGAGCAATAGATTTCCCTCCCAAATCCCTGGGCCACATGGAGGCTCCTATTTACTATCTCTGGGTAGGAGCTTGTCACTGCAGCCTTCACACCCCAGCTTGCTATTAGCCCACAGTCATCTCTGCACGCTGGGGGAGGGGCAGGACTCCTAGGACTTGAAGCTTTGGCGGGGACTTGAACACTGAACTCTCCACTCAGTGCTGGCCCAGATTGGTGCTCAGTGAGCATTTGCTGGATGAATGAACGTTGGTGAGGAAGCCAGAGGGATCAGATGAATGGACTGCAGCTCAAGGAAGGCGCCAAAGCTATTGGACTGGCAAATTCCTCTTTCGATTTCAATAAGTGCTGTGTCCTGAAAGGGAAGCCAACCAAAGCTGGGCAGCTCAGTGAATGGTGTAATGTGGAAGAAGGCATTCCTGGTCTAATCTCAGCAGACTGCTTCTCAGGATAAGATGAAAAGAGCCACGCCCTGGCTTTGTGTATTTATTAGATGTCTGTGCTTCTCCAACTTCAGTTGGCTTAAGTAAAGCACGTGGACGAGCAGTGACGTGGTCCATGTGAACTTCGGGTTCCCAGGTTGCCTGGGAGTGGTTCCCTTCTCTGCTGGGCAATCCTGCACCCCACTGTCTACTGCAGTGAATGAACTGAAAAGTGGGGAGTCTGAGAGGTGGGGCCTTGAGAGCCTCACTCAGGAGCACTTTTCTGATGTCCCCATGCAGGGTTCTTGTAAACTGGATGCTGGGTCCAGACCTGAAGTCTTTACCCTGTGTCATCTTCACATTTTTCCTCTCTTTTTAAAATTGGTTATTTTATTTCTTTACATTTCAAAGGTTATCCTCCTTCCCCTTTCCCCTCAGCAAACTCCCTATCCCACAGAAGGGGGCTTCTGTGAGAGAGATCCCCTGACTCCCACCTCACTGCCGTAGCATTCCCCTACACTGGGGTATCCAGACTCCACAGGACCAAGGGCCTCCCCTCCCATTGATGCCAGATGAGCAATCCTCTGCTACATATGTAGCTGAGCCATGGGTCCTTCTATGTGTACTCCTCGGTTGGTGGTTTAGTCCCTGGGAGCTCTGGGGGGTCTGGTTGGTTGATATTGTTGTTCTTCCTAAGGGTTGCAAACCCTTAAGCTCCTACAATCTTTCCCCTAACTCCTTCATTGGGTTCCTGTGCTCAGTCTGATGGTTGGCTGCGAGCATCCACATCTGTATTGGTCAGGCTCTGGCAGAGCCTCTCAGGAGACAGCTGTATCAGGCTCCTGTCAGCAACACTTCTTGGCATCAGCAATAGTGTCTGGGTTTGGTGTCTGTGGATGGGATGGATTCTTAGGTGGGGCTGTCTCTGGATGGCCTTTCCTTCAGTCTCTGCTCCAGTCTTTGTCCCTGTATTTCCTTTAGACAGGAGCAATTCTGGGTTAATATTTTTGAGATGAGTGAGTGACCCCATCTCTCAACCCGAGGCCATGCCTAACTTCTGGATTGGTCTCTCTCCATTTGTTGGGTATTCCAGCTAATGTCATCCCTTTGGGTCCTGGGAGCCTCTTGCTTTCCTAACATCTGGGACTTTCTAGTGGCTATCCTCAGTTCCCCATCCCTCCCCCACTGCTACACACCTCTGTTCAATTTCCTGACCCTCTGTACATCTCCCCCATTATCCTCACATCTTGATTTTTGAAATAGAGTATTGCTTTCCCCAGCCAAACTTCACTCTGCTCTGTGGCCCTTCATATATATCCACAGGAACAGAGTCCCACTTGTGAGATCAGCGAGGCAAGTGTTTATGCAGTCTTTGAAAAGTACAATCAGTAATGGTTCAAATTAGCATTGTCTTCCTGTGAAGCCTGAATGCAATATTGATTGTAATATGCTTTCTCTTTAGTTTGTGTGAATAAGTGGATTTGATTAAATACAACAACAGCGCCTGTCCTAACAAGGCCAATGGAATCAAACTTGCAGATGGCCTAGACTTTATTTTTAAAATACCACAAAAGACCCTTGATCTGATTTTATTTCTGAGAAATTAAACCATGATTTCCTTCAATTTTGATGACACGAATGTGAGTAACTGTGACATTTAATTCAAATAGGCTATCCTACAAACCAGGTAGCTCACAGAATGTGACCATACCACAATCAAATGTTGATGAGCTGTCAAGACTCACAATTCATTTGGACTGTGAGAAGCTATAGTCAACATCTCCAGTCTTTTCCCCTCAGTGCCTGGTGTAGGCACTGCTGACAAAGAAAAATGCTGGTAAAGTGCTGTCAACCAAGCAATGTGGGAGAGGGAGGATTGTAACGGTGCTCACACTCTGAGATAATACTTCTGGGCAAATAAATTGCTGGACATAGTGAAAGGGACGATCTGATCATCAAGGTCAGTACAAATTCTCATGAACTAAATACATAAGTAGGATTCTGTGACCACAGGGAAGATAATCCCACAAGGTGAAGAAGAAGAAGGAGGAGGAGGAGGAGGGAGGAGGAGGAGGAGGAGGAGAGAGAGGAGGAGAGAGAGGAGATGAAAAGAAGAGGAGGAGGAGAAAGAAAAGGAGGAGGAGGAAGAAGAGGAGTAGAAGGAGGAGGAGGAGGAAGAAGAAGAGGAAGAGGGGACCTGCTACATAGGAAATATGTTTTAGATTGCATGAGAAAAGTAATTTAGACAATAGAAAACTGTTTTCATATGATAGGACCAGGTGATTCCAGAGTTCATGATTCTGCAGCTCAATAGAGTCACCAAAGTCCAAGATCCTTTTATTTATGTATGTATGTATATATGTATTATGTATGTATGTATGTATTTATTCATTCATTCATTCATTTATTTATTTTTTTGACTTATTCTGGGGATTGAGCCTCAGACCTTGGGCACACTAGGCAAGTGCTCTACTACTGGGTTCCACTCCCAGCCCTGAACTCCAGCTTTCAGAATCTCTCTGGCTGTGATTGCTGCAATATAAAATATATATATATTTGCCTTCATTGCCCAGGAGCTTCCTTGGTGGTGGATGTATAGGCACAGTGCCTGTGATGATCTAAGAGGCAGGAGTCACTCTGGCACTTCAACAGCCCTGGAGAAAGCACCAGGTATGGTAAGATTCCATAGAAGCCTTCCTTGACTCCATTGCACCAATCCGTGGCCAGATGTGCACATCTGTAAAGGTTGCTAATGGCATGGAGCAGCTACCTTAACACAGCACAGCAGAGATGGGTCCTCTCTTAGTCTGGAGGTTAGAAATTGGGAATGAAGATGTAGAAGGCCCAGTTCTCTCTGAAGCCCCCAGGAGAGGCTTCTGGGGATTATCTAGAGGTCCCTGGTGTTTCTTGGTTGGCAGTGGCACAGTAGTGCTCTGCTTTGTGGCACCACAGCATTCTCTAGCACATCTCTGCCTTCACATGACCATTTTCTCTTGTAGACACTGGTCTCATGCATAGGTCAGGGCCCACCCTGTTCTAGCATCTTAACTAGTTGCACCTGTAGTAGCCCTGCTTCCAGTTAAGTTACATTCTTGATTCCTGGAGGACACAGTCCATTCTGTAACAACTTCCCAAATACTTATTGCCCTCCTTTATAACACAGTCGCCACTAACTGCTTGGATCTCTCTCTCCCTTCAGCCCTGTATGTTGCAGGTGCTGGTTCAGAGTGACTGTACACACACATGTGCACTCACATGCATTCACACAGACACACATGAATAGATACACACACACATGCACACAGATGCACATGAATAGATACATATACACATGCATACAGATGCACATGAATAGATACATATACACATATGCACACAGACACACATACTTACAACAACACACACACACACACACACACACACACACACACACGAGTGCCTATTTGGTATCTAATCTGTGATTTTAGCTAAGACACCTTTGTGTGTGTTGAACACAATTTCTTATTGTTTCTTTTCTCCTATACTGCTTCCTGATGGTTGATTTCTCTTAATCAATAATACGAATGACAGCACCTTACATTTGCATAGAGTGTTTGTACATGTTATTTTATAAATACCCAAGTGCATGTCTGTGTGTGGAGTGTGTGTGTGTGTCTGAGAGATGCCTGTTAGTATGACTGTGTGAGTGTTCTGAGGAACCCAATACTTGGCCTGGCCAAGTGCCCAGGGACACAGAATGGGTAGATGAGCAGAGGTGGCTGGAATCTATCTTTTGTGATTCAGTGAACTAAAAGACTTCCAGTATAATCTGTGCTAGTATCTACATTAGTATCCTTCAGCCCCTATTTATATCCAACAAACATTTGATAATTTCCTGGAGAGACAGAAAGGGACAGAGCCTACTTTGTGTTAGCAAGGGGTGAGGGTAGTTGACAATCTACCAGAGCTTCCATCATGTGTTGGGGAAAACTAAACAGAATTAACAGGAGGCGGTGGAAAGAGACAATAGATAAGTGTTTGTGTTTAATACTAAAAAAAAGGGGGGGGCACTGCACATATAGGCTAAAGTCAGAAGACCTCAGATACTGTGTGTGTGTTGTGAGAGAGGAGAGAGAGAGAGAGAGAGAGAGGAGAGAGAGAATAGGAGTGTGCATTGTGCATGTATGCATATGTGTATGTGTGTGTATATGTGCATGTCTGTGTGTAGGATGTGTGTGTGTTGGTGTGAGTGCGTGTGCGTGTGTCGTGTGCGTGTGTGTGTGTGTGGTGTGTGTGTGTGTGTGTGTATTTTAGTTAGAAATGACATCAGTCCAGGAAAAGGAATGCACATTGTCATTAATGTTTTCACTGAGTTTATCTGTAGATTGTGCTGAAGTGACACCTTATGCTTAGCTGGTGTGTGCAGCTATTAAATATTAATATATCTCCATTCTGAGTGCTACTTGCCTGCTATTCCGAGCTCTTGAGTTTTCCTCAGCCACAGAGACACTGTGCCTCTTCCCAGGACATTCCCAGTCTCTTAACCAACTACAGGGGCAAAGCCTTGGTAAGGTGGGAGCTTCAGGTCAGCACAGGCAGGTCTTCCTTCTATGGCCACTGCCAAATGCCAGCTGAGTGTTGAATTTCTGGGATATGGAGCTTGCTAAGCATGAGTCCAGCAGGAAGGAAACCTTCACTCACTGAGACTGACTCTCACACCATGACTCACATAGGTGCCTTTTTATTATGTACTTGTGTTCATTTTCAAAGGTGGATATTATTTGCCATCTCACTACTGAGAAAAGCGAAGCTTGGAGAAGTGTAGGAAGAAGATGCCACGTCCCAGTCTGCTTTTCTAGTAAGTGCTGAAGCAATTTGGGTTTCCAGGCAGTATGAGAGTGCAAACCCCATTTTATAGATGATCAAGGCATGGAAATAATTCTCATGCTTGTTTGCTTTAAGGGAGTTCATAGGAGATGCTGCGTGTGGGAGATGCACTCCTGGTAAACAAAACACTCACCCAACAAGACACAAAAGTATGGCAGAAGGATGCTCTGAAATGGGGAGTTTGAGACACATCATTTAAAAAGATGCCACCTGCAATGTACAGCTCGATTTCATGTTGCGATTCTATCCATTGAGAAGCATCCCATGTGGCCAGGACCTGGTATACTCGGCATCCTTCCAAAGCATGCTAGCACCCGGTTTCTGTATTAGAAAACAGACTCATGGATAAAATAAACATTTGCTTCTTTTCTGAGAAAAAAAATTCCCCCTTTTTTTACTTCCATCTGCTTGTTGTTGCAAACAAGAGCTAATCAGCAGAGTGGAGAAACAGATGTGCTGTGACGACGCTCTCTGCCCTGCCCAGGGTCCTTGACAGGAACGGTTGCCATGACAACCATCTTACACCAATGCAGAAATAGCGCAAGCTTTTTGCAACCACTCTTGACTTCATTAATTATGCCATTCCTAGCTAAATGATACGACAATGCTATTTCCTTTGGCCTTGCCAGGAATAGAAATGAGAAATGAGATATTTTCTGTTGGAGGGTTGAAAAAGCCACAAAACATTACAATTCTGAAAGGTTTTTTTTGCCACTTTACCATTTATATTCCCCTAAAAGTGCTTCATGCTACATATGAGGCACTCAGTGCTTTTTATGTGTATTATTTGATTTAAGATCCCAGGAACCACCAAGGAAGGTGGGGCTGTTTCTACCCTAATGTTTCTTGCTGGTGAGATAAATACGTCACAGGAGGTAACCGTTCTTTGTCCTTGGACAGTTAGAATTAGAGCTGAGATATTTAGTTCCAAACTCTTCGCATCATTACATATATTTGTATATGTGTATGTGCGTGTGCACATGCATGTGTGCATATGTGTATATGAAGCTGTGTTGTGCACTTGTGTATGTGTGCATGTGTGTGTGTGTGCATACATGTGTGAGGTCAGAGCTGGGTGAGGGTCTTCCTCAGTTATTCCTCTACCTTAGTTTTTGAGACAAAGTCTCTCACTGAGCCCAGAGCACATCAGTTTGGATAGACGGGCTGGTTGGTGAGATCCAAGGATGTGCCTATTTCTGCTCTCCTAGTTTTAAGGTTACAAACACACGCCACCTTGCTGCTTTCTTATGTGCTGGGTGCTGGGGTTTGAACTCAGGTTCTCATGCTTTCACAGCAAGCCCTTTATTATCAGAGCCACCCCAGGCCCTAAAGTCCTCCTCCTTAACTCTACAGAAATTGTGGGGACTGCAGAGATGGCTTGTAGTAAAGAACACTGGCTGTTTTTCCAGAGGACCTGGGTTCAATTCCCAGCAAACACATGAAGCTCACAACTGCCTGAAACTCCAGTCCTAGGGGATCTGATGTCCCTATACAGACACACATGTAGGCAAAACACCAATGCATATAAAAATAAATAAATCCTAAAAAAAAGGAAAAGAAATTGTTTAATTGTGAGCACTGCTGCTCTCGATAAAATGCATATCTTGATTAGCATTCTCATTAAGAAGTACCCTTCTTGATGTCAACTTAAAATGAGCAATAGAGAAACCAACTTTCTAAATAAAGAGTTTACCCATTAAGTCATGGTACTAGAACATAATTTATAATGCAACAATTATCCAAAGAGACTTCAGTTTGGGGGAACTTTAAAATATTTTTATATCATCATCATTGTTGTTGTTGTTATTTGTAGGGGTGCATTTGTCACAGTACACATGTGACAATCAGAGGACAGCTTTGTGGAGTTACTTCTCTCCTTTTATGTGGGTTCCAAGAGCCAAGCAAAGAAATAGATGCCGGGCTGGGGCCGCAGCCCAGAGGCTTGCTCGCCTAGCACACAAGGCTCTGAAGTTCATCCCAGCACCACACACACTGGTTACAGGGCCTATTCCTGAAGGCGATAATCCCAGAGGTGACATCAGTCCTTTAGCAGAGGCAATGTGTGTGTGACCAGTGTCCTTGGCTAGTGGCTACCTGTTATTATATTGCTAGATTCATACAGCAAGTAGCAGAGATACCTCCCTGTGGTATCTACTAGGACACTATGGTGCCTGAATGCCTGTCCTTTATGACACATGGCTCCAATTACCAGGCTCAGATGTGAGAGACTCACTCTAGTGTGTTGAAGAAAATGTAATATTTCACTAAACACTAGTAATTAAACCCAAAAGAAGAATCTGGAGAAATGAAGTACTTTAAGAGAATAAAAAGTTTTGATATGGCTTTAGTTTGGATAAAAAGTTTACACACACAGACACACACACACACACACACACACACACCACAACATATATATGTGTGTGTGTGTGTCAGAACTGGGAGCTTTCTCATGTTACCACTGATGTTAGAAAAGTTGTTGAAGATTAGGTGAATGTGCAGTGTATATGTGTGATATATCATGTGAGTGTGTATGTGTGTGCATGTGCATGTGTGGTGTGTGTATATTCATGTGAGTGTGTATGTGTGTGCATGTGCATGTGTGTGTGTGTGTGTACTCATGAGTGGAGGACAGACATCAATCTTCTTTTATTGCTTTCCATTTTAGTTTTTCACAACAGGCCTTTCACTGAACCTGGGTGACAGTTTCAGCTATTCCTGAAGGCGTTAACCTCAGGGGTCTGTCATCGCCAGCCCCCAGTGCTGTGACTGCAGGCAAACTTTCACATGGGTGCCAAGGATCCAAGCTCAGACCCTCATACTTGAGGAACACTGTATTCACCAATTCCTCTCAGCCCAGAACTTACTGAATATTTTAGACCAGAAAATGAGAGAAGAGAAAAGAAAAATGATGTTACAGTTGTGTATCACAGGGATTTTGTGGGACGTCTGCCAGAGGGAGCAGGGGTGGGAGCTGTTTCGATGCTTCTTCCTGCTTTGGGGTCCTGTGTCCTCCTACTGGGTTGCCTCATCCAGCCTTGATATGAGAGGAGGTGCCTAATCTTATTGCAACTTGATGCGCCCTGTTTGGTTGATATCTCTAGGAGGCCTGCTCATTTCTGAAGGAAAATGGAGGAGGAGTGGATGTTTCGGGAGGGGAGTGGAAGGAGAGGAGGAGAAAGTGCAATCAGGATGCAATATAGAAGGAATAAATTGATTTTTAAAAAGGTAAAATGAGGAGGGAAATGAAACTGCCTACAAAGATAAAATAGCACAGTGGAGTTGGGGGGATGGGCAGGGGGCAGGGGGTGTATCTGCCGCAGGAGTGCCTTCAGAATGGTGTTGCCTTGTGAGGATTCATGAAGAAGATACAGCCCATGAGGGCTGACTCTCGCCAGGTACTGAGTGTCCTGGCGTTTGTTCCTGACCTTTTTGTCTTCAGAATTGTACATTTCTGCCCTTTCTAAATTAAACAGCAACAAGCCACACGTGGCGGTGCACACCTTTAATCCCAGCACTCAGGAGGCAGAGGCAGGGATCTCTGAGTTCAAGGCCAGCCTGGTCTACAGAGTGAGTTCTAGGGTAACCAGGGCTATGCAGAGCAACACTGTCTTGAAAAACTGAAACAAACAACAGCAAACCCCGTGTGCTCACGTATGAGCAGAGACTGGCGTGGGTGGTCTCTGCCTCCATTGCTCTCTCCATTTCCAGAGAACACTTGCAGGGTTTAACAGGGAAAGTCCCTCTCTGCTTTTATAGTCCATGGCTTTTATGATCCTTGGATAATGGGGGTGGAGCCTCACCAAAGTCTTGGTAAGGGAAAGTGATGCTGGTGGCCTGTCTTTTAGGCTGTGTCACTTGAATGTCTTTGAAATCTTGGGAGGGTTGTGGTGGAGTGAGTGACTTCCTGGTGGAGCACCTGCCAAGCATGCACAAGGCCTGGTCACCACACACTGTGCAAACACACACTTGCATACACACACGCTCACACACACACACACCCAAAGCCTGGGTCCTTGAGGACCCCATCAGCCAGTACAATCACCATCAGAAATTAAGGCTTTTGAGAGCTCAGGAAACCCTAGAGAAAGGCTTCCAGACTTCTGGTTTCTCTCCCAGTGGGCTCATCTTTGAGATTCCATTGCCTTGCTATTTCCTGGTTTCCCTGGCATGTATTCCCTCCCTTCCTATTTGGGAAACAGAGCAGAAACCTCCTGTCCTTCCTTTTGCTCTCAGAAGTGGCTTGGGTGGGTGAAATGAACACTCTAAGGTTGATGGCTGGGAACAGACATAACATTCCCTGGGTTTCGGGGAATGTTTCCCCGTCAGCTGGAGTTGGGTGGAGAAATTGAGTCATGTGTCCGTGTGGAGGTGGGAAGCAGCCCTGCAGGCGGTGCTGAGATGTCACCACCCTTCTTGGGGTCTAAGTATAGGACCGCATCTGCAAGTTCAGGTCCAGATGTGCTGGGAACATGAGCATAGGGGAGGATGCCTCTGATCTCTCCACCCCACTCAGTAGAAAGTGTCAAAGCAACAGCCTCCAGTCAGCATTGGAACTTTCTAGGCTATCCTCTAACCCCTCTGTGAGGTGGTGGCAAAGGTCAAAGCACATGTACACTCCTCTCTGCCCCACACCCCTCAACGATGTTCTAGATGTTTTCCTGAGTCCAGGGTCCCAACTTCTAGGTGACTCTCTGTCCCGGGAGCCTATGCTCCAGAGGTGGAAGGGAAACCACGTTAAAGCTAAAACTCTGCCATTGCTTTCTTTCTGAGTGGTCAGTGGGCTATCAGAGGAAAGCCATAGAAGGGGGCAGTCGGAGATAGAAAGGGGTCCAGCAGAGCCTCGCGCACTCTGCTTGCAAAAGCAGGCAGCGGTAGGGTAACTGACACCATCCTCTATCCCTAGGGATTTCCATACCTTCTTCAGAAAGTCACTCTGTTAAGAAGGGTGATGTTTCCCAGGGCGCTGTGATGCCTATGATGCTAGTCGCTTGGGTGAGGACCCGTACCAGAAGCTGCTGCACTGGACAGGTTTACCCCGGCTGGGCCATCCCATTCCTTTGATTCGCTTTTCTTCCTGATTTCCAAATTCATTTTGGAGGAGAAAGGCAAGCTTTTCCTCACCATCTTCCTGTTGTGGATACATGCTTCCATTCCACCTGCCTGCTGTGTGACCTTGGAAAGGTTGCTTAACTGTTCTGAATCTGTTTCTTCTCTCAGGATAATGGTACTTACCTAACTGGCTATAGATGGCCTGAGTTGGAGAATCCTCTCTCTGGAGTTTGCTCTCTGGGGAGGGCCTGTAACTGGCAGAGGAAAGGGAGAGTTGCTTTCACTTCCACTCAAAAAAAAAAAAATGTAGTGTCATTGGTGGTGGCCCAGAATTCTCCATATTATAAGAATCCCCAGAATGTACCTAAGTCGGATGGCACTGGGAATCATGGAGTTTTGCACCCACATTGGGTTTGAACCAACTGTGCAGCTTTGGATAAGTCAGCTAGCTACAACTATAGGCCTGTTTCCTCTTCTGATGAGTTCCAAGGTCCTTCTGTGGCCATCTGCATGGAGGTAGCTGCTGGGTCAGGGAGGACAGGGAACGAATGCACCAGGCCTCCAGGCTCATCAGGCCCCTAGAGTCCTAAGGAGGCAGGCATAGACTGATGTGCTGGCTCATCTCTCATGGAGGAGAATATGGGTGCCAACCACGGTTCTGGGAAGGGGATTTGCCACACAAGGCAGAAGTGCGGACATACTCCCAGGGCCTTGGAGAATAGAGGTGCAAATGTCAGTTGTCTGCTAACCTCATAGCTAGAAGAGTCTCCCTCCATCCTCCTCTCTCCCACCTTTCCTGTGGGAAGTTGATGTTTATTATATAAGCTTGCTGTTTGTATTTTAAACACGAACCTGGGTTGGTTTCTCTAAAGGCTTTGGCAGAGTGTTACAAGTTTGGGAAAAGACTAGTCGAATTTCACACTTAAGTTATAGACTGCTCTGAAATTCAAAGAACAGTCTAAATTATTTCTAGCAAATTCTCAGTGCATAAATTATAGACTCTGTCCCATTCTTGAGCTTTTGAAAGAATAATAATGAAATCTATTCTAGTTCATCTGGTCCATAAATTAAAACCCAACCAACCAACCAACCAACCAACCAACCAACCAACCAACCAACCAACCAAATAGACAAACAAAAAATTCCTGAAATCTTTACTATATCTGTTGTCTGAGTTATATTTCATTCTAGGGAGGAGACTCACTATATCAGCAAGTAGCCATTAAGATGTTTGTATGTTAAGCTGATGAAAAATGTTTAGTGCTGGAATATTTACCGCTGCAGTTTCTGATTACCAAGAAGACGTTCTATTTTAAAAGGCTTTATGATCAATAACTTTTATCAACTGTGCTGCATGGATGTGTAAGCAAAAATGAAGGATCCTATTTACCTTCCTGCCTTTCCGCCCATCTTATTTGCCAGTCTGTTGCCCTCCACTCTGGGGCTCAAGGTCAGCCAAGGAGTAATAGCTTTAGGCCTATTTGCCTTGCTTCTTATTTAGCCGAATTTAGCTCTTGAGATAACAGCATTTTGCCTGTGTACTTGGATGAAAATTTAATCTCGACCTCTGGTTATAATTTTGGACTGCATGATTGATTCTAGCAAGGTGAGAAATCAGAATATAGGAAGCAAGCCTAATTAAATCTTTAATGGCATTCAGAAATATTTAGTGAAGAAATAAAGTCTGAAGAAGACATACTGTGTTTCGGCTTTGGTAAGTTTTTAGGAGAGTAAAACACGGGATAAGGCTGTATCTGTGAAGACATTACTGAAGAGATTTTTAGTCCAGCGGCTCTTGATACGATTTCTTGATAAGGGTTTCAGTTCAATATCTTACTGGAGAAATCTAGGTTCCTGGATCCTGGAGCTCCCGTGTGGACTGTTTCTTGCCTTTGGACATCCAGCGTGGTCCAGGTGTTCTCTACAGATAGTGGCACCTTGTGATAAGAAGGGCTCTGAGAGCCCAGGTCTTTCTATAAAAGAAGCTCTTGCCTACTTCTTGGGGGCCTCTTCAGTAAGCCCCATTTATTTTATCTGGACTGAGATGAAGCTGCAGCCATGGGGCATTGCACAAGGCCTTGAGGGCCTGAGGAAGTGAGAGAGTTCTTCCTGAGCCCACAGTAGAAATGGGTACAGATGGGAATTGGTACGTTCCTTTTTGATTACTCTCTTGGGAATCTTTATAATCAGGACACCACCTTTAACAAAGTGGCTCCTTGATGAAGAATCCTGGGAGATATTCTGCCAGAGGAAAAGACAGACAGATGTTTTAATATTTGTGTTCACAGGACAAAGGTCAAATGAAGAACTTGCTGCTTTCATATAAAAAAAAAATAACTGATGCTTCCTGTAACCCACTTAGCAAAATGCAAGAGATGTCAAAGGAGCAAATAAGTAAAAGCTATACAGAAGCAATGACTGACTTATTTATTGATAAGCTTTTGGTGCTAAAGAAAAGGTGGGATAATCAGTATTTTCCTAGATGGTTCTTTGGAGGAGGCCCTTGAGATATGGGTTGCTCAGTTTGTGTGGGGAAAAAAAGAAGAGATTAAATATATTGTCAAAGTCACCCACCGAGGGGTGCTAAAACCAAGATGAAGATGCTGGCTCTACAGTTTCCTCTAGTAACCAGAGGCCCATATCTCCATGACCCAAGAATGCCCTCCCAACCCAAAGCTGGCAACAGAGAAGGTCACCAGCTGTCTTTAATAGAACTCAACTGCCCACGCTGAGAAGGACAAGGAGATGGTGAGGCTACATGAGTGAGGCATCAAGTCAAGAAAGCCTCCATGTCCAGGAAGTTCCGGAAGGCAGAGGGAGGATACTCCTTCACCATGGAGTGTGTGTATGGGGGGGGGCAGTGTGAGGGGAGAGGGGTGGTGTGGGGGAAGTGGGTGGGAAGAGGTAATTAGAAGGCCTTTAAGAGTCTGCAACCCAGCACTAATTCCCATGAAGAAGACTAAAGAGAGCTGTCTCTGAGGTTTAGAATGCTAATCCTCTCCATGACCTAAACCACTGTGAAGATTCTTGCTTGTTCCCAGTTCCTGCAAGTTCCCCTTGAAAGAAAAGTTTTGGAGGCCAAAGTGCTTACAACTGACATCTGGAAAACACAAGGCCACCTCTGTGTAGGATAGATCTTGGTACTGAGCACTAAAGCTGTCAGAGCATAGATACTGCTGGTAATCCCGGCATTAGTCTTTCCCCTCTTCCTAAAATAAGCGAGAGTACAGTCTTAAGTGCCACCAGAAGAGCCCTAAGTTTGCATTTCGAGGTAAGAACCTGGACATGCTCCATTGACCAGCATCCAAACAACTGCTCTTTAGCTGAAGTTCATCTTCCTTAACAGAGCTGTTAGCACAGCTACTGGTATCTTTTTCTTGACTTTAAGTCCTTCTACAAGATATCAGTAATAAAAGCCCTTCAAGGTTCCAGCCACCAAGAAAGTGCCTGCCCCAGAATAACCTACTTTACACTCTAGCTAATCCTCACAGGGATGTTAGTGCCTCCTTTCCAAATACTATCCCAAGGTCGCTTACTTAGAAATCATGAAGTTAAAGAACTTTAGAGCTGGAGGGGATAGAAATGGTTCTTTTTCTCAATGCTATCATTTTATGTTAAGAGAGTTCCTGGATTATGAGTTCAGTACCAGCCTAGGTTGTATAGTGAAGCTGTCACAAAAACAAAACAAAGCAGAAAATAACCAAGAGTGGGTCACTGGAAAGATGGCTCAGTGGTTAAGGGCAATTGCTGTTGTTGCGGAGGACCTGGGTTTGTTTCCCAGCAACCACTTTGGGCCACTCACAGTTGCCTATAACTCCTGTTCCAGGGTGTCTGATGCTCCTTTGCTGACTTCCATGGGCACTATACTCACATACACAAACCCACACCCGGAAAGACACACATAAATAAAAAATAATAGCAATAATAAACCAAGTGCTGGGGACATAACTCAGGAGTAGAACACAGAATCGCTCAAGTCCTTGGCTCCATCTACATACTGAAGAAGAAAAACTGAGAAAGATCTTGAGGACATCGGTGAAGACTTACACCTGACTAGGAGTAAACACAGACTCACTTTGAGCTAGCAAAATGATGTAGCCAATCCTGTACATGAAACGCTTTCTTCTGGTTACCTAGGACCGGTGTGTTACTATTCATTGATGGCTATCCTCATCTCCAGGTGAAATGAAGCTCTAACTCCTTCAGCCTGATGTCCCTCCCTCACTCATATTCCTCACATAGACACCGTGTCTCTACAAGAGGTGACAGACGTGCTCATCATTTCTTGGGGCAGTGAGGTGATACACGGAGGGGTGAGAGATGATCTGTGGGATCCTAGACCTTTGTCAGCTTCATCCTAACCTGTCTATCTCCACACTTCCAGTAGGACTTCCGGGAGTCAGTCAACCTGGTTCAAGGCAGTGCCTTGTCTGCCACGGCTGCTCTCTCAGCTTAGCAGAGCTTCCTAACAAAAATTCAATCTGGAAGTCCTCTGTGAGCTCCCCTCTCCTGCAGCAAGGGAATCAAAGACCCAACAATCCTAGCATGCTTTCACTTGGCTTTATTCCAAGACTAGGAGAAGGCCGAGCTAAGAAGCACGATGCCTTTTCTCCTCTTCATAGCTATGGTATCATGTTAGATTCATAGATGTAGATGCGCTGGCCTTCACTTGGGAGACATCTGTAGAGCGTTTCTAACATCCATCAGAGGCCTGCCACAAGAAGGGCTGTTTCCCTTAGTTGAGTAAACAGCTATAAAGAAGATAACAGCCTCCCTCTCTGAAGACTGAACTGCTCAGTTGCCTTTCTATCTGCAGGGATCGACACCTTGTCTGGCTCATGGCTACAAAATAACAATTTGTGAATTATTTTAACTGTATGCTTTTCTACAAACTTAGTTAGAAGAGTTTCTTTGGTGTTTGATGAGCTGAGTTCTGGGAGAATTGGCTGAGAGGTGTATTTCTGTTTATGAAGTCAGCATCTGTCTGGAAAGACAAGTTGAAACTAGTTTTGAATATTTTATGGGGAAGTTGTCAGCCTGTCTCCAGTTCCACACATGGCTGTGTTCTTGGGTTGGCTTTTGTGTTCCATCTGAGAGCAACTGGAGTGTCTTCCTGGAAGCTGTAGACTACTAGTGCAAGACACTTGCCACCACCTTCCTCAGTAGTCTTTCTCTAGTGTCTTGAGATTTTGTAGCCCATACCCCCTTATCAGACATGTCAGTGCACACTGTCTGAGGACAGTGCTGATTGTCATAGCTTGCCATTTAACTACTAGAGGCCTGCTTTATATTTTAACTGGTCCTAGATCCTGTTTGGGGGAGGGTAGAGTTTCTCTTCTCTCTCTTCTCTCTCTCTCTCTCTCTCTCTCTCTCTCTCTCTCTTCTCTCTCCCCATCATCACTTGCCATTAGTAAACTGGCAAACTGTCTTCTGATTGATAGGTCTAATATTACGTTTGTCCCTCACTTTCAAAAATGTCATTCCCGAGAGGTGTTGAGGAGCCTCTTCTGGGGCTCCTTGTAAATGCTGCAGGCTGCTGCTTGATTGAGGTGAGGAGAGTGAGGTCCTTAGAGGCACTGAAGTAGCCTCTGGGTCCAGATTCAGAGTGCTCTGAACTTTATTTTGAAAATAATGCATTGAACTCATGACAGAATAGTTTGCGAGAAGACGTTCTACTCTGATGGAGCAGTGGCAGCTAGACCTGTGATATAGGTCCATGGGAGAATGTTCTCTAGTTCAGAGACCAGGACACACACACACACACACACACACACACACACACAAGAGAGAGAGAGAGAGAGAGAGAGAGAGAGAGAAGAAGGAGAAGACAGACAGACAGAAGACAGACAGACTAGACAGAGAAAGAGGAGGAGGAAGCAGCAGCAGAGCGTAGCAGCAGCAGCAGCAGCAGCAGCAACGCAAGAGCAATGGCTAAGGCTGAGGATAGAAAGCTCAGAACATTTTCACATGACCTGGTGTGGAAGAGAGCAGACACATTAGTTTTCTATTGCTGCTTTAACAACATAAAGATCAAGGGGCCCAAAGCAACAAACATTTTTTTTTTTCTGGGACAGGTTTCTCTGTGTAGCCCTGGCTGTCATAGAACTCGCTCTGTAGACCAATCTAGCCTTAGACTCAGAGATTGGCCTACCTCTGCCTCCTAAGTACCGGGATTAAAGGCGTGCGACACCAACCATCATCACTTGGCTCAACATACATTCCTTATTTTACTGATTTACTTTGTACTAAATATCCAAGGTAGGGCAATCTAGAGGGAACAAAAATTAATTTCTTCACAGTCATAAGGTCTGGGAGCGTGAAGGTGCCGGGCTTCTGTGAGGGCCTCTGACTCTCCTGTATGGTAGAAGAAGAGAGCCATTCTCATACACTTGTCTTGACATGAGTCCATTCAGGAGGGTCAAGCTTCCGGACTGGACGTCTCCCCAAAGGTCACATCTCCTAACACTGTTGCATTGGGGATCATATTTCTAACACATGAACTGAGGGTGGGGCACATACAGGTCAGAGTAATTTTCTTATAATTCTCTAGGTCAGAAGTCCAGTAGGGGCTCTTGGCGGGGTCTTAGGGGTTAAAATCACTATCTCCCATTGGATACTTCCCTGATCCCTGAGATTTGAAAGCTTCAGCTTTGAGTCTTAAGCCTGCTCTCCTCTCTCCTTTCTATGTTGGTTAACCCCAGTTCTCTGGTACATGCTCAGGTCAAACACTTCAGAGTTATCCACAAGCCTTTTCTCTTAAAAGCCCAATCAGAATTCCAGTTGGTTCAACCTTCAGAATTACATTCAGAATCTGGTTATTTCTCGACCTAGTAACTGGATGGTACAATAGTACTGTAACTGGCTGTGTGTCCCCTTCTCTTGACTCTGCCCTCAGCATGCAGCCAGGGGATATACTAGAGTAAAGCCTGACCTTCTCTTGTCAGCTCATGAGTAGTTGACTCATCCAGAGTAAAAGCCAAAGACAACATGACGGCCTGAGGGGAGCAGCCTGCCCAGCCTATGCTCACCGACTTGGTGCCTCAGCATCACAATCAGCTTCCAGCCTGCTCTGGGAGTCAGAATCAAGGTCAAGGGGAATACTGGGTCCCTCTTCACCTCTGCATGCTCCTCTCTCCCAGTCTGCATGACAGTCAAGAGTCTGCTTTTCCCTATGAGCTTAGAACATAGAAACAGAATCCTCTAAGAACTGCTGTTCCTCAACCCACTGATAAGCCTGCAGCCGATTCTGATCCCCCTGTTCTCTACCCAGTTAGGCCGGAAAAGCAGTGGTACCTGTAAACTGTGCTTGGATGTGGAGGAGGGTTCTGATGTTGTTGGGGAAAGGGAAACTGTGGGGTGGGGTGGCTCCCACTTTTTATAACCACAGGGTCTTCCAACATCCTCTGCTCAGTGGGTTACACTCCTGAGGACTCTGTAGCAGCCACTCTTAAGAGCAATTGACCTTTGTGTTTGAATTTAACAGCATACCAAGGGGGGTGTGATGTGCATACCAAGTCTTTTCTTTAAAGGGGAAAAAAAGCAGGCAGTACAAGAACAGAGTGGCCCCTCACTACCTCGTGGTATGCTTTGTACTGAGATGGTTCAACACGTGGTTTCTGAGTGGGACTAACACATTTTTAAAAGAAAGTAATCTGTAATTCTAGCATGTGTGACTGTCACCTGAGAATGGAAGAAATGGGCAAGCAAAGGTGTGTCTTGTGAATTTGAGACATCGTCAGACCCCCGGCTCAAAAAAGAGAGGAAAAGGATCAAAGTTAGTAAATATATCAGATGGTGAATCAGTTATGCACAGACAAGGTCTAGCATACGAACAGCTCATTGCTCCCATTCAACATTAGCATGGTCAAAGGAACAAAACAAAAAAAAAAAGGTTTTCGAGGCATCTGGGGTGACAGTGGCCTGATGTGTTGTGTCTTGTTTTTGTCTGATAGGTATTGCTTGCGAGCAGCAGTATGACTCGTCCTATGACGCTCGTTGTGACGTCTGGTCCTTGGGCATCACAGCCATTGAGCTGGGCGATGGAGACCCTCCCCTCTTTGAAATGCACCCTGTGAAAATGCTCTTTAAGATACCAAGGTAGGACACCAGGTGGCGCTCTTGACTCATGGGTGCTTCGTGAAACCGGTTTTGGAGGGAAGCTAGTTGGTATGCGATTTCTCTCCAAATTTGAGAAAGCCTGTTTGTGAAATATGTTTTCCTTTCGAAAAGATAAGAAAAAAAAAAAAAAACCAACAGGGTTTGGGGGACACAAACAAGATCACATGGCTGAGAAATGGCCAGAGCGCGGAGCGATTGTCAATTCCTGGCACTACAATTTGCCTGAAATGTTCTTTTTTGTGTTTTGCATGAGAGAAACACAGATGAGATTTAGGACTAAATAATCGGTCTAAACACCGATATTTTCTTTTTAAGTGTACTTACTGGAGTATTGGGGAAATTTGGGGGTTCCCCAAAATATATATTCATATTGTTGTATTCACTCAGATCAGCAGTGCCGTCTATCTGAAAGGTCCATACACTTTATTCTTCACTCCTCAGTGGGAAAGTCCTTTCAGAGGAATCTACTCTGTGTGCTCTCAGGGTCCGCACATGTGGTATGATCAACAGGGGTTGAGCTGATCTATGTTAGGAGGGTCAGGCGGTGGGGAGCCCAGTTCAGCCTGGGTGCAGATTGATAGATAATTTGTATTTTCCAAACGACTTTTTTTTTTCAAAGGAACACTCTGGGTCATTCAATTGATGTCACGATACACGTGTTGACCTTCCCTTATCCGCACAAAAGCACAGCTATCTGCAGCCTTTACACATTTCTGGAAATTGCAATTTGCATTTCTGATTAGGCCCTATTTATATGCAGATGGGGCTCTCAAGCGTTGAGCATCATAATATTATCGTTTTATACCTAATCCAGTTGTGAGCAAACCAACAACCAACCTTCTAAAAACAGAGCCTCGCTCAAGCCGGGTGGTCTTTCTGCCTTTTCCACAATGCAAAAACAAGTGATCGGTGGAGCAGCTGAAGCTTCTGCCTTCTTAATTAATAGTCTGGTGAGCATCCAAAGGGACCTACGGATGCAGGGGCCAGTAGCAGCAAGAGGGGGCAGTGACGTGTGCAGGGATGAGGAACCTGGCTGCAAGGATTCTCCAGCTGTTCCCTGTGTTACAAGCGCTCCCTCACTATAGCAACATAGTTTCCCAAATAGCAGCCAGCTTTATGAGATGTATACACTTTCAACAAGAGGTTTCTTTGGGTATATTTATTCTTTCCTTTTTAAAGTATGCATTCATGTACAGATGAAATTTTTTTTTTTTAAATCACCTAAGCTGATAATTTCAAGGCAGCCAAAGAGGTGTGTGTATGTGTGTGTGTGTGTGTGTTGCGTGTGTGTGTGCTGTGTGTGTGTGCGTGTGTGTGCGTGTTGTGTCATATGCACATGCGTGTGCATGCATTGAGTCAGTAGATCCTTCATCTCCAGTGATGAGTGTTTAGCTAACTTCTGTGTCCACAGCCTTTGTTCTCTGATCATCTCTATTCTGGCACTCCACTCCCGTCTTGTATCTTAGGAGAAGTCTTTAGATCTAGATAAAGATAACTAAACCCCTCTCCCTACCTCGATGCAGAATGGCTCACAGAACAAGGGAATGGAAGAAGTCAATCTTATCCCAGGCTGAGACTCCGTCACTCTCTCCTAGACTCCCTGCCTTTCCTTTTTCCTGTTCGGATGCTGGATCAGATATCAGAATAATAGTTTGGCAGATTCTCCGTGTGATTATTTGGACTTGACATTTGCCATTGTCACAACTCTAATGGGCTAGCTTGCCATTCGGGGCAGGAAGAAGGAAAACAAATGACGACATGCAGCCTCTGTACTAAAATGGTACAGCTGCTTTCTTCCTAAACCCTGGGAGAACTCTGTGGGTTTATATTCAGTAAGTTCGTTCTTTAAGAGTTATCCTATCAGAATCGCACAGTTCTCTGAAGGATTATGGATTGACTAGAGCTGTGTGCGTGTGCATGCTCATTCTGAGTGCTAAAAATGCATCGTTTCCTCAGAAAAAGCTCTTAAATGGAAAGGGAGGAAATTAAGCATTTACATTTTAAAGTGTCTTAAATTGCATATATTTGTTGGTTAATTATGTATTGGGAAGAAATGGAAGGGTATGTGTGTGCAAGTGTGCGTGCGTGTGCAAGCGTGTGTGTGTGTGTGTGGGTGGTGTGGGTGTGAATGTGAAGATGTCAAAGGACAACTTTCATCATTCTGGTTCTGGGATTGAACTCAGGTTGTCAGGCTTGGCAGCAAGCATCTTTACCCAGTGAGTTAATTTGCCAGCCCTCATATTTTAAAAATACAGTTGAATTATTAACTTTTGTATTTCATAAGGGTAGGTCTCCCCCCACCCATACACTCTACCCTCTCTTTCCCTTCTCTGCAAATAACATTAATGACAAAAATTCTTGATTCTATTTGGGCTCAGGTTTTTTCTTCTTTTTCTATTTGAATGTATTTTCAATGTACTAGACTTTTCTTCCATTAAACAATGAGGTTCATTTTATGGTCCCTTGGGTCTGGAAAACTCGAGGCTTCCTTCCTTGAATTTCCCTACTGGCCTCTCCCTTGCAATTATTTTATTCTTGGAAATAAACTGAGTAAGTGACTAAGTGTAGGAGAGAGGCAAAGCTCGACTGAGTCATGGAAGGAGTGACTTTCAGAAGTTACACAGGACTTAGGATTAATGACCTTGTGGCTGCTGGAGGTTAAGGCCTCAGATGTCAATTCAGGCAGTAATTACACGGGCTCCCTGGGCACTGTCAGATCCATGGAGCAGGACCTGTCTGGCTATGGTTGATCTGCTTGCAAGCAGGTCTCCTCTCTGCTTCCACCCACCTTCTCCCGTCTCTTGACCTTCACATTGCAAGATGACAAACAGCAATTGTGACCTGCCTTTGAAATACTGTGTGACTCACACTTCTTCCTACACTGCAAACACATAGAAATTATCTGCTGATTGGCACGGCATCCACTGTTTTCTGAACCTGTCAGCGTGTCATCTTGTCTAATGCCTTTGCTCCAAAAAAAGTCACCCCTGACTGCTGATGCTTCTGCTGCCTTACCCGCCCCCCAGAGTTAGAAGAGACTGAAGCCGTTTTTCTGAGCATTTGTAGATTTCATTCTTACATGCCGTTTTCTTGAAGACACCATTTAAAGTCCCAAAGGCTTGGTTAGGGTTAGGATTAGGGTTAGGGTAGGGTTAGGGTTAGGGTTAGGGTTAGGGTTAGGGTTAGGGTTAAGTTAGGGGTTAGGGTTAGGTTAGGGGTTAGGGTTAGGGGTTAGGGGTTAGGGTTAGGGTTAGGTTGTGTGTGTGTATACATATATATGATATGTCTCATATATATTTCACTTTAGAGGAGATCTCTTTCACACTTATAATTTCCTGGATCAGTAGGGTTAGGAGAAATGTACAATTATGTTGGTCTCTTGGTAACCATGTATCTAGCTCAGAGTCTTTAGTTAATGATTCCCTTTGTCCATTGTGGATGGGTTCAGAAAGGTGATAGGGACCTTTGTGGGTTACAGTGTGGGTTTACTATACAAACATTGAGAACAACATTGTGCATGTATTTACTTGGGCCCAATGAAGGATGGCTTTGATTAGTGTCTCATGACCAACTTCATGCTTCCACATTACTCTCTGTAGAAACAAGAAAAAGAAAACCCCACTAAGATTCCCAATAGAAACTTGCCTGATCATTCTAGTCTCCAGAGCTGGTGACTGCCTTCCCCAGAGAGCTGTCCCTGTGCTGAATAGATTGTGACAATCCCCGCTTCATGTGTCTATCACTAAATCCAGGTGTTCCAGAATCGCCTGCCCCCAACCGAGTGAGCCTCTCAGAATTACTGCAGCAGAGAACTGGAAATTCAATGAGTTTGGACAGTCAAAGTTTGTTCTCTCATGGTCCTGCTGGCCAGAAGTGCAAGGGCACAATCCACAGAGCTTAGGAGACTCCCTTCAGAGTCTCCTAAGAAGCTATTTCTGGCTGTTTCTGGTTTTCAGAGTAGCCTGGCCTCCAGTCTTCTGTCCTTCATAGACCTCTGCCCTGTGTCTTCTTCTTCTACTTCTTCCAGGGACATGGGAATCCCAATCCAGAATCACACATCTCCAGAGCAATAGCCACACATCCATCATCATATCTGCATAGATCCCGATTCCAAATGAGCTCAGGTCTCAAGCCACAGTTCAACTTTAACTAGCTTTCCTGGTCACCAGATTCTCTGTGGAACTAATTTGGAGACAGAGCTCCGTCACATCTGGCTCATGGGTGATGAGAAAGGAATATGAGCAATGGATGATGCTAAACTTGCATCTGGGACCTTGCAAGTGCTACTAACTATGTGACAGGCACAGTATTCTGTGTTTCACCAACATGTATGTGAGCCCCACAGTGGCCCTGGGAAGTCGTTGATAACCCCAGTCCGTTTCGCAGTTAGGTGACTGAAAGCCCACAGAAAGTCTCTGGTCTGCACATAGGAGGAAAAATGATGTGAATATGAGAGCCCGTCTCTAAAGCCCACATATTTTGCAGGCATGCTGAAATGGTAAATCCTTACAGATTTTATGCCAAGCAGTGATGGCCTGGAGTGCACAGGACACAAGTTCAGCCTGTTAGAAGCTTACAGTTTAGCATGCTGCCCCACCCCCAATTTTAAGTGATGTTAGGAACCTAAAAGTCAGAAATTACATTAGCACCAGTGATTGTGTCTGTCAAGCAATTGAGGAATACACAGAGGTCATCATAGGGGAGGGCAGGACATCGCTAAGGATGGATCAATCTCTGACCCCCAGTGCAGAAATCTGTCCCCTCCTCAAACTCCCTTCAAACCACAGCTTTTTATTTCCTAATTTAGAACACGTAGCTGCTTGAACTGAAGATTTGTAGAACATGTTACGTAAGCACAGAGAGATGCTTCAGAATAGCATTCTTTGTATCCCGAAGTTTCTGTTCACAGAGCGCTCTTTGCAAAGCGGTATCTAACAGGCCAGGACTATTTCTGGAATAACCAACATCTTCCGTCTTGCCACCCTCCTTCTCTAGTTTTTCCTATTATTTCTTCAGTGAGAAAGCTTGCTCTGGGGTCTGGGGAAAAACAAAGCCTGCTTCTGGCATCCTGAGCAGGAATGCATTTTCTCATGAAAACAGTATTTTTAAGCATCTCTTTAGGAAGAAGCAGTTGTAATATCCAGCGTTTTGTACTTTGGGTGTGCTATTTGAATTTTGTGGCTAAATAAAGTCCTATAGGCTGGGCTGAGGACTCAATCTCCACTAGAACATTATGTTTATGAGGGAAAATATTTTTCTAAGCTCTAAGCTAAGGTTACAAAAACACTTTAGAGCCCAGTCCACTGGGGACTTAGGAATGTCCACACCTCTGCATTAGGAACCTTTAGCTTTGCTCTTGCAAACTCAATTGGATGAGATGCAAAACTGAACAAGGCTCTATTTGCTTTTGAGGAAAGCCTGTTTCTTCTGTCCCCAACTCAATCACTGAAAAAAGTGAAACATGCAGAGTTTGGGGTAGAAAAAAGAGAAGGGAATCCAGACATGGAGAATCCAGGGTCTGGATCCTCTTAGACTGCCTGAACACTGTGGGTGGTAGGGATCAGGTGGGCAAGTCACCTTGCAATCATTGTGTGACTGAAAAGTTCTCCTCAGGGATTAAAAGAGAGTCCTAACGCTGGCTTTTCATCTTGCTTGGGCATGTGTTTTAAAAGGTACAGAGTCCTTTAAATTTTGACTTTCTAAACCTAAAGCCTTCCCATATTATTCTGATATGGGAAGAAGTCCTTGCCCACTGCACAGCTGTGAGAGGGGACTGAGGCAGGGGTCCTTCCCCACTGCACAGCTGTGAGAGGGGGCAGAGGCAGGGGTCTCCTACTGCACACTGTGAGGGGCAGAGGCAGGTCCTTCCCACTGCACAGCTGTGAGAGGAGGCAGAGGCAGGGGTCCTTCCCTACTGCACAGCTGTGAGAGGGGGCAGAGGCAGGGGTCCTTCCTCACTGCACAGCTGTGAGAGGGGGCAGAGGCAGTAGGGAGATGTAGGTCACCAGCAATTGCCGTACCATTACAGAATTGTCACAGGATATTTTTCCTCAAGGCTCAAAATACAAGGGAAAAGAAATTAAAACTAAACTCTTATTCTTGAAATGTAATGAGTGAGGGGTAGTGGGTGTTTAATGGCACAGTAAGGATGGGTTTGCCCCAGGGAGCTTTGGGTTTCTCGTCACCAGCCTAAGTTACTTAGTTATTGGCCCTTTAAGCAATGAACCTTCACAATTCAAACTTCACTCGTAAAGCAAGAAGTACTCAGAGAATTACCATCATTTAGCATTTATGGACTACCTAATGGCAGAAAGTTTTGATCTACTCCAATAGAAAACAATTATCCTTTATGAGTCTTTCCTTTGGATGATATTTCCCATCTCAGCTTTAGTTGTTCCTCATGATACCCTAGGTGCATGCCCCTCCTCTGCCTCTGGAATAGCCCCCAATCCCAGAAATTAACACTCCATTTCCTTGGGAACCCAGTGGCTGGAGGCCCCTGGCAGGCGTGCCCTGCAAGATTTCTATGCTATGGAACAGTTTCCAAATTCCATTCTAATGTGACTTGAGCAGCTGGGGCCATTAGTTCCTGTGGAGGTACAGATTGCTGCCCTTCTGAGACCTGGCAGGCAGGGAGAATTCAGTTTTGCAACATTTCTTTTGGGGATCAAGTGGTAAAGACTGAGTATGTCTTCAGGGACTACCAGTCCCCATCTAGGCTGAGCAGGAAGCTCACCCTGGGAAAAAGGAGAGGCCAGAGCCATAGAGCATTGATGTACAGTATTCTCTGTGCTTTCCCCCTCATTACCCTGCTTCCATTTTGTTGGCACCATTCACTTAAGCTAAATCCGACTTAGCTCCTAAATGATGGAGAGATGGGCAAGGAGGATCAGCGAGCAAACAGAGCTCAAAATAGTACCAAAAGGATCAAGAATCCTGGCTTCTTCTCAACTCTGGGGAAAAAAATAGGGACTCACAGAAAGGAATAGTTATAAATGTCTTCATAGGTTGAAACAGTAGCAGGGTGGGGCAAGACAGAGGTGAGAACTGGACACCAGCAGAAAGGATCCTGATAGCAGAAGCTGTCCATTTACAGGGAGTTCTAGAGTCAAGATAAAGCCTGTTACAAAGACAATATTGTTTGTATCGGTTTTCTACAGCTGTGTAACAAACACCCCCTAGTTAGTTGCTAAATACAGTATCCTGTTTCTCAGGAATCTGAAATTCTTTCAGGGGTTCTACAGATTGTGGCAGCTACTTCCTCATAGATCTATGGTCTGCTAGGGGTGGGGTTGGTACGGACTGGTCCAGGATGCCCTCGAGTAGAAGGACTTAGCTGTGTTCCGTGTGGTTTCTTAACCTTAAGAAAACTAGACAGGGTTGTTTTAACATTGGTGACAGGATTCTGAGCAAAGTTTTGGGAAAGGGTAAGAAAATGGCATAGTTTCATAATTAGTTTTTTACGGTGTTCTACAGCCAGTCTGTCCAGTTCAGTGAGCTTCTTCCAATTGTGTGAATTGGACCAAGTTTCTCCATGCCTCGCGTTTCGGCTTCCTCCCCAGCTGAGGATAGAAATAGTACCGGCCCCACAGAGCCGTGAGGGGTGAGTGATGTGAAGAGCTCAGAATGACACGTGGTAAATGTCCACTCAGGTTGTGCTGGGTGTTACTAAAGCAAAGATCTCAGGGGAAATTCACACTGGCAGGAATTTTCCTTCCCTGGTAGCTGTGGAACTGAAAGCTTCTGTCCGTGGAGCACCACCCATGAGATCAATCACTTGAAAGTTCAGCTAATTAATTGATGATTACATTAGGAATTAAGAGAGAATGAAGACAGATTCCTTAATAAAGTTCCTACTTTTTACATAGTACCTCTGTATGAAGGACTTTTCTATTAATATTCATCCTCACTACTCCTTTGGAATTAATAAACACGTTGTTGGAGATATGGACAGCCTACACTTGGATGCTGTGGTAGGAGCTGCCCATCGAGAAACAGGGATGCTCTAGGACCCAACTGTATCTACCCTCAATGAGGATGCTGTCGTCTTTACAGGGGGCTTGCTTATCAAGTGTATGGCAGCTTTATGCTTAATTGATGAGTTATACTCTCTGTCTTGGCTGCCTTTCCTGTCCTTTGGAAGGCTCAACTTTCCCCAGGATTCTAGATTTTGTGTGTCTGTGTGTCCTCTGGTAAAGGGACAGTATCAGAAGTCCCAGATACAAGGTCAAGGACTCAAAATTGAGTCCCCATTTTCTCTCCCAGAGTGAATTTTTTTTTTCTCTAGCTTAGCCTAGAAGGTTGAAATCATAGGGAAGAGGAGACAGAAACCCAAGCTCGGTAGAGGGTTGTGAGGAGAGCCTAGCTGTTCCTGATGAGTTCAGTTTCTTGGCTGGGAGGAAGGATAGCCACGCACGGGGTGGGGGTGGGGAGCTGGGGTGGGAAACCCACAGGGGAAGCGCTGCCCACTGTCAGCTGTCTTAGAAGAGTGCTAGAGAACAGAACCAGGATTAGAGGCTTGGTGAAGGGAAAATGTATCTCGGTTCTTTTAAACAAGGAAGGAGGCAGAGGCTTCAAACTACCATCTGGTAAGCTGGACTTTCTCACTGGGCTCATGACTAAGATCTCCCCTCTCCTACCCCATGAATTGTTTGTGAGTTCTGAAAAGAAAAATCTGTGCTCATTTAAGACTAGCAAGGGATAGCACAAGCAAACCCCATCAAACACATATCCTCATGCGGTGTGATGAAAGACTGGTATGAATGAGAAGTGGTTTTGGCCTTGGGGAACTTTACTGTGATATCTTTGTGGGCAATGGGAAAAACACAGGCTAAAGAGCAGTGGTTGTGCTGGCTTCTTACTCCTGGAGAGTGTATTGAGTCGTACGGGTGTGGTTGTTAGTGTCCACATACTGGATAGAGCGTGACCTGGAGGCCTGAGGAGGACTTTATTGGTGGTCTTGCCTGCTGAACCATTTGCAAATGTCTCATCAGTTGGAGGACATTGGTGGCCTGTCTGTCACACTTAAATGAGGGGTGGTTGGGATGTTGTTAACAGGTGGGAATTCTAAAGATCTTGGTTGTCCCCTCATACTGGCTGTCCCGGCTGACTGGAATGATATTTCATTCTGGGTCTCTATACTGGCACTGCTACAGGGAGACTAACCCCAACAGAGCTCAAGCAGATTTCCCACTGGGATCTAAACACTCGGGTTGGCTCCATTGCCACCATTTTATTGTCACCACTTGAAGGAACAAAAACAGGCACTGCTCATGAGCAAGAACGTTTTTGCACGAGATATAGGAGCCCATACAATTTCCCTCAGTGACCTTGATAGAGTCTGCAAGCTCACTAGAGAAGAATGAGAGTAGCCACCAACTGCAGGATAGGACCAGCCACTGCAATGGTAAGCCACCCAGGCCAGGGTCCTCAGTCCTATGAGCTTTAAAAAACACCAGTGCTGGCCATCGCTTCCAGAGAATTCAGTTGAATCCTCTGGGGTCATTGCAGCATCTATATCAATCTAGAGTTGATTTTGCAAATGTCTTTGGAATCATATATTATTTTATATTTTCATAGTTCCCAGATGATTCTAAAGTATAAATCCTTACCTGAAGCAACTATTAGACCACTGTTGGTATTTTAAAGCTAAAATTCAGCCTTGAAAATATTTGTGCCTGCCTTTTTCCATGACCTTTTCTATGACCACCCAACACTACAAATTGAGAACTGAAAGGTAGAGAAAGTTCAGCGGTATAAGCTGGCATTATGCAAGTTCAGTGGCCTGAGTTGGCATTATGCAAGTAGAAAAAAAATTGTAGCATATTGTTACTGTTGACGACTATGTGCTCAACAAGGGTACATACCCCTTAACCAGATAGGTTGAAGTTCTAACCTTCTATACTTTAGAATGTGAACTTATTTGGAAATAAGCTCTTGATAGAAGTAATTAAGCTGAAATGAGGTGATTAGGCTGGCTCTCATTCAATGGGACTCGTGTCCTCATGCAAAGGGGTAAATTTGGACATGGTCATAGACACATGCAGAAGGAAGATGGTCACTCTGGAAGCCAAGGAACACAGGGCTGCCCAAAACTGGAAGAATGCATGGGAAGAAGGCTTTTCTCTTGAAGTCTTCAGAAGGGGAATGGCCTTGCAGATACTTTGAATTTGGACTTCTGGCCTGCAGATCGGTGAGACAAATGTCTGTTGTTCTAAGGCATTGTATTTCTTACTGCTTAGTTATGGCAGCTGTAGAGAACAGAGCCCATAATTCTGAAAGAGTCCGTGACCTGAAAACACTTTAGAACCACTGCTGTGGGAGCAGAAGAGGAAGCTGGAAGTTGGGTGGATGTTTCCCATCCTCATGCATCTTGACTCCCAGTATCAATCCCCAGGCCAGGAGAAGAGAATGCTGGGAGTTGGCTGTCTCCCTCTAGCTCTCGGGTTGGTGCTGACCCCGCCTTGGTGGCCCACTGTGGTCTGGCAGAACCCTCCATTTCTATTCACATGAGTGTCTGCTTTGCTGACAGTATGAGTCCGTGTGTCCTCTTGGCTATACCATTTGTTCCCTTCTTTTCAAAGTTCATAAGTTAGTATGACTTCGGGGTCTGTTTAAAAAGAAAAGAAAACTACCCAGCTGGAGGTAAATACATCTCTCAGCGGAGAAATACTTCATTGGGTTGGTAATCCTATGTTCCATGACTGGAAAGGAATTAAAAAAAAAAACAAAAAAACAAAAAAAAGCAAAACCAATGCACTGGCAAAAAATTGCAAGTAAGGAAAGAATGACCTCAGGGGAATAGAGTTTGCCAAATGAGTTTGGCAAAACGCAAGCGTTTCCTAATTAAAACTCTATAGTTCTGCAAGAGTATGTGTGTGAATGGCGACCTACTTACAAATGGACCGTGTGTTGGTGCCAGGACTAATTTATTCAATCACTTGATAAGTATTTGTTGAGCATTTACTATGGTCATGTACTGTATCAGACACATAGTGAACACCACAGGGGACTAAATTCCAGAGGAAGAGAGAAATAATAAACAAAGACACAAGTCTATTATGTTAAGTGTTAATAAATGCCTCTTGTGGTTCTAATACAAATGTCCCCCCCAAAGGCTCATGTGTTGAAGGTTAGATTCCACTAATGTCAATTCTGTGCTGAGGAGGGATTGAACCAGACAGAAGGCTTTAACTTCATGGGCTCGAAGTTGGGGCCTGGTTGGAGGGAGCAGGTGACCGGGAACACGCCTTTGAAGGCGATTGTCTTCTTTAGTAGGCCACATTTTTCTGCTGTGAGGCTCTGCCTCACTACAAGTCTACAAGCAATGGTGCTGAGAAATCATAGACTGTGAAGCCTCTGATGATGGGAGCCAAAATAACTCTTTCCTTGGTTAAGGTGTTTCTCTTGGGGGGTTGTTATGGTGATGAAAACTCTGACCAACACCTGCCGGGCTGCAGGAGAGAGAGTGGGAGAGGGGAGTGGGGAGCTACAGATGGGGTGGAATTTGTTATAGTATATATTTTTAAATGTTTCTTCAAGACAGGGCTTCTCTGTGTAGCCCTGGCTGTCCTGGAACTCACTCTGTAAACCAAGCTGGCCTCAAACTCAGAAATCCGCCTGCCTCTGCCTCCCAAGTGCTGGATTACAGGCATGTGCCACCATGGCTGGCTATTATAGTGTAATTTATTGTAGTATAAACTGAGGGACAGCGTCTTTCATGAGGCAAAGAGAAAAGTCTTCATGGAAAAAAAAAGAACAAGCCAGGGGTAGGAAGTACAAAGATGCTGAGGGAAGAATAGCACAGTTTAGGTAGGATATAGCAAAGAGGCCATGGCAGGGAGTGCCAAGGAGCATGTGGAGATGACACCAGATACCCTGGGACACGTGTTGTGGAATGTCCTCATAGATCCCTGTGATGATTTGGGTTTCTCTCTGGGAGTGAAATGGGAAGCCACTGTGCTTCAGAACAGAAAAGTGACACAAAGTGAACTTCTGTTGAAGCACACCCAGGTGTCTTGTGGAGAACAGGGAGCTGGGAAAGGAAGCTGGAAAGAGTGACACAGAGACGTGGCAAGAGACTCTTCATGATGGGGTGGTGGGGAGGCAGCCTGAGGCTGGGGTAGAGGGGGTGAGATAGAGTCAAACCATGGCTGTAATGTTGGAGCTTGGTGATTCTACTGCTTATAGACAAGAGGAAGAGAAGACACCAGGGAAATCTCAAGGTTTTTGGCTTGAGCAGCCAGACAGTAGTGGGTATGGGTGGGGCTGAGAGGTGGCAAGATGGAGCAGGCATCCATCTCAGACACCTAGGTGAAGATTTGTCAGCTACATAGGAACTTTGAATAGGCAGTGAGTAGAGGTGAGAACAAAGAGAAAACCAGGAGTGGGGTTGGAGAAGGAGTGACCACCAGGGTAAGGCAAGAACTAAAAGGTATGCTATTGTAAAAGCCAAGGAGGCAAGGAGCAGGGAGAGTCCAAGGCTTCTGAGTCAAGTAAGATAAGACTTGGATCTAGTCTGTGGATTTGATAAAGGTTATTGCTGAAGAATAACTTCCAGAGCCAATGCCTCTGGGTCTGTAATGCTCTTAAATCAGCTTTTCTGGCTCTTTGGTTTTCTCCAGCTTGTCGCCAGTGCTCTATGTGGTAACACAGCCTGCTCATCTTGTCTGTCAGGCAGGGAGGGGTTGTGGGGGTGGAGAATGGATGACCCTGGTGCAGTGAGAGGTCTTAGGTTCTGTGCAAATGTCATAACTAGCCATCTAGAGGTGACTTCAAACCTCTGGGATCATGACCATGTCTTGTCCATAAGTCGTAAATTGATGGAAAGCTACTAAAAGCTATGAATATCCCCATGTCATTCCTCATAGGTGTTTCCTCTATCTACTGTGAGGTAGTGGAAAAGTGATCTAGGGCAGGACTGAGAGGCCTCGCATGAAAGCAGGAACTGTGGCCCCAGGAAACGGGAGCACTCAGCATGGTGCTAACCTCCAACCTAGTCATTGCCTCTTCTTAGTTACTTTTCTCTTGCTGTGCTAAGAGAGCCATGACCGAGACAACTTATGGAAGAAAGAGTTTATTGGGGGCTTCTTCCAGTTTCAGAGGGTGAGTCCATGACTATCATGGTGGGGAGCATGGCGGCAGGCAGAGAGGCATGGTGCTGGACAATAGCTGGGAGTTTACATCTTGAGGTAGCAACTATGAGGCAGAGAGAGAGACAGAGAGACAGAGAGAGACACACAGACACAGACAGACACATAGAGAGAGACACACAAAGAGAGGGAGAGAGAGAGAGAGAGTAGGGAGAGAGAGATAGGGAGAGAAAGAGAGAGAGAGAGAGAGAGAGAGAGAGAAGAGAGAGAGAGAGAGAGAGAGCTAACTAGGAATGGTGTGGGCCTTAAAAAACCTCAAAGTCCAACCCCAGTGACACACCTCCTCTAACAAAGCCACACCTCCTAATCCTTCCCAAATGAGGCTATGGGGTCATTCTCATTCAAACTATCACAGAGAGTTTTGTTGCTTTGTTCTTTCTTTAGCTGAGTTTGTATAGTAAATGTGAGAAGACAAGGAAAAGAATTTTACATAGAGTATGAGCTCAGCTAATTCTCCATCTCAGGAAAGGAAAGTTATACCAATTTCCCAGACAGGAAGACCGAAGTCATAGAGATAGCTACAGCAACCTCAAAATTCCTGGCCAGGCGTTGCCTCCTCCAACTGCATTACCAGCAATTCAGAAGGGAGAAAGGCTCTTTCCACCTCTCTTCTGGTATTGCTTCTACAATTGTAAACAGGGTTAGGGAAAGGGTGGGGCTCAGGCAATGTAAAGGTGGTAAATATGTTTTAGTTCTCAGGCCTCTAATTGGAAAGTGGCATAATCTTAAAATAAATGTTATTACTTTGTTTCTCAACAATGCACACATTTCCTTTCGACAAAATGGAATCATATAGGTAGCTCATAAATCTCTTGAATAGGGCCCTCTGGTGCATACAGATATAGATAAATCACACAGAGAGGACGGTGAACCATGAAATGATTCTGTTAGCATGTCATCTGTCTAGAATATATTTTCAAATCTCCAGCAGAAGGGTCCAAACTGTGGAGGGAGGTGCCCTAACAAAGTTAGTGTCTCTACACAGACCATACTCACCTCGTCCGTCTGCTGCCGCTCTCTATGTGTGGTGCCCTTCTCGGGGACAGAACACATCTGACAAGAGTCATCTACCAGTGTAACAGGTGACAAAGATAGAGTATGTCTCTGTCATAAGTATGCTATCCTAAAACATGCATACACCATTTTTACTTGTCTAGTCTTCTGAAGGATTTTTTTTTTTTTTTTTTACATTCTAATAGTCCATAATGAGAATTAAAATCACAAAGGAATCAAATTTTTTGCTTTGTGCTCAGTAAGATTTATAAACATTCCCTGAAATGGCTTTGTCTTCAGGTTGCTTTGAATGAACTCTTAGAATGTGAGGTAGGGACTTAGTGACAGTGACCTGTGCTGCTTCAATATGGAGCTGCTTCAATATAAAACAACATGAACATAGATTTATGTCTCTGGGGACCTTGCCGATGTCAGAGTACAGGTTTTTTGTTTCCTACATTTTATCTCTTGTCCCAAGTATATATGATGTCATTGTTTCTAATTGAATGTGGAAGAGAATCCGAATGTTGGGCTTGCCCTATAGTTCATGAGCTATTACGTGACTTTCAAGATGGTCTCTGAACCAATAGAGTCTGCCCCTCTTGAATTTATGCTAGAAAATCAAATGTCCAAGCCTAGCATAGTGGCACAATCCTGTAAGCTCAACACTGGGGAGGCAGAAGCAGGAAGATAAAGAATTTTAGGTCAACCTAGGCTACTAGTGAGCTCCAAACCAACCCAGATTATAGTATGAGACTCTGACTCAACAACAACAAAAACAACAATACAAAAAAAAGAATTCAAGAAGAACATAAAGAAAAGAAAACCTATTGATGTGACAAATCAGAACTTCTGGAGTAGGACCTGGTGCTTTGTGGGTTATCTTCTCTCTGATTGAGGAGTACTGTGCAGTTAGTCCCTCATCAGTCCCAATTAATCATCTGTGTCCCCCATTAGTCTCCTCTAGAGGCAACCTCTCCCATCCATTCTCCATCTCTCTTGATCTCCTTAATGAAACTCCAATTTCATTCTTATCACCAGGAGAACATTTGGACATTACCGGAAGCCCATGTTCCCCCCACTTACTGCGCTCATCCATAGGGAAGGCTGATACTGTAGACCACGCAGTGATGGGAGGTAGGACTGGTAGGGAGAGGGTATTAAGGAAAGATACTCATCTCTTTTCTTTCATTATAGGTGGGGTTGGTGTGGTATATCAGGTTCTTTCTGAAATCCACTGTACTTGGCATGAGATGTGAGAGCAGGAGGGCCAGGACTGAAAAAGGCCTGCAGCAAGGATCCAAAGAAGCCTGCTTTTTGTGGGTCTGAAGGCTGCTTGGAGCTGAGGCAAAGGGATCCTTGCAGCAGTTCTCAACTTCCTATTGCTTCCAGTCACTATTAGTTCTCATGTTGTGCTGTTTCCTAATCATAAAGTTATTCATTGCTACTTTATTAAGTGTAGTTTTGCTTCTGTTATGAACTTATAAATCTGTAAGAAAATCACCAAGGTAATTTCGACCACAGGTCAAGAACTGCTACTCTAAAGTCTAGCCCATTTTGCTCAAAAAAGCATGCAGTGGGTGGGTTCAACTAAGCTAACAACTAAGAGTTTGCTTGGAATAAACCCTTCTTCATGTTTCTCTAGGGACTGGAGGCAAAAGTGGCATCTGAGAATTCTAGAACCCAGGGTCCCTGCTGTTCATTATCCTAACAGATCAACTCTTTCCTCAAATCCCAGGATGGCCCTTGATTGCTACAAGTAGAAACCCAGATCCCCTCTCTAGGCTCTAGTCTACCATAGTCTTCTTCTTTTCTTTGATTCTGTCCAGAACCTTTGACTCTCTAGCCATATCAAGTAAAGCTCCCTACACAAGACATGCTACTTGGTTCTTCCTGTTATATTACTGCACACACTGCACACTGCACACAGTGTACACACTGCACACTGCACAGACTGCACACCTGCCATACTGCATATACTTTATACACTGTATATACTGACACACACTGGATACACTGCACACACTGTATATACTCACACATTGTACAAACTGCACACACTGTATATACTGTATACACTGCATACATGGCATACACTGCACACACTGCACACGCACAGACTACACACACTTCACACAGTGTACACACTGCACACACTGCATACACTGCACATCTGCATATACTTATACACTGTTAATACTGTAACACTGTATACACTGCAACATTGCACACCACTGACACATTGCATGCACTGCACACACTATATACACAGCATATACGGCAACACACTGCACACATTGTACAAACTGCACACACTGAATACACTGTATCATGGCATACACTGCACATAATGAACACACTGTACACACGTATATGCTGCACTACTATATTACACTGCACACACTGTATACACTGTACACATTGTATACACTGTACACATTGCATACATGTATACACTGTCTCTTCAGTCTGAGATCCACACCTCTTCTTGCTGTCACCCACTCACCTCTCACATTCCTCCTGGGACCCTACCACTGTCCCACAGGGACTGTGCTTCAGATCTAGTTTTCTAGGGCACTTCCTCTGTGAAATCTCTTTCAATCCCCTGAAACAGGATTGAGACATTTTGTGCATAAAACTCTTTTTGCAACAATTGTCTTGCCAACTGAAAAGTCAGACATTGCCATAATCAAATGACCCAATTTTCTAGGCCTCCAAATCTGCTTAAATGAGGGGTGGGGGAGGCAGCTGGTAAAGCTGCAGATCTTGTTGCTCAGCCAACAAAACTGCTTAGATTTGGAGATTTTAACTAAAGAGTCAGCCAATTAGTGCTTGTGACCTGAAGAGTTAGGCTGAGATGGTCATAGACGATACCAGTCAATATGGATAAGTAGAGAAACAGAGGCAAGAGAGATGAGAGAGGGAGAGAGGAGAGTACGTGGACTTTAGAAACCAGTGAGCTAATAATGGCCACTGAGATAATCTTGCATCCCTGGCTCCCTCTTTCTCCTCTAGCCTGGTTTACTTGAGGCCTGTATGAATGTAACTCCATTTTATCATATCTCAGAGTTCACAATTAAAACCTTTTAAAAGCTTTTTTAATATATTAGAAATTAACCTATGGCCTTGCATATGCTATGCACAGGCTTCTACCATTGATTTTTGTCCCTGGCTTGTGTTTTGTTTTCCATTTTATTGTCTAATGAAGTTGCCCAGGATGGCTTCAAAATCACTCCATAGCCCTGACAGACCCTGAGCTTTTTGGTTGCCTGACTCAACCTACCAAATATATGGCCCCTACAGGCCTGTGCTGCTAGGCCATGTTGAATAAATCTCCTTTTACTTAGCTACTTGAAACAGGTTCTTTCAATGTAACCAGGAGAGCTTTACCCAACACATCCCTAGGGCTTTCTAAGGGAAGACACAGGCACCTGGTGTCCTCAGTTGGGTGCAGTCATGTTTAGTAGGCACTCCAGTGATTTGTGGATACTGGAGCAAGCAGGAAGTTACTCTGTAGAATCAAACTGGAAAGGCAAGCTGAGTGTCTTGGTATGCATGGATAATTCCAATACTGGGGTAGGAGCTGAGGCAACAGGGTTATGGTCTGAGGCCAGCTGGGCTATGTAGTATGTTTAAAGACAGCTCAGGCCTATTATGAAAAGACCTTATCTAAAATCAAACAAAAAGCCCAAGATCTCTTCTCTGAAAGGTATGGGTACCTTAGGGTTGACTACAGAGAGGCAAGGACAACTGTTTGAAGTGATAGTCTGTTTTAGGTCTTGATTCTGTTGCAGTTATGTAACTGTATATGTTTGTTAAAATTCATAAAACTCTATATCTAAAAAGGATTTGAAAAGGTGATTTTTTTTTTAACTGCATTAAATTATGACTCGTTAGACATGTCCTCAAAAGAAATCAATTAAAAAAGAAAGCAGAGTAAAAAAAGATTTTTTTTATAACATTGTCTTAGCAGGTTTTTTATTCTCTAAAAAAACACCATACTGGGGGCAATGGGGGGGGGAAAGGGGGTTTTTGGCTTACATGCCTCATCACCACCATCCAAAAGGAAGCCAAAAAAAACCCTTTTAAAATTTGGCAGAAATTTGGAGCAAAAAAAAGGGGAGGGGCCCCTGGAAAGCGCTTTTGGGCTTGTTTTTAAAAACTTGTAAATTTTTGCTTTTTTTTTCTTTTTTGGGGTTCTTTTTTATTTTTTGGGGTTTTAGTGTTTGCTGATGTATGTATGGTCTCAGGGGGGTGTTGGTTCCTGAGGGGGTGAAAAAAAAGGCTTATTGTTGGAAGGGGAGACATATAGCCAGCTGTAAAATTCCCCTTGGGTGGGGGGAAATTTAACTTGGCCCTCTGAAAAAAAGCAATCAGGCTCTAAAAACCCCGACCCCGCTCTCCCCTCATTTTGTTTTTTTTTTTTTAATATTTTTAAAACCCCGGTCATCTGTCCACAGTGAGTGGACCCTCCCCACAAACACAACAAAAAAATGTTTCCAACCTGTCCCGGAAAACGGGAAAGGCATTTTTTTTAATTGAATTTTTCCCCCCTCCTAGATATTTTGGGGGTTTTTGTCAATTGACAAAAAAAACAACAGCAAGCAAGCAAACGGGACAAAAAAAAAAAGCCCGCACAAAAATTTTAACTTTTTTCCCCTTTTTAGTTGTATGTTTTTTTAAAATTTTGGTGAGACTTGGAAAAGATATGGGTTTTGCTATGTTTGGATTTGTCCAAAAAGTTAAAAGGTTTACCCCCCATTTCCCTTCCCCCCCAAAAGGTTTCCCGGGCCCTGACTTCCTTTGATGGGGGGCTTTTGGGGGAAAAAAAACTGAAAAAAACCCCCCCCCTTCCCCCATTGTTTTACAAAAGAAAAAGAAACCTTTTAAAAAAAGAAAATTTTAAAAAAACTACTCTTCTTCCCCCTGAAGTGCAGTGGGCCAGTGCATCCCCCCTTTTTTACCTGGGGTTTTTTAAAAATAAATCTCTGGAATTTTTAAAAAAAGGGTGTGGGGCACATTTGGCTGTTTGCTTTTGGGGGGTTTTATTCTAAAAAATTTTTCTTTCCAAAGGGAAAATTTTATTTTACGGGGGTTTATTTAAAAAATGTTTTCATTTTAAAGTAATAGTGTTAGGGCTTTGTAGAAAAAAATTTTAAATAGGCGGGGCCCCCTTTCATATATTTTCGTGCATGCAATTATAGTAAAGGGGCCTTTTAAAACTCTCTGCCCTTTTTCCCCCTTTTTTTTAATGGTAGAAGTTTGTAAACTTCACTAAATTAACTGCTGTGCCCCTCCGAAAGTAAAAAAGTGGCTTTGGCTTCCCCCTTGCCGTGCTGTTTTTTTTCCTGTGCCATGCATTTTCGGGGGACATTTTTTATCATCATGCATCTTGTCCCAAAAAGTAAAAATCACTAGAAAATTTCCCCCCCCAAAAGAGGCTGTTGGGGGTTTTTCCCCTGTTTTCACTCCCCACTAAGGGAAGGCTTACCCCTGATTTTGTTGGAAACCCCCATGGGTTTAAAATAAAAAAGTGAATTTTTTCAGCAGGGGCCCTTGAAGGGGCAATAACAGGTCATTTAGAGCATTTTTCGGGAATATGATGGTCCGGCTTCATAGGGATTTTTTTAAAAACCCCAAACTGTATTGATTGGTGTCATGGCCCCCGGGAAAGAGCTTTTCTGCAAAATTTTTATTTTTTCTGACCATAAAAGGGCTTCCAAGTGGATTTTGGGGAAAATGGGGGAAAAAATAAAAAATTAATTTAAAACCCCCGGGGGTTTAGAGCCCTCCCCTCTTTTTTTTACGTTACGTTTTAATTAGATGAAAATTTTTTGGTCAACGATTTGCCCCAAAATTTTTGGAAGAAACAAAAAAAAAATCCTTTGTCATTTTTTGACGGGGGGTTTTGACTGCATAGGGCGGGGGGAAAACTAAAGATTCAGTTTTTTACAAAAAAAAACCCCGTACCCAAATTTTCCGTATACCATTACTTTTCTTTTAAAAAATTTGTTTTTATCTTTTTTTCCCCTTGGGGGAAATTATTCTTCATGAATTCCCAGCAGCAAAGGAATCGGGGCCCCTGGGGCTAAAGGGCATTTTTATTTTGCATTTTTTTGGGGGGAAAATTTTTTTTTTCCCCTTTAGTTTCAATATATTCCAGGCTAAAGGAGGGGGATATTTAGTGAGCCCCCCCCCCCAGGGGGGGCTGTTGTATGGGTTTTATGGTGGGGGGGGCCCCAAAAAACAGTTTTTTCTTTTGACCAAAACTGGTCAGGCAGGGGAAGTGGCAGGATGCAAGAGGCCGCTCTGTTTTATTTTTGTGGAAAATGAAAAGGGGCAGTATGGGAGACGGTCGTAAAAAATTTCGAGGCCCAGGGTTCCAGGGACACCTTAAAGAAGAAAGCAGAGTAAAATAAGATTTCTTTATAACATTGTCTTAGTCAGGTTTCTATTACTCTAATAAACCCATGACTGAGTCAACTAGGGGGGAAAGGGTTGGTGTGGCTTACATGACCTCATCACCATCCATCCATGAAGGAAGCCAAGGCAAGACCTTAAGCATGGCAGAAATTTGGAGACAGAAAATGAGGCAGAGGCCATAGAGAAATGCTGCTTACTGGCTTGCTTTCCATAGTTGCTCAATTTGCTTTTATTTTTCTTTTTTAGACTTCTTTATTATTTTAGGTGTATGAGTGTTTGCCTGCATGTATGTATGTGTCTCATGGGAGTGTCTGGTTCCTGAGGGGGTGAAAAAAAAAGGCATCATATTAGTGGAACTGGAGTTACATAATAGCCAGCTTTGAACTGCCATTTGGGTGCTGGAATTGAACCTTGGTCCTCTGCAAAAGCAATCAGTGCTCTCAACCATTGAGCCAGCTCTCCAGCCCTCAGTTTGCTATTTTTTTTTTAAATATATATACCCCAGGATCATCTGTCCACAGTGAGCTGGAACCCTCCACACAAATCACTAATCAAGAAAATGCTCCTAGACCTGTCCACAGGACAATCTGATTAGGCATTTATCTCAATTGAAGTTCCCCCTCCTAGATATCTCTGTTTGTGTCAAGTTGACAAAACAAACAACAAGCAAGCAAGCAAACAGACAAACAAAAATGACCAGCACAAAAAATCTCAACACTTTGCCCCTTTTCTAGTTGTATGACTTTAACAATATGGATGCTGACTGTAGGAAATGATATGGGTTTTGCTATGATTGATGTTGTCCAAAATGTTGACAGGTATCCTCAGTTTCCTGCCTCCAGGTTCCTGCCCTGACTTCCTCTGATGAGGGATCGTGATGTGGAAATGAAAACTGAATAAGCCCCTCCCTTCCATTGTTTTATCGAAGCAATAGAAACCTTAACCAAGACAATTAGCAACATACTAACTTTCTTGCCACTGAAGTGCAGTGGGCCAGTGCATACCCACTGATTTACCTATTGACTTTAAAAGTAAATCTCTGGAACTTATAAAGGAGACATGTTTTCAGGGCACAGATGGCTGTGTTGCTCTTTGGGTTGACTTCTGAAACTTGTTTCTTTCCTAAGGAAAATGCTTTACAGAGGATACATAGAAGATGTTTTCATGTTCAGTAATAGGTTACTGCTTTGATAGTATAGGAAAAAAAAGAGTAGAAGCAAGTGGCCTCTGCATATAGTTACAGTGCATGCAATTATAGTAGACATGGGCCTTTAAATACTCTCTGTCCTTTCCGCCTTTCTCTTTAATGGTAGAAGTTTGTAAACTTCACTAAATATAAGCTGCTGTCGTCTCCGCAGTAACCGAGTGGCTTTGGCTTGCCTCTGCAGTGCTGTATTTTTCCATGCTGCCAGTGACATTTCTCATGAGGGATCATTTCATGGATCACTCTGCATCTTGTGCTACAAAGTGAATACTCATGCTAGACAAATCACACCACATAGAGTGCTGTTGTGGGTTTCCCACCTGTCTGCACTGCCACTAAGGGAGGCTTACAGCCATGATTGTTGTCTGGAAACCAACATGGGGTCAAGTCACAAGTGAATTATTTTCAGCATGGTCCATTGAAGTGGCACATAAACAGGTTCATTTAGAGCACTTTGCAGCAATATGACTGGATCCTGCTAGTCATAGGCCAGTTCTTCAAAAACCCAAACTGTATTGAGTCTGGTGTCATGGCACCCGAAAGAGCTTTTCTGCAAAATTTGTATGTTTTACTGACCATGCAAGAGCTTCCAAAGTGGAGTTTGGTAAATGAGAAAACATGAAATATTAATATGTCAAACCCTGGGGCTTAAGAGTCCTGCCATCTTAATTATACAGTTATCTGTTCTAATTAGATAGTAAATTTTGTGGTCAAGCTCATTTGACCAATTATTGGAAGCACAAAAATAAATCCTTACGTCATTATTAGACTGGGGATGATGACTGTCATAGAGGCAGTGGGAACACTAAGAGTTCAGTTCTCACAGGGAAACCAGTATCCTATACTATCCAGTATAACCAGTTACTTTTCTTGTAAACATAATGCTTTGATCTCTGTTCCCATTGGGAGATTCGATATTCTACATGAATGTCACCAGCAGCAAAGGAATCAGGGCCTCGTGGGGCTAAAGGGCACTTTTTATTTTGCAATTTATATTCTCTGGCTTAAATTATTATTCTCACTTCTAGTTTCAATATATTCCAGGCTAAAGGAGGGGGGATTATTTAGTGAGCTCCCCTCCCCCAGGTGGTGGGCTGTTGTATGGGTTGTATGGTGAACGGGCCCCAAACACAGATGTTATCATTCAGATCCAACTGGTCAGGCAGCGAGTCGGCAGAGATGCAGAGAGCGCCCGCTCTGTTTTACTTTAGTGGAAAATGACAAGGTCAGTACTGGGAGATTCGGTCGTCAAATTGCTGAGGCACCAGGGCTTCCAGGACACCTCTCTCTCCCTCTCCCCCTCCCCTTACCAAGCGAGCGTGAGAAAAGTGGAATGTGAAATGCAGGGGCTCCAGCTGCACTCCAAGCCGGTATGAAGGACTCAGGCTCTGTTCTAGAGATTTTGACTATTCATTGACTCATCGCTCCGTGTCCTCAGAATGTAATGCTTGACAGGCTTTCCCAAGAAGCTGGACCATCACGACGTCTTCTACTGACCAGAGCCGTGGCAGACTCATAGGCAATACTGAAAAATCACTAGATCAAAAGCCATCAATTCTTGGTTTTCCAAGAATCTTAGGTTTGCAAGCTGTAAAATGGCGGGGAGTGGCTCCAGAGATCACACTGGGTGCTTTGCTGCTTTTGCAAAGAAAGACAGTCAGAGGGAAAACTGCCCTTTATGAATGACTTCTATGGTAGGAAGCCACTTCTTTGGGCTGGCAATTTAATGATAATGGTGTTAGGGGACTAGGAATTTCTTCTTCCCTTTGCTGTACATTCGATCACATGTAAACTGAAAATTAAAATTCAATAAAGTAAATATTGCCCCGTGGTATTTTTCAGAGACTAAAAGCTATGGGGGTCCCACTGGCAACAGTTAGCTGTAATGATCAGCTGCTTTCTATGCAGAATGCATATGCAAACTTCTACAATTTGCTGCCCCCTCCCACCCCCAGCATTCTAGGTGAAATGCATCCCAGAAGGAAATTTTCTGATATGTCATAATACAAACTAACTTTTCTCTATATTAGCTTTTTAAATGATGTTTGTGTGTCTAGAATAGGTTCAGAGAGAAGCATTTTCAATGCCCATTTATCTCTGTAATTATTCTAAGTCCCTGAGAGCCTTGGATGGTTTATTAGCTAGATTTGAAAAGAATAACTGCAGTATTAAGCTTTTTTTGCTACATAGTGGGCTTCCAGTGCACAGAGCATTACAATTATTTGGAGACAATCTGTAGTCTTGGAGACAAGATGGCAGTAGTGACATCAGCAGCAATTATGTGTAATTTTTACCCGCAGTTTATCACCAAGGTAACCAGAGTAGGTTTCCCTGCTTGCAATTTTAAGAATGTCATCGTCCTAAATGCAGCCAGGATGTAGGAACAGATTAGACTCAGACTCCCTTCTCCTCTCTAGTCCATTTTCCTTACCAACAGCTCTTTGGAATTCAGAGAGCGCAAATCTATTTTTGGCAACAGCTTTGTTTTTTTTTTTTTGTTTTTTTTTTGTTTTAAGCTATTAAGAATGATTTCAAATGCCCTCAGTATGAAAAAGTATTTGTCATAGTGTTTGGATTGTGTGATGCGATGCTTCTTCTTGGTAGAATATCTCCTTTTGCTTTGAAGCAGTCATGAGGCAGAGCCTCAGCAATAGAAGGGTGACAGGGGAAAGTCATTTGGTCCTTCATAAATCACACTGCCTGGATCACTCCTAAAACTAACTTCCCTAAGACTATGGGGGGCAGTCTTGTTATTTTGTTTGTTTGTTTGCTTTTGTAGTGCAGGGCATCAAACCCTGGGCTTTGAACATGCTAGGCAAGCTCTCTACAATTGAATTACAACCCCAGCCCCTCACAAGTAATACATTTTTTAAAGGTTTATTGTGTGTTGTGTGTGTGTGTGTGTGTGTGTGTGTGTTCCTGGTGCCCAGGGAGGACACAAGAGGGGTTGAATCTCCTGGGACTGGAGTTACAGACTTCTGTGAGGTATTGGAGATTGAAACCAAGTCTTATTTCCATCTTTCCAGTCCCTCGAGCAGTGATCTTTTCAGTTTCCCATTGCCTGAAATTTTCAGGACAGTGCTCTGTGCAGAAGTAAATGTCAGAAGGCTGGTGACAGGCAATGGTGGTCCTAAATGGAGAATGACAGGTACGGAGGCACACTGCATTTAGAGTCTCAGGTTGTCCTCGTTTGGTTGTACTGTCTGAGTGGATGAAGAAGCAATAGTAAGACAGAGATGCTCAAAGTTTCAGCTGTTATTTGGGCATTGCTGCAGCAGTATCTCAGCTCCAAGAACCTAAGCTGAGCTGTTTCTTGTTAGCTCTTTGCCTGCATATGGTGCTTCCAGTTCCTTCATGAGCAGAATCCCATGAAACAAAGACCACAATGACTATACTCCTTGCTGGTCCAGAGTGGAGAAAGTTCTGTGCCATATATCTATCCTTTAAGTCCATGAGGAAGTAATTGAACAATTGTTCTAACCTAGAGATACGTAGCAATTCACTTAGGAGTCAGTGGAAAGTATGTAATGGTGACAGCTCTGATGTATATGTATATGTCTACTATGAGTGTATGCACTGTGTGTATGTATCTACCATGAATGCATACACTGTGTATGTGTCTGTGAATAAACATACTGTGTGTATGTGTCTACTGTGAGTACATATACTATGTTATGTGTATTTGATAAATGATATACTGTGTTATTGTGCTCATGGTAAATATACTGTGTTGCATGTGTCTACTGTGAATAAATATATTGTGTATGTGTCTATGTGATGTGTTACTGTGTATATGTGTCTACTGTGAATGCATATACTGTGTATGTGTGTCTACTGTGAATGCATATACTGTGTATATGTGTCTACTGTGAATGCATATACTGTGTATATGTGTCTACTGTGAATGCATATACTGTGTATATGTGTCTACTGTGAATGCATATACTGTGTATGTGTGTCTACTGTGAATGCATATACTGTGTATATGTGTCTACTGTGAATGCATATACTGTGTATATGTGTCTACTGTGAATGCATATACTGTGTATGTGTGTCTACTGTGAATGCATATACTATGTATATGTGTCTACTGTGAATGCATATACTGTGTATATGTGTCTACTGTGAATGCATATACTGTGTATATGTGTCTACTTGGCATACAGAGAACTAGAGCCACCTTGCCTCCAGCCCTTTCCTTATCTTTATTCTGAGACATGGTCTTACTAAGTTGTCCAGACTGGCCTTGAATTCACTGTGTTGGACTACAGTGTTACGTTTGGCCTCAGAGTTATGATTCTCCAGCTCAGTCTCCTGACATGCATAAGGATTTCCCTGGAGGGTGTCCTCAGAGGTACAACTGCTGTCCCAACTTAGTCAGTTAACAACCATTTACATTCCAGAAAGGTTTGAGGTGGGGGCTTCTTTAGTTTACAGGGAGATCTTGTGTACTCTGGACTTCACTTTTTTTCTGGGTTGCAAATATCTTCTCTCAGTCTGCATCCTGTCTTCTATGTGGTTATGTAAATGCCTTTAAGGGTTGTACAGCCACGTTCTCAATGCTTTTGCTTTTCCTATTGTAGAAGCCGTTATCTATGTCAAAGTTTTTCTGCAAGCATTAAGATTTGGTTTTCTTTTTGAAGGTCTAGTTCATTATAATTAATATATTATAAATATATATATATATATATATATTAATATGCAAGGAATATCTAAGTATTTTAAATCTATATAAATATAAATAAATTGTTGTAATATTATTTATTGTCTCTGTAAACTAACTCACTGATCTACCGTCAGGTCTTCTATACGGCTCTTGTTTATGTGTAGATCTTTTTCCCATCCTTGTACTTGGTCTCATTGGCTTTACAGACCCAGTGGGAAATCACACAATTTGAATTATTATGCTTAGATAATAATTCTTGGTAATGTAATGCAAGTTCTTTTTAATCAGCCAAATTATGGAGTGTGAGTCACATTTGAGGACAGGAGAGCAGAATTCCAGAGTGGAGAGTAAGTGACAGGGGATAGACTGTGTCCTTCCATTGCTCTTTTACTAAATTGCCTCAGAAGGTCGTAGTTCTTGGTTGCTCTGTTGATAAAGAGCCTTCTAGGACTGATGACCGTAAGGCTTGAGGCATGAACAAATGCTAATGGTTCTCTCATGACTGTGGAGCTTGCTGGGTCAATAATGGGACAAATGGCCTTCACTGTACCTGCACTCTGGTATCTAGGGTGTTTCCCATTTGTGTCCAGGCAAGTCAGAAGTCTTCCTCTTCCTCCTCTCCAAATTATGGCTATTTTTGCCCACTTAATTTTTCGTATGAATTTAGAAACAGTGTGTAAAATTCTATCTCATTGTGAGTCTGTTTGGAATTGCATACAGGGTAACTGGGTAATTAAACTTCTTTACTATATAAGACTTTCCACAAATCAAAATAGCACAGGCTTCCTTTAGTTTTTCTCTATTTATGTCCTTTGGTTTGGATTTTTACCTTCTTTATTGAAAAAACTGCACATTAGAAAACTTAATAGATAATTTTTGTTTACTACTGTCATAAATGGTGCTTTTTGCCCATTAGTTCTAATAATGCTCATATAGTGTGTTATGTTGAAAAGGCCATAGTAGCAGGCTTCTGCCCACTTGTCATCTTATGAGAATGCTTTTCTGGTGTTTGAAGGTAATACTGTTTGAGGCTATATACCTTGCTATGGGCTGGTCTCACAGGTTCTTCTCTCTGTAATCTCCATGGTGCTATGTATTTTCCCCAAGTTCCCCCTTCCAGTCTTCCAGCCGGCAGTTTGAGAGTTCATTTACTTTGCTTTGCTACATACTTTCCACATCTGCCTTAGAGCAGTCTAGGAACAAGTGATTGGAGACAGAGACAAAGTAGCGGGTTTGCCTCACCTTTGAGACACAGATCTGCTGAGCTAAGGTGCCAAGGGCAGTCTGGAAACCTATTTCTTGCTTCTCACTCTGGATCATGGATTTCTTCTAGAACTTTGTTGATCATGTCAGTATCCATTTCTGGGATCAGGCTGCTTGACATCAGGATGGAGGTCGTGGAGAGAAAGAAATAAATACGTCATTGTATAGGCACTACCTGGGATTTTATTCTTTTTTTCTTTCTACAGTGCCGAGAATACTCAGAGTTCTCAAATTGTTTTGTATAACCGTCCAGAGTTGTAGCTGTGTTGATTAGGAGAGGTAAGGTGGAGTGAATTTCCTTAGTTTTGCCTAGAGACAAGGCCCCTTGGCCTTCAAATAAACAGTTTTTGGTTCAATCAATCCTGTTATTTCTTTGTTTCTACTTCATTAACTTTTATGAATAGGAAAATTTCCTTAAGCGGCTTGTGATTCTTCTACCTTTGACTTCAATCTAATGTTGAAGATAGTTCAATCATTTTCCTTTGCCCCACATATACATAGAAGTAACATACTATCAAACTACTACTAACTGATTTCAAATATTTCTTTTCAGTGTAAGTCTGTTCTGTGATGCTCCCCATTTCCACTATTATACTTATGCCTGACTAGCAGTGTTAGACTTGTTCTTTCAAACAGGCAGTTTGCTATATTTTTTTTTGAAAGTTGAATTTTGTTGCAGTCACACACTGAAGTTTATATTAATTCAATTTCATCCCGTTCATTGAGAAATTGTGACCCAGTCCATCCATATTCAGGTTTGAAGAAGGAAGTTTCATGGGTTCTTGAAAGAGATGTGGATCCTTTAACGATGAGTGGCAAGATCTGGCTTATCACTCATGGCTCCAGATTAATAGCACTTGTAAGATGGCTTCTGAGGTAGATGGTCTTTCCAAGGAGGATTTTGGCGTTAAAGTTCTTACCCTCATAAGCAGAGTGCTGGATGCTGTGTAGGTGAAAAAGTTTAGCTGAAGGACACGGTAATCATGAAAAGACACAGTTTCAAGGGCAAGTAGATTGTTAAAACCTGTCCATGTGGAAGCTGAAGTTGCGATCTGAATTTTGTTTTGATGCCACTTGTCTATCTGTGCTGGCGGCTGGGGTACAGACCCAGCCAGTGATCTAATGTAAGAAGAGTGCTCAGATGGACCCTCCAGGAAGAACTGCTTAGTTTTCTCCACATCAAAGCAGTGAGTGAGGATTCCATTTATCTGGGGATTGGAAACTACAAAATGATATGCTGTGGGCTTAGAAGGCAGCTGCTGTCCTGATCAAATATGCTACAAGACATAGCCTGTAACACAGAGGTGTGAGAGTCTTTGTGGGCCATGATCACTACTAACAGGAAGTAGCCTTGGAGGACAGTCACAAGAAGATGCACACCTTCATCTTCATCAAACCTCCATTTACCATCCACTGTGTAAACTTTACCTTAGAAAAAGATATTTTTCTACTACCCAACCATATTTTATAGACATGGGAAATAACACACACACACACACACACACACACACACACAGAGAGAAGAGAAGAGAGATTGCTGCCACAGATGGTTGAGAATGTGTGGGCGTTCTCCATATACCTTTTTAAAATGAATTGAGCTAAATTATAGCTTCCCGTTTGTAAAACAGTGGCCGTCCAAAGCTGCGGCATGCAAAATTCAGACATTGCCATAGTAACTCTGTTTTTCCCAGGAAGTAATTGAAAAAGGCACTTTTACAAAAATAGAATATTGATGTTCATATCTATAAAGGAATTAATTTACTGACTTATAGAGGGGAAAGAAGAGAGATGAGCTGTCGGCTGCATTTTAATGTGGTTGCGATTATCCCCAGGGTGGCAGGCAGCCTGCACTTGTTCTTTTATTTTTGCAGCAAAGAGCACTTTTCTTTTCAGCTTGGTTTATGTATAGAAATCGTTTCCAGAAATATAGAGAGTAATAAGGAATTAGCAAGCGCACTTAGTAAAACACTGAAAAGCTCCAATTTGTTTCTTGCCGTTATCAATTTGATGGATGTTAAAATTGCTTGCAGGAGTTAATCATCGTTCTTGATGGGCGCAGTGGTCAGCGGGAGAGCTGAAAATAGACTTAGCACTTAGGGAACACTGGCTTGTCACAGGTGCCATCGTGAAACCCAAGAACAAGTGAAGAGGAGAAGACATTTAGGACAGGAAATATGATAACGTGTCCTGATGGCTATTCAGATGATGTTATGGTTTCAGTTAAGGCTTATGTATGTGTGCATTTATATGTGTATATTTATATGCATATCTATAGATACACATAACACACCACACACACACACACACATTCCAGGGATGTTTCTCTGGAAAATTTCTTCTAACAAACAGAGTTTTTCTAATTTAACTAATTAATTAAATAACTAATTAATAATTAGATCCTAGCTGGCCAATGGATGATCCTAAGGACACATCTCAGATGCTGGACTATTAGGCCTCAATGGAAGGGAAGGAGAGGAGAGCCTGAGGGTGGCTTACAAAGACTCCATCCAGAGCACATCTCTGGAGGAAGTAAGAATAATGTGGCTCTTGCCTCAGGGCTGTTTCCATCTTAACAAGACAGATAAATTCTTCAGCAAGCCATTCAGCATGTAGGGATAAAATCTAAAGCATAGAGAACCTGGCCGGCAGCTGTGGGTGGTGCCTGACAGGCTGCCTCCGGCTCTCCTGCTGTCTGGCTGGGACAGTGTTTCTCAGGCTTAGACCCACTGCTATTTAGTTTTGTCTGTGCTATCCTACATGGATATGAATTCAGAGGGAAGGGAGGGATGGTGCCATGGTTGGATCTGGAGCCAGAGGTTTGGAGAAACTCCTGAAAGGGGGAGAGAATCGTAAATACTTTGCCTGGTTGATGGAGCAAACAGACCGTGGAGGAAGACTCACACGCCATCTTTGATGGGTGTTCTCATTGCCGTTGCTTCTCTGTGACTGTGGCCCTTAAAAGAACCTACCAGGAAATTTCTTTTCCAGCAAAGAGAAAAGACATGGAAAGAATGGGCATTTAGTGGATACTTGCTATGTGCCTCTTGCTAGTCTGGGTACTTTATATGATGCTATGCAGTCTCTTCAAACACCCTGGGAGTGTGATGTGAATAGCCACAATTGAGAAGAAACCTGAGGCCAAAGAATATGTTAATTTGTTTGTCTTTGTGTGTGTGTGAGGTATAACATATGTGCACAAGTGTGGGGTGCTCTTGTGTGCACCTCAAGCACTAGGGAGGTTAGCTATTGATTCTGGATGTCATTCTGAATCACTTCTCTGTCTTATTTGTTTGCACACAGGGTTTCTCACTGAACCTGGAGTTTGTCATTTGGCTAGACTGGCTGTTCAGCAAATTCTCTACATGTTCTTGGCACTCTCCCTGCCTTGCCCAGGCTATAGTTACAGATGTGTGTGGCTATGCCTGGCTTGGGGACCCTAGCTCAGGTCTTCATGCTTGTACAAACTCTTTGCTCAGGGGAGAAGTAGCTCTGGCCCCTTGCTTTTATATCTTGAGACAAACCCTAAGCTGGCCTTGAACTCACAGTGGTCATGCTCAGTCTACTTAGTTTGGGGTGTGTGGGTGAGCCACCATGCCTGGGTTTAGAAAGTAACTTGACAAAGATTTTAGAACCAGAATATCACAGAATCAGAGTTAGAAATAAAACATTCTAGCTCCCATTTTCCTTGTTTTCTGAGAGATTGGGACGCAAAATCTTTCAATTGTGAGCAAGAACATTGAGGTGAAAGCTCTAGTTTTAGACCACAGGGATGGTTTATAGAGTTGACCGCTAAGTAGCGTTTGCTGAGTAACAGAAAATGTTCATGCTTCATGTTGGAGACTGTAACTTCTCCATATGGGAAATATCTTGGATAGTCTCAGTGCTGTGGTATTTGATACAACAACCCATTGTTTCTGGGGTTTTGGAGGGAGCGGTTGATTCTTGTTCTATCTTAGTACTTCAGCATAGATATGATCGTGAGTTGAACTGGCTCATATTTTGGTTCTCCACTGTGGGCACAGGGTGGATGCTTTCCCCCGCCCCAATAATCTGCAAGGTGTTTTCCCTAGATTGCTTTGGCCAGGGAGTGTGAGTAGAGACAGCATGTGACTATCCTGGGTAGACACTGTTGAAAGATGGTTCACCATGTTGTCTCCTCTGCTTCGAAATCATCAATCTCTTACCTCTGACTGAACTAGAGAGCCTGTAATCTACAGATGTGTCGTTTTCCAAATACTTATCCTTGTGTATTTTATCCTAATCCAGTTCCCCTCAGCTGTTTCTCTGAGGAGTACTGTGAACCACTGATCTCCATGAGGATACTGGGTGGCTGGAGCAAGGTGTCAGAACAGGGAACTTCGTGTTGAAGACAGCTACCTGCCTTCTGAGTTCTCATTTGGGCTTTGCCCTGAGCAGTGTGGGTGTCCCAGGAAACAGTGACCACAAGCAGCTGAGAATTTCTGCTGCTCACTTTTGTCTAGAACAGTGGTTCTCATCCTCAGCCTTCCTGACACTGTGACCCTTTAACACAGTTCCTCATGTTGTGGCGACTCCCAACCACGAAATGATTTCATTGCTACTTCATAACTGCAATTTTGCTGCTGGTATGAATCATCATATAAATATCCACCTTGCATGATATCTGATATGTAACCTCCAAAGGAGTCGTGACCCACAGATTGAAAACATGGCCCAGACTTGTCCCATCTGTCAATAGCTTCAACTACTGCTCATGAAGCAGACATCAGAATGTCTGCCCACCATTTGCAGTCACTGTATTACATCTTAAGTGACTTACTCAGCAAGACTTATAGTTACAGCCTTTAAATTTGCCTCCCTCCATATCAAAATTAGCTAAGCAATGAAGATGAAACTGATGTCTAAGGACCAGATCTCTTGGAGATAAGAGCAAATCTCAGGAAGAAAAGATAGGTTGCAGAGGTTTAGGTAGCTGCTCATGAAACATGGAGGGGCCTGCAGAAGTGAGTCTGATTTCACAGGCTACATCTGTATCAGCTGCCTGTGGAAAAGGCAGCCCAGCTTGGGAAAGATCCTTAGTGGGAAAGAATCCTGAACTCTAGTTGGTTGGTAGCAAAATGATTTCCTTGAATGCTAAAGCAATCTCCTTACCAATGTGTGGTGATCACTCAGTGGAACTGGGAAGGTCACGGGGCCCTTAGTATCTGTACCAATGGCTCAGGTGAGTTATATTTTAGTAGGTGAAATTTGAGGACTAAGATCAGTAGGTGAATCCTAGCAATATATTCAGATCTCAGAATTGGAGGTGTTGTTATTTTATGCTGCTTTTTTTTTTAACAGCAAATTATTTAACTGAAATTAAAAAAATAATTATAATCATAAACTTCAAACTATCAGTGGTTGTGGATTGTTGTAATGTTATTTATTTCTTGGAATCAAAGAAGATGGGAGTGTTATAAATAAATTTCTCTGCATTTCAAGTCTTCGGCTAAATTCAATTTATGTTTCAAATGGTTGGAAGGGGAAGGAGGTAGAATCCGAAGAAGAAGGAGAATGCCTTACTTCAGATGCTGGCATCCATCAGTCGAAACAAAACAACAGGCACTCTAATGACTGGTCTTCAGTGGTATATGTGCAATACCAAATGATAGTTATCATGAGCAATTCTTTCCTGAGTGGATGATGTGCAGTCACTTGGAAAGAGGCAGTGGGGACACACTGGCCCAGCAACAAGGGCCTTTTTGTTCATGAGGATCTGTGCAATCTGAGTAAGTCCCCGAGACACAGGCATTGTAGAGTTGCCACAGAGGAGAGCGGAGGCAGGAGGCTGGAATTCCCCTCTCAGGCACTGGTTAGGTAATTAGAGCCAGCAGCGGGAGGCAAATGAAAGCCTTCCTGGGAGATTCTAAAGAGATTGGTGTTTGTGGGGTTTGGAGAATTCTTCAAAGCCCTCAAGCAAGACTGAGTGCCAGGGTAGGCACCAGCAAGTCTCACCAAGCTGGATGTGTCCCTTGGTAGCTTTCAAAATCTCCCACATCCAAAAGAGTACCATAGGAAAGGGGTCCACGTGACCTCTAATTTCAAAGGTAAACAGGCACAATGCATAATAGGAGAAGATCCATGACTAAGATTTGTGTCTTGCATGTAGTTGTGTATTTTTTTTAAGCTTTTGCACCACAGAGCATTTACTCTTAGGGTCACATCTAAATCCACACAGTATCTACTTAATATGATTATTAAAAGTTTGGAGATAGAAATCCATCACAATATGGAGTTAAAGTTCTTGTCTTGAATGAGGGAGTCCCCTCTCCTGCATGACTGGAATGAATCAGTTGGGGTTGGAACTGTGCAAGCTAAATAAGTGTTACTGACAGTGACAGTGGCCTTAATGGCAGCCTGGAGTTCTGAAGGATTGGGGTAGGCAGCCCTTAGAGATAGGTCCCAACCCTCCTGCCCACAGACTCCAGGAAGGGCTATGACATGTGGTTGTTAGTAAGCGGACTTCATGGAGTTGCGAAATTCATTCTAGCTTTTCCTATGACACTCACTACACAGGTGGAAGAAGAGATAGATCTGGAGCAGATGCTACACGCATGGTTTGAAACACTACTCTAGAGTGCCCTGTGGTACAAGTTCACATGAGTTGATTGCTCATGTTTTGGGCATCTGTCAGAAGGAAGCTCTGACAGATGGCGGTTGTGCTCATGAGGCAAAGGTGCAGGTGGCTTTGGTGTTGTGAGCAGCTGCGAACAGATGCGCTGACTGATCACTAATCCTTCCATCCCATTTCATACTTTGACTGATTTTTCTATTCTCAGACGAATGTCACAGACTCTTGGTTGGAAAAGATGGCACAATCCAGAGCACTGTTAATTTCTCTGTTAGACGAAGCCTCTAATTACAGTGTGGTTTGTTTCCCATCTTCATTTCTTGTGTATGTATGAATGCATGTGGTCATGCACATTTATGTCCTTCCTATGCGCATGCTAATACGTTAAGATATTATAACATCTTTTAAGTGTAACTCACTTGCTTCTCGACACATTGACACTTCTGTTACAATGCTTATCACTCTGCTCTTCAGTGGGTAGGGACGGTGACTTCTCACTGCTGAGGGGATTTTGTTTTTAAAGTTTTACTTATTTTTTTTATGTGTATGAGTGTTTGCCAGCGTGTATGTCTGTGCATCACATGAACTTCCGGTGTCCATGGAGACAAGAAGAGGGCTTTGAATCCCCTAGAACTGGAGCAAGAGACAGTTATGAGCTGCCATATTTGTGCTAGAAAGCATACTCAGGTCTAGCAGACTGTGCTCTTAACCACTAAGCCATCTCTCCAGCTTCTTGCCTAGTAATTTTAATATCCACCATCTACACTGAAATCTCACGTACACACGAGTCTGATCCTGCACATTTTATCTCATCGTCTCCGTATCTTTCAGTCCAATTTTCTTACCTATGAGCGTGGAATCTCACTGAAAAGAAACTTCCTCTGCTGGTTTTTCCTTAGTCACCACCCAAGAAGCTGTTGACTTGATGCCAAGCAAGTGGTAATCTCAGAGGCAGCCCTTTTAGAACTGCAGTGGCCTCTGGTACAATCCCTGTGCCTGGGGTTTCCTACCCTATTTATAAACATTATCAACTCTTGTGTAATAAGGAGGAAAGTCTGCAGTAACAACTTTTCAGGAGTCTTTTCCCTGTGTCTGTCACTTGTTCCTGAGTGCCTATAAATGTAGTTCCATATGCCATAAGGTTGAGGTGTGACAACCTATTCAGAACTATATTGAATTAGAACAACAGAGATTTAACGTTCTACTGATTTACATTTCATGATTTGGGGGTCAGGAATTTCGGTACAGATCAGCTGGATAATTCTGTTATCTTATATGATATAACCTGGGGTCATGCTGTGCGACCTGCTGTAACTGGCTGTCTCACCACATGTTTGGTGCTCAGGTTCAAATGGCTTGAAGTTCATGATCAGTGGACTCCTCTCTATGCACATGGACCTCTCTTGGGTTCAACAAATCCAAGATTAGGCATTTCAAGAGAAAGGACGTAGAGGCTGTCATTCTCTACTTACTTTGACAAGATCCTGTTGGTCAAAAGAGTGGCAGACTTTGTCTGATTCCAGAGGTGAGTGGAGGGAAACCCAACTGTCAGTGGACGAGTGTCAAAGAATTTGCACAAGGCAGTTTGCATTAACTATTTTGTGTATGCTCCATAGCAGACAGAATTTAAAGTTAGAACAAAAGAGCTCGCTGGTTTATGAGCTCCATAAATGTGTATATACCATCTTATGGGAAAGAGTACGGGTAACAGCATGAGGAGACATTCATGCAAACAGTCCAGCTCTTGAAAGTGATTGGTTGCCAGGCTGTAACTGTTGAGTGGTTATCAGTTGGACTTGTGGCTTTCAAAATGTCTTTGTGGAGTTAGTTTCAGATGACTGAGCCCAAAGTCAGGGTGTTAGTTTTCTCATGACTTCTGTCATTCTGGCCCTGGGTTAGCCTATCTGCCATGACATGTGTGGGGATCAACTGACAACATGAACAGACGGCCATTTGTAGGAGAAACAGATGCAAATCCCTTCGAAGCTGTGATTTTGAGATCTCCTATTAGTGCATAAATGGTACTGATTGCACATATGTGACTACTTTACATTTGAAATGCTAGCAGAAAGGTTTTTTTTTTTAGTTAACATTATTTCCAAATACCTTTGTGTATTCTCCGGCAAATGCAAATGAAGAAAACAATTATTTGATCATTTTTTTTTTTTCATTTTGCCTACCAAATACAGTCTTTCTTCCATTTCAAAATTTCTGTGATCCACTGGGTTTCTTAATTTTATATTGATTGTAACAAACTCCATCTTCTTTTTAACACCAGCTTAAGAAGTCTATGTACGTTACCACAGAATGGGTTCCCAGAAAAAGTGAACTGTGCTTTTAGGATAAGAAAATCAAGATGCACTATTCAAGGAGACAAAGGGATTTGCAATGTTGCTTTTCTCACAATTACAGTGTGGCCGAAAATCTGCAGTACATGATCACATATGTGATCCTGTTAAATTGTAGAATTGTATTTCAGATTATGTTCCTCCACCATCCAATATGATCTTGAAGTACAATGGCAAGCCCTTCCTGTCACCCATGGATGGAAGGAGTGTTTGATTTTAGCTAAGAGCAGAAAATCACTCTTCTCTGCATGTCCCATGCCTACTCTGCTCTAACTCACAGGAAAGACACAATCCCTATATATTGAGTGTGAGTCTTAATGTACTGACCTCCTATTCCTTGTTATATATTTTCTCTATTGAACCCCATTGTCTCAGAACATACTGCTATAATAAACTACCCTGAGCTCCTGAGCAAATGTAAACATTCAGTTCTGGCAACCTTGTAAGTAGCGGTTGTAATTGCCGTAGGCAGTGTGCCCTTTGGAAGCCTTTTCAGCGCACACACACAAAACCCCTGAAGCACAAATTGAAGACAAGATGGGTTCCTGTAATTATTTCTGCAGCCATGTTGCTGAGAGCGTGACACCTGCACCTCCCTCCCCTTTCTCTGACAAAGGCACCTCCCTCACATCCCTACACTTGGAAGCTTAGATTACAGCATTCCCACCAAGGGCTGTATTTATTCATATATGGGCATCATTATTTCTAGAACGTGCTGGACTTTTGTAACAGGGCGATGTTAACTCCTTCCTTGACTTTAGGTCGTATCTTGGCATCGGCTACACTCTGAGAGTAGGTCAGGCAGTGAGCTTTGAAGCCTGAGGGCTGGTTTCAAAAGCTCATGGAGATCTATTGTCTCATTCTTCTCTCAGGACTGCTTTTACTTCTTCATCTGATAGAAATGACATCTTTAATTTTTATTGTAGTAAAGACCTCTTCTCACCTTCTGTCCTCGTACTTTTCTATTGTGACAATCAAAGAAACTTAGAAAAGAAAGTGTTTAGTTGGGTTTGCAGTTTCAGAGAGCCAGAGTTCCTGATGGTGAGCAAAGGTGTGGAGGCAGGAGCAGCAGAGCGCTCACATCTTGATCCATAAGCAGGAGTCAGAGAGGGAATAGCAAATGTCTTTTGGAACCTCAAGACTGCCCCCCCCCCCAGTGGCACACCTCCTCCTACAGGAGCACACATCCCAATCCTTCCAAAATGGTTCCACCAGCTAGAGATCAAGTGTTCTAATATATTCTCATTCAAATCACCCACCTTCCTAAAGGCTTTCCTGGTTGGAGCCCCCCACTTTTTTTTCTATAGCTTCAAGAAAGAGAACACAAAGCCAAACACTCCTTTAGAAGGGAGAGCACATGTGGTGCAGTAAGGGTGGTTTCCTCTGATTCTCTCTGACTAGAGCCCTATATGCTGTTTCTTCATGAGGCAGGTCCTTCCACTGTGTGCTAGTGTTATCTCAACACCTGTCTTAGTCACTGTCCTATTGCTGTGAAGAGACACATGACCCAGACAACTCTTATAAAAGAAAGAATTTAACTGAGGCCTTGCCTACAGTTTCAGAGGTTTAGTCCATTATCATATGGCAGGAAGCATCGAGGCATGGTGCCGGAGAAATAGTTGAGAGCTGTATCCTGATCTGTAGGCAGAGGAGGGATGGAGGGAGGGGAGAGAGAGAGAGAAAGAAAGAGAAAGGGGGGTTCAAGACCCACACCCAGTGGCCACACTCCTTAATACTTTCAAATAGTGTCACTTGATCAGATATGAGGCTATGGGGTCCATTCACATTTTAATCACCACACCTCCTATCCCCAGAACAATCCCTGATCTGTTGTATTAACTTTCTTCTTAGGTGTTCCCCACTGTGGTCTGAATGCATTTTCTAAAGAATTTTTTTTTTTTTTTAATTTGTAGCGAGCATGTAATTTGATATGACATTTATAAAATTATAAAAGAAACCACTTTAAAATGAGTCAGTCAGTGGTGTTCAATACATTACAGTGTTGTGCAGCTAGCTATTACTTCCATCTAGTTCCAAAATGTGTTTTTTCTAATCACCTTGAAAGGAACCTCTTACCAATTAAGAAGCTGTTCTCCATTTCTCACTACTCCCCAGACCTTGGCCACTACCAGTCTGTATTCTTTCTCCGTGGATGTACCTATTCTGGAGATTTTCATTTACTTTCTGTAAGTGAAGTATGTAACACATGGCTGTCTGTTCCTGGCTTCCCTCTTACCATGTTTTTCAGGTGCAGCCACATTGCAGCATGTATCAGTCATTCTATGATTGAAAGATATCCCTTGTATTTGTGAACCATAAAATCTATTCATCCATTGATAGATATCAAGAACGTTGCCACCTACATTCATCTTTTTTTCTGTTGCTGTGATAAATTATCATGACCTAAAGCAACTTGTTTTGACTTATGATTCTAGAGAGATAGAACCCATGATGGCAGGAAAGACATGACAACAGACAACAGACAGAGAAAGCAAGTGTGGTGGCGAAAGCAGGAAGCTGGCTAATTACATTTTCAGCTATATACATAAAGGAGAAAGATAGAGATAGATAGGCAGATAGGTAGGTGGGTGTAGATAGATAGATAGATAGATAGATAGATAGATAGATAACAGGAAGAAGTGAGGTAAGGCTATACAACCTCAATGCCTACCCACAGTGACAGACTTGTGCCAGCAAGGTTCTACCTTCTAAAGATTCCATATTCTCCCCCAAAACAGTGCCATCAACGGGGAATCAATTGTTCAAATACATGAATTCTATGAGGGATATTTCCCATCCAAACCAAGATGTGGTCTTGTTATTTGTTATGAACAGGTGTTTTCAATCCTCTGATTGTAAATCTAGGAGTGAGGCTGATGGATAATTCTGTAATTTTGAGGGATCACCAAATTGGTTCTCGTTATCACTGCACCATGCCCACATTCCCACTAGCAATGTGCAAAAAGTTTCAATTCCTCTGCAAAAGTTGTTTTCCATTTTTAAGAAAATTTTCAGCCACGTCATGGTGGGAAGTGGTATCTCACCTTGGTTTGATTTGCATTTCTTTACTAACTAATGATTGTTTTTTATTTTTTTTTTTTTTTTTAATGTACTGCTTGGCCATTTGGATGTCTTCTTTGGAGAAATGGCCTTTTTCTTTTTCTTCTTTCTTTCCTTTTCTCTTTCTTTTTTGTTTTGTTTTGTTTTTTGTTTTAGGGGAACAGGGTCTCATTATGCAGCACTTTGAACTTGTCTGTAATCAAGCTGGCCTCAATTCAGGATCAGGCACCTCTGTTTCTCCAGTGCTTAAACTATAGTCAGGAGGCACCATACCGGCCTCCTTTGCTCATTTTAACTTTTGCCTTCTGTTGAACTGTAAGATATTCAGAACACTAAACCTTTATCAAGGATATGATTTATAAGTATCTGTGTTGTATCCCATGCTGTGGGTTGTCTAGTGACTTTCTTCGCAACATCCTTCAGATACAACAAAACAAAACAAAATGAACCTTCACTTTTGGTGATCTCTAATTAGTTTTTCCTTTTATAATTTGTAGTTTGATGTCACACCTAAGAATCTATCATCAAATCCAAAGTCATTAGAATTTATCCTTATGCCCTGTTTTTCTAAGAGCCTTATGGGATTAGATGCTGATCAATTTTGAATTAATTTTATATATAGATTAGGAATGGGTGCAACTTTATCTTTTATGTGTGTGTTTGTGTGCTCAGTTTTCCCAGCAACTTGAAGAGAACTATTCTTTTTCAATTGACTTATCTTGGCACTCTTGCTGAAAATCAATCAGACCTAGATAGATGAGATTCTAGACTCAATGCTGTCCCACTGATCTATATGTCGGTTCCTATGGCAGCATCACACAGATTTCACTGATATTGTTTCCTAATGTAGTTTAGAATCAGGAATGGGAAATCTTTGTTCTTATTTTCCAATACTTTTTGGCACTCGGAAGTTTCTGTTTTGGAATCAACAGTATCTTATTCCGTTGCAAGGCTTCTTCTCTGTCCTTTCCACCACATTTTTTTGTTGGCTTGTTTTTTCCTTGCCAAGGGTTTAAAGAGACTGCGGTCTTCAGTCTTTTGGTGTTTTCCCATGAATCCCTCTTAAACTTCTCTGAGATAGTCTCACAGTTTGCATATTAAATCTCCATGTATTCATCTTCAATGCTTGTTCCTGAGCCTTGGTGGTAACTGGGGAGGTTCTGGAAGCTTTGGGAGGCGGGTACATCCAGTGGGTGTAGGTCTCTGGAAGCAGCTGCTCTCTGCTTCTTCTCTGCCAGGAAGGGAATAGCTCTTCTTCATTTCTTACTGATATCTTCTGCCAAATGCATTGACTGAAGAGATCATGGATGGAATTCTTTGACATCGTGAACTAAAACAAACCTTCCTTCCTTAATCCTGTTTCTGGCAAGTGTTTGTCACAGCAGTAAGAATTCTTATGCAGGTACCATGGAACAGTGTTAGGAAGATAACATGTGACAGACAGCCTTCTTGGTTTTGTCCAGCTGGGACCCCATAGATGATTTGTTTCTTTGTTTGTGAGTAATCAGAGTACAAGGGTGGAACTCTGATATTAATTCAGACCCTGGATTTCAGTAAAGTCCTACTCTATATATTTAGCACATTACTGAGAGAAAAAAAAAAATCACTGGGCCATTGTGAGTAAACTCTGTCTTAAGCCTGGGAAAAGTTTCCCACCCTACTGATGAACATATTGACGTTTGGTGATTAATAATGAAGTGGTTCCATTGTGATCTAAGCTAAATCAATGGGTAAATGTCACTGCGGCAAGGCTGTTTGATTGAGGGTTGACTGGAAGGCTGTTTGGGAGGATTAGAATGTTAATTTTTGCAGTGAGCTAGGATAAGAGAGACTTTTCTGACAGAAGCCTTCGTTAGCCCTTTTCCTGCAAGGCTTGAACTCTGGTTAGATGGTTGTCCCCGGTTTGCTAGGAAAACCACAACTAACACAATTTGAGGGAGTATTCTGACCTATAACTGCTTGAGTTCTGCCTGCACCTATACTTCTTGGGTGATTTATACAGACTGAGGATTGTCCATCCCCATATCTGCAAACATTTCAAAGTTATACACAAAATAATAACTATGCTACAATTTTCCTTCCTCTATTGATAAAAACTAGCATTCTTGCTTTTCAAATTTGTAGAGTATTTTGTTTTGTTTTGTTTTGGGTGACAGGAAGTAAGATATTCCAGAGTATTTTATAAACCAAAAGTGAATTTCTTATCGAACATTGGCATCTCCGGTTCGTATTTTGCCTTTGTCCTCTTGCTTTGATGAGTCATTTCAAACAGGAATGAGCAGGTAAGACATCATAGCACACTGTATTTACTGTAGGTTCTGGCTTCCTCTAAAACTAGGGTCTGGCCTCCCTGTGCATGTGAGTTGTACGGCTGATCCGTAGCTGCCAGAGTATGACTCAGGAGTGCTCCGCAATTCTCAGTAAGGACACAAGAGGATCCCACCATCATCATCAGGGAAGGGAGGAATCCCAAATTCTCTCCCCTAAGCTCACTGAGGAACCTGCTAGCTTTAGCCTGGAAATGTGATTGTATTTGAAAGGGGAGGAGATGGCAGCTGAGTGCTTTGACTTGAAGCAGCAGCTGCACCTGTTCTCAGGGCCAGCCTCTCTCTGAGTGTGAGCTGTCTGTTCTCTGAGGCGCTGACCACATCTCTGCACTCAGAATGTCCTTAAAGAAAAGCTCCAATGCATAGCTGCCTGGACCCCAGGTTCCATTCTAATGTGAGCAGCTCCGGCCTTTTGCAAGTATTCCTTGGGGGTTATACTGAAGCCATTTCGACAGTTACTCTCCAGGATCTCTTTTCTTTCCTCTCTCCATGCCCACCCTTGGCTACCCTTGCATCCTGGCAGCTGCAGGAAGATTTTTCTCCAGCTGTCTATCAAGTCTTCAAAAGGCAGCCAGAATGTAATTGTGATCCATTTTCCACACTTCAATAGCTGTGCGTAGTGCACACACACACACACACACAACACACACACACACGGCTCAAAATTGCAAAGAGAGAGAGCCAGAACTGCCTCGTGACTCACACAGAGCCCATACTGGTAATTACTGCCATTCATTATTGGCCCAGGAAAGAGAACAAGGATCTGGTTGGTTTTAAGGAACCAGAAGCTTATCGAGTAGGGGGTGGGGAATAAACTTCCCTCTCCCATTTCAGAAAAATAGCAGGCTGCTGTCCACGCTCCTCCCAGAGTTTGAATTTGGCAATGCTTGTTTAGTGTGCAGTTTAGAATTCTGCAGGGTGACCACATTCTGCCAAGCACCTCTCCCCTCATAACCCTGAGCAGCACCCGACCTTCCTGTGTGCCTGGATGGGGGTTAAATAGTCTCCGTTTCATTAACTCCTGCACGCATTCAACTGGCAGCTGTCAGGAAGTCCCAGCAAAGCCAACATCTGTGGGAAACATGTACACTTCCCTCTTTCCTCTGATTCCTGTCCTGGAGCACTTTTGTAACCGAGCCATGGGTCGGTCGTCCTCTGGCCGGTCTCTAGGCATCCTCTGCACTTAGCATTGCTTCGCGTGTGTTCTATCACCTCTCGTTAGATCTTTAACTTATTGGAGACAGCAAACCATGGTTAGAAAAGGAAAGACCATACAAAACCACATCCCCTTCAGCTCCTAGCCCGAGCTTTCTCTACTGCTATAGGCAATTCAATTAAGTATTAGGGAACGCATGAGCATCCAAGTAAAGAACTGTATTTTAAGCTAAATGTCTGGAGATAGCTGGGGGTTGTGAGAGGTCCTGACAGGAGATTAAGATTTGAGAGAGTTCTCACAGATGGGGATTGTTGCATTAGCTTTTGGGAGGGGATGCTTGTCTCTTCACTCCAGGTAGGACACCAATGAGAGACCAAAGAAAGGATTTCCAAACGTCAATTGTGAACCAATAACTTTATAGGGTTTACTTATAGGAGCCTGGATGACTGCCCAAACAGCTGCATCACCAAAGCATCCTATCTGAGTGAAGCCCACCCCCCAAGCTTCATAGGTAGAGTACTCTCCTTACATCAATATTTCATCCCCCATAATCCCTAGTACCTCCTAAAGCCAATGAGATGGAAATACCTATGGGTGGAAAGGAGGCTCAGGAGGTTGGGCATGGCTGGAATCTCAGGTGAGGGTCAGGTGATCCCCAAATCCTCTCTCTCTGAGGGACCGTCAGTAGGATCAGTCTTGTGAAGGTGTCCTCTGGATAGTCACATTTCTGTGACTAAGAGGGGAATGGCCGTCCTCAGCCTGAGGACAGAGTTCCACCACAGGAGTTCTGTCTGGAATGGGGAGTTTACAAGAACTCTGCTGCTGAGGCTGGGGTTGACTCTTTGCAATTAGATGACAATAAAAGACACACTAATGCTGTCAACATTGTGTTATTCAGCATCACTCAGCCTCGTCCCTGTCCTGTGCTTCATGCGTGTTCCATCCACATGACTCACTTTATATGACACAGACACTCTCTGCAAGAACTCACTAGCTGCAGGAAATTAGGATCGGGTCAGGGGGACCCTTATTCACACTTTGGGGACTGTCAATTATACTTCAGATTACACGTATCCCACAGTTCTTGCTGTCTCAGTCTGTTACTGTTTTGTACTCTAAAAATAACACGCAATTCACCTTTTCTTTGGCTTCTGAAGAATGAAGCATCAGGCATAAGAAGCAGCATTTAGCCTGTGATACCTGAGAACCCGCTTATGCTGTAGACTGATTGCTCACATATTTATGACACAATGTCAGGGATAAGCTGGAGACTTAATGAAGGTGAAGAGTCTGTCGATTCACTTCTAGTCTTTAAAAATGGGAACAGTTACTCACCACCCTTTCTGAACACCTCTTGCTCGGCTGACCTTCTGCTTAATGTTTACATGAGTCATGCTTTGACACTCATTTGATTTCTGTTGCGAATGCATCGTTACAATCCTATTTTATGTTGGATGGAACCGAGGCTTAGAACAGTCAGAAACAGGCAGTGCATCTGGGAAGTGACTTCAGAGCTGATGCACCCAGGCTCGCCCAGCTGTGACTTCTCTTTGTGACTGAACCCTGGTCCAGACACATAGCTGGAAAGTTTATACTCTTCATCTCTCAGGATCTAAGCAGTTCAATGTAAATGTGACCTCTAAGTGACAGGAGCCTGGGCTCACTCAGAGTTGATTCCAACGCTGGTTTAGCAGGTTATGATTGGCAGGGTTACTATTGATTGTTACTGTATTCATAGGTGAAGTGATTTGTGAAGTATCCTCATTTCATTTCTGTTCCTGGGATGATTAAGTATCCTGACAAAAAGCAACTTAGGGAGAAAGGGGTTTATTTGCCTTACAGTCCCAGGTCACAGTCTGCCATCTCATGGCAGTCAAGGCAGGAACTCAGGCACCTGGTCATATTGACCACAGTCAAAAGCAGAGAATAATGAAGGCAGCCATGCTGCCTACTTTCTCAAGACCCAACTAGCTCTTTCTATTCATACGTGATCCAGGGACTCAAAGCAGGGAATAGTGCCTCCTATAATGGCCCAGGTCTCCCTATATCAATTAACAATGAAGGTAATCTCAGCATGCCCATAAGCCAATCTGATCCAAACAAATCCTTAAAACTCTTCCTCTGTGATCCTAGGTTGTGTGAAGTTGACAGTTAAAACTAACCAGCTCACTAAGTGTTATTATTCCTTCAGGGTTGTGGTCTTCAGAATTTTAGTCAGATATGCATAAGCAAATACTCAAGCATGTAATCATATGCATGCATATGATGTGTCTGATTTAAATGCCAATTATTTTTATTATTGTAGGTATGTCAGTCTATTGAACTCTGTCCAAGGTACTTGAAAATTTGGAAAATTGACTGGGATTTTTTTTTTTTTTTTTTTTGGTTTTTTCGAGACAGGGTTTCTCTGTGTAGCCCTGGCTGTCCTGGAACTCACTCTGTAGACCAGGCTGGCCTCGAACTCAGAAATTTGCCTGCCTCTGCCTCCCAAGTGCTGGGATTAAAGGCGTGCGCCACCACACTGGGATTCTTTAAGTGATCTCTGAATGGGTCATTTGTTCTTCCAAAGAGTTTGTTCTCAAAAACAGTCTTCCCTAACTACATCTACTGAATATTCATAGAACCTTTCTTTTTTAAATCTGAGATGGTCATCTAGTCTACCCACTTGTGCCTGGGCAGGGAATCCTAAAAGATTATCTATTTGTATTTTAATAACTTACAAGGATGTTGGCCACCCAGGTTGACAGCTTCTTGGGATTTCTAATACTCCTGATAGTCATTCAAAACTCTCTAGTGTGTGCCTGCCTTTTTCCATTTGGTTGTCATACCACTGGTGTTTGTGGCTTTTCCCTAATGCCAGGAAATCACAGCAGTTACAATGAGTTCAGTACTTATGGTCACATTCTAATTTCCTTAAGTACCTCCATCTTGAGCAGCCCTGTGAGTCTTGAGGTTTGTAAAGTAGTTGAGGAGCTATGAGGAAGCCATCTGTTTGAGGGAACTGCTGAATATATCTTCGACTCTGAAGGTAGAACTATGCGTCCAAATCAAGATTTTAGACCTAAAATAGCTGGCCTTGGAGACCTGGCTTGACTTTACTTTGTAGAGAGATGGGGCCATTTGAGGGTAATTAGATGGAAGCATGGGCCTTGAGTGACATTTATGTAGATAGCATTTTTGTTTATTGAGTATAACTGCTGTACTCGGCTTTGTTTAAAGCATGGGAGTAATAGGATCAAATTAAGGAAAGCTACTTAGATGGAATAGCAGGGAAGTTTTCCTAATGAAGAGATCTGATAGACCATGGAATAGTCTTCCCCAGGAAGGCTGGTCTCATTGAGATGTGGTTATTTACCAAGGAACCAAATAGTCCCCTGTTGGATGCATCTTGGGTCATTTCCATTTCAGTTTGTGACTTTGATTTAATTGGAAAAGTATCTCACATCTGTTGTTGGCTACCTTAAGTTGTGCCTCTCAAATTCGAGTGGTGTCAGAATCATTTAATGAGCTCGTTACAATGTAGATTCTTTGTTTCTATCCTTAGATTTAGCCATAATCTGAGCATGTTCTCCACACCTCCTGGTTGATTTTGATGTATAAATTGTGCTTTGAAAATACTGTTAGAACTGCGTTAGGAAGGCCCCACCTTTTATGGTAAGTATGTCTGTGCATTTTGATTTCTCCCTTATTTCTGTCCCAGTAGTTAATTCATCTACTCATCAGAGACCTTTTGTCTTTATAGACAGGATGCAATGTTTAATGAGAGGCTAGAGACTGCTAAGAAAAAAGGCTTCCTCCAGGAAGCAACATCTTTATTCAATTGGCATTCTCTGTGCTTCTTGGGAAATGGTGTGGTATATGGCAATGCTACTCCAAACTCATGGTACATTAACAGTTATTAGATAAGAGATGGTCAGGCAGGTCTGGGAAGCACTGTGGGAAACAAAAGCAACCAGATTTCTCTGCTGCAGGTTCCCAGACTCTTTATTATGATAAAATCTTCACTATTTATTAAATGTTTTGGCCACTGAATTTCTCATGAATTCATTGGAAAACTTAATGGATTAAAAGCAAGAAAGCTCAGTTTGCAAGCAAAGCTCCTACTCAAATAGCTAAGTGGAGTTGGATGTGTCACATATGTGTTTTAACCTTGCTCCCTCCTCTCTGAAATGAGAGTCATTATATTACCTGTTAATAGATCACCTGGTCATTTTGAGGGTCAAATCAAATACATTTGTGATAGTGCTCTGTAGAATAAGGTGTGGTTCATTGTAACTGGGAAACTTTCCAGTTGCATTCATGATTGGAGACTGGAAGTTTATCTTCATCTTTGCTTAGTTAGACTTTCTGTAGACTCTAAGTCGGACTGAAAACTCAATTCTGCTTGGTTCACCAGGATTTATATTAATAGTTAACTAACAAATAGCAGAATACTACTTTGCAGAATCATTCTACCAATACATATTGATTCAACCATATATTTTAGTCCTAGATACTTTTTTGCCTTGATTAATATGTAAAGAGTTTCCACCAACTCCCAATATTCATGGGCTGGGGACCAAGCCTTTAACACATAGAAGTAGGCTAGAAATATCATACACCAAGTTTGTTATCTATTGACCTTACTGCTGTAACAGAGGGTAATTTAGGGAAACAATAGATATATACAGATATACTGATGAAACAAACATACTGGGACTTGAGAGAAATACTGAAAGGGTCAAGTAGGTGTAGGGTTCATCTCTTATCCCTGGTTTCAAGTTTGGAGTACAAAACTTATTTGAGACTATATTTGCTACCAATGACACAGTCCTATATCAACAGTTAGAATAGTAAAGTGTTATTTAAGCCTACTTTAAATTAGATTGTTGGCATGTTATCTAAATTAATTCTCAAATTGCACAGATCTCAAACTGTTAATCTCTTAAACTATTAATTTATTAAATTATATTAATCTATTAAAGTCTATTAAACAATTAATCTCTTCATTTTCTAGATGAGAAATTTGAGACAGAGAGAAGCCAAGTGGGCTGTTTGGGTTCACATACTAATGAATGGTAGTCTATAGACCATGAATCCATGAAGCTTGTTTCCAGAGCCTTGTGTATTTTCACTGTGCTGTACCTACACCATTGCAGCTCAGTGACCATGAAAAGTTCACTAGCTGAAGTTAAACAGAAAACTCATAGAGCGCTCAGCAGGTAGATCTATGAAGATGAATCTGAAGAACACAGACACAATACTGAAAAAAAAAAGTCACAAAAACATATGGAACACTGTCATACATTCTAATGTACGTGTAAATGGTATTTCAGAAGTAGGAATGAGATATAAATGTATATAAATATGTATTATTAGTATGTATGTATATAAAGAAATGAGTTAAAACAACCCAAATTTTGAAAACAGTAATCTATACAAACAAAAAGTAATAGTGTTCTATTGGTATGAAAAGACACCATAACAATTCTCATAAAAGAAAGCTTTTAATTGGGGCTGGGTTATAGCTTTAGAGTTTAGTCCATTATCATTATAGCAGGAAGCACAGCAGCACCCAGGCAGATGCGGTGCTGGAAAGATAGTTATGAGTTCTACATCCAGATTGGCAGGCAGCAGGAAGAGAGAGACACTGGGGCTAGCTTGAACATTTTGAAATCTCAAAGCCCACCCCCAGTGACACGCTTCCACCAACAAGGTCATATATCTTAATAGTGCCACTCCCTGGTGACCAAGCATTCAAATCTATAAGCCAATGAGGTTGGAGGGGGACATTCTTATTCAAACCACCACATTAATACAACAAGACTAACATCTATACATACCAGAGAGGATATCTTGATACTGACAAGGAAAAACACCTAGTCATCTACAGAGAAACACCAATATAATTAATATCTAAGCTTTTACATGAAAATTGAAATCAAAAAGTGGTGTGATGATATGATCAAAATGTTGAAAAATATTTGAACACTAAGAATTTTATACCTAGCAAAATTATCCTTTAACTAATGAGTAAGAGAAAGATAGTCTCAGTCTCAAATAAACAAGGACAAAAAATTTTAGTTACTTGATCTGCCTTGCAAGAAATGCTGAATATTATGGTCACTAAAATTCACAGTAAAGGCTAAGGGCACAGAAAATGAAAGACATGTAGACTAGAATAAAGATTCCTTAAATACTTTCTTCTCATATTTTGTATTAGTTTCTTTAAAATACTGCACATTATAATGTAAAAATTATGCTGAGTACAGTGGCTCAAATGTTTAATCTCAGCACTTGTACAGGGGGACAGAAACAGACAGACCTCTGTGAATTCAAGAACAGCCTGCTCTACATGGTGAGTTCCAGGATAGCCAGGCCTGCAAAGTGAGACCCTGTCTCAAACAAACAAAACAAACCAAACAAACAAACAAAAATTTAAAAATTATAGCACCAAGATTTTAACAGTAGGTAATATTGAATTCAGGACAAAAAATGTTAAGTTAATCCAAGAAGGTACTTTTTAATAATAATATTTTATAATGAAGATATAAAAGCACATCTATTTAAGGCATTACAGCCATAAAACAAGCAGTACAAGAACATTAACACTGGTTCCAGATATTATTTAATGAACTTTCCCTTGTTCCATGAATGATATACTTAAGGAACTGATAAAAAGTAAGCAAAAATGAGTATTTTTGTCCATTTTCAATAGAATTTTGAAGTAAGAAGCATTCTCTACTTTTGAGAGTTTAAGATTTTATCTACAAATACTTGTTTCTATGTAATTATACAGTCACAACATATATCATCCCTAAGTATATTGTATTTATAGTAAATGAAAATTTTAATTTTTTAATATTTATTTATTTATTTTGTATGTATGTGTCCTATGTATCTTGTCTGCATGTATGTGTGTGTATCATGGGTGTTCCTGGTGCCCTCAGAGGTAAGAAAAGGGAACTGGATCCCCTGGAACTGGAGTTAAGTATGGCTGTGAGGTATCATAGGAGTTCTGGGAACCAAATCCAGGTCCTCTGCAAGAACAGTGAGTGTCCTCGACCACTGAGCCATCTTTCCAGCCACTGGAACAGTAACAATATTTTAAAAAGACCATTATCTGTATACACACACAAACACCTCACATAGACACACACTCATATACCCCCTCCAAAGACCCCCTATGCCTCACATTCACATAACACACATGTACACACACGTATGTGCACACACACACATGAACTAACACACACTAAGATTACAGAGGCTGTAAAGATACACTCAAATTCTAAACATAATGCTAATGTAGATAACACTCTCTGAGCATGTGTAATAGAAACTAGAAACAAATACAGAAAAGCAATGTCTCGCCACTTGGGAACTTCTTTAACAGCTCAAGCTGGATGAAAGGCTCTGTGAAAATCAAGAGATAAAAAAATATATAATTATTAAGATGCTGCATATCAGAGTTAAATAGTTAAAACAGAGAATTTGAGGCAAATTCATAGCCTCAAATACTTGTATTAATATTGAAGAAAGATAGTTAATTAGCCTGAGCAATTAGAATTTTTAAAATGGAGAGGATTTAAGAAGACAGAAATGGAAATTAATGAAACAGAATATTATAAAAACAGTAGGGACAAGGGATAGATGATGGGCTTTTATGAGTTAAAAAAAATAGATGAATTACCAACCTATTAAAAAAAAAAACTAAATATACATTTACAAATGAAGAAAGGGCACAAACCATAAATGTGCAGGAAATTTAAAGAACTATGCAGGACTCTTAGCTGAAAGCATCACAAATGAATGTGAACACTGAATGAATTGAATGTGTTTTTTATGGCCATCATTTAGCAGAAGGAAGGCTACCAGATGGACAAGAAAGAAGCACAGTGTACTAACCAAGATGCAGTGAAAGTGCCAGCTATGCTCAGGGGTGCCTGAGACCTTATCAGCAGAGGGCCCTAAGTGGCACTTGTAGTAGACACAATTATTTATACCGCCAATTTTTTTTTTTATGGTATAAATGGTACGCCTAGATTGGGCAGGTTTACTGCTATACTACTCTAATCCCTGGCTATGAGATACCTTATAATTTGTGATTATCCCGGGCTGCGTCCTTGTCCTCCGAGCTCTGGCTCCTCCATCATCTGCTTCCTTCTATCTCCGGCTTCCTTCTGCCTGCTTCCTCCTGCTTCTACTTCCTCCTGCTTCTCCCCTGCTTCTCCACTTCTGCTTCTGCCTCCTTTTATATCGAATTCCTCTCACTGTCTCCTCCCCTAAGCCTTTTTCTCCACCTCCCCTTCTACTGCCCAATCTCTGGCTCTAGCCTTTATTTTACAGGTTTTAATTGGACAGAAGGTTTACTAGACGTCACCTGTGTACAGATTCAATCATCCTCTGCAGCCCCTCCCAGGAGGGTGGAACTAGGATCAAAATACAAGGCTGAGGCTATCCACAATAGGCACTCCCCATATTCAATGTCTTTCTGATGAGCTGAGGCACTGCTTTGCATTTTTGTTAATAAGCAGGATAACTTTCTCAGTTTGCTGAATATGCTTGTGAAATACATTCACTGGCCTCCTGCCTTCCTGCTAGGAGAGGAGCCTCACCACGATTTTTAGCACTGACCTGACCCTCCACCCCACCTTACAACTGCTCCAGGAGGACACACAGATTACTTTTGAAAAGGAATCTGTAAAATAATATAGACTCATCTGTATGTCTCCAGCATCCCTCTCCAATATGTCTATCCCTTGAAAGGGTTGCTAGGCAACCAGGTAAGAAAATGGCTAAAGCCCTTGTAAAGGGAAGACATATTTATAATGTCAGAAAAATAAATGTGGCTTTCTTCACTTGGGCCTCCTTTACAAAGTGCCAGGATTTCAGCATGATCTATTTAGTGGGGATGATTGCAATTGACCTTGAGGTCCATGAGAACAATAGGTCATAATCTGGTCCTGTAAGGTTACAACACGAGTCAATGGTAGAGAAGGATGTGTCCCTGGACCTATTTGCTTCTGAAAAGGGAGAAATGTGTAGTAGGTCCTGGTGGGTCAGCTTCTCTGTGTGAGTCTGCAAAGTGTTAGGATGTCACAGTCTTTAGATCCAGAGCCCACTGCTAATGCCCACACTTCATAAAGAATGGCATTTGCTACAGCCAGCTGTTTTTTAAATGGAGCCTGCCTGCGCTTTGGTGGGCTTTGGCATGTGTGTTGTTGTCTCTGGTGACCTGGACTCAGATTGCTCCAAGGAACTGCGACAGCCTTCCTACCTGTGTGTGTGCCAGGGTCTGCCTATGGTGGCAGGTGTTACGGTTCAGCTGCTAATTTTGCCCATTAGAGACAATGTGGCCAGATCTGACGGTACAATCTGTTCATTTGAGGTTTGCCCTGATTGTTCCTGTGTACAATGCCTTGCTAACTTTATGGAAACAATAAAGAAAGAATGGACATGCAATCTGCCGTTTGAATGGTTTTGCTTTGCCGGGGAGCAAAATCCATAGCAGTCAATTTCTTTTTTGTCTATCACAAATTTATTAACAACGAGTTGTAATTAGATATGTGGCTTTGCCTTTGAGAACTAATGGTGCATGGTGATCCCTGACGTTGGTCTGATTGTGGCAAAATGACCCATTTGGTGTCACCAGCTGTGATGTTGGAGGGAGCAGAAATGAAAGAAAAAAAGTGTACCACTCAACAGATAAATACAGGTTCATCTCACACTTCAATTTCTGATCATCCTGTACCCCAAAGTATTCTTTGGGTTTATAGACTGACATGTTGGTGATCTGAACACTGCTAAGTTGAAGTAACTGGGATGACAGGTCACCTGGCTTCTGTGTCCTGTCTACATTACCCATGACATGAATTGCTCTGGCAGAAACTGAAAGACATGGGGCCTCATTAGCCTAGAGGAGTTCCCAGGCTGACTCACTAAGTGTGTGGTTCGCTTGAGTTGCCTGTGTTTGAAGGTGGTCAGACTGCCACCAACTTCTGCATTTTATAAAGCCCCCATTCCCTTATCTATGAAACTGGGGACCTGTTTATTTGCCCTATGGGGGTCTGTGTGCACACTGGACTCTGAGTAGAATGCTTATGCACAGTACGCTCTCAAGGAACATTAGTTAATATCACTGCTCGGAATCCAGAAATAGTATTAGATCTGCAGGGATAAAAATAGTTTACAGGAAAGCCTGAGGTTTGCCTACAAGGACATGGACACTGTCTGTCCTCATCAGCTTCTTCCCAACCAACTAACAACATTCACAGTGACAGTGACAAAAAAAAAAAAAAAAAAAAAAAAGAGCCCCAGGACAGAAGGGTGTTCCCTTCTGTGTCCAGGATCCTGACAGTAGAGCTTTGAAGCACCTCGATTGTCATTGACTCCTTTTCCTTCCTATGATGAAAGAAATCTTAGAGGCCAAGTGGTGAGAGAGACGGGGGCAGGGGAGACAGAGACAAAGAGACAGAGAGACAAAGAGAAACAGAGCTAAAGAGAGACAGGGGGACACAGACACACATACACATAGACAACACACACACACACACACACAGAGAGAGAGAGAGAGAGAGAGAGAGAGAGAGAGAGAGAGAGAGAGAGAGGAGAGAGAATACCTGTGGTTGTCTGGCTGTTCCCTCTGCCTTTACATTGGATCCCACACTGCTGTCTCTGTCTAGGACAGTCTAAAGGTGTCTGATGGGATGCCTCCCAGATGATCCCATTCTAATAAAGAACCAACAGGATAGAAAGCAATGAGTCTTAATGAGGAAATTTTATGCCCCATGACAAGACAGGTTTTTAAGGCTTTTTAACTGGGAGAAGAGGGTCTCTACCATCTCTTCATTACATCTTAAACACGAAGTGTCAGGACTTAGAGGACTGGTTCACTCTGCACTCAAAGCTGCCTGTTGTGATCTGGGAGCTGAAATTCTTCAGATCTGGTGCCAGGCCATGGCACTCTGGCCTCTGTCTCATCTCTCCTCCACTTCCTTCTCAAACCAGGAAACAAGTTCTTACTGCCCTTCAGCTCAAGGCTCCCCTCTGCTCCCCTCTAAGCATTTCTCAGCTGTGGGTCAGATGCAAAGCTTTGTCACCAGAGGGCATTGGAAGGCCACTGCAGGAGGAAAGGCCACTGGTCTCTTATTTTTCCCTTGATGCTGGTCCCTTTGGCTCTCTGTGACATTTGGACACCCTCTGGTACTCAACTCGAATAAGGCCACTGCCTGGGGAGCCTCGAAACACTCTGACAGGGAGCTTCTCCTGATAGCCAGCCTTGCCTTGTGTGTTCTAAAGAGAACTTTCTGTTACCAAGGGCCACTGTCACATCCTTCCCAGTGGGGGCTGGATCTCAGCTGGGGTGTGGATAAGGCGATCGGACCATTTTTTTCCTTGCTAGAGGTAGCAGCTGCTCTTAGCTTCTACTCATTCCATATTCTTTAGTGTTCTCATTACTCTTGTGCATTTAATCCTATCCCAACAGCATCTCTCTGTTCAAACTACTCTTGAATGGACCCAAACTGATGATTAAAGGGGGCTCCCCAAGGTGGTTTCTGTACATGGTATGTTTGGGGAGGAGGAGGACAGGCAGAGAATCCTTTATTTCTCCATACGATCTGCCTGCAGCTTGCTTGGTCTCCGTGTAGTGGGGAGAGCTCTGCAGCAAGAGAGGTACCTCTTGTGGTCTAGTGCAGCTGTACGGCTGTCAAACTTTGCCTTGCAATCTGAGAAAGCCCCTCTAAGTAAAGCTGTATCCTCCAAGGTCAGTTCCCTTGGTGACAACAGTATGGTTTGAGGGTTGTCCCTGCCTTGGTGATTTTCTTATGAAGAATTTAAATACCATACTACAGGAGAAAGCCATTAGCACTTGAGGGAAGCGCAGCATGTTGACGACCTGGCTTTGCCTACCTTCATCTACCGTATTACCGGGCTTTCAGCCTACTTCATGTAAAGTTAATTTCTCATAAGAGGCTGATCTAACCAGGGAGTGATGCTTACATCCAGAATGCTTAGACATGGCAGAGCAATTCACCTTTACAGTATATAATTTAAAGAAACCCACATACACACTTAAGGATTTAATGATGAGGAGATATGTAGAGAGCATGATTTGAACCACGCTTCTTTAAAGTCATGAACATGTATGTGTGTGTGTGTCATGTCCATGTAGGTGTGTGCGTATGTGTGATCATGCACATGAGAGGTCACAGGTAGATGTTCAGTGTCTTTCTTAGTTGCTTTCCACCTTATTTTTTTTTTTGAGACAGTTTGCTGCCCTTTCCTGAAGCTCGCCAGTTCCTATAGGCCAGTGGGTTCTAGGGCTCTGGAAGGCTCCAAGCCCTGGAGCACTGAGGTAGCAGACACGCGCTTGTGTGCCTGCCTTTCTGTAGGTGTGCGGATCTGAACTCAGGTTCTCATGCTCGAGTGGCAGGCATGTTATCGAGACTAAGCCATCTCTTCAGCCCCAAAGTCATACATTCTTAAAGAATCGTGTTTGTGGAGGGCTGGCATGATGACTCAATGGTTTTCTTGCCTTGTTCCCAAGACTTATGATCTGAGTTCAATCCCTGGGACCTACATGGTAGAAGAGAAAACGTTGTTTCCTGCAAGCCATCTTCTTTCCTCCACACAAGTGCCATTTCTCTCTCTCTCTCTCTCTCTCTCTCTCTCTCTCTCTCTCTCACATACACACACAACACACACACACACCCTAATTTTAATAATTAATTAAACAAAAAACTGTGTGTGGAAAAGAATAGGTTTTTGGCTCCTAGTTGTGTGAAGGGCCATGTAGGAGAAAGGTCATTAGCTAGCCTGAGGCAAGGTCTAGTTCTCTGTCATGTTGGACAGTAACAGTTGGGGATTATGTTGTCGCTGTTCTTGTTGAAGGAGAAAATTAAGGAACAGATGCATCCAGTGACCACATTGGCTCAAATGGCAAGCCGCACATCAACCTGTCCCTCTGTCGTATCTATGGATACAGCAGTTACTCTTACCTCCACTTTGCCCACATCATGCAGTGTGGCTGAACTATTTGTGCCCCGTGCTCTCGTATGTTATGTAAGGAGAGTACAGTGAGGAATGAGGTTTGCGTGTTTTAGAGAAATAAGAAACATCACTTATGGCTTTTGTGGATTGAAATTCGGGGTAGTGGCCAAGGATTAATGAAGCTAATCCTCTCACCTTCATCCTCACCCGGCACCTCACACCCTGTCTTTAGCACAGGCCTGGGGTAATGTTCACTGCTATAAATGTGAGGTTCTGAGATGACTTGAGGCTGACTCACCCAGAACTCCAAGCCAGAGGAAGTGAAGTCTGTGTCACTTCCTGACTCTAAGTGATTAAGAATGGGCTCACTGATAGAGTAACTTTACATTTTAATGATTATAACGTAACATTGAAGATGACATTGCTTAAGGGACAGGGTGAAATATATTACTAAGAATGAGAACCCGGGTGTGCTGGCTCATGCTCGCTTCCACTGCAGTATTCAGGAGGTGGAGGAGGGAAGATCAGAAGCCCAAGGTCAGCCTTGGCTACACAAGGGGCCTGAGGCCAGCCAGGAACACACTGGAAATTGTAAAGCTAATAACAGTTATTAGAATCAGTGCAGCACAGAGGCACATGCCTGAAGTCCTAGAACTTAGAAGATCAAGTTCCAGGCAAGCCCAGGCAACAGAGGAAGACTCAGTCTCAAATCCCATCATCTTCCCTGCAAAAGGGAGAAAATGGAAGAACAAACAAGCTTGAAACTTCATAAGTACACACCCTTATCGCCCTTCCTCAGTTCCAACTATTATTGTGGAAGAAATTGTCATAGATACTAACCATAAAACTTGTACTTATGGTGGTCTACAAGTGACATGGCTCTGGTGCTATTTGTCTTCCTTCCTTCAGATGCCTTCCTATCTAGTGTGCTCACAAACATCTTCCTCCCTGCTTTCCCCTGAGTAGTAGAAGTGATAATCCAGTCTTTCTAATGGCTGCAGTATTTAGTGCATCATTCCCACCCTGGAGCAATTGTTACTCTTGATGATGGTGTGGTTTACCATGAGATTGAGTTTTTGTATCATCTAGTCTTGAGTTTAAAGAAATGTCTTCAACTATTTCTTTGAAATTTTGGACTTATTCTTTTTGGCAGAATTATAGCATATATAAGTTTTGAACAGATCTCAGCCTGTGTCATTCATATTGAGTTTATTGGTCAGATTCTTGCAAGTGGCAAGAACCCAGTAGTAGGGTTCAAACCTTGATGCTGGTGGACTTGAGTATCTCTAGTTGCCATTCATAGTGCATTCTCTGGTGTTGTGGAGTTCTGGAGTTCCTCTACTCTGGAACTGCTCACTAAGTTATCTCCAGAGGACAAGGCAGGCAATGTCAACTCTCTCAGCATTTAAGTTTCTTTGTAGGATGGAAGTGTTTTCCAGTGAGAACTGTTTGCTATCAAAGAGACTTTCTTTTAAAAGTGAATTTATTTATTTGTGTGTATGTATGTGAGTGAGAGAGTATATATGTATGAATGTGTGTGTGTGTGTGTGTGTGTGTGTGTGTGTGTGTTAGATTAGAGGACAACTTTATGGAGTCAGTTCTGTACTTTGACCTTTATGTGGGTTCCAAGGATTGAACTCAGAACACCAGGCTTGCATAGAAAGCACCTTTACCCACTAAGCCATTTTGCCAGCCCCAAAGAAGCCTCTAAAAGTTCGAAACCACAGGTGACATATAACATTATAAGCCACTTCCACTTTCTTATATCCAGAAAAATAGAGTTAAATCTAGGTGAATGGTTAATAAACTATGATGTCCCTACATTGTGGACCATTTTTGAGGTATGGAGTTGACATGAGATGATTTTTTAATTTGTATTTGAGGATGAAAAAATAAAGAACCAGGACACTTCTACTGCCAGAAACTCAATCTCATCCCTACTGCCAGAGACTATAAATATGAAAATTAATACCTCATATAAGTGGGGGAATCTTGTCTTTTACTGTTATTCCTGTATTGGGGGGAATTTGTTATACAGTAAAATGGAATCATGTAATGTGAATAAATGTAAACATTTTAAAAGAATTAAGTTTGAACATACAAGATGCAATTTAGGGCAAAAAAAGCCACTTTGAGTAGGATTGGGGTGTGATATTGAGGGATCAGATACAGGCACAAGCCCAACTGTTTAACTCCATTAATGGGCTCTACTAATTGTAATCAGAATGGCGGCTCCGTGGCTGTAGTTAATACTCTCCCAACGGTTTGATTGCACCCAAATGTCTTGGTTTATTGCTTTTATGAGTAAATAAGAAGAATCCCTTCTGAACACATTATGAGGTATTTAACTGTATGTTAGCTATAACTAGGGACCATACTTCTTTTTTTTTTTTTTTAATTTTCCTCTCTATGTGCCCCCCTCTCTGCAATATCCTTCTCCTTTGCAAATGATTGTATGGCCCCTTTGCTCAGGACATGCCTCAAATTCACAGACCTCAAGAGACCCAGCTTAATGAACTTGGCCTTGTGAAGGGACCTCTCTTTACACCCTTGCTGAACATGTTTCCTGTTTTTGACAACTTCATTTTGTACCTTCCAGGGTTGCTTGCTAATTGGTTTCTGTCATTTTTTTGCATACGTGTTCACTTAATTCATCTTCCAAAGTAACAGACTCTTCATGAATAGAAAACAGTGGCATATATAGACGTTGAAGAAAGAAATGTCTTAACTTAAACCCTGAGTCTTTCACTTTTTCTGAATATTTTGGAGTGAGAAAAAGGAGTTTGTTGGTAGAGTTTTACTTCCATGTGGTGTTTGTTTGTTTTGGTTTTGTTTTTTGTTTGTTTGGGTGGTTTTTAAGGAGCAAGAGAGAACTAATGTATAGTTGGGTAAGTTGGGAATTAGGGAGGGCCTAGGAGGAATTGGGCAGGAAAAACATGATCAAAGTATAATGTATAAATATTTTTCAATAAAAATAACTAATAAAAAAACAACCCAATTAAAAAGTGAGGTATGGAAGTGAGACTAGCTCTCACTGGGTAGTCAAGGTTGGCCTCAAACTAAATTCTGGGATTATAGACAAGCACCATCATCCTAGTTGAAAATATTTTGAAAGCTGTATTTTCCCCACCTGTGAAAGTAATAGATGCTTCTGATTTTACAGGATTTGGGGGTCGCAAGATGATCTGCAAAGTGAGGCATTTGGCAGAAACTCTGGGAACCAAGAATTCAGTATGATTCATATTGGCCTTTACTATCTGTCTCTAGCCCACCACAGGAGTGAATATAATGGGCTGACATCAGTTATGTCTACAATGGGGCTTAAGTCATTGTTGGATACTGTAGTGGTAGGTTGTATTGATTGTCAATTGACTGGGTATGTAGTCATGCTTGAGACAAATCTTTGGGTAGATTTTTGAAGGATTATCTTGATCAAGTTAACTGAAGTAGGAAGACACTTCCTCTCTGCTCCCGCCCCCATCCCTGCTGGCACCACCATCACGAACTATGGGCATCATCATTCCCTAGGCTGGTGTCCTGGATTATATAGAAAGGAGAGACCTTCTATAGAAAGGTGAGCACCAGAAACCATTATTCTCTGCTTCCTGACTGGGGATACAATGAAACCAGCTGCTTCTTACTCTTACTTCCATGCTGCCCTTGCCACAGTGGCCTGTCCTTCAAACTGTGAGCCTGAGTAAATCCTCCCCTTCTGAAGTTGCTTTTGTCAGGTGTATTGTTGCAGCAACAAGATAAGTAACAAACACAGATGTGTTCATGGATGTGGGTACATTTGGGCTTCTAGAGTGTGGACTGAGGATTACACTGTCAAGTTCAGCTCAACTCAGCATTTTTTTTCAATATCTCCCTGCTTACTGTGAATAACTTACTTGGAATCTGCTTTCATTCAAGAGGGCTATTCCGTGCTTTATTAGTTATTGAGCACCTGGCACTACGTTTTACTTAACAACATATGTGTATTTATTCATGTAGTCACTTATTCATCAAAAATTATAGAATATTGTGTCTGGCTCAGTGGTTAAGAGTATGAGCTGCTCTTGCAGAGGACCTAGCTTCAATTCTCAGAACCCACACTGTGGTTCACAAATGAATACTTCTAGCCCAGACGTATTTGACATCTTCCAGCTTCTAAGACACCAGCACACCTGTGTTATAAAGACCTACAGGCAGGCAAAACATTCATAAACATAAAAATAAATAAATAAAGTAAAACAAACTATAGAATGCTATTATATTAAGCATGATAGGTAGGCATGAAGAATGAACAAGAGTCCACCGGGTGGACAAATTGTGGAGAGTCACCGTGTGCAATGGTTCTTAGACGGTAAAGGAGAGAACCCGTTGGGAGCCACAGGTTCTCGATGGAGGACGTGGTTTGAAATGGGATGGGTAACTAAGAAAGATAACCTATACATTATGTAAAGGAGCTGAGATTTGATCATGCTGGAAGCGTGAATCTGCTAAGAAATTTGGGCCAGGATACAACAAGGTCAAATGTGTGTATTATAAGGAAATCCTTGCCACTGGACATCAGCTGGACTGCAGAGAGTTAAGTGGAAAGGAGGAGGAAACACAGAGGCCCCCGGAGAAGAAAATAGAGGCCCCTGGAGAAGTGTAGGGAGAGGTGACAAATAGCTGGTTTGTTACGTGAAAGAGGGACTCAGAAGTAGAGAGGACGTTGTGCTTGATTGATGTATTCGGTCTCTGTTATTATCATAGCAAATTACCCTGAACTTCGAATCTTAAAACAATCCAAATTTATTATCTCACAGTTCCATAGCTTGGAAATCTGACGTGACTCCACTAGGCTAAAACCACACAGTCAGCAGGGCTGTGTACTTTTCCTAAGGCTTGGGGGAATAATCTGCTTTCTCGCTCCCTCAAGTTACAAGCATAATTCAGTCCCTTGTGTGTATAGAACTGAGGGTCCCTCATTTTTTCTGAGTAACAGTTGGGTCTCAGCTCCATGTTGCAGGGGCTGCCTGTATTCCCGGCTTCATGGTCCACTTGCTCCATCTTCATAGGCACCAGGAGAGAGCTGGGTTTCTTTCACCGTGACTCTATCTTTTGCTTTGTGTGTATGTGTTTATATGTATAAAGGTGTGTGTGTGTGTGTATGAGTACATGTGTGAATGTTCATATAGAGGCCAGAGGTAAACATCATGTAGTTTTAGTGCTGTCTGTGACCATGGGCTTTCTTTATAGTTTAATTTTAGCTACAAACCTCAGGCATTGAGGCAGGCCAAGTTCAAATCGTTGTTTTCCTTCAAATCTGTCTTTGTCTCACATTGCATTGAAGTACCTATAAACTTTATCCAAAGGAGAGATGGTTATTCTGCATCGTGGGCCTGCTAGCCCCTCCACTCATACACCAGCAGGCCCCAGCACACAGATGCACAGCAGTGAAGAAAAGGGGTAGTGTGCTTCTTCTCTTTGACTAGACTTTCTGAAAACGTCATGGAACAATTTGATTTGTACATCATTGGTCAGCATTCAGTCATGCAGCCACACTCAGCATCACGATGCCTAGGAACTTGTAGTCTTTGTTATGGTGGGAATGTCAGAATAAACGCTTATGAAATGGGAGGGGAATGGCTGTTGAAAGACGTGTTGAAATCATGTTATCTGAAACACTTTCTATCTCCAGCTGTTCTTAAAGCTTCTCATGCCTCCGTCCCTAGAAGTTCAGCATTGTTCTGCTTTAAGAAGCAGTTAGTACTGGAGCAAAACCAAAGATACAATGGGCTTAAACTGTACAGTCATGACTTGGGTGTGTGGATATGTTCTTTTACTTACTGAACTAAGTTTGTCCAACAGCCCTTATTTCCACTAATGGCAAGGAGTAAGGGCAGCTCACTTCTGGTGTGTTGTGTGTGTGTGTGTGTGTGTGTGTGTGTAAGAGTGTTTGTGCAAGGAAGGGTTTCATGTGCCCAGGTACACTCGTGTAGAAGTCGAAGAAAGATGTCTGGTGTTTTCCCTCTATTGCCTTACACTTTGCTTTTAGAGACTTTTAGGTTTTTTTTTTTTTTAACTGAACCTGAATCTCACTATTTCAGCTAGGCTAACTGCTCAGTAAGCTCCCAGGATGTGTCTGACTCTACTACCCCACTTCTAAAGCTGGTGTTATAGGCACGTGTAGCCATGCCTCACTTTTATGTGGGTGGTAGGGATTCAAATGCAGGTCGTCTTGCTTGGAGAGCAAGCACCTTACTCACTGAGCAGAAGCCCCAGCCCCACTTCTGTTTTATACATGAGTCTTCTTTAGGAACTATTAGATAAATTCTAGTCTCTCTCTTTTCCCCATCGCTGTTTTCTCAGCAGAAGGTGGTCTAGTGAGATCCTTACCTAAGGACTTTCCTGATACTGTTCTGTTCTCATAGATCCCTTGTAATCGGGCATGGACTATGTCTGCCATCCTCCGGTAGCATCTTAGAAGCTGGGGCACTGTTTTGAGGCTATCGATTTCGCCTCTGCCTATTGCAGAGGTTGGTATGCAGGAAACAGTTAAAATGTGACTGATGCAATCATGAGTAGGCTTTCGATGTGTCACATAATTAATTCAAATGGCACCATAATGATCTGAAAACCCTGCATAATTAAAAGTCTATTTCTCTAAGGCCCCAAGCATTGTGCTTATAGCTTTCTTACGGCACCCATAATCCTCTGCTCTCAGATACAATGGTTTGTGTGTTTGTTTGGCTGCTCATTAGAGTGTCTGCTCCTGAAGCTGTCCCTGCTCTGTGTGCCTCTCAGTAGCGCTGAGGTCAGGAGAAAGTGGTCTTCAATCAGGGAAAATGAATGAGCCCAAGAGGAAGGGCTGGGCCTCTGGGAGTTCCCACAAGGAAATGATTCCACTTGGAAAGGAGCAGAGAAGATTGTTTTCCCCAGATGCTTAAAAGGGCTCCTACAGACACCAGTTGATATTTTGCCCTTTACCAAACCTCAATTTACTTTAATGGAAAACATTGCTTTTTTTTTTTTTTCTTTCAGAAATCCTCCACCCACTTTGCTGCACCCTGACAACTGGTGTGAGGAATTCAACCACTTCATTTCACAGTGAGTATGTCTTCCCCTGCGGACTGCCTGTACAGCAAGGCCTCGACCTGCGTGCGATTCCAGAAATCCAAGCCGTGGAACTTGCTCAGTGCTGGCTGAACCTGATAATTATGACCCAGGGGTTGCTCTAGTAAACAGTTTTAGGAGCCTCAACAGAATCTGAAGAATGAGGGATTCCAACTGATGCAACCATTATCAATCTGCATTAGCACATGGGTCATATGCAGCTGCAAACCTGCTCCGTAGAAGAGGGACATCTATAACAGATATCTGCTCTGGGAGCAAGGAGACACAGAAAATTGCAGTTTTTACAGGGATGGCAGCTGCGTCACTGGGCTTTGCTCTAGGATTTTTGCTAAAGGACTCAGGCATGTGTCCAAGAGGGGAGAGGTAGGATCTTTGGCCTAAGGCTTCAAGGTGAGGTGTCCTATCTAATACTCAAAGTATGGAGAACAAGAGGAAAACCCTGCTGAGTGGCGTGAGGCCCCTGGTGGGAAGCATGCCACCAGGCCACAGGTACTGATGCTAAGACCATCGGACCAACAGAGAGACCAAAGGGTGACTCAGTGCTGAGATCACCGGTTTGGGGCCTGACCCGGGAAGAGGGCCACATTGGTACCAAATCCATGGAAGATGGAGGAGCCTCAGCTTGAGGACTCAGTGATGGAAGGAGAACTGATCATTACCAGCCACTTCCAGATGCTCGAGCTGGGAAAAGGTGCCCCAACACCCAGCATTTAACAAGAGCTTCAGAGACTATGAAGGCAGAGAGTAATTGACCAAAGCTACTGATAAATAGAATGTAGGGGAGGAAAACACATTTCCCCCTTATTTATGCTTATGAGCAGTCTTATCTTCTATAAAGAGTTATAGTAACAGGTCAAACAGGATCATCCTCCTTAATCACCATCTAGATCTACAATCTTTACCCATAATCCCTAAATCCAAAGAGCCCCGAAAATAGAAGTTATTTTGTAGTTGAGTCATCCAGCAGCAAAACTTGACCTTATGTGAACTGATGGTGTGGGGTTGGGGGGGGCAACATGTGCCTTGAACGGATGAGGGGTTATTTATAGTCATTATCATTCTTCGTGTGAATATTCATGTGTTTCAATGCAGATATTTTCCTATTTAACGATAGCGTCCTGGCCCAGATCCTTCTGCAATGTTACATAATGTGTAGCAAATGTACCAGTTTGGCTGTCTAAAATTTGATCAACTTTAGAATTCTAAACATGTTTGACCCCAAGGGAGTTTGTAGCAGAGCCTGAGTTTGTATTTTATTTCCATTTCAAATGCAAGAGCTCAGGGTCCCAAAAATCCTTTGTTTGTCTAATCCCTCCTGGACCCTTGTCATGTCCTTCAGTACAGAAGTCAGGGAACGCTACCAAGAGACATGTTGTTGGAAGGTGATTGTGAAGTTAGGGGTCAAGGGAAGACTCAGAGAATGCTAGCAAGAGAGGTAGTGCTGGATTGTGAAGTCTGGGGCCAAGACCGGAAGACACATCCTTGCCCCTCAGCCCAGCTTTGTCATTCTTTCTCTAACTGCAGAATGAGTGGGATTGCCACAAATCAGAGTGACTGGCTACAGACCCTTGCAAGGTGGACTACACTTGGCTGGGAGCAGAGAAAGGACCACTTCTGAGAGCTGGGACCCACAGAAGGAGACAGAGGGAACTGAAGACAATTTAGTGGCTTGTACCACATTTCAGAGCATCATCCATAGAGGGGGGGTTAGGGCAGGAGGGGGGAGAGAGAGAGAGAGAGAGAGAGAGAGAGAGAGAGAGAGAGAGGAGAGAGAGAGAGAGAAGAGAAAGGAGAGAGAGAGAGAGATCTGGATCCAAAGAATTTCCCTTTCATTCCATTGCTGCACAGATAACCTTGATCAACCTTCTCTGAAGCTGGCCTAGAAAAATCCATTACATATTCACAGATATACCTTCCCGCTCCACCATGCTGCAGAGATGTGATTTGACTCACAAGTTCTGCTTAAGTGTCTTTTTCTCAAGAGTATGGTTGTATTTTTGAACCAGCAGTGTTGCTTCCATGAATTTAAGGATCAGATACACGGCTGATGGCAAGTGAACCCTTCTATATTGTGTTTGATATAGAGTATCTCCCTATTCGTTGTTCCATCTGACATGTCCCATGGGATGCCGATTCTAATCTCTTTATGTTTTTCAACTTTGGTGTTTTCGGTTGTACTTAATCCCAAGTTACTTTAGATCTTGAAAGATCTGGAACACTGGAAAAGATAGCAAACACAGAAAACAATGCCTTTGACTGTGGTGCTTTGAATAAAAATTGTGCCCCACCCCTCAGGCTCATGCTATCTGGAGCTATGGCCTTGTTAGGGGAAGTGTATCGCCGAGGGTGGGCTTTGAGGTCTCAGATGTTCAAGCCAGGCCCAGTTTGACTATTTTCTTCCTGCTGCCTGGGGATAGAGATGAATTCTCAACTTCTTCTCCAGCACCATGTCTGCCTGCACACTGACATGCTTCCTGCCATGATAATGAACTGCCTCTCTGAAACTATAAACCAGCCCAATTAAATGTTTTCCTTTAGAAGAGTTTCCACGGTCATGAAGTCTATTCACAGCAGTAAAACTCTAAGACAAACACAGAAAACAACCAGGAACAAAGAAAGAAGGACCTCTTAATGAAAATAGAGGGAAAGATCCTAAGTTTTAATGACCTAGGAAGGCAAATGAAAGTTGGGTGATTATGTGTTTTATTATTAATTTGAGATATGAAAACATGCCATCACTTCCCCCTATTATATTCCATCATCCCCTCCACCCCCACTCCTTTCCATCTTTGGTACTGAGAATTGAACCCAAGACCTCAGGCATGCTAGGAAAGTTTTCTACCTTTGATCTCTATCAGTCATTAAGTTGCCCAGACTGGCTAGAACTCACTCTGAAATCTAGGCAGATCTTGAATTTGTGATTCTCCTGTCTCAGCCTCCCAAGTAGCTGGCATTCTAGGTCTGTGCCAGGAGGCCCAGGAATCTTCTCTTTCTTTAATGTATTGTCTTATTTCCTCTATAGTGAAAATACTACTTGTGGTCTCAAGTTCTTTCTTGACCACATGCCTCTAACCCTATTTTCTCCATAGCATCTTAGATTTTTCAACCATGTATTCTACTTCTATGCTTTTTTTGGGAATAAATCTGAACACTGAAGACTGATCATTACATTTCATATCTTGGGTTAGCATGATGGTTAGCTTTGACTGTCAACTTTACATAACCTAGAGTCATCTGGGAAGACAGTTTCAATGAGGGATAGTCTACATTTGGTTGGCCTGTAGGTGTGCCTGTGGGGTGTTGTCTTAATTAAGTTGATCAATGTTGGAAGACAGCTCACTGTGAGCAGCACCATTCCCTAGGCAGGGGATCCTTAACTGTGTAAGAGTGGAGCACAAATCAAATTGAGCACAATTAAGCAATCAAGTGACCATGCAAGTATCCTTTTTCCCTCTGCTCTTGGCTGTGGATAGGATGTGACTAGCTGTTGATGTAATTATTTAAAACGGCTGCTGGTCAAGTCGACTACCTAAACTGTAGCAGCTCTGCCTAGCTCAGCCACCATGTTCTGTGGCCTGAGGCCACATTTGTGCCACAGCCAGAAATGGCCAGTCAGAAACACCAGCCCTGCCACCCATGAGAGGCCAGTGTGGGAGATGGCTCTGCCAACCTTCCAAGCTGTCTCTATAAGGCTGGGCAGTGCCCAGACCATCCTGCCATCCACGTGGGCCTGGTAAGAAAATGAGACTCTAATGCTTAAATATTAATCAAAGGTTTTATATTGTTTGGTAATGCTCAATAACAATATGCCCATACAATTAGTGGTGTATCCCAATTAGCTAACCTAAATATAAGTTGTTACCCACAACTGTTCTCCATACTCGCATGGCTCTTTATCCTTCTACATGTCTGCCCTCTCTAGCTCCTCCTCTTCCTTTTCCTCTTCCTCTCCTTACTCCTCCCACCTTAGCTCCTCCTACATCTAGCTGATTCAAGCTCCTGCTGCTGTAAATTTCCCACAGTGATGGACTGTATCTCCTGGATTGTTAGCTAAAGCAAATCTTTTCTCCCCTACATTGCTTGATAACATAAATGAAACAGAAACTTGCCTGTCATTTTCAAATACTGCCCCCCACCCCCCACCCCATGACAGGGTTTCGTATGTCTCAGGCTGCCCTCAAAGCTGGATATGTAGCTAGTGGTAGGTAGTCTTGGCTTTCTTATCCTGAGTGCTAGGCTCACAGGCATGGACTACTGTGCCCAGTCTGGACATGCTTACCAACTCTGCCTCATCCCTAGCCCCATCCTTTGACTTTGTAGATGAGACTTCCTGCTCTAGCTTGTTATTGCTCAGCTATCAAGTGCACTACGACCAAACATGATTTCATTAGGCTTATTCAAATCTGCAGCTAAATGTAAACAGTGACACACCATGCATTTGAAATGTCTATTTAGAGAGCTTCAGTTTGGTTTTATACTTACCAGCTTATACTGAGAGAAGCAAATGGGGTATGAACAACTCCCAACTCTAAGCCTTTCATCATTGAAGGTACTAGTTGGGAAAGACAATATCTGAGAGTTTTAGTAAAATTTAGGAATCATTCAGATAATTGATTCATTTCCCTTTATAGAACAAGCCACGAGGGTAACTGCCTAGATTTGCTCTAGAAATAAACAAGGCTAGAAATATCTTCTTTAAAAAGATTATATATTTTTTACTATGTGTGTATGCTTTGGGTATATGAGTGCAGGTGCCACTGGAGGCCAGAAGAGGGCGTCAGATTCCCTGGAGTTAGAGTTACAGGCAGCTGTGAGCTGCCTGACGTGGATACTGGTAACTGAACTCTGGTACCTGCGAGAGTTGCATGCATTCTTATCCTCTGAGCTATCTCTTTAGCCTGACTAGAAATGCCTATTGATGTTATTTGGTTGTTTGGGTTTTTTTTTTTTTTTTTGGTTGTTGTTTTGTTTGTTTATTTGCTTGTTTTTCAAGACAGGGTTTCTCTGTTTATCCTTGGCTGTCCTGGAATTTGCTCTGTTACCAGGCTGGCCTTAAACTCAGAGATCCACCTGCCTCTGTCTCCTAAGTGCTGTGATTGAAGGTGTGGGCTACCACTGCCCGGCTTAAGTTCTTTCTCTGCCTCTGTCTCTCTCTCTGTTTCTCTCTCTCGTGCACGTGCACAATTTATTTATATGTATTTTACATATGTGATGTGATGTTTTGTCTCCACATCAGAAGAAAGAATCGGATCCCATGGGACCACCATAGTTATAGATGGTTGTGAGCCACTACAGGTGCTGGGAATTGAACTCAGGACCTCTAGAAGAGCAGCCAGTACTCTTAATTGAGGAGCCACAGTTTGATACTCTGCTGCCATGTTACCTCTGACCCAAAGTGGATTCATCACTGAGGTTCTTAATGTGTTACTTTCTCATTGCTGTCATGCAACACCTGCAGGAAGCACCTTAAAGGAGGAAAAGTTGATTTGGGCTCATGGTTCGGGGAGCTAGTCCATCATGGAGGAGGCTCCGTCTGTGTAGTGGGAGCTTGCAGCGGCTTCTCATTACATGGTTCTCATCAAAAAGCAGAGAATGCTCAGCCAGACGTGGAGCTGGCCAAAATCCTGGTCCACACATGAGTGACCCAGTTCTTCAGCGATGCCCCACCTTCAAAGGGCTCCGCAACCTCCCCCAAAAGTACCATTAGTTACAGACAAAGCATTCAAAACACATGACCTGTGGGACACACAGTCATGTGTGTCACTGGGACAAGAGTCCCTGGGACTGCTTACTAGACGATCGGAGGACATGCTGTGGCATCTGGCTGCTGCCTATAGCCAAGAAGGCAGGGTCAGGAATGCTGAGGTATGCTGAGATAATGTTTTTCAGATTTGTTTTTGCCTCCTTATTTGGAGACAGCAAGAAGAAGAGAAAAGAAAAGAAGGGAAAAAGGCCTAAAAGTCTAAAATTCTATTAGCAAACCTGTCTTGGAGTTAAAAAGAGAAAAAAACAAGCCCCCATAACCCCGGCTGGTTCTGAACCTTGGTTGTTGGTGATAATTGACTCATTTATATGAGTTAGTTACACATTTGTCAAAGCATGCCTCCTGACAGCTTAGTTATGATAAATTAAATGCGGTACTCGCATAAATTCTGCACCGCTCTTTATCCATGTGCTGGGACCCTGCCTGATGTTTTTTGTCACCGCTATAATAAGTGGCTGGCTTTGCAGCGATTTCATTATCAGCCCTTTCCCCATGGCTGGAGTTATTTGCATAACAAGTCTACCTGGTTCAAGTACCTGCCAGACTGCTACTTTGCTAAGAGGCTCCCTGCAGAAGTAGCCTTTCGATAAGATAACAGTAATTCTCATTTGTGAACTTCACCTTGGTCCCCAGGGAGGCCTCCTCTCCCCTTTAAGCTCAACCTAATTTAAGGCCTTTGGTCTAAATAGTAAAAGTACTTTCCCAACCGGAAGGTATTTGTCTCTATACTTTTGAGGTTTTTAGTAGGAGTTAGTTTTAGGACATTAGTGGCTTTTGAGATGATTAGTAAGACAATAAAGATGGAGCTGCTTTTGTTGAGAGCAAATCCACCAAGAGCATTCTGACTGCTTAGCCAAACAGTTAATGAATGACACTATGCAATCACCCACCCCAACTTCCCACCCCACAAACTGCTCTGGCAGCGTAGGGAAGTGTTGGGTCTTCTCGCTGATTCCCAGATTCATGGCCTACACCCCTCTGACAAAAGGAAGGTTAATAAGAAAAGCCCCTCGACCATCTTTAATGTAAGCATCAGATGACTTTCAGAAATGAAGATCCCAAGACCCAGAGCAACCTATGTGTTCCTTGTTTTCATGAAGAATGAAAAAGCAGAACTGAGGAAACAGAGGGTCAGGCCTCTTGGTGATAAATGGGGGGACTCAGCAAGGTCTGCCTGCCCACAGATTTTCCTCAGCCTCTCAGTGTGACGTTCCTTTTCCCAGGTGTAGTGCAAGACACCTGTCACTTGAGGGATTTTAATAGGGAAACTCAGAAGGGTCCTCCCTAACTTCTAAACAGATACTGTGTTTAGGGGAGTGTTTCTGGTCCCCTGGTCGATGACTGGCATGTAAGCCATGACTTTCCTCGACTAAGTATCATGCTTGAGACCTACCAGTCAGTCACAGTAGCCTTCTGACGATGCTCCGATAAATACAAGTAGTTGCCCTGAATATCGGTAAAATGTTATCATTGGCCTTGAGAAAGGGTGTTTAACTTATTTAACCCTTAAAGACTCTGACCCACATTTACAGCTCTTGCTTTCTCTGCAAGTCTGCCTGAAGATGGGCTGTGTCCTTGTCTGTAACTGAATTTCCCTCAAGCCAGCAGTTCTGAGTGCTCGTCTTTCTCTACTCTGTTTTTCAAGGCTGTTTAATTCTACCTGGCTTTAAAATCAGTGAGCTACACACAATTGTACCTATCCTAACCTAGAGTCTTATGATGGTCTGCAGAACTCTCGGGTTTTTACATCTTGTCACAACCCCAGGAACGGTACAAACGGTTAATTCCTCCAGGAGCTGAGTGGGTCCACTGTAACCTTTATTTACATTACTTTACATGTTGGTAATTTTAATTAGAATGAGCAGCCCTATCTCCATCGACACTCTCCGTTTTGGATTTATTTAGCCAATGATTAGCTATTGTGGCTTCTTGAATTAATTAGCATCTCTTGAGCTACAGAGAATAAGTGGATTAGTGAAAACTCATGAAAAAGGCCAGAATAGTCTGAATTAAAACCTAACAAACTCTCCTTTGCCCTCTTCACATGTATGGATCTGATTCTGAAAAATTGGGATTCCCCCCTCCCTTCATGAGAAGAATAAAGTTATGAGTTTCAAGGTTATACTTCCAAGAGGTTTCTAATTTAGAGTTCCTGATGGGTATTTTAGCTTTCTGGCAGCTTTGCATAATTATGGCTGTGACTGTATCACGTGGTCACATCTTGTTGCAAAAGTAGATAAGAAATGATCACTGGATTGGGCAGCAGTGGGCCCAACATGTCCCTAAAATGTCCACTGTCCCTAAATAAAGGGGAGAGCACATAGACAGCCATTTGTATGGATTTGGATAGGAAGGCGCCTGATTCCAGAGAGCCAGAGCAACAGCCAGCAAATGTTAAGGATGGCTATTTCTTCCTAACAGCTGCTAAGAATCTGGAAGGAGAATGAGTGGGACCCACAAGCCCATAACACAACACAACACAACATGACATAACACAACACAACATAAAACAGCAAAGTATCTGAGGTTGAGAGGGCTGTTGTAATCTCAGCCATGCTGATCTGGAAAGTAATGGGCCATTGGTAGGGCTAGGTGAAGCGGCTGCCTTCCAGCTGCCCTCCTGGGGTTCTTCCCAAGAGCTATCCTGTGTCCAGATAATACCCAGCTGCCTACCCTCCTTTCCCTGGCTGGTCCTGTTCCCGAGGCCCCTTCTACATCTGGTTTCTGCATGCTGGTAGTGGGGATGAGGGGGAGGAAGGAAAGTTGGCTCTGAGTGGGTTAGAATTGTAATTAGAGAAGGAAATGCAGGCCCCTATGACCAGTCCTACATTTTTCTAGCCTGCTCTTGACTTTTAGATGGGATAAAAACAGCAGATTTACTCCACTGCCTAGAAGAAAGGGCTGTGTGTATGTGTAGCTTTTGTGGGTTTATAATTTACAATTATAGCTTTAAACATAATCAGTTGCCAGGCTGCCAGGCCTCCTATCTTATTTTCTGTGTTTTCTATTGCCTTCCTGGTATTTTAATTCAGATTTTCCTAAGATTAACAAATGTATGATTCTTAGCTGCCATACTGAATTAATGAGTGAGGAAAATCATAGCTGTAATTTTTTGTTAATATTGTTATTAAGACAAAGTCTTGTTAATATAGCAGAGGTTGCCTGAAAATCAAGATCTTCCTGCCTCAACCTCCTAAATTGTAGGATTGCAGATGCCTGTCATTATGCCCAGTGTGATTTGAGTTTGGATTGAAAGGGTATTTATTGAGTTCAAAAAATGCTTTTATTTAAAAAATAGATATTTTAATGAGATAATAGGAATTCTGTCTTTAAGAAAGTACAGAAGCTTAAATCACCAGGCTCCATCAGGGTCCCGCATTTCTCTTCCATTACTCAAGCTTTGAACTGTATCCCTCAAAATCCACATGGTTTCATCCTCAGTATCTCAGATAAGACTTCATATGGAAACAGGCCTTTGCAGATGAAATTGGCTAAGATGAAGGCATACTGAGGTATGGCGGGTACTAACCTGATAAAGTAGGTATTTGTGAGAGAGAAAGAGAGAGAGAGAGAGAGAGAGAGAGAGAGAGAGAGAGAGAGAGAGAGAGAGAGAGAGAAACAGACAGAGAGACAGAGAGTCAGAGACAGACAGAGAGACAGAGACAGAGTGACAGAAAAATATTTAGGTGTTGTATTTGTCAAGGTTCCCAGAGTAACAGAATTTAATATGTCTTGGTCAGGGTTCTATTGCTGTGACTATGACCACAGCAACTCTTTTAAAAGAAAGCATTTAATTGTGACTGGCTTACAGTTTCAGAGATTTAGTCCATTATCATCATGGCAGGAAGCATAGCAGCATGCAGGCAGACACAATGCTGGAAGAGCAGAGATCTACATTGGATCTGGATCTGTAGGTAACAGGAAAAGAGAGACTTTCAGCTTGGGCTTGTGAAACCTCAAAGCTCATCCCATGGCCAACAAAGCCACACCTCTTAATCCTTTCAAATAGTACCACTCCTTGGTGACCAAGTAGTCAAATCTATTCTTTTTCAAACCACCATATATATAGATACAGAGACAACACATGGGTAGCCTGGACTCAGGCTGTCTCACATTAAGAGGCTATCAGAAGCTAGGGGAGAGGCCCATGGGATAATAAATGACTGCTGTTTAAGTCATTAAGTTTGTGATATGACTTATAGCAGTCCCAGGAAATTAATGTACTTATATGTTTTTAGGGCTGTAAGTGATTTGATAGTCCAAGCAAGGATAGCAATGCTCATCCACCTGCCACAAAGAATGGATGTCATGGATAGTCCTGTGTCACACGCAGCCATTGTGGGGATTCCTCTTCCCTCATTTCTTCTCTTGCTTCCTTTCATTTTCTTCACACACGCACAAAAGAGAGAGAGAGAGAGAGAGAGAGAGAGAGAGCCCTTATTAAGGCTTATGTTAAGTCCTCCTCTCAAACACACTGCACAATAGTAAAAGTGGGGAATTTCTATAACTGTCAATGATTTGTGGACCTTGATAGTGGGTTAGGCATTAAGATGTCTTGGCCACATAAACCTCTCTAAGAGGAACATTTTACCATAGAGAGATATGGCAAGCCGACATCACCTTGCACCAAGTACTGAGCAATAGACCACCTTCATTAAGCTGTGCTAAGAAGAGAGACCATAGATCACCATGGTCTCTAGCAATGTAGCTATGGATTAGTGCCGTTTAGTAAGATCTGCTATGAGCTTGTTGTTGCTCAATCTTTATGGTCATAGAGTTTACACTTCTTTTTAATTATGACTAAATTTTCTATGTGAAAATCCTTCACAGCAAAACAAAAATGTAGCAGACTTCACTTAGCCAAAGAAAGCCAATTTGCTTACATTTAGTAAATCCTACCAGATTCACGAGAACTAAAATAGAAACTATTAGACTAATTTGAATGTATCTGTGAGAAAGGTACAAATAATAAGTTTTTCAATAAGCTTCCCCACTCCCATGGTACCACAGAGATCAAACCCAGGATCTGACAGACACATGTAGCTGTTATAACCACTGAGCAACACCCCAGGCCTTACGGTAGCTTCACTTAAAGCTGACTGTCAGATACTGTGTGTCTGGCAAGGCGGAATGCACCTTACCTATGTGATTTCCCTGGACCCTCACTGCTGCTAAACAAGTGGGTTACTACTCACATGGACAGCCGGGCTTCTTGACAGCTAAGTGAGGCTTTGGCCTCACAGAGCTGGGCTTCAAAACCAGGTCTCTGGGGCATTTTCTGGGGATTTAGATGCTAGAGTGTATATATGTGTGTGTCCAACACTGACCCTTATTAAAAAATTATTTTGTGTGCACCTGTGCACATGCTCATGCTGTACACGTGTGGAGGCCAGCATTTAATGTCAGCTGGTTTCCCCTATTGCTCTCTGACACGTACAAGCCAATGCACGACCCTGACAACTGAACCACAGTCACCACCTCCCTCCCAGTTCAGATTTTCAAGTGAGGAGCTACTTATCAAACAGATGCTAGATGACGGCATGCTAATTTATCATTGGCATGAAAAGAGATGCCTCATCCATGAGTTTAAGGCAAACTTCCCTGGAAACAGCTTTCTCTCTCCTAACGACAAAGCAACCCGCTCCCTGCAAAAAACCAAAACAACAAAATAAAACCTCCCTTTGCTGGAAAAACTCTGGACATTGATCCAATCAAGAAGGACAGTGCCATTATAATGGAGCAGCTGATGAGGATGATGCCTGTCATGTCTGAGGGGTGGGTGGTCTGTGTCCAGCCTCTAAGTAACTTAACTCATCGCTGACATTTTACATGCAGAAGTGAGCGAGCGAAGGGCTGGAATCATAATATGCCTGTGACTTGCTATTGTTTTAATAGGCACCTGTAGGAGTGTTACACAAGTTTAGTGACGAATAAACACAAATGTAAAATTCTGACCTCGCCCTGTATGTATAATGAGTTCTGTGCACAAGATAAATCTAAAGTCGCCTGTAAAAATGCCTTTAAGAAGTTCTTCCCAGTGACAGTTACCTCCTTAGATCTGACTGTGTTCAAGGTCAAGCTTAGGCTGAAATGCTAAGTGTATGTATTGACACCATTGTTGGCTGTAGAATCAAAACTGTATTAAACTCGTAGTCAGAAAAAGAAAGAAAATGTGGAGGAGTGTTTGTCTGTCTAGCTGCTTGTATTAGTGGATGCACCGCGATGCCTCAGCAGTCTAAGTTTCTGCTCTTACTCAACAGTGGCACAACAGAAACTCTAAACTTTCTAAAGAAAGTTACTGAAAGAGACTCTGATTAAGGGTGTTACATATAGAACTGCATTCCTGGCTGTGTTATCTTTTAGACGTGTGTGTGTGTGTGTGTGTGTGCGTGCAAGCGTGTGTTATTTGAATGTCTATGTATACACACATGTCTGTGTGCATGTCTGTGCATGTGTGTGTGCAAGCACATGTTGTTTGTGTTGTATGTATGTGTATGCACACACACATATATGTACATGTCTGTGTATATGTGTGTGTGCATGTGCAGGAGTGTATATATACACGTATGTGCCTTTTCAGGCATATGTGTGTGTGCATGTGTGTATATGTGTTGTATGTGTACATGTGCTGGTGTGTGTGTTTATGTATGTGTGCTGTATGCATATGCACTGTGTTAGCCAGTTGTACCTATATTCCTCATGTTCTCTTTGGATTATTAGTGGTGCTTTCCAGAGCTGGGAAATTTAGAGATTAACAGAAGAGAAACAGAGAAATAATTTTCATGTATAATCCTGGAAGGTGCCACCGGCTTCCTTTAAGCCATTTGACTTAGGCATGGAAGTGTCTATAATTTATTGTGAAGAGTATAGCAAATTATAATGAACAGCTTTCTGCTTGTATGTCCAAAGTCATTCTAAGTTCACATGTTAAAATATGGTATCAGAATTTAAGCAACGGCTGAAACATATGAAAGTCTCCTTAATGTGCTGGTTATAAAGCAAAAAGACGGCTTGAAACTCTCCGTGGCACCATGCTAGTAAGTGTGTGTCATTATAAATTTGCCCAGGAGTAGAATGCATGACACTGGGAATGAACTCAAAGGTAAACTATGGACCTTAGGTAATGATGATGTCTGCACACAGGCTCATCAACTGTAATCAAGTACAGCTCTGGTCAGGGATGCTGTCGGGGAGTGCGGGGGAGGGGGGGGGAGGTTCCAAGTTCCAAGTGTAGGTGAGCAGAAGGCAAGATGGCAGAAAGGACTTTCAAACTTGCTGGGACCCTTAAAGTGCTATAATAAATAATAAAAAGCCTTTGGAAAGATTAAAAAAAAAAGAAAAGCTCCATGCACGTTTCTTCTCTAACTGAAACCATATGGGAATGTATTGGGGAAATGAGAGCTGGTGGCATTCTGTTATTAGAGTATTTATCATACCGTTATGGAAGGGAATAATTTATGATCCTTGCTAGCAAAGCCAGATCAATACAGAGATAAATGTCCTTGCCACAATAGAATTTATATCATCCACATGATAATTGACCACTGTGTCATCTGTTCAATCACTCATCTCATTATCTGATGGAGCCGGTGGAAGCCTAATGTGGATGTGATTTATAAGTACACGCCAGTGGGAAGCTGTCGGCCTGGCTTACCTGCTACCTGTTCTTGGCAGTGATGAGCATAGTTGTCTACCTCCAGTGTGTGTGTGTCCACAGAAAAAGCCAACAACCTTGTCCCACACCGGGCACCTCTTGTTGAATTAGACATGATCTTCTCTTCTTTGTACTTGTGGATTCTAGTCCATTTCTACCCCAGAGCACAAAAGTCTGCCTAGAGCAGAGGTGCTCCAGCAGTTGGCCTAAAGAGAGCTTCTATTGTCACTGATTATCAGATATGTTTTGTGACATAATCATTCCATATCACCTATCCCTGCCTGGCAACAAAAGACATGGCTTAAAACTCAGAACATGCTACTGTATGCCAAAAGACAATCAGAACAATCTATAGGGACCAAAAATTGGCCAAATGAGAAAGAAGACCAGTAAGCTCGCCACTGAGCAATCCGTGCAGGGTTAGTTCCACTACAGGGGGTTTGAAAATGATTCCAGCAGCCCCCTCGGCTCTCTCAGCCCCCTGAGAACACTCACTGCCTGCAGTATCTGTGATTTGCCTTGTGAGGGTTAATCAGTGGGCCTATTATTCAGCAAATTAAAGGCTTGGCTGCCAGAGAGTTCCTTTCAGAAAGGATTAGGGTCTCTGATGAGGCTTTGAAGTAATGGATGGAGCTGTTCTGCTAATGGAGGAGGGCTAAGGACTCCCCAGGCTCCCCAGGCGTCCCAGACTCCCCAGGCAGCTGGTGTGGTGTCTTTATTCAGTCCCTTGCCTAAAAAAGAAAAAAAATATTTTCTCTTGCAAAAATGTGATGCTTGCACAGGGCACAAGGTTGACATCCCAGTAGGTGAGGATGCAGGGCACTTCTTTTTGTCAAAGAGTGTGCAGAAGAAGTGTTTCCTGGATGCTATGGGTGGCAGCGTCCAATGGAAGGACGATCTCTCCAAAAAGCAGCAACAGGAATCACTGGGATCTTAGAATTTATTCTCCTTTAAAAGGTTTTGGCTCGGAAGTTGGGCAGGTGACAGGCACAGTGGTGGTGGTCTGTATCCTCAGAACCACTGAGCAAGGAAGCCAAGAGCCGTGCAAAACCCTGATTTGCATAAAGCATTGACAACTACCTATTATCTGACAAGACTACCCTCCCCACCTCCCGGCTTTTCAGCAGCAGTTAGGCTGTTATGGAAACCAGGCTGGTTCATTTCCCCCAATTTCATGTTTATACCATCCATAATAACCATGGCGTTGGCAATTGGCCAGAGAAATGTCTAGTCCACGTCCATGTTCACCAAAAGAGCACACATTTAAAGAGGAGCGCCCTGTGTGAGTGTTGGTACCACCAGGACCACTGCAGCTGTGGGGCATTATTGCTCTGTTTACTGTGCTCCACCCCCACGCCCCACCCTGCCTCGCTGTGAATCCTGTTCTGACATGCTGGCTGGAGCCTCTGGTGGCAGCATTTGTCATGCTGTTCTCTGACCCCTTTTACAGTGGTCCTTTCCCTCCCACCCCCCAACTCTCTCCTTGGAACTCAGCTGTTCCTTTCTTTGAGCTGCTTTCTACCCATGGGCTAAACTCTTTCAGGAATCTCCCTTTTGTCTTTTGCAATGATCACAATGAGTCTTGGATTCTGCCTTTCCTTGGCTCTATTGATGCTAGCAGTTGAGCGTTGCACTCCATGGATTGAGAACCCAGGGCCTCAAGCCAGGAAAGGCTCACCAATTCTTTACTAGAGAGCCCCAGGTCTTAACCAAGGTGCTCCGTATTGACCATTCAGGAGAATAATTTTACCCGATGGTTCCAGGCATACCCTGGGGTTGGAGAGTGTTGTAAGAAATAGACCTATGAACTATGTGGCCATCCTCAGCCCAGGACTGTTAAATTCAGTACACACTCACTACTCATTTCTGTGGAAAACCAGAAGAGTGTTTGCTTCAGTCTCACGACCAATGTTCATGGTCTCATTATAGTCCTGGGGGGAGCTGGTCTGCTCACAAATCACAGATTATAAGATATATAGAACAGATGTTTCCCCTTTCACATCATCTACTAGGAAGCCCAAGTCAAATGTATGTCCAGCCTTAACAGACCCATTTAGTTGGCATTTTCATTCCCATTTTGCTTACTGAGTTACTCCACTGCTTCATCATCTTTTCCTTGGCTTACATTATTTTTTATGTTGCCTTATTGCATGCTATCTTCATATATTTAAGCACATGCTTTGTACTTACATTATTTCTGGAACAAGATTAAGTACTAAAAATCAGTTGTGGCTCTGCTAGGGAGAAGGTAAAGTAAAGGAACTGCTTTAAAACAGAGTCTGGTGTTTCTCCAAAAGATAAGTCAAAAGTTATCACCCTCTAACCCAGAAAATCCACTCCTAGATATATGCCCAAAAGAAATGAAGACATGCAACAATGTACAAACTGCATAAGGGAATCTTTCTAACAATCTGCAGCTGGCAGCACGTGACTGCATGCCTAGTGCTCGGGAGGTAGAGGCAGAAGGATCACACTTAGAGGCTAGCCTGTGCTATCGTGTGTTAGATGCCAGCCTAGGCTTCATAGTGGGATCCCTTTCTCAAAAATCAACTAAGTAACCAACCACATAAACAACAACATATATTCCTTATACCATTAGTTCATAATTGTTTAAAAGTGGAACTAACCCACAGCCTGTCAGTTGACAAATGAAGAAAGTGTTATAGGGCCGCACGACGGGGGATTATTTTTAGAAAAGGAATGATGATATGTTAACATATGCTGGACTTACAAGGGCTCAGACATAGGATGCGTGGAGGAAACCAGCCGCCTGTATTACACAAATGCTCAGACTGGAAAATCCACAGAGACTGAGAGTACATTAGTGATCTCCTGGGACAGGGGTGATTTAGGAAAATGGAGAGTGACTGAGGATGGATGTAGAGCTTCTTTGTGGGGGAAATGAACATCTAACATCAATTACAGTAATGGCTGTACAACTGTGAACATACTAGAGACCTTTGGATTGTACGTTTCAAATGGTTAAATTGTGTGGTTTATGGGTGTTATGGAGTAATTTTTTGTAGGGCCAGGCATGAAGGCAGAGATAAGGAGATCTCTGTGAGTTCAAGGTTAGCCTAGTCTACATAGGAGTTCCAAGTTAGGTAGGGTTTCACAGTTAGAACTATCTCAAACAGATAAGTCAGAAAAAATATTATAGACAGTGACTAGCAGTTGTACATTCTACAGAGTAGTTTTGGCTGGTTTTCTTACACTTAATTTTTACTTAGTGCCAGGTGTGTGCATTTGACATCAGTGGCTTTTAGAAGGATCTGCCACCGAGTTTGGGCTTGTGACTCTCCATGACATACAAGTTCCCTGTATGCTATTTGGTCTGGTGCCCATGATCCACTAGACAAGCTCAGTGGTGGTTCGGGAGCAGGAGCTGAGTCTGAGGAATAGGGTTGGCCATCCTGTGCTGGCTGTTATGTCTTTCACTTCATGGTCTCCTCCATCCTTGCTATCTTGAATTCTGTGAATGAGAGTAAACAAAGAAGAGTGGCCAAGGAACTCAGCTGCAAAGAGAGAGAAGGAAAGGTAGCAGTGGTCCTGCGTGGCACCAGCTGTGGTTGGATCCCTTGGGAAGAGAAGTAAAAAGAGACCAGGGAGCTGGTAACAGCAAGACCTTGGGGTCCTTTGGGACGGGTTCCTGTGGATAATGAAGGTAGAAGATGGATGATTTTTCTATCTTCACAGAGGTCTAGTTGCTGGTCCATCTGTCAAATTTAAGTTTGCTCAAGAGTCCACTAGTGGCTACTTCTTCTGTGTTGTTAACCAGTCTCCATGCTTCATAACTACAGCCACTGTCTTTCTCTTCTTACATCCTTTGTTCAAGCCACACCCTTCCTAAAAAGAGCCCCATTCTCACCAATGACTGGTTTTCTGCCATGTTGTCAGGTTGTTTCCTAAAACAAAGATCTAGCTGCCATGTCCCTGCTAAACTATCCCAGTTGGGTGTGGCAGAGGCAGAAAGCCTGTAGGTCTTCTGGGTCCTGAAAGCAGTTCCCAGCCAGTATCACTCCCATCTGCCTTGGACTGCAGTGTCCAGATCAACTCCTGACCCTTGCATTTGACATCCATGGCCTCCATGAGGGACTCCTGAACCCTTCACCTGACTATCTGTCCCTTGCACTTCCTCCCAGTGCCTACTCTGTCCTTTAAGAATATCACCTCTCATGTGACACACTTGTACCCCAGCTAGAACTGGGTTTTTGGAAGACCCTAAACTCTTTAGCCTTGAATTACAGTTGCTAACACATCTGTTCTGCTACTTGTTTCCAGATTCCATGAAAGCAAGTGTCTGACCCTAGGCACCTCTGCTTTCAGCACATGGTATAGCATCCTTCATAGTAAACACCTACCACACATGCTTATGAATGCACCATGATGTCAGCCTCACCCACGTCGTCAGCCAATTCATGTGTGTGAGTTGGTACTACCCAGGATGCATGTTTCTTACGGAAGCCCCTGCCCCAATCCTGGGTATTCCTAGGTAGGCCTTGGCAATTGCTGTGCAGCCAGTTTGTTCGTTTATTTTAGGGACTGCTTAAGTGTTAGCCACTCCTTGCCCTCCTATGTAAAATGCATACAAATGAGAATTATGGATTAAAGTCAGGGCAGAGTGGCAAGCAGGATCAAGGGAAAGAATACAATTCAGATGTCCCCGGGCACTTAAGCTTGCACTAAGAAGCCGACCATGACTGTTTGTCAAAATGGAAATTGATTTTTGAATCAAAGAAATGAGCCAGACATTCAAAGACAAGAATTCCCAAAAACTTGAACTTGAAAACACCAAGGAGTTTTGCTTTTGCTGAATAGTCGGATCCCAAAAGTCCCCCTTTCCCTCAAATGTTGAAAATTCTGTTTAAGGACATCTACTATCACCTAGAAAACCTGTCCTCAATAGTAGGAATCACAGGGAAAGCAATGAATTAATTACCCATCTGACTAAGCTCCTTGAGTTAGATTTATATAATACTGAACCCAATTTAGTTAGGTGGGTAATTGATTAGGAGACAGCAGACTTTAAGAACAAAGAAAACTCATGCTATGGACCAATGGTCTCTAGAATTCAGGTGCTACAAATGTGGCCCTAGGGAGATGTAGAGCCTTTTGGGGGCATCAGGCCAGGAGGTCTCCTTTGTCATGAGTGGACTGCTCTCTGCTACTCGGCATCCGTTCTTTGGGGAAATCATTTTGAAAACAGAACAATTTTCATCTTGAACGAACCTTCTCCTGTCTTGATCTCAGATTTCTGTTTAGTCTCATTTCTCCATTCTCAAATATTGTCACAGCAGTGCAGAGTGGACTGTGGACTAAGACACTTAGGGGCATTCTTCCTGCTTATCAATTGTCTTACTCTCAAGCAATGGCTTACAGGACCACTTGGTACAGTGGCTGACCACAGAACCAGCATTTATTGAGTGCTTACTCCGCAGTGAGCAATGTGTAACCATTGCCTCATTTACTCTTTCAACAATTCTGATATGTGTGTGTGTGTGTGTGTGTAAAACAAAAGCTCAGTGAATCTAAGTAAAGCTTACATATCACCACATAGCTCTAAGATTTGTCCTCAATAGCTGACTCAACGCATACCATTGTCCTAATATCTTTAAAAATATGTCATTCTAGGAGAAATAATGGGTTTTGTCACTGAATGTGTCACTTAAATGCATCAACAAACTATTTAGAACGTATTTCACCCTCTGTGGGCAAATGTGCCCAGAAAGGCTGACTGACTATATCATCAATGACTGGGGAAGGGTTGGAATGTTGCAGGTCTAGCTAGGGCCCAGTTGCAAATTATCATTGTTGTTGTTTTCTGTGTAACTCTGGCTGTTCTGTAACTTGCTCTGTAGATCAGGCTGGCCTTGAACTCGGAGATCTACCCATCTCTGTTTCCAGAGTGCTGGGATTAAAGGCAGGTGCTACCACTGCCCAGCTATCTTGGGTTCTTTTACAGTCATCATCTCCCTGTGTGAGTGACCTGGCATCCTTGTGGCCATCAGTGAAACCTTATGGAATGCATTAACTTAATCAACCACTAGGTCTCCTCAGCCCCAAAGCTAATGTCATTGGATAGCCTCTGAGCCCTACAGAAGAGCCTGATCCTCTCTTCGTTGCCCACCTGATGCCTCCCTCAATATATTTTAAAGACATCTTGATTTATGATTTTTCTTAGTTTCATTATTATAAAACATCATGGAACTATTACCATATTGGAACATGGGATTCAGAGAAACGTGAGTCTGTGCTCTGGGCCATGGTCACTCCTAGTTGGCTTCCAGACAAACCATCTTTTCCTTTTCTTTGAGGTGAGAGCTGTGTCTCTTAAAAATGAATTTGACAGCTTCTGGGTGATCTTGTCCTGACTCTCATGTTTTCTATAATCTCCCTCTGGTGGAGTTAGCTACCACATCTCACTCCAGTGCTCCTCATCTCCCTGGGCTGGGGAAGCAAATCTTTCTCTAATTTTCACCTTAAGTAAAGACCTCTAAAGGAAGCCATGGTTGGCATCTGATCTGGTCAAGTCTGGGGGATCTCTTGCCAATCCCTGCCATTGCAAAGACCCAAGAGGCTTTGGTGAGGGAGCTGCAGGAGACCTTAGCTGTATGAAACAATAGTGTTGACAGCTGCTCCACTGTCCCCTGAGAGAACAGTCCCAGGATCCAGTACTCCAAGGATGACTGCGCCCTCTCTAGCCCTTTGAACTGGAGGTTGGTATTTGAAAACAGACTAAGAACCTCATGTGTTGGTTGCTATGGTGATGAAATGAGGTAATGGCTTGTGATTTTTGATACCCTGACTCCATCGCATGAGGTGATGACTCAGACAGTAAAGAGCTTGCTGTGCAAGCAGAAAAGTTTAAATTCGTGTTCCCAGCATCTGTGTAAAACTGGGCACATGATACTACGTTCCTATAATCCAAGTGCTGGAGTCATGGAGACAAAAGAACCTCTAGGCCTTGTCGGCCCTTTGGTCAGCCTAGCTGAATAGATGAGTTTCAGATTTGGTGGGTTTGAGAGAGCATCTAAGGAAGATGCTTGACATTGACCCCCACGTGCACACACAAGCATGTGTATTTGCACACAGATATGCACATATGTACACACACAGCCACATAGCCTGTAGACTACACAGAAAAAAATGTCAGTGTAATTGCAAAATGCCTTTCATAAAAACCCAACTAAGGTAGTAAGAAACATGGCAGCTAAGGACCTGCCCTGACTTACTTACAGGTTACTGCCCTGAAAATGACCTAAGCCCTAGGATACACAAATTGAGAGATATTTGGGTGAGGGAGATAGTTCAGTGAGTAGAGATATTTGTTGTATGAGCCTGGAGGCCTGCGTTCAGTCCTTTTCTGGAACCCAAATAGGACACACACACTAATAATAATAAATAGTAAATTGAATAAATAACTTTTTTTTAGCTCTTCCTTGGCTGTCACTACATCCAGCAGAAGAAGGCATGCTTGTAATGATACATCCATCACAGAAGGTGGCAGTGTCATCAGCAATAGTGAAGCAGTCACCTCCCTCAGCAGGCCTTTCTATGGCTTTTTTTTTGGACACACTTCTGTTTACTCCTAATCAGCACCCCACCCTGCTGCTTGGCCGGCCTGCGATGATAAGTGGGCTTGTTACTCACATAACATTTCCAGATGGCTCCTCAGGCCTCTCCCAGACTGATTCTGTCTGTTATCTGCCTATGATACTCTCTCCCATCGAGGGAGGGGGCAGCCTATCCTTAGACAAATGGTGCTTGAGGATCTAACTTTTGTTTGCACATCTCCTGAGTGAAGAACACAGCCAGCTCTTAGTCTGGGTTTTTTCTAACTATTTAAATTGCTAAAGACTCAGAGACAGAGGCAGATGGAGGGGTCTCTGCATTGCTGGGTTTTACTCCAGCTACATCTCGGGGTGGAATGTGTCTCCATGCTTTTGTGAGGTCTCTACTCCCGAGGACCCTTTCTGTGAAAGAATTGTCTCCAAGCACAATGCATAGTCGTCATCTCTGGAGGATCCCACCCTGTGTGCCCTAGACTTGAAGGTTTGGCTTCAGATCACCCTGTATGTTTCCTTTCCTTACCTTCCTACCTTGCTTGAGTCATCTGTAGAGGAGGAAAGTTGATCTTCATCCCTCAGTCTTGCCATTGAGGCAATGGAATGTTGTTTTTTCTTTTTAATTCCACAACCTCTTCTTGGTCTGGTGCTAACTGCTTTGCCTACTTGTTTCTCTTTCTACCTCATCACTCCCCAGCCAGGGACCTCAGGCAAGATGACAACTTCCCACAATGCTCTGCTGTCTTAGTATTCTCTTGGTGTGAAGAGATGCCATGACCAAGGCAACTTTTTTATAAGAGTTTTAATTTGCTTACAGTTTCAGGGAGTTCATTTGTTATCATCATGGTGGGGGACACGGTAGCATGCAGGCAAGCATGGTGCTGGAGAAGTAGCAGGGAGTTCTACATCTCAATCCCTAGGTAGCAGGAAGAGAGAGAGACACTGGGCCTGCTATGGACTCTTAAAACCTCAAAGCCCTCCTTCAGTGAGGTTCTTCCTCCGACAAGGCCACACCTTTAATCCTTCTCAGATAGTGCTACTTCCTGGTGCCTAAGCATTTAATATAGGAGCCAAGGGACCATTCTTATGCAAACCATTGCATCTGCCCTTCCTATCTCCTAACTTCTGTACAGACTCTATTCTCATTACAGATTTGCTTCAGAGGAGATTACTCCTTCCCTTCCTCTCCCCTCCCCTCCTAAATCTGAAGCACCCCTCCTGCCTTCTCAGAGTTTTTATACTTTAGCAAACACTTCCACTCAGATTGATATCTGTGCAGCTGACTGGCTGAGTTTTGCAGCTATGTACTTCATTTACTTGGCTCACCCCTTCACCCCAGGCATGAAATTAGCATGTCTTTCCAGGTCTCAACAGTAGAACCTCAACACATCAATGCAATGTGTACTCTAGCACACAGAAAGGGGGTTGTTCACTAAATTCATATAAGCAGTAAGCAATGCCATTTCCCCCCTCCAACCCTCCTTCAGAGACATTAGTCACTTTGGAAAAATGCCTATTGCTGTCAGTCTTGTTTTCCAGAATGGAAATTTTCTTCCAAGTTAGAGCACCATGTGCTCTGCTGCTTAGCCTGTAATTACCATATCCTCAGGAGGATTTTCTCCTCTTGCCAGTCAGGCCTCTGTGTGACGGTGATAGGAGCCTCACAGCATTAAAGTGAATCACAGGGCACGGAAATGTTTGGTCAGATCAACAGCTGTTGGATGTCCTGTATCAAGCCTTAAGAAAGCAGCAGACAGTATGAGAGACAAAATATAGACAAAGACATGAGAGGAGATGAAAATCAATTATGGGTTTTGGCCCCACTGTGTGGGAGAGGATTGCCTTCCTCTTGTTTTTTCTTTTTACCCAAGCTCATTAGTATTTTTAGTTCTTGCTTTTTCAGCTGTGCTATATCAAGTGGGTTTATTCATGGGTAAATCTTGATTGTTGGTAAATGGTTCCCCTGTTCAGGCATCTGGGAGTTTGGTTCTGAAATGTCAGGTTACAGGGACAGACAGTGCAGCTGCATCCCCAGGACATCACACACACACAACTGCCATGCCTGCCCTCCCAGTGTCAGAGCCCAACATGGTATCTTGCTTTTTGCAAATACCAGCAACAGCCCGCATTTAATGTAGGACCACAGATGAATTCCGAGAATTAATCTTCAGCGAAGAAAACATGATGGAAAGAAGTAGAATTTCAAATCAGGTCCTGAATTGATTTCCTTCAAGGCTGCAGCTTGCTCCATTTTTCTTCTGGTGGGTTTTCCTATCATATTCAAACTGTCTACTGTGGCCTTGTAAATCTGGGACCTCTTACTGTTCAGGCTATAAATACAATTTTATTATACTTTGCTTTGGGTCCCTCACCACAGAAAAAAAACACATCTAAACCTACTTTCTAAAAAGGAGATTAAAAGAGCACAGCAGTAGAAGATTTTACCTGGGATTTAGTTTCCCTAAAGTCAGTCCGTGTTCAATCTTATTTTTTCCTTAAGTAAAAGATTCTGAGAAGAACTGACTGGGGCCAAGCATTGTCCCAGTTTGAGAAAATGTCTTCTATGGAAGCAATAGCTTATGAATATCTCAGGTACAGTGACAATTAGGGACTTGTGGCTATTGCCTTGGTCTTCTCTGGGGAGGACTCACCTCTGTTCTCATTCTAAAAACACAGCACTATAAGAGCTTACAAAAGAACTTCCAAGATCGCATCTGTGGTGTGTGGCCCACTGACAGCAGGAAAACAGGAAAGAAAAGAAGAAAAAAAGTCTATGGTCAAGTAAGCTTGGAAACATTAACTCCAACAAAATTAAGTAATTTTTTAAAATCTCAATGCTTATTTAAAAATAAAACAAAACAAACCAACCAACCAAACAAAAAACAACTTTAACATTGACTGCACTTCCAGAAGTTCTCAGTTCAATTCCCAGCACCCACATGGTGGCTCACAACCATCTGTAATGGGATCTGGTGCCCTCTTCTGGTGTGTCTGAAGACAGCTACAGTGTACTCACATACATAAAATAAACAAACCAACTTTAATGTATTCAAACACATCATGAAAACCCAAACATACTTGTTTTAGAGCATCACCAGTGTTTCCCAAACTTTGTTTACCAGGAAGCCGTTTCTTTTTCTTCTTTCAGTCTCTCCCCTTGGCCCCTTAACAGAATACCATGCATGGCTAGCACTTTACCCAGCGTTCCTCACACTGGCTGGTGTTCATGTCCCCGTCAGAGATCTGCGCATTTCATATCCTTTTGTAAACCCTGCCTGGCCGGGGAAAATATTCTGCAACTGGACATTGTAATCCTTGGCTTAACAAATAATCTTGACATGAGTAAGTATATTCAATTTTTTTAGTTTCTCGAGTTTGCCCTCCAAGTCTGTGGAGAACTCTCCTGTGAGACGTACACAGAGGCTGTGTGGGGCTCCCGCCCACTCTGTTAGTCAGTTTCGTCTTCATTCACTAACCGTCTGTTTGAAAATGATGAGCTGAAATCTTGATCTTGAAGAGTAGGACATCACTCTTCAAAGTCTTCAACAATAATGATTATTCCTTGGTTAGAGGTGGTAAAGGGATGAAGGGCAATAGTTGCCCTTAGGTGTGAAATGACTATTAATGTTCTATACATATTAATTAATGCTGGAAATTAATACGGCGGCAGTTATTCCTTAACCAGCTAGTTCCCCAAATAACTACCCAGAGACCTTTTAATATTTCAAAGCTTAGGCCTTAGCTGGGCAGATGGTCAACTGGCTCATCTAAGTTAACTTGACCATCTGGCCACATGGCTAGCTATACCTTTCAGGCCCATAGTCATATTCTCTCATATCTCCTGGATAAAGGACCTTGCTCTTCTTCCCAGAGTTCCTTTCTCTCTCGCAGAAAGTCCCACCTTCTACTTCCTGCTAGCTAATTGGCCAGCAGACTTTTATTATAGCCAATCAGAGAAGGCCTTAGGTAGGTGAGGAAGGACAGAGACACAACTTCACATAGTATGCCTCAACACTTAGGTGTTTAAAAGTGGCAGCTTGCAAGGTGAAAGTATTCTGACTATACTTCTTATCTAGTGCTGAATGTTGTACTAATTGCTCTGTTTTCTCCTATTTAGAAACACCTTCTGCCTCTTCACCATCAACCTAGCTCATTCTAGTTCCCTCAAGCAGCCTGGTTTAGGTCTTGCCAGCTCCAGAAAGTCCTCCTTGACTAGAGGTTTCTAACAATACAGCCCCTGACTATATTACACGGCACACCGTGGCTTGCCATTTTTAACAATACAGAGTAGAAAGGGTTCTTCTGTGGGAGTAGGCCCAGGGCCTCATCACTGATGAGCCAACCTCAGGTTCTTCACATTGGAAAATAGGATAAAAAAAATCTCTTTCAGGTGTCATGGTGCACACCTGTAGTCTTTGTATTCTGGAAGGTAAGGTTGGAAGGTTGAGAGCTTTGAGGCTTGGGCTATATCATTGACTTAAAAACAAACAAAACAAACAAGCACAAGCAAGCAAACCCAAAGAAAAGAAAATGGGGCTTGAGACAATGGTTCATTTAGTGAAGTTCCTGTTTGAAAGGCATGAGGACCCAAGTTCGAATCTCCAGCATAGTATAAAAGTGGGTACACAGTAAACATCCAGTGCTGGATCAGTGGTAGGATAGGGAAAGTTGGAACCTGTTTAGCTAGTCAGTGAGCTCCAGGTTCACTGAAAGACCTGTCTCAAAAAATAATATGAAGAGCAACTGAAGAAGGCCCCTAAGGTTGACCTCTGATCTCCATATTCACACCTATGTGCACACATGAACACGCACACATACACACACACATGAATAACAAATCATGATCCTTATGGTTCTGAAACCCTGTATTTCTATGTTTTGTTCTTTTGTGACAGAGTCTCATGTAGACCAAGCTGACCCGGAAGTGAATGTCATTCTGAAAATGACCTTGAACTTCTAATCCTCTTGTTCACCTCCCAAGTGCCGGGATGACAGGCATGCAGGGCTTTGACCAGTGTTGTTTTCCTGTTATTTGTTTTCTCCCTAGGTACATAAGCAAACACCAGCTTTCATGGTTTTCTGTTTCTCTGGTCCTCCCGTCTTTCCAATTAAATTTATTATAGATGCTTGAGGATAAATATCATAATTGTTCAAGCATTAGTGTATTTCATCTAATTCTGGTGCAGCATAATAAATGTTTGCTGAGTAAATGGAATGAGATGATGCCCTGTTATCTAGTAGACAGAGCCTTTGCATCTGTGTGTCAATATCATAACAATTCCCTTTCAGACTTGTGTGTTGCCCCCATGAGAACAAGATGTGGAGGGGTGTTTACGAAGTAAGGCTATGTTCTCAAGGTCTTCTTGTCCTTCTCCTAAAAATCCTCCCTGTGCAGCTGGAGGTGGCATCCTGCCGTTTAGCATTCCTCTCAGGCACACTCAGCTTCTTTCCTGTTGATCCGGTGGTGTACAGTTCCACCCGTTCCAGTCTTACTGAGAAGACTAACTCATCATCGTCCCGGGTGTTGCACCCACCACCATCACAGGAACAGATTCATGTGTTTCAGTCTTCCTCATCTGATCCTCTCTCTTTGATATTCATGCACTTTCTCTTACCCACTCTGATCTAAAGCAAGACCCTCTCCAATACAGCAGATAATCTTGTCACTTGTTAGAAGCCTTCCTTTGCCAGTAGATGCTAACATCGTGTGAAAGACAGACATCCTACCTTCAACTGCCTCCCATTCCACTAGGGACATGCTTTCTAAGGCTACCCAAAAAAATGATTTCAGGCCTCTTCTGACAGCCTTCCCTGAACGTCTGTCTTCAGGAGGAAGGTTAGAGGTACACTCTGCTCGGTGCCTATTTCATGTGCTGTGAAGTTTTTCAGGCTGTCACTTAGCCTACATTTGGCTTTGCCCCTGAGTCTGTGTGTTGAAGCCTTGGTAACAGTTACCTGGCAAGGAAAGCATCCCTATTTTATCATTTCTTTTCTTCCTCTTAAAAAAACAACAAACAAACAAAAATGTATTGTGTGTGGTGTGTGAATGCTTGTGTGTATGTGTGTCTCTGTGTGTTTATGTGTGTGTGAAGTGCTGGCCAAGGCCAAAAGAGGATGTTGGATCCCCTGGAGCTCAGGTTATAGGCAGTGGTGAACCATCGGATGTGCATGCTGGAATCAGAACTTGGGTCCTCTGTAAGACAGTAAACGGTGACCTTTTGGGTGGATCCTGGACTTAGCATCATATCCCATTCCCTCTGAGGATCCAGGTCTATCTGACTTCATTAGCCCTCAAGGGACACATTAGCCCCCAAGGGACACATGGCTATTTTATTCTAGGGGTTTTTATGGTCCACACTTAAGTCCGGAGGGAAGAATATCGCCAGGATTACCAAGCAGATAGCCCTCTTGAGTTCCTTCTTTTCTAGGCAAACAGTGACTCAAATGTGTTTTCCTTTGATAATCACACAGACACATGAATATACATGGAATCCAGGGAAGATTGATCATGGGAAGACAACAGCAGTCTTTTGTGAGCCTGGTTTTGTATTGTTGCTAGGAAAAATTATAGGCTCTACAAACCACCCGGGACCTATAAAAGTCAAATGATTGATTTCTCCCCATGGCAAGGTGGAGGTGGTATTTATAGTCTTGTAGGCATCAGTTTGGAGACATTCTAGGTGCTGTTGGCTTTTCTAGCTGCAAGCTCCGGTTCTAGGAGCCCCCAAGGCATCTGCCAATGGACTGACAGGGGAACAGGAATGTTACTGAATATCCTTCAGGACTAGAAGGTGAGGGGAAGTGTTTTGAAGTGAAAATTGCAAAGCTAAATGCTCCTTGTGAATCTGACAACTGGGGATTGCTGTGAAGAATTGGGCTTAAACGCTCTGTCAAAGGTGCTCAGAGGCCGCTAAACTTCCTACTGCTTGCCAAGGCTTTGGGTTGGTGCTGGCATGCCACTGTGGGAAAAACCACAGCCGGTGACATGGAGTGGGCAGAAGGGCATTCTGTGTTTATACCGAGTCTCCTGTGTTAGCTTGAGACTGAAAGATGTTGCAACTTCCTCCTCTGATGCAGGGAAGCTACTCAGGATAGAGAGGTGATGGTGGTTGGAGCGGTTTTCATCAGATCCCATTTCACTAGAGATTTCTGTGTGTCAGAGGATGCAGCAACATGCACTGAGTCGTTGTTTTCTTTAGATAGGTCACTGAGTCCAAGTGAGAAAGCCGTTCCGCCAGGGTGGCTCTAACCAATCTACTGCAGAGGGGTTCAAACAGAACCTGACTTCTACCGTTTTGCACGGGCTTTCTGTTCCCGCTTTGCATGATTCCATCACAGTTCGACAGAATTATGTGTCAGTCACTTTCAGTTCTGAGGCCTCTCTGTCCTCTCAGAAAACATTAGAAACCAGTGGCCTCCTTCTCTGTTGCTTGCAGGTTTGTTTCCTTCTTTGCAAGTTTCTAAATGGCCTCAGCCCTCCCACTCCACCAAATAAGAACATCTCCTATAAAAGAATAGAGGCAATATGCCTTAATTCTATAGACTTAATTCTATATGCCTTCTCTTAAAAATGCTTTTGTAAGCTGTCTACTTTTCCAATGTTTCAAATAGTTCACAGTAAATTGAGGGTAAAAAGGTGAGTTTTTAATATTTACTTACAACAGTCTCAAGTAGATTTCTGATGTTTTAACTAATTCCATTCATTGAATTTTTCTACTTTCTGATACATATTTCACAGGGCTAGTGATCAAGTTTATCACCAAGCCGTCTTGCCTCCTCTCTCCTATATTATATTCCTAGGGAAAGAGAATGTCTAATGTTACACTTTAGAATTATTTGTTGTTTTTGCAAACAGGTGTCTTATTAAAGATTTTGAAAAGCGGCCTTCGGTCACCCATCTCTTGGATCACCCATTCATTAAAGGAGCTCAAGACAAGGTTTTGTTTCTGCAAAGACAGCTGGCCAAGATGCTCCAAGACCAGAAGCATCGAAACCCTGTTGCTAAAACCAGGTATGGTTCTCTGTGTCACTCTGACTTCTTCCTCTGGGTATTTATAAGGAGGATGTGGCTGTGCTTGGGTTTGCCCCACATTTTAATTGGTAACAACCACATCCTTGCATTTTTCAGAGTTTCATTTGTGTGACTTTAATTAAGCATGTCCCAAGGATGGACTGCGGATTCAGAAACAAACTGCCTATTTGGATTCCTGTGACCGATTTCTCTCAAATGACTGAAATCTCACTGTCTTTATGTTCAGTTGTTAGTAACTGCAAGCTGGACAGTGGTGGCCCATACCTTTAATCCCAGCACTCAGGAGGCAAACTGAGGCAGAGGCAGAGGCAGGCAGATCTCTGTGAGTTCTAGGCCAGCTTGGTCTACAGGACAGCCAGGCTACTCAGAGAAACCCTGTCTCAAAAACCCAAATAAATAAAAAATAAAATAAAATAAAATAAAATAAAATAAAATAAAATAAAATAAAATAAAATAAAAATAAAATGTAACTGCAAAACACTCATGGCTCAGATTATGTGAAAAGTCTTTAACTGGCTATTGCACAGTGGGGACCTAACATGGATTCTACGAACAGGCTGTGGAAAGAGTATGTGTTAAATGCCAGAGATTGTTTCTTCGATGGGCTCTGAGCCGGTTCTCTACAGAATCTGTAGACTTATCTTAGTTTTATTTTTCACATATTTTGTGTAGCTAAAGCAGCCGGGCTTCTACATGCTCTACCCTTCTCCCCTACTTTCTAAAGGGCACATGGTTTTTTAAAGATGTTTATTTTTAGGATGTGGGAGCAAGTCTTTAAAACTCTTTTTTGTGTGAATCTCTAAGAAACAGATCTTTGATTTCTGTCCAGAGGGTGGCAGAGTTTCTCTTTAAGGAAAACAGAATTTAATTGCAAACGAAGCTCCCCTACTCAGCAATTACTTGGTTTTTATAATTCTGGCCAGAATGCAGATAAGCACCAGTCCAGTATTATTAAAAGAACATTCAGAATACCGGAGATGAAGAAAATAACACAGAGTAAGTCGGTTCCGGAGATCTCCCTGTATTGTGCAGAAATCCCTTTTACAAACCAGAAAGCCAAAGCCAGGCTTGCCAGAGATGGAATTTCAAGGTGACTGTGTTGTGCTGATTTTCTCTGTTGTCACAGGTTTCTGCTTAGGATGATGCAAAGCAAATATTTTCCTATTGGTTCTTCCTGCCATGGCTATTTCTGTGCCTGTGGCTAGCTGACAAGGCAGAGAGACCCATGCTTATGACTTGGTGCCTTTTGAAGCAGTAGGAACTTGTGCTTAAGGCCAGGGAAACCAAAATCCCACTTTCCTTTAGTTTCTGTACATCAGTCTGCTCCACACATTCACACACACTACCAAAATGAGGACGAGATACAAACACCCTGAAACCCGGGCCCTTAAGCATTTAAATCAAACCCAGTTTCTCCATCTCTGTTAGATCAGAGAGCTGTTATTCGGTGGCTTCTAAGACAGTTCTCAGACTTACCAACCACCATACTTCTGCCCATTTTTGCCTGTGTAGTTCTCCATTCCCATGTTAAACACCCATTTCCCCTTAGAAAACCATGACGCTGTTCACGTACAAGCACTTGCACTAATTACTCTTTGCCAATTCTTTTGATGTTAGACGCCTGGTAGGTGGCAAAGGCTTCTCGAAGGGCCTTTGTAATCTCCGGTTTCATTCTGTACTTCATGTTCCTTTGAACAGTCATTACAAAAAAATACAACCTCACAAATACATATCAAAACGTTGAACAGCCCCTTCCTTAGGAGGTCAGAAATAAATTCCAAAGGGAATACAGTGTAATTGACACTTGCTCTTAGCAGCTTTAGCAAGGTGCTGGCTATATATATAGAGATGTTTTCTGAACCCACCAGGAAAAGCTCTCAGCTGTCCTTTGCACCTGGCTAGCCAATCTATCTAAAGCTATGAGTTTCCAGTGAAGGTGAAGAAAGCAGAGACTAACAGAGGTGAGAGCAGGGATGGATGGGAAAATAGCCCCCTCATTTCTTCCCAACAATGTTCACACACCAGGCAGGGCAAACCAACGATTAAAACCATGGGCTCTGCCAGATTTGGGTCTGAAGAAGGTATTTAACTGTTTATTCTTCTGAACTTCCTTCTATAAGATGAGGGTTGTTTTGACTGTGGATTGAATCTACACATAAAAGATTAGGATGGCTCTGCCTACAGTGTTAACCTTCAATAAATGTGAGTAATAGAAGAATATCTGCTCATAGTCTGTTTAGAGTCTGACACTTCTTTTTAACACTACGGTCTTAGATACGATTTCTTTTGCTCTGATGAAACACTATAACCCAAACCAACTTGGGGAGGAAAGGGTTTCTTTCACTAACTCCTCATTAGCACTGTTAATTACCAAAGGCACTAGAGGCAGGAACTCAAACAGGGCAGGAACCTGGAGGCAGGAGCTGATGCAGGGGTTATGGAGGGGTGTTGCTTACTGGCTTGCTCCTCATGGCTTGCTCAGTCTCCTTCCTCATAGTACCTCAAACCACCAACTCATGGGTGACACCACTCCCAATAGCCTGGCCCCTCCCATATCAATCACTAATTAAGAAAATACCCTCCAGACTTGCCTACAGCCCAATTCTATGGAGGCATTTTATCAATTGAGACTCCCTCCTCTCAGATGACTCTAGCTTATGACCAATTGACATAAAACTAGCCAACACAACTACCTTTCTTTTCCCCTTCATCTGTGAAAATCCATCTCCTTAATTATCAGAGAAGATCATGAAAATAAAACAATACGGAGGCACCAAAGGTTAAAAGCATTGATTTCTATCTCTTTCTCAAAATCAAATTTATTCATTTATTCTCTGTAGAAACATTTACTTACAAATGTAGGTGTCAAGCTCTAAACAGAGCAGAGCAACTGCAAAGGCAAACCAGATCTGGTTCTTGATAAAATGCTAATAGTCTTTGTATTGCACAAATAAGAAGCAGATAAGACAGTGGTTCTCAACCTGTGGGTCACGACCCCTTTGACAACTTGCTATTTCCAAAAATATTTCCATTATGATTCTTAACAATAGCAAAATTATGAAGTAGCAATTAAAATAATGCTATGGTTGGGGTCACAACAACATGAGCTGTATTAAAGGGTCATAGCATTAGGAAGATAGAGAAGCACTGAGACAAGAACAGAAGTCTCTAGAGAAGGAGAGGCTGTAGTGGGCCTGGCCCCAACCCTGGCAAAGGGCACCTGGCTTTGGGATGCCTGAGAATGACGAGGAAGTGGCTGAGCTAGGATTTAAACCTGGCCTAGCCTGTGGTTTCTCATTTCCCTGCCTGTTATATAACCGTCATTGTAGAAAAATGAGTGGATGTTTATCATCTCAGCTCCAGTATTCTTGTTTCTTCTGTCTTGTTTGGAAAATCATAACTGGTAGGGTGATGGACTTTGAGTATGATCCTGAAGATCAAACAGAAGATAGATGAGAGGGAAGTTATTGAGAGAGGGGGCAAAAAGAAAACACTGGCAGGGGCACCTGAGCTGGAGAGAGAGTGGGGAGACATGTGTGTTAGCAGGCAGCCTTGGAGCTTTGTGGGCTAGGAGGGAGGGAGACAGAAAGGAAAGTCAGGTCCATGGGCCTAAAGACATCTATCTTGTGTCTTAGGCAGAAAGGAGCCACTGAAGAGTTCCAGGGGAGGCCTGTGTTCTAGATTGTTCTGATGGTAGAGTGGAGAATAGAATGAGGTGGAACAAGACTAGAGACAGATGGTGACCCATCTCAATAGTATACCACTACTTCTGCATAGGTGTCTCCATAGGACCATGTAGACTGAATCTAAAGCTGAATCTATATGGATACAGATCTGGGTGTTTGTACAGAGGATTGCATCAAGCTCTGGCTTTCCACAAAGCTGCTTCACGCAGAAGAGCTAGAGTTTAGACCCACAAGAGCTAAGATGGGCCTCACAACTCAAGCCCTCCTCCAAGCATGGTGCATTTTCTGCTGCACTGTGACCAATTCTCCATGATGCCCAGCCTTGCTTCTATACTCTTGAGTGTCCATCCTATCTGTCCATCAAAACTGAGATGACCACTTATCCACAGAGTTGTAGCCCAGTACCATCTTCTACCTCTCCACTGTGAGGGGATTGGGGAGGGATTATGGATCTTCCTGTTCCCTTCTGCCTTCCCAGCCTTTATTTTCCATAACCAATCTCCCCATTGTGCCGGTCACACCCGCCTTCTATATCTTTACCTGTTTTTCTTTACTTCTTGCCTTGTTACCTGTTACTAGTCAATGACTTTCCCATCCTTTCCCATCTCTCATCAATCACTTTGTTAATTCTCCTATTCTTACTTCTTGTTCCTCAACTAGTTACCCCTGCAAAAACCTTCACTCTATTGCACTGATGCTGTCCATAAACAAGAGCAGTGATAACACATACAAACGTTAGAAGATGCTGAAGCCATGGTATCATCAGGACTTAGTGATGGGTTGGTTGGCTAGAGAAAGAAAGAAGTGCATCATGACCTATCCGAAATGAGCTCCCAGCCCTGACTCACACTAAAATCAAAGAGAAATTACAAGACACTAAGAGATAGCAGTCAAAGGACCACTCTATTTCCCTATCTTATCAAATGTAATGCCAAGATAACATACAGGTTATCTTTCGAAGCTTCCAGCTTCCTTCCTTAAGTTGCATTTTCAATGGTCCAAATAGTCCTAGACTCATTGTCAGAGTCCTGAGAGGCTTCATCCAGCAGCAGATGGAAACAGATGCAGAAACTTACAGCCAAATATCAGGCAGAGCTCAGGGAGTCTTGTGCAAGAGTGAAGGATAGAGTTGGGTGACCCAGAGAGGTCAATGACACCCTACAGAGTCAACTAACCTGACCCATGGGAGCTTACAGAAACTGAATCACCAACCAAAGAGTGTGCAGTGGCTAGACCTAGGCTTCCAACACATTCATAGCAGATATACAGCTTGATCTTCATGTGGGTCCCCTAATAATTGGAGTTGAGACTGTCTCTGACTCTGTTGCCAGCCATTGGATCCCTTTCTCCTAGCTGGATTGCCCGGCTGGGCTGCAATGGGAGGGGATGCACTTAGTCCTATTGAGACTGGATGTTCCAGGGTGGAGCAGTACCCAGGTGGGCTTCTCTTTCTGAGGAGAAGAGGAGAGGATAATAGAGAGAGGGATTTGTAAGGGTAGGACTGAGAGGAAAGAGGGGACATCAGGCCACAATCAGGATATAAAGTGAATAAATAAATAAATAAATAAATAAATAAATAACTTTGTAAAATGATGGGGAAGGCATGAAAAGGTGAAGAGGGAGGATTATGTGTAGAGGAGACATTAAAGATAGAAGAGAGAGTTATAGAGGAACAAGAGAAATGGACCAATGGTCTAAGATAAGGTTGGTTGGTCTTAGAATGAACCTCAATGCTAAAAAGACACATACAGGTGAGATGAGAATATTCTGAAAATCTGAAGGGAAAAGGAGATACTGTGAGAAAACTCATGCTGAATGGCTTTTAGTTTTCCAAAAACTACGAAGGCATCAGGGTGGGCAGTGTCATTCAGCTCCAGGGAGATGCTTATCCTTTGGAAGTGTCACTATGAGGAATATGACAAAGTCATTCAGATACAGCTATGATTTTCGGAAGTACAGAAGACTCGGGTATAGAGTGACCGATGGATACTCCACTGTTGTAAAGTGGTTAGGAGAGACATGGAGAACCACAGCACAGCACTAAAGGCTCCCAGCAAGTGGGCTGTCTCCACCTTTGCCATCTGTAGGCTCTAGTCACTCTGGACCACTAAGTATAGGACAGGGAAAGCAGATGTGGAGGTCTGATGGTGGCTTAGTAACTCAGAGGCTGAGTCTAGTGAGGGGGCTGGTTGTTGGCACGAAGAAGAAACACAGGTTCAGCAGAGTATAGAGAACAAAGGGAGGGAGGGACTGAGCTCCTGGGAGCTTTGGAGAGGAACTTAGAAACAAGACAGAGCTGTGCTCATGGAAAACTTCAGTGCGATAGAAATTCACATTTTTTTTTTTTAACTTATTGGAAGTTGAGGAGCCCTCAGGTAAGAGTAAGAGGAGGTAACAGACGGAGGAGAAAGCAGAAGGAGTCAGGTACTGAGGAGGAGAAGGAGGAGGAGGAAAGGGATGTGTGAATGAGCATAGGGGAGAATGGTAAGGCACAGCAGAGGTAGGGAAGGCAGAGCTGAGCAGAAGGAGCTTCACTCCCTGCCACTGGGATCAAGTGGTGTCAAGTTTAGCCTCAGGCTGACACAGCTATGTTCTCTGGCAGCAGCCTCCTTCTCTCCTGGTTGAGTCTGTAATTCTTACAGTTATGGGGAAATGACAGGCACCCTACTGAGAAGCTGTCTGGGAACCTGTAATCCTCTCTTCCCAATCCCAGAGACCCTAAGCATTCAGGGATTAAAGATAACACATTCTGTATGATGGACACTCATTAACTAAAGGACCAAACTTGTGTCCCCTCCCCTACTTCTCAGGTATTCACCCGACTATGAGCCGGCACTATGGGCTACTCATCGGTTATATATGATATGGGGCCTTCTCTGAAACCTAAATAAAGAGACTCCTACTTTGCATTGTGGGCCTGAATTCTTCTCAGAGCCCCTAACAGGATGTCTGCATGCGGTGTTACCAACTCTAGTAAATCCAAAAGGACAATCTGCCTCAGTATCCTTCTTGAATACCAACAATCCCCAAAATCCTTAACAGGTAGACAGTAGTACTATGTCAAGTTTCCATGGGGAGGTGGCCATCTTGGCTATAAGCAGTTAGGACCAGCGTTCAAATTCGTTGGAGAAAGGTTAGGCATGGGGGGTGCATTAGGGGGTCGTGGTTACAATTGGTTATAGTGCAGCAGTAGGTGCACCTTGTCTGGAGAAGGGCTTGAGATGTGAGGTCCGTCTTAGCCCTCATGGGTGTAGCTCTTCTGAATGCAGCTATGGAAAACCAGAGCTTGAGGCAACATTTTTTCACTTATATACCTGGATCTCTACCCACTTAGCTTTAGGATTCTGTCTGTGCAGTCCTACAGGGATCCGTAGGCAGGAGGAACACTGTGTTATTGAGATTGTTATGTTATTGGTCATTATCATTCCATGACGTTGATAATCACACATACATATATAGCTTGAACTTAAATTTTCCCAATAACTCATGGTTTGGCCATATCGTATGTCTGATTTAGGCACAACACCTACAAATCTAAGATGTGTACTCTCTTAAAAGAGGTACAAATTTCTCAGCATTTGTAGATAACAATTTAAGGCTACAGTGTCTCTTAACTTGTCGGAGGAGCTTTTAAACTATTTAACTTTTTGACGACACCAGCCCCCATTTCCCTGACCTTCAAACTGTCTTCTTTCCCAAACCCATTTACAAATCCATGTATTTATTGCTGTCACCCCGGTATGTGGCCTAGCCGTTAAAGGTCAGAGCGGGTAGACTTGAAACCATGCTTTTATCACTCGGAAAGAGTCATTAGGAGAGAGGATCACGGTCCGGAATGTGGTGGAGGCAGGGAAGGCCCTGGGTGGCTGCACTATGGCCATGAACTCAGCTGTGAGCCTCAGGAAAATGACAAGTTCTAGTGTGTCCTGCCCCTGCAGGTGGCTAGGGCCTGCTGAGATGACAAATGCTGGATCATAAGAGGCCAAAGGTCTACTCTAAGTATTATTTGCTAGGAGAATTTAGAAACAGCTATTTTTTTTCTCCTGTTATGCTTAATGGCTTTTGGATTCTGCCCTTGTGCTTTGCCTGAGGCCGATTAAAACAATGACTTGAGTTGTTCGGATTTCCTTTCAACCTGCAGTGGTGACCTTTAAAAACAGATTTCTCACTGCTCACCTGCCAGGCTTTCCCCAGGCAGCCTTGCTCTCTCCCCTGCTCTTCTACTTGCAGACATGTGTGGGCATATATACACTCTGTGTGTCCTACACACACCGTGGGCTCCTGGCGCTCCTGTAAATGAAGACCTTCTGAGTGATCACATAAAGTGCTAAGGATCTTGCCCACATTGGAAGTTAAATGTCCTCCTATCTCCCCAACAGAGAAGGAGTAAATCTGTACCTTGATATAATTAGTATCACTTCTCCCCATGCCCCACACCCCACATCCCCACTCCCACACCCCTACACTCACACCCCAACCCCATCCCCCACTCCACCCTACCCCACACACCCACCCTACCTCCCATACCCCGACACCTCATACCTCCACACCCCAACACTCCATCCCCCCACCTAACACCCCCACTCCACCCCACCCCACACCCACACTCCACACCCCACATCCCGTATCATGCCTCACTGTGTGAACAAACCAATATTTAAATTTCTGCTTTTGTCCCTGACTCTTGTTGCTGTCTGAAGAAGTATCAAATACTGCTTAATATGATTGATAATACAATGCCAATTTATTAGGCCAAAACTGCATTGGTGAAAAATAGGTAGTTACTATAATGATTCCTGCTCAGTTTTCTATTTTTTAAGTTCGTGTGTTTGATTGAGAGCTTTAACCTTACATCATAGGTCAACATCTAGCTCGGGGAGCCATGGGCTCCCAACTCAGCTGGTATCTACTCTATATTTGACTCACAACAGAGTCAATAGAGTCTCATGGGTAATCTGCGGTGGCTTGTCTCCTACGGTTCTGTTACTGTATGGTTAAAGTTAAATGAAATGGTTCATTTTCTTTGACCCTGAATCAGAGACTACACTGAAATAGAATGATCTGGATGGAGGATTTGATAGCACAGACTGGTGCTGTGACTCTAGCCTCATTTTGAGCAATGCTTTCCTTACTGTTTGGAGCCACTGGTTAGGGTCATATGGGAATAGGCTTTGTCTACAACTATAGAGGTCTTGGACCACTGCCTTTGAGCCTGGGTCTTCTTCCTCATCTCCTTTCTTCCTTATTCCAGCACCTGTGTTCTCTGATCCCTAACAAATATCATCACCTCCTTAAACATGGCGTCTGATAGACATGTTAGTTTTTCTTTCATCTTTCCATTTGCACCTTGGGAGGGAAGGAAGGATTAGATTCTGGGAATGAAGGAACAGGGGCAGAAATAATCTTCATTATGGGTCTTCTGGAGGGCAACCGTCTAAAGACTGTCACACAGTGGTGAATGGCATGTGAATATGTACCAGGTAGGAGAGTCACATTCTTGGGTCATGATTTCGAGCACTTCCTTCTATCACTTACATGAATGAGTTTAAGACCGTATCCAATCCCACTGTGTGGGGCTCCTGAACTTGTTTGTACCCCTCTACGTGGAGTCTCTGCTTCAAGACAGGAAGCTAATGGGTTACGGATGCACTTTGGAGGGAAATCACACACAGAACTAGCCTGGCACGGAGTTGGGGCTACTAAAGAGCATCACCCTAAAACTGCTTCGCTGTAACACGGGCACAGAGAGTAAACTCCAGTCTGAGCTACTCTGATGTTCTTAAAGTCCTCTTCCCACCCATGACCTGGGCTAAAGACAGTTTAGAAAAAGCAGGCTGCCATTGACTCCACACGTGCACACATTTCTACCTTAACATAACCTTCATCACTGGTTCCTGAAACCTAAAGTCATCCAACCCTGCATCCTCTACTGCTTCCAACCCAAACCCAGACCACACAGCTCTGTTGACTGACCGACAGTGCTCAGGGTAAGAGCCTACAGAGGAAGCATAAGGATAGATTCTATGGATGGAGGATGCAAAGGACTCTTTCACAAGGATGGGTTCTAGTTACCAAGAACCTAAGCTCAGGATAAGGGCCTAGATGACGCTCAGGATATTTGGGGGATTCAGGAAGGCTGGCTCCTTAGAGCAGCACAGAGATGACAGGTTGTTAGACAGCATCTGCCCCAGCCTTCTGGCATCAGTTTCTATCTTCCTTTGGAGAACATAGGCCGTGTGTTTAACAAATCTGGTTCCTCTACTACTTTCTCTGAATTATGCCTCCTACACAACCCAAGTATCTTTTTGTTTGTTTGTTTGGTGTTCTGTTTTTCAATCTTCCCTGTGTAGCCCTGACTGTCCTGAATCTCACTCTGCAGACCAGGCTGGCCTCAAACTTACAGAGATCCACCTGCCTCTTCTTTGCAAGTGCTGGGATTAAAGATATGGGCCACTACTGCCCAGCCAAACCCAAGTATTTTTAAGTTGATTATCTATAATTTTTATATTTAAACAAAGAATTCCTTGGCAAAAAAAAAAAAAAAAAAAGTTAGCAGATGCTGTTCTTAAAGTAAGACACTAGGTGGAGCATGAGAGTTTTGGATAATCTGAGTTTGTAGTTACCCGTGAGAACAAGCTACTTGACTCAAGAAAACAGAAAAATAAAATTAAACCAATTTAATTTTGTTGATTTTTAACTAAAAGTAGAGAAACATAACACTTTTATAAGTTTATCTAACGTCTAAGGATTTTGTAAAAGAGATAAGCGTTAGGATTAGGGTTTTTAACTTTTCCAGACCCCACAGGAGGAAAATTAAGCAGGCATCCTTTGTAGAGGAACACTAATCGAGAGGGCAAATACAGCTACTGGTCTGTGTGTGTGTGTGTGTGTGTGTTTGTGTTGTGCACATGCATGCTTGCACATGTGTGTGCATTCATATAGGTGAGTGTTCATATGTAAGTGAGCATATGTGTGAATGTGTGTACATGTGTATGTGCACATGTGTGCATGCGTGTGTGTGTTTGTGTGTGTGTTTGTGTGTGTCCGTATGGCTGAACTAGTGAACTGGTCTTTATATTAATGAGACTATCTTATATCAACATCAACTTCTAGATTGCCAACCACAGTCTCCAGCAAGTACCAACTCTAAGGATTAGCTTGCCCATTAGCAGGAGAGGAGGTCACACCATGCTAATCATAGTAATTATGATATCTTTTCCAATTTGTTTTGTTTAAATCCTTGTGGGAGATTTTGATGAGATTCAAGTTCATTGGCATGATTCTTGGAGTTTAGGTGTATCAGACAGACAGACAGACAGATATAAGTACTGCCGTAGCTATAGACAATCTGCTGGTGGGCTTGGAAATATCAACTTGGACCCTGGTGGTGCCAAAATGTGTCTGTGCACACCAAGAATCAACTTTATGTTGGCATCTATTTGTTTCTGAGGTTGCAGCTGAGGTTTGCTAATGCTTTTATCTCAGAACTGTCTGCAAAAACATCTAGAGTGAGTGAAGGTCATCCCTCCTGGAATCTTGTAACCTCAGCACTCAGAACATAGAAGCAGGAGGATCACAGTGTGACATCATCTTCTATTAATATAGTGAGTTCTAAGAGATCAGCCTGGGATACAGGAGACCTTATAAAAACAAGTAGCCAATCCCCTGCACCCCATATTCTGGCCACGATTCATTCCAGAAATGCAGGGATAATTCAATATATAAAAATCTGTCAATGTAATTTACCGTATAAACAAACTGAAAGGAAAAAAAGTCACATGATCATCTCATTAGATACTGAACAAGCCTTTGACAAAATCCAATACCTCCTTATGATAAAAGTCCTAGAGAGATCAGAGATATAATGCACATACTTACACATAATAAAGGCAATATACAGCAAGCTGATAGCCAATATAAAATTAAAAGGAGAGAAACTTAAAGCAAAACTCAGGGACAAGACAAGACTATCCATTCTCTCCCTATCTCTTTAATATAGTACTTGAAGTTCTAGCAAGAGCAATAAGACAACTAAAAGAGATCAAGGGGATACAAATTGGAAAGGAAAAGTCAAAGTATTGCTATGTGCAGATGATATGATAGTATACATAAGCAACCCTAAAAAAATTCTACCAGGGAATTCCTAGAGCTGATAAACACCTGCAGCAAAGTGGCTACATACAAAATTAATTAGTAGCCCTCATACATACAAATAATAAATGGGCTGAGAAAGCAACCAGGGAAACAATACCCTTCACAACAGCCACAAATAATATAAAATATCTTGGTGTAACTCTAACCAAGCAAGTGAAAGACCTGTATGACAAGAACTTCAATTCTTTGAAGAAGTAATTGAAGAAGATATCAGAAGATGGAAAAATCTCCCATGCTCATGGATCAATAGAATTAACATTGAAAAAATGGCCAGCTTACCAAAAGCAATCAACAGATTCAATATAATTTCCATTGAAATTCCAACATAATTCTTTATAATCCTTGAACAATTCTCGGCTTCATATGGAAAAGCAAAATAACTCAGAATAGGTAAAACAATCCTGTACAATAAAAGATCTTCTGGAGGTATCACCATCTGCATTGCTTGTATTATAGAGCAATAGTAATAAAAACCACATGGTAATGACATAAAAACAGACAGATTGATCAGTGGAATCGAACAAAAGACTTAGTAGTAAATCCACACACGATATACACTTAATTTTTAACAAAGAGACCAAAATTATACAGTAGAAAAAAGAAAGCATCTTTAGCAAATGGTGCTAGTCTAATTGGATGTCTGCACGTAGAAGGATGCAAATAGATCCATATCTATCACCCTGCACAAAACTCAAGTCCTAATGGATCAAAGACCTCAACTTAAAACCAGAATCACTATATCTGATAGAAGAGAAAGTGGGGAATAGCCCTGAAGACAACTTTCCTGAACATCAATCATACAGGCACTAAGATCAACAATTAATACACGGGACTTTATGAAACTGAAAACCTTCTGGAAGGCAAAGGACACCATCAAAAGGACAAAATGGTAGCCTACAGAATGGGAAAAGATTTTTACCAACTGCACAGCTGACAGAAGGTTGATATCCAAAATATATAAAGAACTCAAGAAACTAGACATTAACAAACCAAATAACCCAATTAAAAAAAATAGAGTACTGATCTAAACAGAGAATTTTCAACAGAGGAATCTCTAATGACTGAGAAACACTTAAATAAATGTTCAACATTCTTAACTATCAGGGAAATGCAAAGCAAAATGACTCTGAGATTCCATCTTATACTGACCAGAATGGCTAAGGTAAAAATCTCAAGGGACGTCTTATTCTGTTGAGAATGTGGAGCAAGGGGAACATTACTCCATTGCTGGTGGGAGTGAAAACTTATACATACAGCTACTTTGGAAATCAATTTGGTGGTTTCTCAGAATATTGGGAATCAAGATGCTGCTATACCATTCTTGGGCATATACTCAAAAGAAGTTCCACCATACCACAAGGCCATTTGCTCAACCATGTTCATAGCAGCCTTATTCATAATAGCCAGACACTGGAAACAACCTAGATGTCCCTTTACTGAAGAATGAATACAAAAAATGGGGTACATTTGTACATGGAGTATTATTACTCAGGAATTAAAAACAATGACATCATGAAATTTGCCCACAATTGATGGAACTTGGAAGGATTATCTTGAGTGAGGTAACCCAGACTCAGAGAGACAAACACTATAAATACTCACTTATAAATGGATATTAGCCATAAAGTAAAGGATAACCACGCTACAACCCACAGACCCAAAGAAGATAAGTAACAAGAAAAGATCAAGGAGAGGAATGCATGAATCTTACTGAGAAGGAGAAGTGGATGGGAGGAGAAAGAGAAGTGGATGGAGGGTGGCTGGGAGGATGGAAAGGAGGGATGGGGGTGGGGCGAAGGGAGAAAGTACTACAAAGATAACTGAACTGGGGGTGGGTGAGTATTTCTTGGATGAGCTAGAAACTAAGGGCAATGGAAACTCCCAGGAATCTAAGAGAGTGACCCTAGCTAAGACCAGGGGAACCCTTCCCTTTTCTGAAGCAAACAGGAGGAGTGGATGGGAGCAGGGAGAGGAAGGAGGGAGAAGGCTTGGAAGGGAGGAGGAAGGGAAATTGTGGTTAGGATGTAAAGTAAATAAATTAAAACAAATAAAAAAGTAACCAAATAATAAAATAAACTATACTTTGGAATACCAAAGGGGGTTTTATTTATTGTAATTCAAGTTTTTGGGATAGATGGTAAGCAGTGCCCCACAATAAGAAATTATAAGCATGAGTCTGAAAAGATGGTTCAGCAGGCAAAAAACTTGCTAAAGAAGCTCAGTGACACATATTCAATCCCTAACACCCAGGTGGAAGAAGAGAACTGACTCCTGGAAATTGTCTTCTGACTTCCGGGGGTGTATCTGACAAACACATGTGGATGCAAAAGAGTGCACATGCACATAAATAAATGTCAACAAAACAAAATAGATGATATTGAATTTAAACAAGACTTATATTTGCTAAGTAAAACTCCCAGAATATTATCTTTTATAATTAAACATGCATAACCCATATGTTGCCCATTGATGCATGTATGTACTTGACCAAGATTTAGGAGCAGGCTGGTCATCTCAGGAGAGGAGTTCGCAAGGAATTTTTGATAAATGAACAAGGTAAATACAAACCATGACTTACTCTTTGGTATTATTATTTGGTATTATTCTTTGAAAGTTTCTGTAGTTTCAAAAAATATATCAGAAAGTCTGGGTGATGGCAAACAGGGCAAGGGAACATTATTAGAAGGGGGACACTATGAATGTAGCTCAGTGGAAAGTCTATGCTTCAACAGGATGTAGAATACTCTAAATCATGGTTCTCAACCTTCCTAAAGGTGTAGCCCTTCACTGCAGTTCTTTATGTGTAGTGACCCCAACCATAAAATTATTCCATTGCTACTTCATAACTGTGGTCTTGCCACTGTTATGAATATAGTAATGTCAATATTTGTAATGCAGGCTATCTGATATGTGACCCCTAACGGGGTCTCTACCTACAGAGAGTCCTTGCTATGTAGTCTTGGGATTTTCATTTCTTTCTTAGGAAACATTGCAGTCAGGTAGACAGTGACCTTGTGCCACACAGAGCAGAAAATAAAAGTGTGGAAGATAACTCCTAAAAGTGCAGCAGCTGGAATTTAGGAAACACAAATGCTTATTTGCTGGGTCCAGTTGGTAATGTTCTTCACTGTGAGGGAAGAACTCCTTCCACTTCCCCTGGTGCCTCCACACACAGGACACGATGTCTGGAATGGCTTTGCTTTCACTGTCCCTGAGGTCTCCAGATGTGTCAGGTGCTGAGTTCTCAAGTGAGCTGCCCTCATCGCCTGCCTTCTGCTGCTGCTTCACTGTCATGGTGTTGATGTTCTCTTCATGGTTCCAGGCATGAAAGGATGCAGACCGGAAGACCCTGTCGAGCGGAGGATGCTGGCAAATGCTGCCTTGAGGATGACTTGGTCAATCTTGAGGTCCTGGATGAGGTACTGAATACTTAGTAGACAGCTCTCATAAAGAGCTTCACACAGGTGGTTTGTCCCTTCTCTGGCCCTTCTATGATTGATTGCAGTTTTCTAAAGTCATTCAAAACTTTAATTGCTTGGTTAGCTATGGCACGTTCACTATGACTTTGATTCTTTGTGTGCTCATTTATAGTTTTGGAATGATGAAAGATTCTAGTAAAGCCCTTTATTTCACAGGCCTGACTGACGAAGCCCACCAACTTAAATTCATTTTCTATTTAATAAAAGATACTGTAGTTTACCCCGAAAACAGGTGTTTGCTTTTCATAAGGAAACATTTCATATACAGAGACAGTGGAGTAAATAGAGTTCAGATTTGAAATCTGGGAACTATGAGAATTCCTCATTCATAATACTCGCCTTGGCTAGAGCTGAACCTCCATCTGTGGATTCTAATCCTGGGGAACCCCAGTATACCTTAATCACTAACCTGTAACACCACAGTATTCAATTCTGTATTTCCACAATCCAGCAACAAGTGTTACTTCTGAGAAATGAAATTCCTAGGGCTGGCAAGACAGCTGTTAATAGCCTGAGCAACTGCTACTCTTCCAGAGGGCTCAAGTTCGATTTCCAGAACCCGGGGAATCTGTTTACAGAGAGCTAAATCTAATTGTAAAACAGAACCTTCCAATTGAATAGAGACGGCCCCCCAACCCTGCACCCAGGAACAACTCAGATCTCTGTTGGCTCTCCCTATGCCTGTTAGCAACTCTTCTCTCAGCACTTTCTAATCATTGAGTCTTTTTAGACACATGCCATCATTTGAGAGATTTAGAACCATTAAGACTCTGTTAAGATCTGAATGGGCTGTGTTAATCTTTTAGACAAAGATTAGTGCAAGAAGCTCATTGCTACTTTCAGCAATGTCTTGTTGGCCATGTTACTCTCAACGATGTTTCTTCTCTTTTCAGGATACAATTATCTACTGGCTGCAGAAGCGGTATGCAGACGCACTAATCTACACCTACGTTGGAGATATTCTAATTGCCTTAAACCCCTTCCAGAATCTAAGCATATACTCTCCACAGGTATGAAGAGTGATTAAAAATCACAAGGCCAGGTCTGGAAGTGTAGTTCATTGGTAGAGTAATTACTTAGCATGCACAAGCTTCTAGGCTCAAACCCACACACTGGAAAAAAAATTAAATATGCAAATAAAATGAAGTAGAATTAAAATCATGTAGCCACTCCCCTGCCATGGGACTGATATCCAAAAGTGTAGACAATAATTTAACATAAGTTGAATTTAATCTTTGGGGAGAAACTTCTCAAAGCAAGGAGCAACAGTTGAAGTTAACAATTGTCGAATTGCTATATGCCAAACACTGGGTTGGCTCATGTCTGATCATCCTATGAGACAGAAAAGCTATGACTATTCAGTAGAGGAAGAGACAGAACAGAGCAGTTAGTGTCCCTTGCCCAAGCTTGTGTATCCAGTAATGGAAAAACAAGGGTCAGAACATAGGCCTGCAGACTCCAAGCCTTCCAGAAGCATCGAGTCCTCTAAGGAGAAAAGCCTTGTCTTTCTGGGTAATAGATAGTGAAGGCATTAGATGGTTCAGTGGAGCATTTGAAGGGTCGTGTCGATGGTTGTTTCTTTCCTTCAGTTTTCCAGGCTTTATCATGGGGTGAAACGTTCTTCCAATCCCCCTCACATATTTGCATCAGCAGATAATGCTTATCAGTGTTTGGTTACTTTCAGCAAAGACCAGGTAAGGACTCACCTTCCTCTCCTACCAGCTCACCAGGTAAGTCATGGTTCATCTCCTCCCTCCCCCCACTTTTTTTTTTTTTTTTTTTGGTTTGAACCTGTAGTTGCTGAGGCTACCCCGAGGAAATAGGAGATAAAATTGCTGTACAAGGGAACTGGAGGCCTGAGAAAGAGAAAACCCTTTTGCGATAACATAACAGACGCGTGTCAGGAGCATTCATTGTCTCTCACGAAATGCAATAAAGACATTTCTAATATAAACATAATGAGAACATAGAACAAGCACAACCTGATTACATGCAATGACTGCAATAAAAATGCAATATATAATGGCATAAATGAAATTTCCTCCTATTAATATCTCAGAATCTTTATGACTAGGTCCCGTGAATGTAAAATACCGCACCGCTAGACACCGGGCCCTGAATCATATAGCTGCTGGGAAATTTGATGGGTTAGGGTCAAGACTGACGAACTTTAAGCTCAATGTTACTTAAACGCAAACTTAACTCATAATTTTTAATTGTCTAGACTTGTGATTCACAGCATGGCTTATTCTACTTTTGACCCCTTCTCCATTTGGCTAGGTTTATTTTCCTTTATTCTTGCATTCTGAAAACAAATAGAGGTACCCTAACTTGGCTAAGAAAATTTTATGAGAGCTTACTATGCATGTACTTCCAGAGACCAAAGAAGTCTGATTTTTGGGAGGGTCAGTTGAGGGTAAACAAAATAATAACTGTGTCTTAGTTACTTTTCTGTCACTTGATGACACATCATAGTCAAGACAACTTGCAGAAGGAAGGGCTTCTGTGACTTACAGCTCCTGAGGCGTTAAGAGTCTGTCATGGTGGGAAAACACAAGCGTAGCTGCTGGAGGAGCAGCTAGGAGCCCCCACCTGAAACTGCAAACACAAAGCAGAGAGCAAACTACAAGTGGGTTAGACGTCTTTACTCCCACAGCTCCCCAGTGCATGCTCCATCAGCAAGACAGCATCTCCTAAGCCTCCCAAACAGCACCTCTGACTAGGGGCCAAGTGTTCAAGTGCCCTAAACTATGAGAGACGTTTCTTACTCAAACCACTGCACCATAGAACCATGGAACAGCACACTCGGGCTCACTGATGACTAGAGAGGAATATCTCTGCCTTGTGGAGAGTTACAAACTGTCCACAGGTTTCCCAGAGAGAAAATTAGTGGAAAGAGAGGACATGACTTCCAAATTTGCCTGGTATAGTTTTTTGTTTTATTCCTCCTTCTCCCCCATTTTATTTCTGACACAAAATTGTGTGTTTCCTAGCACTAAACAGTTTTTCCAGGGTGCCCTGGAATTCAGTGTAATTCTGACACACTCTGGAGTTAGCATAGACCCCAACGTCAACAAAACTGCCGCATGTCAGATGCAGGCTACAGATGGAATACCCAAGATACTCACAATTGTGCCAACCCAAGTACAAATTCAGGGGTTTCAATCAGGCTGGCTAATTCACTAGAACAACTCAGAGAATTAGGAAGAGCACTAGATTTGCTTTTACTGGCATCTCAGGCTATAACCCACAACAGCCACATGGGAGACATGGGACAGATAGAAGGAGAGGTGTCACAGATAGGAGAGGCAGAGACACAGAGGATCTTGCTTTCACCTGTGCCATCTCCAGGACCTTCAGTACATCAGTTCCAAAACTCACTGAATCTCATTTTGTTAAAACTTTAAAAAATAATAATAATAACTTGGGGATTCAACGGTTGAGAGCACTGGCTGCTCTTCCAGAGGACCAGAATTCAGCTCCCAGCACCCACATGGCAACTCCCAATTGCCTTTGACTCCAATTCCAGGGGATCTGACACCCTCACACAGACATACATACAGGTGAGACACCAAATATACATAAGATAAAATTAAATAAATCATTAAAAACGTTTTTATAATTCAGGGACTAAGGCCAAGATGAATACAGTCAAAGCACATGGTAGACTTGAAAGAATCTTTGTAAAGTCCAAAACTCTGTGTGCAGGGAATATATGCTAATAGAATATTTTGAATAATAAAATAAATAATTGGTTCTTTTCAATACAAGTTTTTATTGAACTCAATTTTCAACCTCTTTGCCTTCCTGAATTATAATAATAAGGTCTGAAAGTTTCCATTCTCTGACTATATATCTTCTCTTTCTCAGCGCCCATCCTTGTCCTGAGATAGTTAGTTTGGTTCCTACTTGAAACTACCTCATTCACAGCCAAGGGCTGCCAGTGCTCTTCCTGAGCAGAAGATGTTCCTATCTTTCCACCAGTCAGGAAATTCTAAGAAGCTTTATGCCCGGAAGCAACTACAAAGGCCAAATACGTTGCTTTTATTCTACCTCATCACTGGTTTCTTTTGTGTACAAAGAACTCCAGGAAGCGTTAAAAAGAACATGGCCAACAGTACAATAAAAATAAGCCATGGCTAGAAATAAGACCAAAAAAAAAAAAAATGTGTTCAGACTTTAAGCATTGGCAGATGTTTGACCTCACTCATAATAAAAGAGACACAGTCTGAAACTGCAGTGAATACCAGTTTTTACCAATCAGTTTAACACAAATCAATACACTGTGTGGTGAGGCCACAAGGCTACAGACTACTTTCTGTATGACACCACCTCAACTCCACATGCCCCATGCATGTTACTCATGTACCAGGCCCTGGATTGTGCACCTTTTCTAATACACCAGCCCCAACTCCACATGCCTCATGTATGTATGTCTCCCATGTAGCTGGCCCTGGATCATATACTCCTTCTAATATGCCAGCAAACACAACTTGTCTCTCTAGTGAATTAGCCAGCTGCTATGGTCCCTAGCAAAGCGGTACAGTAATAGCTAACTTATAAATACCTTTCAATCAAATGTTACCCACTTAGAATGTATTCAGCAGATGAATCTGCATGTAGATACAGTGACCTGTATATAGGATTATTCATTGCAATAGAGTTTGTAACAAGAATAGACCAAACGACCCACAAGAATCAATTAATAATGGTACCATCAGACAGTGCTACATAATACCTTGCAATGACAAGCAGCTGTGCCAGCTCTTCATATATAGTAGGAAGAGTCCCAGGATAGAGCGGCTGTTTAGTGAAAGATGGAGTCATATAGTGGAGGATGTTATATGGAAAACCACAACCCTATGCACACGTTGTTTCTGTGTGGTCATTCATTGAATTCCTCCCTTGACTCTATTTTCTGTGTCAGTGTATTGTCATCAGTGGAGAAAGCGGATCGGGGAAGACGGAAAGCACCCATCTGATCGTTCAGCATCTTACTTTCTTAGGAAAGGTATGGGCCAACCTGCTTTGCATATCATCGCTAGAAGCCCCTGCAGAAGCCCTTGTAGCAGAAGACAGTACTAACTTTTTTTACATCAGGAATTATCATAAGATTTCATCTTTTTTTTGTGTTTGTCTCCTGATAGCTAGGCTCTTAAGATGCCAGCATGCTGTTTTTATTTCATGTCGTGAGAAAAATAATACGAATATGGATTTACTAGACTGTGGGTTATTAATTACTTTGTGTGTTTTCAATGTAGTAGAAACATTGAGCCGTTAAGTGGGGAAAGTGGTTAAACACTGAGTCAGATCAGGGGGGCTACTGTGGCGATTAGGAAAATGGCAAGGGGAAGCCACTGTAACAGTTAAGGAAAAGGAACATTCCAGCCTTGACCCAGACATGGAAGGAAGGATTGCAAAATTAGTCAGGGAGTCGCCTGTAGTTGGCACTAGTGCAAAATGTGACGAAGAAACGGTTTGAGGACTCCTTCAATTGAGTTGAGGTTTATTGAAGAGCAGAGTGGAAAAATTAGAAGATGTCGGTATTTGGAATTCTTTCTAAACGTTTAAGCATCATCTCTCGAAGATGTCCTACACAATGCAGCCAGACTTTCAAACTACCACCGAATCTGGCTTTCTGATTCATGGCACCTCATGACTCCTTCATGTAAGAAACCTATGCTGGGGGTTGATGCTAACATTCTCAAAGTAGAGTTGCTTAGAAAGGGAGCCTGGGAGGGGTGCGGGGTAACATTATTGGAATGCTGCTTCTGAAGGCTCCTCTTGAACACGTTCCATTCCACCCAGGCCAACAATCAGACCCTACGCCAGAAAATTCTCCAGGTGAACTCCCTGGTGGAAGCCTTCGGGAATGCCTGCACAGCCATCAATGATAACTCCAGCCGCTTTGGGAAGTATCTGGAAATGATGTTCACCCCAACTGGAGCTGTCATGGGAGCGAGAATCTCGGAGTATCTCCTTGAAAAATCCAGAGTCATTCAGCAGGCAGCGTAGGTGCACCTCTATTCTATCACAGTTTTTTGTTTTGCCGATATAAACTTGGAGAATTTGGGAATTTTGAAGCTTCCATCTCCCCTTGCTCTTTAGTCTTCCCCAGTTTTTAAAAGCAAAGGACCAGTGGTAGCTGATTTGCTTTTTAAGGTCTTTTTGTCTTATGTGCATGGGTGTTTTACTTGCGTGTATGTCTGTGCACAGTGTGAATGCCTGTTACCCTAAGAGACCAGAAGAGGGCGCAAGATCCTTGGAACTGGAGCTATAGATGGTTGCAAATTGCCGTGTGCATGCTGGGAACTATTCTCAAAGCCTCTGCAAAAGCACCAAGTGCTTTTAACAGCTGAGCCATCTCTCCAGCCCTTGGTGGTAGTTTTATTTTTGTTTTTTGTTTTACCTAAAAGGCATTAAGGGGAGAGTGCCAAGGGCTGGGGGCAGTGCTTTATGAGTGGTATATCTGTTTCTCTTGAGTTGGTTGTATAAGGTAGAATAACAATAGTTAATTTGCACATACCTTCAAGATCCACTTTATCCATTAAATGTGAAATTCTCAATAACAAAAAGTACTGAAGATATTCCGTATATTTTCCTTTCACTTGGGAGAGAAAAGAATGTAATTATATGAAGCATTCATTACTTTTTTGTTGCTGTGATAGAATACTATGATAAAAATCAGTGAGGCAGGGCTCATTCTACCTTACAATTCCAGTGGAGACACAGTCCATCATGGCTAGGAGAACATGGTAGCAGGACCGTGAGTCTGGATGATCACATTTCACTGGCACACAGGAAGCCGAGCATGAGGACAGGAGATCTGGCCAGGCTATCAAACCTCAAAGCCTGCCTCAAATGATATACTTCCTCTAGCAAAGCTGCACTACCTGAAGGTTTCATAATCTTCTCAGACAGTGCCACCACCTGGGGACCTACTGCTCAAGTCCACAGAAGACATTATTTAAACCACAACACTCTGTTTTAAGTAAAGCATTATCGTCATAGGTAATAGTCATCAACAGCATGTCCCTCTGGGTTTGTATGCTACTTCTGACACTCTGTGACCTTGGCCAGGTCACTGAACATTTCTGAGCCTCATTTGTGAAATGTGGATGCCACTAACAATGGCCCCATGGGTTTGTTGGTAAGGCCCACAAGTTCATCTGTGTAAAATTACTTAAAAGCACTCGAGACAGTGCATGTTAACAGCATTAGCCACTCTTCTTATTATTACTGGTTTTGATCACTGCAGGACACCAGAGTTTCTCAGAAGCAGGGCTACATACACACAGCCAGTCAATATTGAATGCCTGCTGCTATGTGCCAGAGTAAACAAGACAAGTCCCTGAGTCCACGGTGTGTGGGGGAGGGGTGAGCGGATCACAGTCATTATAGGAATATATAAATTGAGCAGCTGTGATCGGTGCTCAGAAGCAATAGCTTTCAAGTAAGTGCTGGGAAAATAAACCAGTGAAGAGGGCACACTACTTGGTTTAGGAAGAAGAGTTGCATGGAGGACAGAGGGGTTCTATTTGTGATAAAAACACCATGACCTAAAGCAACGAGGGGAGGAAAGGATTGATTCTGCTTATACATCCACATCACAGTCCAACAGCAAAGGAAGTCAGAATGTCACAGACAGGACAGACACCTGGAGGCAGGAACTGATGCAGATGCCAAGGAGGAAGGTTCTTTACTGGCTTGGTCCCATGGTTTGCTCAGCCTGCTTTCTTACACAGAATGCACCACAGGTCAATATGGTAGGAACATTTTTTTTCAGTGGAGGTTCTCGTTTCCTAAATGACTCTGCCTTGTGTCAAGTTGACAAGAAACCAGAGACTAGGCAGTACACCTGGTGTCCAGAAGGAGAGATGAGTTTCCTGGATTTAAGATGTTTGATCTGAAATCTGTGGATCACTTAAGAGTTAGCCAACACAATGAGGACAGGAGCGTAGGGGACAAGAGGGGGCACTAAGAATGGATCACACGGGGCTTTGAACCTTTTCTTAAAAGACTAGGAAACTGGAGGATGTTTTCAGGCAGGGGAGTGGTCACCACTAACTTGCATTTTGAAATGCTAACTCTGGTTTCAGTCAGCCAATGGAGACGAGAGGGAGCCAGATGGGTAAGTGTGGTAGAGCAAAGAACAAGAGAGACGGAGTAATCAGACACTGGGCAAATGGAAGCCACAGGCCTAGGACTAGCTTAAGAATCCAAGAACATTTGTGGGTCTGACTGGTGGGGTATGGCATGCTAGGCTTGATTTCCAACACCATCCTCCATCAGAGAATTTCCTTGCACAGTAGAAGCAGGTATGAACAGTGAATGCAAGTGAAGAGATGGAGCTACAAGCGTTTGAAGCTTCCCTGTAGCTTCTTGATCACTTGGGTGAGTCTCTCTGTCTCTTCCTCCCCATATTGGTATGATTTTAAAGTTGAAGGTGCTATCTTTGACAGAACGAACACTGCCGTGTCCTCTGTTCCATGTTCTTCCTATGGAATGTTGCCCATTGATGTAAATATTGTCTCACCTCACAGGCCTAATACCACCAACCTCCCAAGGTTGTTAAGAGAATTGAATGGGATGGAGAGAGGTGAAGGCTTTAAAATCCATCAACACGGCTGCTCTATCTGGAGTACAGACATACTCTTAGTATACACCTTTAATCCCAAACAATGATGTTGTACCAGGAAATATTCATGAACCCCAAAAGACCAACAAGGAGCCGATTCCGATACAATCACATTATTCATAGGATCTCATTATTCAAGCTCAAGGTTGGGCCACACCACCATCTCTGATGCAGCAGAACAGGAGGGGGCAGCTCTAAGCTTAGTTTCAAGCAAGCATTTATAGAGAACAAGAAGAGGTTATCTAGCCTGACACACATCTGATTGAAGGGGCATTATGGCCTTTAACATAATTGACTGGTGCTGGGAGCCAAACTATAAACTTTACTTCTATTTTCTTCCTGACTGGTGATTGTTACGAAGTGAAGTGTCAGGGGAGGCTTGTAACCTGGAGGTGCAGATTTGTTGGAGAATAACCTGGAAACTAGTGCTTAGATGCAGGTCTTGTTGTGGGGTAACCTGGAAACTGATGCTAGGTACCGGCTAGTTAACTTGAGTTCAACTTTAGGTCAGGTTCTCTAAGATGGAGTCTGAACGAAAAAGATTTGGTATCTCAATGTCTAATTGAGGGACAGACAAAATGACAATTCAGAGAAAGATTTGATAGGATAGGATACGCTCAACTCTCACAAGAACAGCACAGGAAGTAGAAGCCATTTTTGAAGAGTCAGTTCATTTCAGTGAGTTCAGTTGAGTTGAAGTCAGGTCAGTAAGTTCAGTGCAGGTCAGTTGAGTTCAGTTCAGTCCATCAGCACAGAAGACAGTTCAGTGGAGTTGAGTTGAGTTCAGTTCAGTTTGTGGAGTTAAGAGGCAGCTTTTAGCAGGACAGTTTTACAGACAAGTTACTAAGAGAACAAGCTAGACACAGGTTAAATCAGAACAAGCCAGATAATGAGAAGGATCCAGAAGATTAGAATAGATTGCTTGAGTTAGTTTGAAGCCAAGCAGAGCAATTCATTCAGAAAGCGAGAGAAGCCAGATTGAATCAGTCAGCTTGGAGAGGAGTTTGAGCCAGAACACCTGAGTTGAACCAGCCAGCCAGAGTTCAGAAAGAGCTAGAAAGGGTGAGCTTATTCAGGCGTGAGCTTCCGAGATAATTACATAGGGCGAATTGAAGTTACATTTACAGTGGTGGTTCTACCCTTTTATGGGCACACTTGAGTATCCCATTTCCTGGTCTCCCATCTCTGGATGAGGTCTGACAAAAGTACATCGAATAAACAACCTTTCAGAGGCTGGCCAAGTGTAAAGTAGCCCTCTGAGCCTTGTGTGCAGATGTCTGTCTCTGCTTCCCATCTCTCTACAATGCCTTACAATTCTGCTTAGGCTTCAGGGCTTCATTCACTGTAGGGTTATTTCCCTGGATTCTTTGCCTTGACTTAGCATAAGTGATTTCCATTCTCAACATTATTCTTTATCATAGCCCCCTGCTCATTTCTTTTAAAGCCCTTCTCTCAAGCTCCCCTCTTATTTAATTTAATTCTGTCTAAAAGGGTGGGAATCCTCTTAGAACGGTTTCTCTGTCATCCAACACAGTGCCTGCCATAAATGGCATCCAATAATTTATCAGTTGAATAATACCATTTAAAAATGATTTATGTGCATTTTGTGCCACACTGCATACCTTAAATACAACAAATAAAATTTATTTTAAATAATAAAAATTGCTTGACATGGTGGCATGCACCTGGTAATTCCAGTGCTGGGGAAATTGAGACAGGAGAATCATGAGAAATCTGCCAATGGTTGGGATGTAGCTTATTGGTAGAGTATTGCCTAGAAAATGAAGATCCTGGATTCAACTTCCTGTGATGAAAAATAAAACTCAGATAAATAAAACAATGAAGTAATGTTCTGTGAATGAATGAGGGAGAAATGGCAAGTAGAGGTATTTAGAACATAGTGATCAAACATCCTGAACAGACAGACTGAGGAGAGCAAGGATACCTGGGAGAGGATAAAGGGAAGACTGGGACAAAGCCAGAGACGGGGAAGAGGAGATGCATAACAGGCTTCTTCCTATAGAGTGAGTCTGGTAGGCAGCAGGATTTCCTGCTGTAAGCATACCAACCTGAAAGACTCCCTCTTCCAGAGGTTAGAAAGGGATCTGAGGCAGTACTTTCCAAAACTGCCCTCTAGTATGAGTTTCCAAAGCTCCCCCATCCATGGTGATCTAGCAATACAATTTGATTATCAAAAAGTGATGACGCTTTTGGTGTTTTGGCACTGCCACTTGCTGCATGGTATCTAGGCGTGTGCTTCTCAGTTCCTTCTGTGCCATTTGCTGTCACAATAAATACGCTGGGCACCCTATCCAGGGTTGCTTAGCAGATGTGGGCAAGGAATAGAGAGATAGAAGGTAAGGGCAATTGTTGTCCTTGCAGAGAACCCAGCCTCGGTTCCCAGCACCCAGGTAGTACCTAGCAAGTCTCTGTGACTCTAGTTCCAGAAGATCTGAAACCCTCTTCTGGCCTCCATGGGCACTATGTACACATGATGCACAAGAGACATGCCTGTGAAATATGCCCTACTCATTAAAAAAAACAGGAAAAAAAGCAAACAAATTAAAACAACAAAAGATATGGACCTTAGCACCTTGGGAGAGTGCAAACCTCAGCTCTGAAAGGAATGCTTTCCTGACTGCTGAGGGCTCCCACACATTTCTTGCCTGAGGCTCCAGTAAAGCAGGGCATTTGGCTGGTCTCTGTAGGCCAGACCTCTCACTCTCAGAAGCTGTGTGTGTGTGTGTGTGTGTGTGTGTGTGTGTGTGTGTGTGTGTGAGACACAGATGCACAGGACCAGGAGCTTCATGGAAAGATCATTGCATGCAACTGAGCTGCTACCTGAATTAGCTCTAGAACGTTCTTCAGTTTATAGTGAAGATACATGTGTTTGCTAAAGTACTGTTGTGACAATTAATATTTTGTCATTGGGATGAAACGTATTTAATTATCTGCTTATGTAAATTTGTTGTGAAATAATATCTTGTACAGAAAGGAAATGGAATCAATTATTTAGGTCTGGAAAGCCTGCTATAAATTCTACAAATAAATCTTCTTCCTCAATATTTTTTTTCAGGGGAGAGAAAAATTTTCATATATTTTACTATATTTATGCTGGTCTTTATCACCAAAAGAAACTTGCTGAATTCAGACTTCCTGAGGAAAAGCCTCCTAGGTAAGTTTTCTTGGAAGACCCCTTGCTGCTGGTGGAGACGAGGTTGCTGGTTAAGTTTGAATGAGTGTTCAGTTAAGCAGCTGGCAAACCTAGGCGTAAATGGAGCTGTTTCCTTACCTGAAGACTTGTTCTGTAAAGTTAAATATGCAAGAAGAGTGGGCAAGAACCACATCTCAGCCCTTGCAATATTTTTTAGAGTGATCAAAAGCTCAACTCTAGTCATTTGTTTTTCCTACACCACAATATTAGGCTGTGAAGGGAAGAAACCCAGGTGTCCCCTGCCCTACCTATGGTGCTGTTTGCTAAGTGAGTACTTCCTGTGTTGGATCATGGTCTGCTTTATTCAGATATATAGCTGCTGAAACTGAAAGAGTCATGCAGGACATCACTTCCAAAGAGTCTTACCGGAGACAGTTTGAAGCGATTCAGCACTGCTTCAGGATTATTGGATTCACTGACAAGGTACATGATGGTTGACAGGGAAACAAACTCAGTGTGGATGCCTGTAGATGAATGTGAGAGAAGGCATGTGTGTGTGTGTGTGTGTGTGTGTGTGTGTGTGTGTGTGTGTGTGTTCTAGCTTGCAGGACAGTTTTCAAATGGTTGTCATGGGGATACGGTATGTGTACTTCACATGTAGTCTAAGCTTCCAAAACTTTGTTATTCTCTGAGAACTTGTTTGCAAAACAGACTCCTGATCCATTCAAGATTTACTGAATCAGAATCTGAATTGGGGGCTGGTGAGATGGCTCAGCGGTTAAGAGCATTGACTGCTCTTTGGGGGTCATGAGTTCAAATCCCAGCAACCACATGGTGGCTCACAACCATCTGTAATAAGATCTGATGCCCTCTTCTGGGGTGTCTGAAGATAGCTACAGTATACTTACTACTACTACTACTATATATGATAATAATGATAATAAAACTTTTGGGCCGGAGTGAGCGGGGCAGGAGCAAGCGAGGCTGGAGCGAGAGGGAGAAGGGAAGGGGAGAAGAAGAGTTAAAAAAAAAAAAAACAAAAAAGAATCTGAATTGGAACAAGATGCCCAAATGAACATGAATTATGAGAGGCATGACTATCTTATTGGCCAAGCACCTAGCAATTATTGGTAGGACCAAGCACCTAGCAATTATTACCATTATCATAAACGTACCCTTGTTATAGTAACAGATGCTAAAAGAATACTGGCCTATTTTGAGCTGACATCACTTCTGAAAAGAGAGTTATGGGAGTCTGTAGGTTTTGCCTAAACTCTAGACCATATTTTTGCAAGTAGCTCCTTGTGCATAACAAACTAATTAAAATCTCTCACCATCCCCACAGCCACTTTCTCCCTAGTACATTTGTGCATTGTTAACTACAGCTGTGCACATAATACAAAGCTCATCATACTAGATATAGGATTTCCCTATTAAATATATTCTGGGATTGACACACAGTATTTATAACTCTAGGATCAGATATTGTTCCACGCTACATTATTTGTAGTTTCTGGGCTTTATGCCATTCAGTTTTGTAAGAACATACAGGTTCTTTCTCTTTGCTGGCAAAGAGGGTGGGTGATCAGGAGAAAGGTTAGAGTGTTAAATCTTAGGGGATTAGATTACAAAATATTCTCTTTACCATGGGACAACCATTCTGGATGAAGACTGTTTCTGTAATCCAATGAGTTTGGCTGGTCCCTTCCTCCCTCGCATAGTTGAATTTAGCCCTAATAATATCTTCCTTTTTTTTTTTCCCTAGCTGCTGTTCATTTCCTTGTTATTAGCTTCTCACATACCATAAATGGATAGGGTGTGGGAGGGTATCCCAAAAGTTGAAATAAACATAGAAATATATGATTCTCAGCTCCTTTGAGGGTGGTTTAACAGGTTCCTGCATTGTTAAAGGATTTTTATGGAACACATTTTTATCAAGTACACATCATCATCAGAAGAGTTGATAGTGGAGGTGGAAATGAAGCTGTATAAGGTTTAACTCCATAGTCGAGGTCATGCCAAAGTGTGGGACATATGTCCTTAAAAGAGGACAGGATCCGTGATGAAGGCAGCCCTTAGGGAGATGATAGTTTGCTTTCAGTGAATAGAAGATGGTGATAGAATGGTATCATGTGATTGACCCTGGCTTTGGAGGAGAGCCCACAATGATATTACTCTGATAGAAACAGGCTTGTGTCTTAGTTAGGGTTTCTATTGCTGTATAGTGTAAAATACCATAACCGAAAGCAACTTGGGGAGAGAAGGGTTTATTTAAATTTAAAGCTTGTCTAGTGAACTCAGGGTAGGAATCTGGAGGCAGGAACTCATGCAGAGGCCGTAGAAGACACCTACCGGCTTGTTCCTCATGGCTTGCTCAGCCTGCTTTCTTATAAGACCCAGGATCACCAACCCATGGATAATATTGCCCATGGTGAACCGAGCTCTTCCAGAAAACATACCATTGGCTTGGCCACAGACCAGTCTAGTGGCTGTATTTTCTCAGCGAGGCTCTCTCTTCTGAAATGACTCTAGCTTGTGTTGGGTTGATGTAAAAACTAGCCAGCACAGCTGCTGCTGCTAAAACAGTTAAGCTTTTCGTTCAGTATATGTCATGAAACAGGCCATTCCTGAGCACAGGGTGCTGGGTACAGTAGAAGAAAAGAATGTCAGTGTAACTGGGTATGAAAAGAAATGGGAAAGATTCTTCATTTGTGTCTGGTCAACAAACAACTGTTGCTGTGTATCCTCTCTACCATGTATGAGTGTGGTATGATGTCACTATGTGTACACCCCTGTGTGTGTCTCCTCAGCATGTAACAGGAGTATGAGGCTATGTCACTGTGTATAACTTCCCAGTTTATCACAGGAATGTGGCAATATGTCAATGTCTGTACCTCTCTGGTATATAACAGGACGGTGACCTCGTGTCACTGTATCTCTTTAGTGCGTAACAGGGATGTGCCTTGCGTCACCATGTGTATCTTCCCTGTGTCCTACATTAATTCATCTGGAAATAACCAGCCTAAGTTAATTAGTAGCATCGGAAATGCCAGGGAGGAGATGGATTTTATCTCTCTGACCCTAAAATCTATGATATATCTTTGCGGCCAGCCTGTTCTGCTGGATTATCTCACTTCACGTCAGGTTTATACAGTCACAGTAGCATGACTAAATTCAGGAAGGCTCGGTTGTATGGAGTCAGGCAGCAGATGCCAAATAGCTGACGGGACATGATTTCTCTAACGATTTCCTGCCTGTCATTTCTCAATAGAGCTTAAAGGAACTAGCCAATTCAATTAAAATTGCATTTCCAGTCCTTTCTTAGAAGGTTCCTAAGTTCCCTGCAGGGACTCCTCAAGTGTTTGCTTGCCCTCCCTTCCCCCACAACACTGTACAACAAAATTATGGCATGCAAACCTTAGTGTGGACCTGGCAAGATGAATTTTAATTCCAGGACACAAGTTAAAAGCATGCGGAGGAACACCTCACCATGGCGGCACCACAAGAAAACTTCTGCGGTGGAAGGAGCCCTCCAGTAACCATGAGCAAGGGACTTGGGGGACTGGACCTTAAACCAACTGGGAAGATCCCTCCTCTTTCATTTCTATGTCTTCTGCCAAACCATACTGTTTCTGTCTAATATTAAATGATGCTGGCCCTGCTGGCAAACACATTATTCTAACATTCTATGTAAGTTGAGTTGTAGTTATTTAAAACTCCATGAAAACCTGGCTGCTACATATGATGTTAGAGAGTGGGCATGTACTTAGATCCTTGGACACAGTGGTCAGAGTTCAGGGCCTTAGTGTTCAGGGAAAACTTTCTTTCTTTCTTCAAAATATGTCACAAATCAAAGTAATACTTCCAAAGAGAGATTCCAAAGAGTTAGATGTTAAGAGAAAGTCTTCAGAACGGGATGTACTGACTTTTAAGGCTGTAAATGTCACGAGCCTCCGCCAAGGAGCTAAGGAAGACACAGTAATCCTCAGCTGACCCTGATATGGTGTTTAAGGCAAAACTGGCGAAAAATGAGAGATTTTGTGAAAAGAAGGAGATGAAGTAAATGTCTAGGGAGGTGCAAGTCAGACAGTGGCCTGAGGCGCCTGGGAGCCAGGCCAGAATGGTTTCAGCAGATCAGCACTAAGTAAGTACTCCTTAACTCTGAACTTGACCTCAATACCATCCAGGCAACACTTGCCTAGATGTCTGAGAAAAGCAGGCTTGGATGGAGACATTCTCTCCCCTCTCCCACTCTCGATGGCTAGCGGTATAGACCTGATTGGAGGGCTAACAAGTGTTCTTGATAAACTCTCATTCTCAGTAAGGTTTTTGCACTGTATCATTTAGAAGGTTGGAACGTAGAAATAAATATTCTCCACAGGAAAGGCTGAGATTTCAGAAAAGACTGTGATGAGGCAAGGAAAACAAGCGATGGAAAGTGAAAAAGATTTCCCATGTGATCAAGAAGTTTTGGAAAGGTGGAGCCATTCATGATAGACACAGCACTGGGAGCTCTAGCATAGCTGGATATGGGTGGTGTCTTGAACCAACCTCTGTGGTAGTTGGAGGTTCCTAGGTCTGAAAAGAATAAGTAATGAACTCCCAAGCTGGGCTAACCGAGGAAATCACAGAGACAAAGGCTAACAGAGTGGTAGGAAATCCCAGAGATGTCTCTTGGGGAGCACACTGAGGCTAAATTCTTTTAAAAGAGGTTGAGTTGGATGCCCGGTCCTTGCGTCCTTCACTGAACTGAGGAAGGAGACCGGAGGAAAGAGGCACTAGCAGTCCCCACAGTGCTTGATTCTAAATGTTCTCACTGAGGGTCAGAGGTAGCTTTGCGTTTTTGTTGATTCCCTGAGCATAGCATTAAGAGAACGTGGCCGGAGAAGCAACGTGGAAAGTTGCTCATCTCGAGAGCATGCTCTCTCAGGTGCCATTTTCTTTGTAGCTCACTGTCTTATCGCTAAAGTGCTTGAAGCCTGTTTTGGGGAGAAGTCCTGGCTTATGTGGTAGGGACTATATACATTTGTTAGATGAATGACACTCTTTCTTAAGAGTGAGGAGAGTTTCAGACAACCCCTTAAGGAGGCTGGATACAGCTGGAACTCACTGCTATAGCCTCCGCTTCAAACTCTCAGATCTACCTCCGTAGGGAGTCGCTTGATGCATGCGGCAGGACTTACCCTGTATTGATCACGGTAATGAGAGGCTGTCATGTTAAATCCAGGCAAGTTCTAAAAAAAAAAAAAAACCATTTGGTAGGTGTTCTTCTTAGTCACTTTTAAGTCGTGTGATTAATAGTGATTCTTGAAGTCTGAAACATGACATCTTGCCCTTGATTTAGAAGTTGGAAGAACAGTACTTATCTATGGCAGAAGCCAGGCTTAGAATTCTCATTTGTCTTTGTACCTTTATCAGGCATCCAGTAGATGTCAGTGTTACAGCCTGCGCTCGGGTTTTAGGCTTTACTGAGTAATGTCTACAAGGAGGCTCTGTTTAGGAGGCAGTATTTTATCAATGGTCTAGTGACAGTTTCTATTACTTGGCTGCTATGTAGAGTATTAAAATCAAATAACCCGTTTGAATGTGTTTTATGGAAGGAGTTTTGTTTATTAGCATAAAGTTCAGAAAATGAATTCAGAAAATTCAAAAACCAGATGTTTTATTGTTTCACATAGAGAAAATGTAAAATGTATGTGAATTTATTATGTTTAATCCATTAATGCTACTTAGATGTTCAACTTTGAACATGAAAACAGGGCTTAGATAATCTGAATGAGTTTTACTCAAATTTATGCCACCAAATATGTGAGATTATTTTTTTTCTAAAATCCCCTATCAGTCTCTTATACCAACTCAGTGACCTACAATTCTATGAACTCTGTTTATGTAGCATTAGTATCAGATGCTCCAAGTTAAGGTCAGTCCCACAACATCGATGCCCCCACTTGAAACACCAATTGGAAGCCCAGGCTTCTTACACTTCCAACTAATTCTAAAGTTACCAGGACCTTATTCTATAGCTTGACTAGTTGGCATGCCAGGTTACAGAATTCAGGAAAACATTTTCCTTAAGGCTGCAGACTTATTGTAAAGGTTGCAACCCAGGGCCAGCCAAATGAAAAATGAATGGGCGATAAATAGTAACGGGATCTAGTCCTCTGGACATGCCACCCTGCTGGCACCCCCATGGATTCACTTATTTGGAACCTGTATAGGGTTTTTGTGGAGTGTCTCACACACACACACACACACATGACTGATTAATTATTGGCCATTGGTGATTAACTGAGCCTGGAGTTCTAATTCTCCCCAGAGTTTGTTGAGATCAAGGAACTCAGTGTTCTAAGACTGGTGCCCCCTTGAGCAACCAGTTTCTCCAATTGGGACTCTTATCTAGAAATTGACAAACTTCACTTACTAACATAAACACAGGCATGGTTGAAAGGCACTTGTTGCCACAACAAAGCTCTGTTTACGCAGACAATTTTAGAAACTCCTGTGCTAGGAACTAGAGACAAGATACTTATTCCTTCTGACAGCAGAATATTATGGTTTATTTCTAGTCAGTTTTTCAAACTATGTGCTCACTTCACGGATAACTCCAACCTGTAACTCTGAGATATCCTAACAAGCCATCAATGGATGCCCTCCGAGATATTTTATAAAAAGCTATACCCAAAAGAGGTGAGAGAACATCTGATCTTTTTTCTGAAGAAAGGTCTTTGGGAGCTGGGATTAATTACAGTAGCTAAGGAGTGAGTTAAAGGACAAAGAAGGTCATTTCCCTCTTGGTCACCATGGCAGGTGGCAAAACAACTCCATTCCACATGGTCTTTTGCTGCTCTAAAGATATGGCTGAGACCAGGTTGCTGGGACTTCTAGCCAGCAATAGTGAGAAAAGAAGCACAGAGCAAGTGTGCTCGCATCCACAGGGCCCGGAACACGAGGAGGCACAAAACGTTTCACTTGTCTGGTTGTTTAGTGATATCACTGCCTCTAACTTCAGGAAGAACGGGGAAAGTGTGTGTGTTCAGAGAGAGAGAGAGAGAGAGAGAGAGAGAGAGGAGATTGATGGACAACTACTGTAGTTTCAACTCAAGGGTGAGTGATTTGTCAGTTTAAGTGGTAATGACCTCCGAGGTGGCTCTCAATGTCCTTTTCAGGAGGTACATTCTGTGTACAGAATTCTGGCTGGGATTTTGAATATCGGCAACATTGAGTTTGCAGCTATTTCCTCTCAACACCAAACTGATAAAAGCGAGGTACCCAATCCTGAAGCTTTGGAAAACGGTAATTGATGCTTAAATGCTTCCTTGTCAAAGTGCATATGTCCTCTGTGTCCACAGCTTTTCAAGAATCTGTAGGATATAATGCAGCTGAAACTCATGTCCTGCTAGCTCTAGAAGGTTCCACTAGCCGAGATTTCTCAGGAGTCATCCTGCGGACTAGCAGCCTTCACCCCTGTGCAGAAGAGCAGTCTGTGTCGAGTAACTTTACACAGTGGTTCTCCACCTTTGCTACTTTTCAAAACCATTTACCTGTTTTAAAGAAATATAAAAGTTTGGCCCCTTTTTGTATCCATGAAATCAGTAGTCACAGGACAGTGCAGCATCTACCTATCTCGTATGTTCTACCAGCAATTGTGGTGAAAGAAATGGTGAAGATTGTTTATGGATATAAAGCTACTGCTGGATATGATGCCGTATAACTACAATCACAATGCTTAGGAAGAGGAGACAGGAGGACACAGGACTTGAGGCTAGCCTAGGCTACAGCGTCCATGGCCCCCAGATAATTGACTAAAAACCTTTTGACCAATCGGTGGTGGTACACACCTTTAATCCCAGCACTTAGGAAGCAGAGACAGGTGGATCTCTGAGTTCTAGACCAGTCTGGTCTACAGGGTGAGTTTCAAGAGAGTCAGAGCTATACGGAGAAACTTTGTCTCCAAAAACCAAACCAAACCAAACCAAAAACTAAACCAAACCAAAATCCAAACCAAACCAAATTCTTGCAATTTGTTTGATAAAAGACCACATCCTCTCTTTTGTCAGACACCCCCCCTCCCAAACCTTTTCTTACTAAATACTGATAGAGAGCTTTCAGAGCAGTCTGGGAGTTGTGCTGTCCAACCCTGGTGTTTCTTGGAGTTAGGGACCTTACTTGTTTGTCTTGATGGTGAAGCACAGCCTGAAGAACAGAGCCCGGCACACAGTGGATGCTGCCGTGCTGGTTGGCATGGGCTGTGTGATGAGGTGGCCACATGTCTAGGATCATATTCATTCTGTGTTCCAGCTGCCTGTGTGCTCTGCATCAGCTCTGAAGAGCTTCAAGAGGCCCTCACATCCCACTGTGTGGTCACACGAGGCGAGACCATTGTCCGAGCCAACACGGTGGACAGGGCTGAAGACGTCAGGGACGCCATGTCTAAGGCCCTCTATGGGAGGCTGTTCAGCTGGATTGTGAATCGAATCAACACACTCCTGCAGCCAGATAAAAACATTTGGCAAGTCCCCGTCCTCCCTCTGGAAGGAGAGGCCTGGAGTTTGCAAGAGAGAGTCTTAGGTCAACTTGGGTTTTCTTTAGGCAAAGGGCTCCTCCCTCTTTCACATTTTAGAGCATCAGTGGGAACCAGGAGAGTTGAAGCATTTGCTCCTGAGAGAATGACTGAAAGCCACTGCAGGGAGGAGGCTTAGCAGAAAGCTGGATAAACCAGGTTCATGTCTGATGTCTACAGCATCATCCGCTGAGTGGTCTGCCAATTTTCATCTCTGCAAAAGCAAAGTTAACATGTTCTCCTCAGGGCATTTTTTAGACATAACTAATATACTTTGTGAAAAACTTTAAAGCATAGGTTTTCTCTTGTTACTGTTATTATAACTCCTTTTTCTCTCCCGGGCTTTAGTCTTTTTCTGTATTAATTGACACAGTTAAATCCTGAAGTCTCATTAGAAGCAGGTTACAGGGGTGGGTAGATGGGAGAATATGTAGGAGAAACCAAGGTCCTTTGTGTGATTTGCATAGAAGCTTCTGAGTAGATTTATGTTCTGATATATATCAGAACAAATATATATCAGAATATATGTATATATTATATATGTATAATATATATTATATGTGTGTATGTATTTTTTTTTTTTTTGAGGCCTGGTCTTGCTCTGTAGCATAGGCTAACCTTGAACTCCTGACAATCCTGTCTTAGCCTCCCAAGTGCTGAGATTTACAGGTATAAATCATCATCCCTGGCTCTGAATACGATTTTAAGGAATTCTATTTTTAAAGGATTCTATTTTCATTTTCAAAAAAGAAAAAAAAAGAAGGCATTTTACTGTAAGTTTCAAACTGTTGTCCCCGAGGAGGCAGGAGGCATCTTTCCCTGAGTGGATGTGCATGTTAGTAGCCATGTGGACTTGTGTTCTCATTGTCTTGCGATGGATGTGACTTCTCCTGATTTGTTTCCGTTCTCTCTCACAGTACTGCAGGGGACAGGATGAATGTGGGCATCTTGGACATGTTTGGCTTTGAGGATTTCCAGAGGAATTCCTTTGAACAGCTCTGCATAAATATCGCCAACGAACAGATCCAGTACTACTTCAATCAGCATGTATTCGCTCTGGAGCAGGTAGTGGTTGACTCGGAGGCTAAAGCGACAGGGTGGCGTGAGGGGACGGGGGGATTGGGAGAGACTGCCAGGATACCCACAATTTGAAGCAAAAGCCTGGTTAGTCAGACTGTCAGGTTAAAGGCTACAGAAAAACCACCAGCAAAATAGTCCTGTCAAAATAAACAGTCTAAATGTAGTTTGGGAGGAAGAAACAAAGGTCCTGGTTTCTGTGGGAAGGTATATTCCCTCGCTTGCATGGAGCTGGTGACAGGCCAGTTATTTAATTCTTACTTCAGAATTCTTCCATGTATATTGTTGAACATGTTTTATTCTCTCCTGTTTTGACTACAAATGTCTATAATGGTGTCCAAAAAGACACAAGGTGACCCTGAGCCTAAGACAGGGATTCTTAGAACTCATATTCACCTCCATTGTCTCCCATTGTCTCTACATCTGATCCCCAGTAGTGGAGGGGTGTCCCCTGGGAGGAGGAACAGATGTTATTGAATCTCCAGACATGAAAATCTAATTTTCGCGCAGTTCAATGGTAAATTTGAGAGTCTGCGTTTATAGTATTAAGACTGTGATGCATAGATCTTTTACTATATGCCCAAACACACCTAGTCACTCACATGTCTCAGTATGGCCAGACCCAGAAAGTCAAAGCTAAAATTACCTGGTGGTACTGAGGCGCGTTTCAGGCCAGAGAGTCCCGGTCTGTTTCCCTCCAGATGGAGTACAAGAACGAAGGCATTGATGCTGTCCTTGTGCAGTATGAAGACAATCGCCCACTCTTGGACATGTTCCTCCAAAAACCCTTGGGCCTTCTGGCACTTTTGGATGAGGAAAGTCGATTTCCCCAAGGAACAGACCAGACTTTGGTTGGTAGGTACTTTTAAGGAAAAAAGATAAACATGTCAGGAGTGGAACTTGGTGCAAGGCATTAGGTAGACATGTTTCAAGTTTTAAGGAGTTTACCCATCTTACTTCAGACACTTGGTGAGTTGTAAAAGTATGGACCTTGGTGACAGGCCAATTATTTAATCCTTGCTTCAAAATTCTTCCATGTATATTGTTGAACATGTTTCATTCTCTCCCATTCCGACCACAAATATCTATAATGGTGGACTTCGGTGTGCTGGAGAGATGGCACAGGGGTTAAGAGGACTTGCTGTTCCTGCTGAGAACACAGTTCAGTTTCCAACTCTCGTCTTGGGCAGCTTACAACCAGCTTGAACTCCACTCATGGGGGTCTCAGCACCATCTTCTGGCTTACTCTGGCCCCTCACACATACAGTATACATAGGAACAAGTAGGAACACACCCATACACATAAATACAAATTTAAATTTAAAAGCTATTTTTAAATGAATTGCAATGTCCTGGTAGGACGTATGGCTCAACTCTATCACCACCCCCAATCCTCGGCATCCTCCTATTCCTGCCGGCATACATAATGTTATTTCCTTAGCGTATATCATCTTAGACCTTCCTTCCCCTTAGTTCTCATAGTCTCTACTTCCCACGCTCCCTTTTACACTTTATCTTAGCCCAAAGGCTGAGAAGTGATCCATCCTTGCAAACTTCTGTCATGTCTTCATCGGGCTCCTATCTATCTCTAGTCCCAGGTAGCACAGGGGCCCTGTATTCCCAGACTCACAGTGCCCTCTCTTCTGTAGACATTGCTGCTGGTTTAGTTTTTCTAAAGCTACCTTTTCTTAGTTTGCTAGTATCTCCTGGATAGAATAGAGATATCTACCTCCTCCTAGCATCTAAAGTCCTCTATTTTTCCTATCTATCTATCTATATATCTGTCTGTCTGTCTGTCTATCATCTGTCTATCATATCTATCTATCTATCTATCTATCTATCTATCTATCTATCTATCTATCTATCTATCTATCTTTGTGTGTAGGAGGGAGTCAGAGGGCAACTTGTAGGAGTTGATCCTCTCCCTTTATCTTGTGCTTGAACTAGGGTCATCAGACTTAGTGGCAAGTGCCTTTACTGGCTAAACCATCTTGCCAGTCAACATCCAAGTTCTCTATCACACCCCCTCCTGCCCTATCCCGACCCCTGTCCCTCATGATCTTCTTTTTTAGACTCTTTGGTTGAAATGAGCATTGTTCTTTACCTGTATTGTGATACGTCATAGGGCCTGGAGCCCCAGTTTTGTAACCTGCCTTTAGTACCTGCTATGGTTCCTCATGCTAAGCTCACAGTTGTGTTCACAATAATGCAAAAGTTGTTTTGTAGGGGAAATGAGTAGAAAGTTTCAAACTCTTTCTTCAAAAGGAAATGGATGTATGGGAGACTCACTTAGAGTGTTGAAGTTGTCAACACCAATGGTTTTCTCTTATCTGAATATTGCCCAAAATGAAGTTAACCTGGGATTACCCACCCTCCTAGCCTATCTGCATATTCCAGAGCTCCACGGCAGGGTCTGAGATGCTCTGGGTGTCCATACTTAGAATTTCTTAGAGACAGGAGGGGGATGTGGCATCTTACCAGCTAAAGGAAGATAAGATGAGACATGTCCATCTGAGTAGGGGTACTTGGGACTCTTATCCTGTGTCTCTGGCTGGAGGAGCAGATTTTTGTCTGAAAGAGCAAACAATTCCCATTGTTTCTCTCCAACATAAAAAAACCGCATAAGTAAAATTTTGAAATATTTTATTTACTATTCATACACGCATATGTGGTGTTTGGACCAAATCCACTCCCTGTTCCTCCTTGTTCCAGTTCTTCCCTTCTTCCCTTCTACCACTGCCTTCCCTTTTCAGCATCGTGTGCATGTGAACATGTATGCATGCTTGTGTGTGTGTGTGTGTGTGTGTGTGTGTGTGTGCAACCCCCTCCTCTCTCATACCCTCTAAGTCCATTAGGTCTATATATGTGTGAGTGTGGGGCCATCTCTTAGAGCATAGGTAGCCTCTCAGGGCCCGCATCCCTGAAGAAAACTGACTCCTCCTCCCCCCTAGTAGCCATTCTCAGCTAGAAGTGGGGCTTCGTGGGTCCCTCCCCAATACTGAGATTTGGGTCAGTTTAATCTAGTACAGGTCTTGTAATCTGTGACATAGACATAGTCATAGACTGTATGTTGGAGCTGTTGAGTTTGTGTGTGCAAGTGCACTGTCATGTACAGCAAATACTGTTTTCATTCTGGTCATTGTATGCATGTGTGTGTGTGTGTGTGTGTGTGTAGTGTTGTGTGTGTGTGTGAGAGAGAGAGAGAGAGAGAGAGAGAGAGAGAGAGATCCCACTTAGAGATGAGCATGCCAGTCTCTTCTCTGCACACAGACAAATTCGAAGACAACCTACGGTGCAAGTTCTTCTGGAGGCCCAAAGGAGCGGAACTCTGTTTTGGCATTCAGCACTATGCTGGACCGGTAAGAGGGGCTGGAGTTATAGGACCTAAGAACAACAAAACACCCATGTCCCCTGCCCTGCCCACCGTGGGGATGCTCAAGAAACTGCTTGCAGGCTTCACTCTCTTTTGATTCTAATTACAGTCCCCAAATGTCCTCACTGGTGCTGTTTATAGATGTGGTGACATATAGAGCTACAACCTGCTTCCTGCCTCGAGGGCTGGCCCAGAACCAATAGCTCTCTAGACAGGAAACATGCCACAGTCTTTGTGGGGTTTCATGGTGAATGTTCTCATTCTGAGGTCATTTAGAGTGTAGGTGACATAGGATGGCTGATAACACAGTAGGGTTTTTTGTTTTGTTTTAACACTTTTGACGAGTCTAGAAATGTCTAGTGAAAGAACACAATCTCACTCATCCAGATGGTAAACTTTTAACACTTGGACTGGCACTCCCATTGTTTATGTATCCTGCTTCCATGTAAAGTCCTGAAGCTCACTGCTGAGTCTCTCCCAGATAACCCAATTACATTGCGACCAGTTCCCAGGAGGTTTGTTGAGACTCGAGATCCAGAAAGTGGGTGGGAGGTCAATGGAAGGCATTTGGAATTATTCTGTTGACGCATAATGTGTCCAAATTATCTTCCACATTTATGTCCTCATTGGGAGGACACTGCCTTCTGCGTCCTCTGTGCCTCTCTTCCTATCGTTGCTCTTTCTGTCTTGTCCCCTTGTATACATTTTCTACTCTGTACCCCTTTCTTCTTTTTTTTCCTTTCTAGGATCAGTTTCTCACTGGTTTGCTAATTCTTTGCTGAATTTATTTATCATTGATCTTAGTTAGGGTTGCTATTGCTATGAAGAGAAACCATGACCAAGCCAACTTTTAACAAAAACCTTTTAATTGGGGACTTTCTTACAGAGGGTGAGTCAATCAATGATCATCATGGCAGAGAAGTTAGTAAGAGAGAGAGAGAGAGAGAGAGAGAGAGAGTGAGAGAGATTGGCTTGGGTTTTTGAAACCTCAGAGCCAACCCCCAGTGACACACCTCCTCCATCAAGATCACACCTCCTAATCCTTCCTAAACAGTTCCCCAAACAAGGAACCAAACATTCAGGCATATGATCCTATATAGGGCAGCCTCATTCAAATCACCATAATACTCCAGGGGGTTGTAGAATATCCCTTCGAATACCTCTAAGTTGGATTCTCTCACTGCTGAGAACCAAGAACCACTTAGACTCCTTTGAATGATCACTCAGATTCCATGAATGCCTTGAGAGGCAGTGAGGGCATGGTGGCCATGAGCTAAAAGCCTATTTGCCCCAGTATGATGACTGCCTGACCTCATTCGGCCCCTCGTTAAGCTCCTACTTGCCTATCAATAGGATGGGGACGAGTGTTTCACACACGACGAGTGCTTGGCATTTTAACAGTTTTTCTAATATGCCATATCTTCCATAGGACCCTTTTCTTCCAAGATGACTGGACAGGAAGCTAAGATAAATTGACCTGACAGAAGTACAACATCTCTCTTTTATCTGGTGCTCAGTAGTCAAAAGGCTGCATGTGACCAGACAGGAGTTTATATCCAATGCCAGGCAATGGCTACTCAGACGGCCCGCCAGTGTCACTAGCCATGGTCAGTTGCCTCTACTAACTTGCTGTCTGTCTTCTAGGTGTTATATGATGCTTCTGGGGTTCTTGAGAAAAACAGAGACACCCTCCCTGCTGATGTGGTGGTAGTCCTGAGGACGTCCGAGAACAAACTCCTTCAGCAACTGTTCTCAATTCCTTTGACCAAAACAGGTACCTGAGAACTCCCCCACGCTTTAGTCCAGTACCTACATGAGCCAATGTGACGTCTTTCAGTGTCCAAATACTGTCACATATGCACTGCCAACATCAAATTTCCCCCTTTTTAAAACTTACTTTATTTTGTTTTATTTTATGTCTGAGTGTTATGCCTATGTGTATACTTATGCACCATGTGTGTGCCTGGTGCCCACGGAGGTCATAAGAGGGAATCAGATCCCCTAGAACTGGAGTTAAGGACAGTTGTGAGCTATGATGTGGGTACTGGGAACCAAACCTGAATCTTCTGCAAGAGCAACAAATGCCCTTAACCACTGAGCCATCTCCCCAGCCCAACATTGAACTTCTTGGACCAGGGTCAGGGTTCTGTCTAAGTTCAAGAAAAGAACATAACTATTTCTTTTGTAAATTAACTCCTGAGAAGAATTGTTCACACACACACACACACACACACACACACACACACACACACAAAGAGAGAGACAGAGAGAGAGATGTGCACACACAGAGAGACACACATACACATAGACACACATATACACACAGAGAGACACATACACAGATACACACACATACATACATAGACACACACGCGCGTACACACATGAACACACAGATACACAGATATACACATATATACACATATATACATACCAGATACATAAACAGACACACACATACATACACAGAGACACAGACAGTCACATACACACATTCACACACACACACACACACAAAACACATTCAGACACTTTCCACTCCTCATGGTCTCTGCCTCCTTTTAACTCCTCTCTTGATAAAACTATATATAATCATTAATTCACACTAAGCATCTAGGCTAGACTTGGTTTACCTAGAGTTATGGAGATGATTCTTTCTATTGGTATAAGATTTCAAGGAAAGAGTGTGTGGCACCTCAACGGCCTTCTAATCAAGAGCCCTCAGAGATTACCTGGTCCAGTTCCTTCCTTCTCTCACTCTCCTAAACAACCCAGAACATCCATAGCTTTACTTGCTGACAAACAGCTGAAGCTATCCATCTGTGGACCCTCCTGCCAGGAAGCAGGACACTAGGGCCCCAAGTGAGAGTTCCCAGCTCAGTGGATTCTCACTGGACCAAGCTCCTTGGATTGATGTGGGATCCAGCTGTCTCTGGGCAGCATCAATCCTCTTCTCACAGCTCCTTCCTTTTCCTAAAATCACAGAGGCACCTATGTCTTTCACCCAGGACCTTTGCAAGGTAGGATGGAACTGTCACCACGTCTGATTTATAGTTGAGTGTATAAATTACGCAGAGTAAATGAAAATCCTGGCTCAAAGAGAACAAAAAGCTAGTCTACAGCCTCTACCTATCTTAACTTGAACAAGTAACTTAACATTCTTCAAACATGCTTCTGTGGAACCCAGTGACCCCCAAAAGTCTGCTGCCAGCTTCCCCTGTAGATGCTTCTTGGCTGCAGTCAGGATTAATTCATATGGATCCCTAGAATCTTATGGGCAGCTGTGGGCAGAGCTGGCTGGTGTTTCCACTCTGGAATTCAGACTCCTTTGCAGCTGGTTTCTGGGCAGAAGCAGAGATAATGCCATTATTAATGGGGCTCGTAGTCGCTGAAATAAAATCTATCTGGAGGACTCTTCTTCAGCTGACATTTGCACTCTCCTATAAACATAAATAATAAATAATCGCAAGTCTGTTTGCGATTTTGAAATTTCCTCTTTCAACCTGTGGCTGAAGGAAAACAAGTTCATAGTCCTGAGCACTAGGTGGCTCCATGCAGAAAGCAAGGCTCTGCTTTGAGCCTCCTGTCTTCCTGGAGTCACCCCAAAGTAGGAAGGAAACACAGCAGAACCTTTTCCATTTCTTGATTTTAATTTTTAATTTATCTTCCAAAGAGCTTATAACCTTCTCTGAATTTTGCCTGGAAAATAGAAGCTCATATCATCTAGGAGTAATAAAAGTCAGGTGGGGGGAGAGAGAGGGAGGAAGGGGAGAGGAAACAAATGTGACATCTTAGCAAGCACCTCTGTAATTCTGAGCTGTGCACTACGCTGCTTTTTTTAAATTGTAAATTCACTCTTCTTCATATTTTGAATATTAAAAAGCCACATGTAAGTGTCATAACTAACAAGCAAGAGTGTTTGTTTGTTTGCTTTCTGGGCTTATTCATGCAAAAAAACGCATTCAGTTAACAGACACCAAAGTCTTCTGGTAACAAGGTGCCTATTGAGACAACAGGAGGCTGCAGCTGAGTTAGTACAATGTGTTAGTAGAGAAACTAGAACTTTCTTTCTTGTACTTTCACTTTCTATTTGGAACTGGTCCCCAATTTATTACCTTATAATGATAATCGTCCTCAAACCTTCATTAAAAAGTTATGCTGTGTCTTCCATCGAATGGCAGAATGTGAATGAAGCTTGTAAGATCTGAAATATCCATCACTGTCTATCATCTGTCTGTCTGTCACTGTGCCTTTAAAGAGAAGTCTACTTTTTTCACTGAAATTGAAAGCATTTGTTTTCAGGTGCGTGTTTGTCTCTTTGAAGGCGTGGAAATGGCTAGACATTGGTGTGAGAGACAAAGAAGGCCGGGTTACTCTGGCAAAATAATTCCAGTGCTTGAAAACCCATTGTTTATGTCACTTTATTCACCCTGCTTCACAACTTAAATGAATGGCTCATCGGTTAAGGACACTGGCTGCTCTTGTAGAAGAACCAAGTTCCATTCCCTGCCCACATATGGCAGCTCGGAACTGTCTATAACTCCAATCCCAGGAGATCTGATGCGCGCTTCTGACCTCCACAGGCACCAGGTACACATGGGCACCTGGACACTTGCTTCATAGTGGTCATTGTGCTATGAATTTATGCTTTGCACAATTTTCCATGTACATTCTATTGCACAGTAATATGGGCTTTTGCCGAAAGCTAAGGAAAGCCCCTTAAAATTCAAAGGAAAACTTTAATTTCATTATCAAAGAATTCCTTTTCAGCTAAGTTCAGGTTTCATGGGAGCTAGAAACTGTCTTTTACTTCCAAAGTCAGACATCAGAGTACCCTAGGCTGGCTTTCTGGCCCTTCCAAAGGAGCCTTTTCCCTGGGCATCCTGGAAGCCCTTAATTAGTGGCTATAGAAAAGATGTGTTGGCTTAATTTCTTATTATGGTTGAAAAGATCAACACTTGACTGTGTGTGTATAACTTTGTTAGCTTCCCATGACTTTAAAAATTCCAGCGATAACTAACTCATAAAGAGAAAAAAAATTATTTCTCACAGTGTTAGAAGTTTCAGCGCATGGTCACTGGCTCTGCTGGCTTGGTGGGTGTGGGGGGTAGCAAGTACATCATGGCAGGATGCCTGGTGGAGCAAAACTGTCTTTGTCTTGGAGAAAAACAAAACAACAAAAAACAGCCAAGTTTCTATCATCGACTTTAGGGAGACACTTCCACTAATCTGAAGACCTCTCACCAGTTCCTGCCTCTTAGAGGCTTGCATCTCCTGCCAGTAGTACCAGGGCTGGAGACTGTGCCTTCGCATATGGGCCTTTGGGAGACAGTCCAATCCATGTTACCACAGGAACTGCCATGTGAAGTCAGAGATAGTAATCACACAGCATTTCCCTGATGCTTCCCTCGGCTTTCCTGTTCTCATTGACCACTAAAGAGACTGAACATGCAGAGTGAAATTGTGAGGCCGGGGGCCAGGAGACAGGGCCACTCCTGTGTTTTCTAGCAGCAGCCGCATCTGGTGGGAAAGATGCCTGTGCTGGAAGGGACGCTCTCATCCCAAGGTTCCCAGTCACCACTGGGTAAACAGAGGCAGCCACACTGAGCACGGATTCTCTCCCTTTAGGCCTGCTGACCGGACAGTGCTTTGGCCTGCAGGTGGACTATTTCAGACAGTGCCTGACTCTGTCAGGCACTTAAGAATAATAGGAATAGTCAATGTTATTGCACAGGTCCCCCCACACCTCAATGGATTACCAGAGTTATGCAGTTAAGCACTTTGGTCTACCTAGCATTGCTATTCTGCCTTGTGTGGTCACGCTGTGTGCCTCTCTGCTAAGACTGAGCTGCATGAGTCTTGAGACAGAGCTTTCTGTTCCACATAGTGCAGAGCACATACCCAGCACTCCGATGTTACTTCTGTTCCCACTCCCACCCTCCCCATCATACCTTCTTTCCTCCCACCTCCCCTGCCTCCCAGTTTATCCTTTAAAAAGTCAATCCCAGCTTCACTTCCTGGGGGAATTCCAGGATGGGTGAAGTGCATGGATCTTCTGGAATGTGAGTTGCTGGAGACGAAGGAAGGGTGGCGCCTCCCAGCTGCTGCGTGGAGCTGTCCCCAATGAGGCTTGTGCAGCCCCAGAGCCATTTGTGAATGGCATTTCCTGGTAGTCGCAAGAGTGCTTGAAGCACATCAGAAATGTGGATGCTCTGTGATTTACTGTGCTGGCTGCCAGCCTGCCAGAGCCTGGGGTTTCTTAAAAGAAAAACTGTGAACGTCAGAAGGAACTCCATCAGAATTGCCACATTCGCAGTCTAGAGAGAAGTGTAAGGCCTCTAGCACTCACCAGGACGGCAGATGTGACTACAGTCACTCTGGCATCTGAAAGTGATTTTGGAGCCTTCCAGGGAGGAGGGAAGCATGGGGTCTTCCCTGGAGGCCCAGGACAGATGGTGCTAGGAAGCACAGGAGCAGAGTGTCCTAGAACCATGGCCTAGGCTCCTTATGCTAGGTAGACATGAGCACACCCCCAGATCACTGCTCAGGGTCGTCTAGCCTGGGGCTTCAGAGGCCTATGAATTCCCCAGGACCCTAGCCTCCATGGGTTGTGACAGATTGGAAGATAAGCAGAATTCGTAGCCACAGGAGAAACCCCACAATCTCCTGGCTCTTTCTCGCTTGTTAACGGCTTTCAATGCTTGTCCATAAGAATCTGGTCTTCATAGATTCCACAAGGCCAAGGGGGTGATGTGGTGGGGTGAAGAAAGTAACCCTTGAAATTCTCCATGCTCCCCTACCTTCATGCCTTTAGGTTTTGATTTCTCTTCTCCAAGTTAAGTACAGAAGTTTCAATGCTTCTTTCCTCTTAAAATTCTGTATGCAGTCTCTCCCACCCTATCAGCTAGGTTTGGAAAGCAGCTAGTTGGCTAAAGACCCTCTCAGCTTCTACTTGTGCTGACTGGCTATGCACCACGTAAAGCTTCACTTATAAGAGACCCCTACCATCTCTAGTCCATGCCAACTTAGGTCCCAGTAGTTTGAAATGTCAGTTGGCTTTTCTTAGAGAAAAATGGAACATGTTAAAAAGTAAAAAGAAACACACAAAATTAATTTCAATCATATATTTAACTCATAGATGAAAATACTATTTAACATATAAACAACATAAAATAATATCTTTTTTTTAGTAGTGTCTTCAAACTCTTGTATGTGCTTTATACTTAGGGCATCTTAGTTAAGGCCAGCCACATGCTCAGTGCCTCTGTGTGACTGGCGTGGCTCTGGGGAATTATTGCCCTGACACAGAAGTACCTCATACTTGCTCTCAGAGAGAAATACAGACACGTCAAGATCACAGTGGTTCTCCAGAAGAAAATGCCAGGTGATGGAATAGAATGTTGCTGTGGATTCTTTTCTTTTAAAATTTATGTTTTAAATGATATATACGTGTATATAAGAGTATGCCATGTGTGGGCAGGTGCCTCTGGAGGTCAGAAGGAGGGTGTCAAATTCCATGGAGCTGGATATATGTATATGTATTGTATATATGTGTGTGTGTGTGTGTGTGTGTGTACACATATTACTTTTCAGCCATTCAAGTGTAAGAGAAATATTGTTCCAGGTTCCAAAGTGTGACTTTCTATGGCTTGTCACACACAGACATGTCTAGGATTTTCACTATGCAAGTGTCTTTTTCAAGTTGTGAAATAAGAATTATTGTTTCGAAGGATTCAAGATGAATGGAGTGTGTGTCTGTTGTCACACTCACATTGTCATATGTTCTATTGTGTCAGTACACATGATCTGCATGTGCTGGAGGATGTATGTTCCATGATATGTGAATCCTAGATTCAACACTGAGTATCTCTTGATTTCAATAGCTTCCCACATTTGTTTAGTTGGTTGTTTTGTTCAACAAAGGGTTTCTCTGTTAGCCTTGGCTGTCCTGGAACTCACTCTGTAGACCAGGGTGGCTTCGAACTCACAGAGATCCAACTGCCTCTGTCTCCCTAGTGTATGCCACCATGCCTGGCTTCTACCTTATTTTTTGAGACAGTGTCTCTCACTGAACCGGGAGCTTACTACCAATTCAGTTTAGAATGGCCCCTTCGGAAACTGCAGGATCCTCCTTGCCCTCCAGCTCTCCAGTGGTGGGATTATAGGCATATGCGGCTCACTGGCTTTTTATGTGGGTGCCCTTTAGTGACTGATCCATCCTGACAGATCCAACTAAGAGATTTTCATGATTTAAAAATGTGGAGAATATTGATTATGAAAGTCCCAAAGTGTCTTTGCTACAAAAATGGATCATAAGATTTTTTTTTTTTTTTTTTTTTTTTTTATGAAAACATCTAAAGGGTAGAAACTCCGAGGTTCCACTGAGACACTGCAGACTCCTGCTTTTCTTCCCTGTCTTCATCATCTAGGACTCTCTGCCAGTGGGAGCTGAAATCCAACTTCCATAGTTCCTCTGGTGTTGCTAGTTCTAGAGAGGTTCCCAATGCTGCCCCATCACAGGGGAGAGAAAACAAAACAAACAAAAAACCTAAAACAAGGCCCAGTGTCACAGTGGCACACACCTTTAAACCCAGCACTCAGGAGGCAAAGGCAAGCAGATCTCTATGAGTTCAAGGCCAGCCTGATCTACAGAGCAAATTCTATGACCACCAGGGCTACACAGAGAAATCATGTCTTAAAAAACAACACAACAACAACAAAACCCTACAAAATAAACAAAACCAAACCAAAAACCAACCAACCAAACAAACATAAACAAAACTTAAAACAAGTATTAATAATGAGTTTCAAGAAGGGCCCTGATACTAGAAAAATTTGTGTCTGTTGTGAGCCAGCTTCACCCTGTCCACTTCCTTTTGAATATTCCCTGCATTGCTCTGAAATCTATTAGGAAAGCACCTTTGTATTTAAGTGGCAGTTCAATTTAGGGCCATTTTGCTTTATTTATTTAATGGTCCTGTCATGTATACCAAGTATAGCACCTCTGATTTTTAAAATGGTCAGAAATATATGAAAAATTATTTCCATCTTTCTCTGCCAGCATTCTCATTCATAGGAAAGAAAAATTCCTGTTTAAGATGTAAGAATCCTCTTTTATTTTCCTATTTATTTTATATTTTCATAGCTCACACTGGAAGAATTAATAATGTTCCCAAGAGGCCTTACAGATTTGTGTCTGTTTAATTCACCCTATTAATATCTCATTGTTGATTATAGGAAAGCTTTTCAGTTCACTTTACCTCCTTTATCTTTCTCCATAAAACTAAAACTAGGTCCCACTTAAATACCACTAATAGCTTATACATCAAAGCCATGATAAACAAAAGCCATTGTAATTTTATTGTCTCTACTTAGATACTGATCAAAACTTCACACTCCAGCCCACCCCTTAGGAATCTGGGTCATGTTCATAGAATCTGTATTCGTTCTCTTCAGAACCCAAGACCATCTTCTAACAGTCTGGTCCATATGTTAGATACATATAAAGTTAATCATATTGCTTTGGTGCCAGTGTGTGCAAAGCAAAGCTGTAAACCCCAGCTGTGCGGAGTAACAAAGTAACAATTATGAACTTTACTGGCTTGCATATGTGAGACTTCCCTAAATGAAATTAAATGTTGCTCAGCTGAACTGGAGGGGAAGAGGCTAAGAGAGAGGACCGCTGAGATTTTAAGATGCAATATTAATAGAATGGATTCTCTTCTTCACACCCCACAGGGGTAGTTCAAATTATAAAGAAACCAGATGAACTATCTTCCAGTTGATAAGGTTTAGCTCAACCATGCCATCTGATTTCTGGGTAATCACTGGCATCTGCATTTGGCTGATCTGATTTAGTCTGTAAGTGGCCCACCCCCAATTCGGATCATCTATGGCGTCCAATCCGTCGTCCAACAATCTCATCAGCCATTCAGTGGCTTGCTTATAATATCAAAATGCTCGAAACAACCAGGGTTGAATAATTCAGACAGGGGTCGATGGGGGTGGGGCTGTCTGGTAATTACTGCTCAGGGCTCTGACCTTGAGCAAGAAGTTTTAGGACCTATTGCCTTGGTTTCCCTCTTTGTGGACTGAGAAGCTTCATTGTGGCCTTGTTGTACTATGTAAGTAAATTTAGACCCTTCGCCTCCTGTCTACAGCATAGTAAAATACTCAGTAAATACTAGTAGTTAAGTGGAGAAAAATAATCCGATTTCCACAGTTATGTCCTTATTCTCCAGAAATTTGAAAGCAAAGAGATGTTAAACAATACTATAAATTCTGTGTGTTGCTGGTAGTTTATGATTTCTAGCTTTTAAAAGTTGTATCTTCAAAAATAAACAGGGAAAAAATAATGTAAGCCCTCAACCCTTAGGTCCTCAATTTGTTTAATTCTTATTTCCTAATTAATTGTCCAGCCCAACATTAATGACTCCAAGGCAATAAAAAAAAATGGATATTCCATAAAACTCTTCTTAGCGGGAACCCTTGATAGCATTTTTATAACTCCCAAAAATGTATGATGGAGAAATGATGACTTGGCCACGTTTAGCTTCAACTAGCACTTGACCAACAGAGCCCCAGAGGTCTCCCGTGGCTTCCATCCATCTCTCTGGGCTGCCAACGACGCCTGCACCTCTGCTGCAATTTCAACTATGTGAAGTACAACCTGAACAGGACCACTCTCTTCCCCAGGCACAGCAAACATTTGTCCAGCTCTTCACATGATCAAATCCAGTTAGTAAAAGCATGCAACTGAGTCAAGCCTTTTTCACAAGTGGCAGGTCTGAGACAAACCCCAGGAGGTTTGACCCTGGATGTCTGTCATATTTTTAACCATGGCCTCTCTGCAAGTCAAGCATCGCACAGCACAAGCAAAGAATCTGAAATCCAAAAGGAGTAGGGCAGAACCAGAGAACATGTGGAGGGAAGGGAGAGGAGTTGGGAGCTCTGCGGACTTTGAGTGCCTTGTGAATAAAATTCACCGCCACACAATTCATTCATGTGTACATTCATACACACTTATTGTTTGCTATGTGACAAGCATATAGAGCTAAATGCCAGGTATAGAATGAAAGTGAATGAATTTTAGTGCTTGCCCCAAGAACCTTAGAAGCTAAGGGAAGTCAGAGGCACCATGCTAGTTAGCTGCCTGGGTAGTTTTCAATGTGGCATCATTAAGGAACATCTTTTGGCTTTGACAACATGTGCATTGGTGTTATATCTGTGTGAGGTTGCCAGATCCCCTGGAGCGAGTTGTGAGCTGCCATGTGGGTGTTGGGAATTGAACCCAGATCCTCTGAAAGAGTAGACGGTGCTGCTCTTAACTGCTGAGCTCTCTCTCCAACCCCAGGTTACAAGTCTTATACCAGGTACTGAAAAACATTTTCAAATGAAGAGGAGCAGAAATAAAAACTTAGTGGTTGTTTTTAAAGAGTTTGTGATATCTCAAAGAAATGGAATCATTTCTGCATCCCTAGAGATTAATGTTAATATAAAGTAGCATTTCTGCCTTGAACTGAGAGGACTTGGAGTGTGTTGACTAGCTTTAGCCACTGGTGTTAACATTGAATTACAATGCTTGTCAGGTAGGTAACCTTGGCTGGCTTTGTTCTCTATAGCGCTTCCTCTTCTTCCTCCTCCTCCTCTCCTTTCTCCTCCTCTTCCTCCTCTCCTCCTTTTCTTCTCTCCTTCCTTTCTCCTTCTCCTCCTCCTCTTCCTTTCTCCTCCTCCTCCTCTTCTTCCTCCTCCTTTTTCTCCCTCCTCTTCCTTTCTCCTCTCCTCTTCCTCTTCCTTTCCCTCCTCCTCTTCCTTCTCCTCCTCCTCTTCCTTCTCCTACTTAATTGTACCCTCAGTAATTAATTGCATCCTAAGTTTATAGAAGTGAGAGTAATTTGAAAATTATTAAATGACAGATCTTCTATTTCAGGCTGTCTGGGACATCAGAGAAAGCTTTGGTTTGGGTTCCTTTAAGGACATGGTTGAGAGTTGTTAATTATACAAAAATCCTTTAAAATGTCAGACAAAAGACAATACAGAGGCTGGAGAGATGACTCAGTAGTTAAATGCACTTGTTGAGGACCTACCTGGGTTTGGTTCCCAGCACCTAAATGATGGCTTACACCATGCATGGTCCAGTTTGAGGGGATCTGATGTCCTCTTCTGACCTCTGTGCATATGGTGAACACACATTCATGCTGACAAAATATTCATACATATAAGTAATCTGAAGAAAAATGTTATTTTAAAGGCGGTATCATAAAGATATATCATAAGGATAAAGTTGTATAGTCAGAAAAGAGTGAGTGTGTTATCTGGGTATTTTTCCCTTCTCAGTTCATCCATTAGTGCACATGTGATAGACGTGTGCCTGACTGTATTCACTGTGGTGTATGTGTGGACATCAGAGGACAGCTTTTATGAACCAGTATTCTCCTTTCCCTCGTGGTGAGGCAGACTCTCCTCTGTCTGCCATGTACAGCCTGCAAGCTACATGGCCTAGGAGATTCCAGATGGCTCTTCTGTCTCCACCTCCCATCTTGCTGCAGGAGTTACTGTTCTCTACATTTCTTTCTGTTGAGCAGGTATGGGACAGGCTGGTTTCTTATTTCATTTTTATTCCTTTATTCCACAAAATGATGAATTTTCTTCCTAAACAATCATCCATTCTCCTTTCATGAGAGATTTAGCAATGTCTAAATGGGAAGGGAACTTGTCCACCCACTCTGCCTACTTATTAATATCAAGTCCTAAAATCATAGATAAATGCCAGGGGAGAAAGGAAAAAAAACACCAAGGACAAAATCTAATAGTACACATTCTCTGCTCCTTGGGCTCCTGCTATCCAAATTTCTGTGGCTATTCTAAATTTCCTCCATGTATCAAATCTACAACTAGTCCTTGTTACAGATTTACATAGTTATAGAAAAATATTATAAGTGCCTTTTAACATATAAAATATAAAAAACATACTATAATATGTTTTACACGCTACTGAATTTAACTCTTTTGTTTTACTAGCCACTGAGTTAGAGACTTCAGTGAGTAGATTTGAGTTACTGCAACCCTAACAGAGGCATAGGTCTGCCCCAGGGGCTCCTCACACAGTCTCAGCACAAACTATGGTCTTGCCAGGAAGGAAGGCCAAAGCTTTGGAGGAAGGAAGCCAGGGTCAGAATGAGTTGAGAAATCAAGTTTGAATCATAGGTCGTTTCAAGTGAGGCCCTCCATTAGCATTGGGTAAGGATCATACAAAAATAGCCCAGGTGGGTGAAACCAGCATGGGAGATGGAAGTGTGGTGTAAGGAGATGTGGGAAGTGGGGTGTATAGAACTCTGTCTCATCAACCTTTGCTGATACTTTCAGTGAAAGAACTGATAAAACCTTCAAGAAGGTTCCCTCCAGGGACATTCCCCATTAACTTGGGCAGGAACTCCCTCAAACAAAGCTGTACCAGAGACAGGACCAGCACAGGCTTTGGTAGGATAGACAGACAGGAAGGTATGCTTCTCACATTGGTATGAGCTGACTCTAGGCTGCCAATGCCCTGCAGCAAGCTCAGACAGCCTGGTGGGGCAGCAGAGAGCACTGAAGTCTGTGGAATTATTGAAACCAATGACCATGCATTTTGGAACAATTCTTATGAGGTAACTGAAGGTGAAAATTCTCAGAAGGCAGGAAATGACCACCTTTTAAAGCTCCACCTCTGTCTTCAGACCACCTGCCTCTTCCTAACTTAAAGGTTGGAAGCAGGAGAATGGGGTGGGAGCCTTTAACCCCATTTCAGATTCCTGCTTACGATCTATCTCAATGTTATCACTGCTGTTACTCAAGGAACAACATGGGTAATCACGGTTTCCCAGAAGCACAGGAAGAGCCTCTGGGCCAGGAGGGATGCTCTGTGTGAAGACGCTGTCCTGGATGAAGCACCGAGGGTGCTTGCCATTTGAAAGGAGTGTGAACGCTGTATTTACATATAAATGGAAATGAAAAGTTCTTACAGGTTATGTTTCTGGAAGGTGTGTGTGGCGGCCCTGTGGCTGGGATCTATTGTTTATTTGTGCTGTAAATGCTTTGAAATGTGTTAAAATGCTTCCCTCATTTTAAAGCTCCTGCCACCCCTGGATTATGACTTTGATGTCACCAATCCTCCTTCAAAGGGCTCTTTGCAGGCTATTAATCACAGTTTAGCCTCTGAAGATATCACCAAGAGAAAACATCAGGACATCTCTGTGTTAGACTCGCTAAAACATTGAAATCTTGAGCATCTTGCAAAAGCACATGTCGGCCTTTCCTTTCATTGACAAGTCTTCCTTCTGTTGCGCAAAACAGCTCCTGAAGTAAAAAATGCAAAAAAACGCCTTCACACACTGAAGTTGGTGAAGAAAGGGTGGAGGGTAAATCAGGAAGGGAGGAGAGAGACTGAGAGGCTCCTCAGCCTCAAAGGTATGCCACAGGAATGAGTGTGGCCATGGGGCTGGCCCATATCTGTTCACACTTGCTTTTCACTAATGAATGCTCACAGAGGGGGATGGGGAGAGCTCTTCTCTCACCTTCTATGCTTTAAGTCCTACATGAATTGTTCACGTAAATGATAATAGTGAGTCTGACGGTCACTTGTCCATGTGTTTGGGAGCAGAAGCCTTTCAGATTTTGAATTTTCAAAATTTCAGATTTAGATTTGAGAATATTTGCATCTGCATAATGAGCTGTCTGGGACATGTGACCAAGTCTAAACACAAGATTTAGGTTCCACATATATGTGTATAAGTACCTGAAGGCAATTTCTACCATATGCATATATGCATATAGTATTAGTATATATATACATAAATTCATGCTACAGGTTATGTACATATATACATACACACTTATGTGTATATATGTTATATTATATTATTGTTTGTATTATTATTTATATATATATATATATATATATACACACACACATATGTATGTGTACACTTCACATACTATATATCAAATACATATATATGTTTGATCCCCACATCACACACATATACACATACCACACTCTCTATACAATATATCATACATATAATTATATTGTATTATATATAATTATTATTTAACATATAATATATACATGTATTATTGTATGTATTACATTATAATAATAATATATATTATTCCATGCACAAACCTATACTATTATTATACTAGAGATTGATCCTAGGGCTTCGTACATGCTAAGTATCCAACACACACACACACACACACAATAATAGTTCCCAGCATCACGCACACACTTTTATATAAGATATATATATATATATATATATATAATGTTATCAAGATCATACACTACTATATAATATATATATTATATACTATATATGTATTAATATATATATATATATGTTCTATATGGATGTGTGATGTGTGATGCTGGGGATCAAATCCAGGTGGGCAAGTGATCTTTGAGTTTTACCTCCAGTAAACTCAAAACTATTTTACACAACATACATAGTAAGTTTTTATGTTATGTAGCTGGGACATAATTCAGCAGTAGAGCTGAAGAGCTGACCATAGCATGTACAAAGCCCTGGGCTCAATCTTGGGTATAATTACAGTATAGTTTTGTACATGGAACATAGTTCCAGGGTGGGTAGGGTGGTTCCACTTGCGCCATCCTGTCAGTGCTCAAAGTTTTTGCCTTTTGGAACCGTTTGGAGTTTGGATTTTTACATGTAGGCACAATCACCTTGTGTCATTAGACCATATTCATTGTGGAAACCAAAACCTTTGAAACCTTTCTTATGGGGATTCTATAGTGTTCAAGTCTTATATTTAAGTCTTCAATATTCAACCACTTGAATTAACTTTTTAACTTTTTTAGCTTTGTGGTGTGTGTGTGTGTTGTGCTTGTGAAGGCACAGCAATACTGTGGTGTGCATGTGGAGGTCTGAGGACAACTTGTGGTAGTCAGTTCTCTCCTTCCGCCAATGTGGGACTCAGGGGTTGAACTCAGGTTGTTAGACAGCAAACTGAGCCAACTTGCCAGCTGAAACGTTTGCGATTTTTTAAAAATTCTTAGGATACCAATCAGAAAACTCAGAAAAACACAAGGGTGTTAAAGGGAAAATTATCCATAACTTTTCTTAACTTTTCCTTCACTTTAAAGTGTTTTTTTTTTTTCTCTCTCTCTCTTTTACTTCTTTGCTCAGGTAATTTGGCGCAAACCAGAGCAGGATCACAGCATCCTCAAGATCTTTGCCTCCACATTTCAGTGCTGGGAGGGCCAAGGTAAGCAGTTGATTTGTTCCTCTGATGGGACTGGGAGTTGATGCTAATGCCAGAGCATGCAGCAGGCTTCTCTCCGGCTGCCTGTGTGTGCAGTCTGCAAACTCGACCAGTGGTGCTGGGGAAACAAGGGGAATTTTGTAAGTTTAGGAAATTTGAATCATGGAATCCTTGCAATCCTGGTAGTCAGAAAAAATGCCTAATGTAGAGGGTGATGACGTATGCACAGAGTCTTTCTAGAAAGAAGATAAACAGTTTTCTGTGAGACTAACACCACCTTGCAGAAGGTAGGTGAGACCAGACAGAATCAGCAAGGAGAAAACAACAACAACAACAACCAAACAGTTTCCTGTCCTCTAAAAATGAGATATGCGAGGGTCATGTTAGGAGGGTTCATACATATCCAACCATAAAATACCATCCAGCTATTTGGCCCTTCCAACTGATGCTCAGACAGGACCACAAGGAGCACCTGTTGATGTCTATTGTGTAGACAGTACTCCTCATTTGTCTGTGGTTCGGCTTTCCATGGCTTCAGCCACCAGTGGTCAATCATGATTCAGATTCAAAAGTATTAAATGAAAAATCTGGTAAACAAGTAACTGGTAAGTTTTACATGTGCTCGTACCTAAGGACAGTATGAACTCTCTTGCTCTCTCTCTCTGGGCTCTGATGAAATATGAATCATCTTTTTACCAGGTGAATCCAGGACTGTGCACTAGTCCTTTAGTGGCCATCTCAGTTGTTAGGTTACCTGTGACATCACAGTGCTTTTCTTTTTTTAACCTAATGTTGTCTCTCAAACATGAGATGCTGTCAATTTTGATGTGGAGGGAAAAAAAAAAAAAACCCCACAACCTTCCTAATACAGTTAGTACAGTACAATTTAGAGTTGACAATTGTATTATTACTTGTTGTTCATCTCTTACTGTGCCTTATTTATAAGTTAAACTTTATCATGCAAGTGTATGCATAGTAAAGGGGGTTTGAGGAAGCCCACAACTTCAGGCATCTCTTCCAGTATATCCCCTAAGGATTAGAAAAAAAAAAAAAAAAACAACGTCCTAACCTGAAAACCAGTCAGTTATCTTAAAGAGGTTGGAGTAATAAGTAGTTCACACCTCTGGATTTTCTTACTTTTTATTTATACAACATATTAACTTAATTAAAAAATAACCAATTTGATCACATATAATTCCATTAAATATTACTCCAGAATTGATACAAATGAACATACTTATACTTTCTTGGGAATAACAGATTTACTTGTGCATAGTAGGACTCTAAAGATTTTATCTAACAATAAATTTTATGCCCATGTTGCGATTATGACTTATTTGAATCTCTTAATTTTCATGTTGTTTCTTTGTGGCAAGATATCAGGACTATTTACCATGGCTATATGGGCCCAGAGAGACATGCTTGTAGGAGTGTAAGCACTCCTAAGAACTTCTTGATCTTATATGAGAATGTGCTTTGTATTAAATGCAGTTGATTCTCATTATTTGTAAAAACTATGATCTGTAATGTCACTTCAAACAGCAATGCTGAACCACTCACTGCCCCTAGAGGGTAACACGGGTTAGGTTCCAGCATGAGGCTGGTCAGAGCCAACCTAACCCTCAGTTTATGTGATTTTGTTTGAAGACACCTAGTTATACACACATGTACACATATACACACACACATACACCCATAGACACACAAATACACACACAGACATACACATTCACAGGCACACACAAGCTCACATTCACATGCAAACACACACACACACTCACAGACACACACACCTTACAGTCTATCTTGTTCAGTGTTTTTATAAAAACCATATTTCACTCATAGCATCTGTGCCATTAAAGTCACAAACAATTTCACTGTAATTCCTGAGGGAAGCTTGTCAGCACACATCGTCTGCCTGAGGCTCATCACCCTCTTCTTGTGTTTAGAAACTCTATACAGCACTTCAGCATTACATTTGGGGACTCCCAAACTGAAAAGTTACCAATAATCCACATATAAATGCTAAACCAGAAGCATTTCAATAGACCTTGAGAGTAGACGTGTGTGTGTGTGTGTGTGTGTGTGTGTGTAGGAGAGCTGACCCAGAAGGGCTGGCTCTGACTTTTTGACTCTAACCGGAAAGTTGGGCACCAGCAGACTCCTGTGTTTTCCTACTAAGTACATTCTGTGAATGACCAGGAAAAAGCATTGGTGGTTGACATTGTGGCTACAGATAAATTTTAGCAGGCAAGCAAATTAACAAACGTAGAATCTACACATTATGATAGCCTATAGTGTGTGTGGTAGGGGGGTTCCTTTTTTTTTTTGGAGTTATTGGCTTTCTAGAAAATTCTAAATGAGATCATAACACAAAAAGATTCCTTGATGTCCAGATCTCCTTTCTTTCTTACACTTGATTTCTAAATTTGGAGTCCTGCTGAGACCTGTGCCCTGCCCTTAAAGCCTACAATCCAGCCTGATGCTATCTCCCTCCCTGCTTCATACAGCACTGTCCAGACCTGCCCACGTGAGAAGTGTGCAGTCCAGTGTGTGGTCTACATTTCAAAGCATACATACATAAGTACACAGGACTGGAGTTTGCTTGTTCCTTGAAAGCAGATGAGCTGAAAGTTCTGATTAAGGCATTCAAATTTACAAAAGACAACAGCAATAAATAAGCAAACAACACCACACAGACAAGCACAGGGACCACACCTGTCATCTCAGCCCCAAAGTCACAGACACAGGGCCAGTCTGCATCAAGACCCGCCTGTGCTAGTAAGACTTCCTCAAAAACCAAAGCAAAACAGAAAAGTTACCATTTGGGTTCTGCCTCATCTAAGGGGACACAGAGCCCTTGATGAAGCTGGACATTGTAGGATATAAAAAGATTTCTGTGTTTTTCACCTATCATAAAGTCCTGGTTCAGAGCTTCATTTCAAAAGACAGACCTGGGACTTGGGAAACGAGGACCCAGCAGCACAAGGAAACTGTGTCTCGTCAGCCAGGCAGAGATACTTAGAAGACAAAATGTAGCAAGCCTTGTTAGTTCAAATCCTTGAGGGCCTGTGCAGCGTCCTTCCTTGTGATGTAAGCGAAGACACCTGCATGCCTTTAAGTGGGTAGGGAGGTCAGAGAGAGTGACTTGCCCAGGCTTTATGAAATGCTTCAAGAGAAAAAACCAAAAGGCTAGAGAGGCCTTCCTGCTTCTGCTGTTTGCACAGATGGGGTGGGGGTGGGGCGGGTGCATCCTGCATCCTGGCTGCACTAGTTCTCCGCCACAGAGCCTTCGGAGAGGGGCAGTGCAAGCGCTATAGGGCCTTTTCTTCTTAAGAGCTCGGTATATCTATCACCTGATAATAAAAGTTCTTGACAAAGAGCCTTGTCAGGAAGATGATTCGAGACACTTCTGAGGTTTTAGAACGCAGATGGTGAGCACTTAGCCAGACGAGGAGAAAATTCTTCAGCTATTCCTTTACTGCTGAGCTCCGGCTGGTTTGTGGGATTGTTAAGAGTCCGTGTCTTTATGGCAGAGTAAATTCAGTTGACAGATGAGGCAAATCTTTGTGATTATGTCATACTTTCAGACTTCCTCCATTTTGTAAGTTATATGAAAGCACACAGATAGCAGTGCATTGTGACAAGAAGTAAGGCTTAGAAATGGAAGCCGGTTTCAGCCCTAGGCACCACATACACTGGCAGCACGACTGGACCACTTACCTAAAAATCTATGAGCGTTGACTTTTTCATTTGCATAGTGGAATAAAAACTGTTTTTGCATCAGAGTATCACCTTCAGAATTCTGTGACAGTGTGGGGAGAGTGTTCTCATGTACAATACACTTGGTATTGCTTTGAGTTTTGACAGCCATTTAAGGTTCTGTGCACTGAGTCTATATGACTATGGAGGCCGCTCAGGAGCAGGGGACCAGAGTCTGTGAACCAATAAGTTAGGTTATGCATGAGGACTCTGAGCTAGCACCATACACAAGGAGTCACAGAGGATGATCATACCAGTAGAAAGTGACCTTGCTCGGCTCCTGCTAGCTTATGTTACTGAAGTCCTTAACATGGAAATGATACCAACAGGATGCCATTTTTTCTTTCTGTAAAACGTAGCACTACCTAAAGTTTTTGAGGACTCAGATTCATCAAAACCAGAAGTCAAAATAAATCCTTTGGCCGCAAAGTAGCTTCTTTCTAGTGTCAATGACAAATGCTCTTTAAAATGGAGCAGCCTCCTTTGTCCAGTTTCCTTGAATGTTGTGAGTCTCCCCTCCTCCTCCTTTCTCCTCCTCCTCCACCTCCTCTTTTTAAAATATGTCTTTCAGAATTCTCCTCACAGTGTACCCAGTTATATCTTAAACACTTCATTCCCTGAGGTTATTGACTAAACAGACCTTCAGGTTTTGAAAAAATGAATGAACTGTCCATACCCTCAAACCACTTCCCTCTTCCTCTGCCTCCAGGTAGACACCCTGGAGGTGATCCGACATCCAGAAGAAACCACCAACATGAAGAGACAAACCATGGCTTCTTATTTCCGGGTATGGAGGCTGTCTTTTCTGTGCTCTACCTGTTTCCAGAAAGGACTAGTCCAACCTTCCCGTATGTCTTACTCACTGTTCTACTGATGTGAAGAGTCACCATGACCACAGCAACTGGTATAAAGGAAAACATTTCATTGAGCTGACTTACAGTTTTAGAGGTTTAGTCCATTTTCATCAATGCAGATGAAATGCGGAAAGCAGGCAGACAAGGTGCTGGGAAAGTAGCTGTGAGTTCTATATCTAGAACAGCAGCAGGCAGCAAGAAGAGAAAGATGCTGGGTCTGGCTTGAGTATTTGAAATCCAAAGCTACTGCCTGTGACATATTTCCTCTAACAAGGCCACGCCTACTTCAAAAGGCCACACCTCCTAATCCCTGTCAAGTAGTGCTACTCCCTAATGCCCAAGTATTCAAATACAAGCCATGGGAGACAGTCTTATTCAAGCCACCACACTGTGAGGTCCAGACAACGACAGAGTCCATGGAACCAGGCCAAACACAAATGCCAGTTAAGAAAGAGGTGGGCAACCAAGTCTACATACCACGTTCCAGGCCAGCCAGACCTCCACAGTGAGACCTTCTTTCAGAAACTAGGGAGAAAAGATTATGAGGAAGGAGGAGGCTGCAGATAAAGAATACCACACACACAGTCCATTTTGTTGACTGTGCTGGGAGTCTTTGAGCAGCTTCTTGGCTTAAAAGCGATGAGAAACACTTTCCCACCAAATAACAGCAGTTAATAACATTTACAATGTGTTCTTTCAAGTTTGGACCCTGGGGAAAGCATTGGCTGATATTCATAGGTTTAATTGACCCATTTGCCTGAGCCCTATTGTTCACATTTCTGCCACCCTGGTCTCTGATATTCTATCTAGAGAGATGCTCCTGTTGTGTAAGAACAATACATGTAGAAGTGTTCTATTAAGTACACTTATAGTAAAGGTAAGGCACCTGGGCCCTTCTACCAATTTGCACTAATCACTATGAAAAGCATTTGGAGACCCCTTAGAGATGATGTGCACTGGGAGAGATGCTTCAGGTAGGTTCATGGTCGAGGTGCCGTTGTTAGGAGAAAGCAGGCGCTGATCTCACGAACAGAGAATGAGGTGGTAAGATCGAGTTGGCATAGAAAACCATTCCAAGGGATGGTTTGGGCTAGGGGAGCTGGATCATGGGCTGGAGGACAAGGCAAGCCGAAGAACAGGCTTAGGAATCAGCACCATAGGCGGAGGAAGGTTCTGTAATGAAAAGCTATCAGTGTCCAACAAAGATGGTGGAGTTTCATAGGCAGAATAGAACTGGGCTCTCAGTGTGTGGTGGGGCCTCAGACTTTGAAGTCCAGGACTCCACGAATGCTGCCATTCCTATGACAGCACCTCCAGCAAGCAGTTCTTGGTACCTGTTTAATTTCTCTTGGATATTTGTGATTTCCCTTTCTTCCTTATCTTCCTCAGCCTAATTTGGTCCTCTTTACCAACCATGTTCTTGTCCTCTTAGTATCTATTGGTGCCGCCTGGTGCGCATTGCGCGTGTGCGTGTGTGTGCGTGTGCGTGTGCGTGTGCGTGTGCGTGTGCGTGTCGTGTGCGTGTGTGTGTGTGTTTCCCCTTGAGACTTGAAGACTCTTTGTCTGTGATGTCATCCTCAAGATTTTCAGTGTCCCTATCAGAGGACAAATCTCTAGCTTATAGATTTCAGAAATATGACCACGCCAACCAGTTTGGTTTCTTCAAAATACTGGTCTCCAAATGCTAGAGCAGAAAAACAAGATCCCTTTGTCTGTCAGGTAAGACCACTTCTGGTCATTAGGAGGAGTGACTTCAGAAGACTGGAGCTCACTGTCCCTGTGGTTTGTAATTGCCTCTGAGAGCTCTAACAATGGACAACCCTGAGGGACACACCCTTGTCCCACAAGCACCCTTCTTGTTGTTCATGGTTTTCTTCTTCTCTGTAAGGTGTATAATAGTTGACTATCACAATCCTTTCCTCTAATAATCTTTCCTTATTTCTCCTTCTCCTTCCTCTTCCCCCCCCTCCTCCTCATTCTCCCTCTCCCTCCCTCATCCTTGTTACCAATGTTATCAGAATGATTTGCTGTCACTTTCTGGTGGTTCTCAGGTGAATAAAACAGCATGTCCCCATGCTGGGTTCCATAGTATGTTATCATTTTGGATAGTGGAGGGCATTTCAGGCTAGAACATGTTCTTAAAGGAGTTTCTGTCCGGTAGAGATTCTGCTTTAGCACCTAGCTTTTTAAAGAGTGATTTCAGCCTCATGGCTGCTGGAGGGAGAACTTACCTCGTCATCTCCTGTTTACTGATTTCATGTTCTTTCTTGACAATCTCTAGTGCTTCACAAGTCCCGCCCCCACTGCGCTGCAGGCCCGTGTGAGTGGTCCCTCCCTTCTCATTTCCTGTTTGTTCTCTCCCTGCTAGTACTCTCTGATGGATCTGCTCTCCAAAATGGTGGTCGGACAGCCCCACTTTGTTCGTTGCATTAAGCCTAACGATGACCGCAAGGCCCTGCAGTTCTCTCAAGACAGAGTCTTGGCCCAACTTCGATCCACAGGCATCCTGGAGACTGTCAGCATCCGCAGGCAGGGCTACTCCCATCGAATACTCTTCGAAGAGTTTGTAAAACGGTCAGTGTCCTTGGTTGTGCGTGTTGTACATAACCTTCAGTCACCCTGTCTGTCTCTGTCCTCTGGAAGACTGATTCTTCTTTAAACATGCAATTGTTATTAATACCAGCTGTCATTTACTTGTTTAAATGTTGCATTTATATTACTGCAGACAATTCAAGAATAGGCCAGGCTGACATCAGATCACATTTTTAAAGAATGTTCATAAATACTTTATATTCTTAAGTCAAAAAATTCTTAAGTCGCAAATTTTCTGGATATTCCACAGTGGTAACAGAAGCAAGCTATATTCTGAAGGACATGAATGTGCCCTAGCTCGGTTCCCACTCCTAGGGTCTGGTGCAGTATACTATTACAGAAGGTACTCTCTAGCACCTAAGCTGTTAGAAGAATCCAGTGCATTTTAGGTACTATCCTTAAGAGTGCCGTCTCAGTTACCTATAGGACAATCCAGTGAGCCAGCCTTTCTCTTTCTGCTTGAAAGGCGAAGATCTTAGGACACAGAAGTAACACAACTTTTTCAAGATCCCATGTTATAAATGAAAGAGCCAGGATTTGAACCCAGCAGGCCAGTTTCACCCTTTACATTTTTAATCGCCTCAATTCAATGCATTCATTCTGTGCTTATTATGAAACTTAATTGCAAAGGAATGGGGAGGGGGGGAGATTCCAAACCCAGAAGCTGCCTTATCTAAAGACACTAGCTTGCTTTTCAGTCCACAGCTGGTTCAAGGCACCTTAGATGCCACGTAGTTGCAGGTAGGACTTCACTGAAGAAATAATTAACAACACTGCAATAATAACAAAACTCACCTTTGAGAAAGAAACACACCTATTAAAGGATGCACAGAGTGAAGTAAGAAAAGTTATAAAATCTGTCTCACCTGTATTGCCCTTTTATTTTCATTCTAATATATATATGTATTATATATCAATATATATCAGAATATATATGTTTTAGATATATATAAAAAGTGAAATATACATATTAAAATAACCTTAAATATATAATATATGATATATGACATATAACATATTATATATGTATCCTAAACATATATAATTAATGTATATAATATATAACATATGTTATATATATTCTGAATATTATATGTGTGTGTGTGTTGTGTGTGTGATATATGGTAGGTTGCTTCATCGAATCTTCCAAACTCTGCTAAGTTTCATGAAAAAGTTAAGGGGAAAAAATCTTGCAGTAGATCTTCTAAATTTAAAACAAGAAAGAAAAAATATTTTAACTGTATCTTTAAGCCTTGTTTTTTTCCTTCAATCTTAAATTTAGGGCTGTATGAGGGGGGAGCAAAGATAATTTTAGCTCACAAGTGTCAATATTTTTAGGCACAAAACGTTGAATACGTAAAAACATTTAAGAAAACGGGTCAAATGCTAAGCAGACTGGTACCTCTTTGTTCATGATCAGAAAACCATTAGGCAAATATGAACAAGAGTTTCAAAAATGTCAGTAAATCTGAGCGTATCAAAGATTTCCGAGCCAGAGAGTTAATTGGTATTTGGAACCTTTTGAACAACTAAACAAGGAAATGGATGAGCTAGCAGTCTCCCCTGATGTCATTCAGCAAATAGGCGCTCTCATCTTCCCACTCGGGAATGCTATTTTGTCAACTCTTAGCAGGAAACAGGCAGACAAAGCAATCAAAGGCAGGGAGCAGAGGCGAGAGGTTTATCAAACAGAGGTAAATAAAAGGTAATGTTTCCTTAATGTTGCTCTCCAACTCTTCCTGTTTTCTGATACTCCAGTCTGAGACATGAAAGGTCCTGTTTCTTCTGATTCCCGTGTGACCTTCTGGAATAGATACCTTCATCCTTAATCCCCCCATCACTCAAATCTGTAGACTCAGCCAAGCCTGTTTCCTTTCTGTGTCCATTTTTAAATTTTCTGGCACAGTGCCTTGGGAGAGCTTTATCTTCTCCTCCAGTCAAGGGCCTTTGAGGAGCTCATCGTGGAGCCAAGTGTGTTGGACATCTTTATCTTTTCTCAGGTAGACACCGAGGGATCACATGGCAGTGCTGGGCAGGTACTGAGGCTTCCTAGAAGCCAGGCAGTTGAGGGCATCACAGAACACCAAGGAGAAATTTCATGTTTTCTTCTCAGTAGGCTCTGAAGCAGGTTGCCTAAGAAGGTCTGCCCTGGGTGGACACATTGGCCTACACGTGTTGAGTGCAAGCAAAGGCCTAAGAAAAAGGACCAAGGCTAATAGTTTGTTTACTCTACAAAGTTGAGCAATTTAGTAAAGAGACCCGAGTTTGAGTCTCCTTTTAGACATGTTAGCCACGTAACCAAACACAATAAAAGATGTTCTCATCTGCCTGGCAACAAGGCATGCTATGCAGGATCCCACACAGGCTTGCTCGCAGTCACAGCTTCTGGGCAGGAGACCTGCACACACTCATACACACCTTGTTCATTCATTGCACAAGGAAACAAGGGAAGCAGGTTTCTTGGGAAGCTGCTCTCAGATGGGTGGGTATGTCCTAAGGAATGAGGCCAGGGAAGTGCCATAGGAAGGAGATAGAGGGAGGGGAAGAAAAAAGAAGAGCATGCACACATAGGGAGAGAGAAAATGCAGAGACAGGGAGAGGGGGGGAGCCGAAATGTCTGTTAAATAGGAAAAGCTTCTGGGGTAGGGCAAGCCAGCCCCTCAGCCATGCCCTGTGACAGGTACTGATGGATGCTGGGAGACTGGGCCAGTCCTGCTTTGGGTATGGAAAAATGCACTCACTGCTTGTCCTGAGTCGCATCCCAACATCCCACCTTTGTTGATAACAAATGAATTAGGGTGACATAATCATCTATGACTACTTCCTGCTGATACTGAGGCATCATTATTGGGGGAGGGAGCGTTCGAAAACCTGGAATGTTGGCCAGGTTTGGGAAAAGCACCAGGATTCTGTCCAAGCTCTGTAGAACTATCTGGGGCTAGGCACAAGAAGATCCAGTTGAAGCAACTTGTGAGGCTATCAGGGAACATCTATGGGTAGCCACGTCAGAGCTCTTAAGATGCAGGAAACACCTGGACTTGGCAGGATGGTGGAACAGATATGTATGTTAGTGGCAGAAGTTAAAGTTAAGGAATTTAGGGAATTTTTTTTTTTTGGGTGTACATTTGAAATTTTTAGGCCCATGGTCTTAGTGGTCAGAGGGAGTTGGGGGTGGAGGGAGTTCCAGGACCAGGGAAAGGGGAATAGTCAGGTGGGGAGGGAAACAGGCTGTTGATTGACAGTATTTATCTGGAGGCCATTTGGCCTGTGAGAAGTAGATTCATGTGAATTCCTGAAGCTTGTAGAAAAAATTTTAAGTTTACAAAAAGAGATAAATTTTAGATATGTTAGTATTACCACTGTTAAATGTTAGAGCTCTGAACTTTGAAGTCTCAATACAGTAGTAGCTCAGTGAGGGGAAGAAATTAGAAACATTTTTCACTCCTTTTACATACCTTAAATCACCTTCTTTTCACTGTTTAAGTTTTTCACATCCTCCAACCTTCATACCTTGCATTTACCAACCTTAAAACAACTTCCTAGACCCTCAAACACTTCTTCTTTCACCAATCAAGTCCACAAACCCCTCAGAGATCCGAGAAGGATAAATTATGATCTAAATAGCCTATATATTAATTACAGAGACTAGTCCAAAGTCCACTACTTAGACAGTTGTCCCAGGTTCCTGTTGTCTACATGGCTTCACTGTGGACACAGGTCTGGCCCAGAAAATCTGATAGGCCTTCCTGTAGGGGAAGAACTTGGAAGACTAACCTTAAGGCATGTCCGGTATCCTGTTTGTCCACAGTTTGGGCAGGGCAAGGCATTGGAGAAGTCTTGCTCAGTGGTTAGCATACCATAGTTCAGGGACGTCCTTTGTTGTTGTGCCCATATCTTTTTGGAGACCTTAGGAAAGTCACTGCTAGGATTGGGAGTCTCTGTCTGCCATGGGAAGTTCTATCTATCTATCTACATCTGTCTATTGTATGTTTGAATAGACAAACTTTGCTTGTTTCTAGTTACCCTTTGTAAATATAACCTTGAAAATATATACAGGTGGGTAAATAAAGCCTATTCTTATTAAGTTTGAGCCTTAAAAAAAAACTCATGATTTTTGAATTGAAGATCTTCTAATATTAAAATAAAATTTTTAATCATAGATACAGTTTCATAGAGACTGATAACTTTGCTGAAGCAAAATCATTCTGTAATCATGATTATAGGCATCATTATAGGCCATTGTAGTTTTCTATATGACTTAGTTTATCCAAACAGCTAAAGCTTAAAAGACAGAGAAGTTAGATTTGGGTATCAGCAAGGAACTGAATGCCTTTGCTCTCTCCCCTCCCCCTTAGTTAAGATGGTGGTGAAGCTATGAGTTTCCCATAACAAAGATGGCTGGTAGTCATGTGGCTGTCCTTAATTAACATAGCAGTGAACCTTATTTTTCCCATAATCAAGATGGTGGCCACTGGGGTACAGCTAAGCAGCAATGGCAGACTATTTAAAGTGAGCAGGCTACTCCCTCACCACCTCCATTGCCATCACTGTCATCACCACCAAGGCCTCGAATGGATTAGAAGGAGGTATGGGGGGCAGGGCTAGGCAGTACCTGGATCCATGTATGTGGAGATACTTAGCTGCTGAAGTTGTGTTTCAGTGAAGGAGGGGAGGGGCAAGAACAAGTTTCCCAAAAAAATTGGACATAGAGATTTCAGACCAATTTGGATAAATGTTGCAGTTTTAGGTCCAGTGGTACTGATTGTCCCAGGAAGACTGAATTGTGTAGCATCCTGCAAAAAAGCCTGGGGAGGGGAAGCCTCAGGTCAAATGTCTTTGAACCCAAGGCTCTTCCCCCTTCCCCATATCTCCCTCTTGTCTATGCCCGCAGACAGATGTGATTAACATAGGTATTATGTAAGAAGATGTATGATGAACAAATACTTTCATTCTCTGGAACTTTTTAATTTATCCTCCTCCTCTTTCTAATTTCTTCTCCCCTTCTTTTGCCTCCTGCTCCTCTTATTTCCTTTTGAGACAGGGTCTTACTATGTAGCTCTGGCTGGCCTGGAACTTGCCATCTAGACTGTGTTGGTCTTGAACTCACAGAGATCTCACCTGCCTCCGTCCAAGCAGTGGGATTAAAGGCATCTGCTACTACGCCCAGTGTGTTTTCACTTTCCTGATAGGTTCTTCTGGTGCATATCACTTTTGATTTGGGTGAAGCCCTGTGGGTTTTTTGTTGTTGTTTTGTGTCTCGGTATCCTAGTTAAACAACCACATAACCAAGGTTACAGACATTGACTCCTGTTTCTTTTTCCTAATGGTTATGTAATTTGAGCTCTCCTATCTTATACCTGTGATCCACCTTGCAATATTTTCTGTATGTGTGTGTGAGGTAGGGGTCTCATGTCATTGTCTTGGGTGTGGCCATTGGCTTGTTATTCTCCCCCTGATTTGTCTTTACATTTTGCTGAGTATGACTGGACCATACCTGTTAGGGTTTCTTTGGGATCCTGAATTCGGTTTCATTTCACAGGCCTTTTTGAACTCCTGTCTATCCTTCTACCACAGCATCCTGAATGGACCTTTGCCCATTTCACCCTCTGAGGTGTGAGCATGGGGTTTATCTAAGATTCTCATGGACGCATGTTGCTTCCTTCACTACTGGGACCATCCAGACACCACTGGGGAAGTTTCTGCCCCACTGCTTGGTGAAGGGAGCCTTCCTGCTTTGCTGCTATGCTTTTTCAGTTACCTCTTTCATCCTTCACCGCTCAGATCAAGCCCCAGTCAAAACTGAAGGAGTCAGGAGTCCTCAAAATACAGCACACTGTTCCATTCTTTGGTGCCTTTGTTCACTTCAGTGAGTCCTCAGTCACGTGGGCAGGCTGATTCTTTAGGACTCTGAGTGGCATTATCTTCTCTGTGGTACTCGATGTAGCATCCCCAGGCTGGGTTAGAAGTCCCCCAGGTGTGCTTTATTGATAATGCTCACTACATGGATTACCCGCCTCTCCTTTCAACCCTAACTGCCTGGGAGGCACAGCCAGCACTGTATCTGTACTGTGCTGTAGCTCAGGTTAGCAGCTTTAGAAATATTTGTGAAGTTGGAAAAAAAAAATCTCGCCTCATCTTCATCTCTCTATTATACCATTCCTGACTGTGCCTCTGGCCTCTGCTCTTTAGAAGTAGGTGAAGGATGCATGGAGCCTGGGTGTTGAGCTGTAACTCAACTCAGATTGCAATGTGCATCAAAGACTGACAGAGCGGTTGTCTTAATGTCTTAATGCTTTATCAGTAAGAACTCAGAAAAAAAAAAAACCCAAACCAAAAAAAATAAAAACCATAACCTTGAATACATTGATTTTTAAAGGGCTCTGGCCAAGTTTGGAAAATATTGTCATTTATCAGAGGTTACATAGAAAGAGTGATAAATTAATTTGCCTTCCTTTGTTTTGTAACAGAGAGAAGTTTTGGTTTTGAGACAAGGTTTCTCTGTATATTCCTGGCTGTTGGCGCTTGGAGCTTTGTTGCAGAGTGTGAATACATCTTATGGAAAGCTAAGCTTGCAGGAAGGCTGCTTGCTCATCTGACACATGAGTCATGAATTTCTCAATAATAAGTGACCTAAACTCCAATGAGCTGAAGCAAAAATTAAAAGAGAATAATAAATTGGCTTATAAAATCCAGCACAGTGTCTGAATGCAGGGTGTTAAGCAGTCATATCAAGCCACTGGCCTCGCCCTTTGATTGGCTTCGTCTCTGAGAATTAATTTTTACACAGTAAACAGACTGTAGCAGTGTGGATCACATGCATATCCTTGGACCAATCTCTAAGACAAGGAAAGGCTTGGGTCAAGTGGCTGGATAAGGCCAACCCCTCTTGAATCATGGTGTAAGGGACTCCATTGAAGACAGGGGAACATAGGCTAAAAGATCAAGTGTGTATTACCTTTTTGTCTTAGTCAAGGTTTCTATTCCTGCACAAAACATTATGACCAAGAAGCAAGTTTGCAGGGGAAAGGGTTTTTCAGCTTACACTTCCACATTGCTGTTCATCACCAAAGGAAGTCAGGACTGGAACTCACACAGGCAGGAACTTGGAGGCAAGAGCTGTTGCAGAGGCCATGGAGGGATGTTATTTACTGGCTTGCTTTCCCTGGCTTGCTCAGCTTGCTTTCTTATAGAACCCAGGACTACCAGCCCAGGGATGGCACCACCCACAATGGGCCCTCCCCCTTGATCACTAATTGAGAAAATGCCTTACAGCTGGATCTCATGGAGGCATTTCCTCAAAGGTGGCTCTTTCTCTGTGATAACTCCAGCTTGTGTCAAGTAGAAACACAAAACCAGCCAGTACACAGTCCTGTACCCCTGAATCACCCTAACTACATAGAAAGCTTACCCTCATCTATTTACCTCCTGGGCCCTTAAAAAGAATTTTCAAGGACAAACTTTTTGTTAACAGCACTGGATGTTAACTTGGAAAAAGAATTATATACTGGAGCTGGAGACATGGCTCAGCAGTTAAGAGCACTAATTGCTCTTCCAGAAGTCCTGAATTCAATTCCCAGCAATGAGAAGTCCTGAGTTCAATTCCCAGCAACCACATGATGGCTCACAACCATCTGTAATGGGATCTGATGCCCTCTTCTGGTGTGTCTGAAGACAGCTACAGTGTACTCACATACATTAAATAAATCTTTAAATAAAGAATTTTATATATATACTGTTTGTTTTGATTTAATTATTTCACTGTTACCTATCTGCTTACTTGTTTTGTTTTTTTATACAATTGCACGGACTCTGAAGATTACTAAAAGGACTTTCCTATCCCACTTCCCTCTTCAATTCTTGCTCAGCTTGAATCAATCTTCTATCAATTGACATGGATCCTTGGTCATGTCAGTATATTTCATGATATATCTGATGCGTGGGGATCCACGGGGAAATCTCACTTTCCTTCCTTGGGGTCTTGTCACTGTTTGCTGTCTGTGCATTATTTACTTTGTTCTTGTCTTACTGCCAAAGATTCTGTATAAGATTCTCCTGACAAAAACCTCTTTTTGTCTCTTCAGGCCTGGATTTTCTTTCTTCCTACATAAGTAGTCTTTGAGCTATTGGTCAGCTACCTCTGTGCTCTTCTGGTTTCACCTGCTGCCCTTTCCCTACTGAGAACATTAAAAGAAGTTCCTTGTTCCTTGCGACAGTGAGTGTTGTGTCCTTAGTGGGGTCTGAGCTGACCCAAATTTGACTGTCAGCAGAATTACAACTCTCTAGCTCATCCCTGATTCGAACCCTTTGTAAAGCATTTTAAACATGGTGTTTTATGGCCAATGACCAAAATAAGTACAGATATCTTAATGTTTATTCAATAAACAAGGTGACATTGGCCCTGGTGAGACTCCCAGTTAGCTGGTGTTCTCCCCAAGTCAGCTTTCAGGGTTCTGGAGTCCAGTGCAGGAAGAGAGCAGGGAGTCTCACATCTCAGGTGTGCAAGCATTCAATTATTCTTCATATACCACTCAGTTTTGAATGATTAAATCCAAAATCTATCATAAAAAAAAAAAAATCTTCCTCAAGATCTAGAGAACAAAATCTGGGACTATGGCTACTTCTTCATTAACTTTCTTATTTTTTTAATTTAATTTAATGTTTATGGGTGTTATGCTTGCACACATGTCTGAGTACTACATGTGTGTCTGGTGCCCATGGAGGCCAGAAGAGGACATCAGATTCCCAGGAACTGGTTTGAGATCGTTGGAGCTATCACGTGAGTGCTGGGAATCAAATTCAGGTCCTCTAGAAGAGCAGCCAGTGCTCTGAACCACTGAGCCATCTCTCTAGCCCCTCTTCATTAAGTTTAAAGATACCCTCACATTTAGATCCTCCTCCTCCTCCTGCCCTGCTTCTTGGGTATCTCAGACAGTTTCTGTGTGCTTGCAGAGAGGGTGGAGAGCTGGACTCCATAGTTATAAATCGGTTGTTTTCTAATGTTTTTCCTGTTCGTGTGCTCATGGTCTATGTCCTTTCATGGTGGCCTTCTCCATGCCCACCCCCAACCCATGTCCTTTTCTCTTTCCTCCTCTCTACCTCCCTGCAGTCCCCTCACTCGGTCTTCAGCTCCTACCTTTCTCCCTCTATTACCCAATCACAGGCTCTAGACTTTTATCACAGTCTTTAATCACAGGCTTCTAGTCTTTTGACAGTTAAATTGGAGAGCAAGATTTCCGTAGCATCATTTGGTGTTCATGAGGATCTGCTTATCTGGGGCAACCAGATCTTGAGAGCCAGTATTTAGCATTAGAATACAAGCGGCATCAGACCAACCCACTACATGTGGGCCCCAGTTGATTGCCCTGGTTTAGAAGGTTTAGGAAGCACTGGGGTGAATTTTGAAAGCTTTAAACCCCACCCTACATCAGTTTGTTTTATCTGCTTTGTGCTTGCAGTAAAGGCTATGAACTCTCAGCTGCCCACTCCTGTCCATGGCTGCTGCTTGCTGCCATGCCTCCTACCGGGACAGACTCTTCTGGAACCATAAGGCCAAATAAACTCTTTCTTTCTTAAGTCACTTTAATCATAGTGTTTTATCACAGGACAGAAAGGTAACTAAGAAAAGCACCCAATTAAAAATATAAATAAATAAAATTAGGAAGAAAAATTTAAAAAGAAAGTAATTCGGTGTAAATCATTTTTTTTTTTCTATTACATACTCAAGTTCCTTTTTAAGGGTTATTGCTATTTTCTTGACCCAGAACATCCCTGTTCTGAAGCTGTCCCACTGAAGAAAACCTCTTTTGTCTTGCTCTTTCTTTTTCCCTCTTTTCTCTTTATTTTTCTTAGTTGCACTTACTCATTTATTTGTTTGTTTGTTTGTTTGTTTCAGTCTTCTCCTTCCACCATGTGAGTCTTAGGAAACAAACTCAGATTGTCAAGTGTGGCAGCCACTACTGTTACCTGTTGAGCCACCTTGCCAGCCCCTGCCTGCTCCATTCTGAGGAGGTTTGCTGAACTGTGATCTCAAGATGACTTGAGATCTTACTAATGTGAGCAATACGTTGCATTTTTTTCTTTTTCAATCATCCCCGTGAAGTGCTTTGAGATTTTTCCTTTCTTTTCCTATACCTTCCATTTGTGATTAAAATAAAATTAATGAAGAGATATAAACATGTTGAATTTTCTGATGATATCATAGCCAATGTACATGTGGGAAGAAACACAAGGATAACTGTGGATTAGTGGGCTAGTTACCAAACTTTTATATTCATCAAGGTTCTGAGCCCCTCGGGTGCTTAGAAGCTAGACATGGGCTCCAACGATCCTTTTGTTAATCTGAGTATTTTTACTTTTATTTTTTTACTCACCTCCCGCGTCCTCCCTCCCCGCCCCCCCAGCTTCCTTTGCATCTAAATTTGAAATTCTGATCCCCTTGCCTTTGGATTCTCTGCCAATCAAATTAATCTGTTACTTCCTGATTCAGCCACATTCAAGTTCTCAGGACAGAGGCAGAATGTAACCAGATTCTTGCCCCCACTCCCCAAGTACTGGAATTACATGCATATTCCACCATGCCCAGGCAAAGTTTAGATTTCTATTACAAGTTAATGTATGAATGAGCATGAATTATTTCTGACTCTTGATGTCACTGTGGTTTTCTTTCTTCATTTAAACTTATGAAGTGTCAGCAATGGAATAAAAAACATCAACACATACCCAGTGTTAGCCAAGTGTTGTCCTGTGATAGTTAATGTCAACCCCCGACCTGACACACTAGATGGGCCTTGGGAGTGTCTGTGAAGGATTTTTTCTAATTATATTAATGAGTGTAGGAAAACCTGCCCTCTGTGGGCAATATCATTTGCTTGGAAAGGGAATCAGGACCAAATCAAAATGGAGAAGGTGAGCCATGTTATAGCAAACACACATCCGTCTCTGGTCTTAACTGTGGCCGGCTCTCATGTGCCTGTCAATTGACCTCAGAGCTGTGATGGACTATAACCTGGAACTTGTGAGCTAAAATAAACCCTTCATCCCTTTTGTTGATTGTTGCCAGGATATTTATATCAGCAACAGGAAAAGGAACTGAGACACTCAATAAGTAATAGAACATCAGAGAAAATACATAATCTCAGGCCTTCAGCACAACTTCTTATCCCAAGGCCCACATTTAGAAGCATTTCTAAGGATGCAATAGATATAATCATTTTTCTTGTTTGGTAGCAGATGGTGGCCAGCTGCTCACTTTCTTTACTGATGGCTAAACACAAAGGGAGAAAAAAATATGCAGCTTATGGTAAATATAAGAACTTAATAAACAAAATCTGGAATTTTAGCCACTCAAAGGGAAGCGGGCAATTGGGGGTAATTATCAAATTATCCAAGCCAAAATTGCTATCCTATCTTTGTTATCTACATGAAAGAAAATGATCTAACTGGATTGGATTATCCAGATAATTATCCAGTGTTTTGGGGTCTCTGATGAGATAGTCTGGATGGCCATGGATAGAGACAGAGAACCATAAACAGGGAAAGGAATATGTCCCCTTGCTCACCATCAGAACACTGCTACTTGAAGGTAAATGATTTTGATGCAATTTGTAGACGTATAATCTTTTGACTTAGGATGGGTCAATTACAGGATTAAACCAAATAACAATCGTTACCTAATGTTTTAATTTACCTTTAATTACAAAAATGTGTGGCTCATTTACTCTAAAATTATTAAGTATCTTACATATAAAACTGAATTTCTTTCCCCACCTGCCTGAGGTCATTTCCCAGCATCCGTTCATCCACTGCCTCTTTCTAATGGAGCTGCTGTTAAGCTTTTGGTACTTTCGGCCGCTTGCTTTTCTGTTCAGTATTGTACTCCTGCTGTAGATCCACTTCGTCCCTCGGCTTTCATACATCCCTTCCCACTTCCCACTGAGCTCTGTGCTTCCTATTTAGCCATTTCTCTACTGTAGATATGCAAATTATTTCTGTTAGCCACCAATGCTCAACCAACAGTCCTGAGTACTGAACCTGGGAAGATTTCTACGAGGTGATTTATGAGTGATCAACTTTTTCAGGAGTAAAATGCTGATTTCCCTTAGAAACCCTCACTATTAAAGGGCCTGCTTGCCCCCTCCTCACTCTCTTGCTCTTCTTACTCCCTTCCTCTCTTCCCTCTCTGTCCCTTCTTTCGCCATTCCCCACGCCCCTCTCTGCCTTTACTCCCTCTTTATCTCCCCTCCCCATGCCCTAAATAAACTCTATTCTATACTATACCTCATGTGGCTGGTCCCTCAGGGGGAAGGGATGCCTCAGCATGGGCCCACAGAGGCGCCCCTTTCCCCACACCATACCACTCCTCTACCAAACATATTCCTTCCTTCCTCTTCCTCCTCCTCCTCCTCCTCCTCCTCCTCCTCCTCCTCCTCCTCCTCCTCCTCCTTCTTAATATAAAGCACAACAGGATCCCCTCTCTTCCTTTAGAGACATTGTCACTGGGGGTGGGGGATGGTAGTCACTTTGTTGTAGAATTCTGTTTCTTTCCAGGATTTTCCAACTTTCTCACCAAACAAGATTCCTTGGAGATCTCTTTGAAAATACACAGATTCCTAAGGCCAGGCACGGTAGCACATATCTTCTGGAGTCAGAAAGTAGGTGTATCTCTGTGAGTTTGAGGCTAGCCTGGTCTGCCAAGCTAGTTCTAGGACATCCAGGGCCACATAAAGAAACTCCATCTCAAAATAAAACAAATAAAGCAAAACAAGAAAAGAGAGAGAGAGAGAGAGAGAGAGAGAGAGAGAGAGAGAGAGAGAGAATACAGATCTGAGCCCTGCTTCCAGAGTTTCTGATTATTCAGTAGGAGTGTGTGTTTTAAGAGAAGAGGGTGTGAATTTGTGTTCTTAAAAGTTTCTAGAGGCTGCTGTTGCTGGCCAGAGGCTGCACTGAGAAGTACCCTGTAGGTGGCTCTTAAGAACGCCTGTTCTGTGACAGAGAATGTGACTGAGCTATTGAGAACTCCAACCACAGTTTCTAAGGAAATCTTTACACATCCAAATATTTCAACCATAGTCCTGTGTTTGTTTGTTGTTGTTGTTGTTGTTTACAGTAACAGTATTAGGTCAATTAAAAACATGTTTTTTTAAAAAAAATACACAATTCTTTAGGCCAAGGGACTAATTCTTTATTAGAAGGCTTCTCAAAGGGTCATTCTGGTCTAACCTGTGAGTTGCAACCCTTTGTGGGTGGAACAAGCCTTTCACAGGGGTCACTAAGACCACCCTGCACACTAGCAAAATTACAGTTATGAAAGTAGCAACGAAAATAATGTTATGGTTGGGGGTCACCACGACATGAGGAGCTGTATGAAAGGGTCACAGCAGGTCCTCAGCTTTGTCAGTTAGCTTCTAGTGAACAGTTCCAGGGTGTAAGCATTGATGCTGATGTAGGTGGTGTGCACACGACCCTTGTGTCAGAAGCATCCCAGTAGATCTTGGAAGCCTGCATCTTTTTGAAAGTCTTTCAGATGATGCTGATGTAGGTGGTCTGCACACGACCTTGCTTTTTGTTTCCAGGCTCAGCGTCTACAGTTCCTTCAGCATCTGCTATCATGATAGGATCTGAATCACCTCACTGTCCTGATTGCTTAGTGCTGCTTGCCAAAATATCCCTAATATACTCAGAACCCCCCCCCCACACACACACACACTTTGGTTTATTATTCTTCATAGCATGTATCCCTACCCAAATTGATGTCCATCAGCAAGGGAGGGGACCGTGTCTACTTTGCTTACTTGTGCCACTTAGCACCTCTACCAGTTGGATCCTACATGTATTAATCAGCTTTTTCATTGCTGTAACAAAATACCCAAAGCAGGAAGCTTATAAAGAAAAAAAGTTTATTTACATCATCATTTTAAATGTTCAAGTATATGACACTAGCAAAAGATCAGTTCCATGACAACAGCAGGAATACCCACCTCTTGAACCAGGAAATCAGAGGCAAAGGCCTCAGACTAAGGCCTTTGTAACCATCTATTCCAGCAGGCCTCCGGTGATCTAACAATCTTCCAGTGGTCCCATGTCTTAAAACTTTTACCCCTCCAAAACCCACTACTTTAAAAACTGACCTTCAACTACAAGAATTAGGAAATAACTGAGCTACATCATGCACAAAATCTTATTTATAAATAAGCAATGGAGATGAGAAAACAACATAATATAAGAAATAACTCATGGAGACAATATGGGTAAACGAATTCTAAAATGCCTAGCTGAATCTCCACAAGGTGAACTTTGACCTCCACAGATACACCTGGGCATATCTGTCCCCACAAACATACATCTACACAAACAACAACAACAATAATAAAATACTAATGTAAAGACATTCTTTTAAGAATGAAATGCAAATTAAGAGCCCAGTTCAGTAGTCAGCTCCCACATCCTGGCTCTGTATCAACAGAATTGACCAACTTGTCTTGAAAATGTTGTTTGAAACTTCACATCTGTACTGAGTATGCACAGACTTTTTTCCTTGAGCTACTATGGATCTGAGCATCCTGGAACCAGTCTCTATGGATACTGAGGGGCAACTGCATTGTTTGATATATTAGTGGGTGGTCATCATTAAGTTAACTGACTCCTTGGACTGTCATGGGTGGAGAGGGATAAGGGACATTCAAGTGGTGATATTATACATTGGTGTGGCCTTTGAAAAAACACTCTGGCTTTGTTGGTAAAGTATAGTGTGGACATACTCTTTCTTTGTTTTGTTTTTCAAAACAGGATATTTCTGTGTAGCCCTAGCTGTCTGGGAACTCACTTTGCAGACCAGGCTGGCCGTGAACTTAGAGATCCACCTGCCTCTGCCTCCCTAGTGCTGGGATTAAAGGTGTGCACCACCAATCGCCCAGCATAGCATGAACATATTCTATGAACTGATAGTATACTTTTGAAAATTATTAGTAGGAAGGTATCAGACGTAGTTTGGGGCCCACTAAGCTTGTCAGTGCTGCCCAGTGTCGTCAGACTAGGTGCAAGGACTGCCTGACTTAAGACGTGTCTGTATGTGCTCTTGGTTAAGTGCCTCTAGCTAGGGTGTTTGCATTCTGTGTTTCTCTCGTTAGAAGATAACGTAAAGAAGAAGGCAAAATCATGAGTGGAATACAGAAATAAGGATGAATGTGTTAAAAGTATTTACTTTCTATGATAAGAGAGAACCAGGCAGATGTTATCATTAGTTCATAGGAAAGGTCAAAACAGCAGGGTTTCTGTGAGGTAAAGGAATGCTGAGATGAATAATAACCAGAGACAATACTGGCTTTTCATAATGGAGAAGAAATCAATTAAAATACCACCAGATCTGCAGACTTTATGTGTTTATGTGTTAGTTGCCATTCAGCACATCCTCCGATAGTGACTACAGCCCCTGCCACCGCCAGCCATTTAGAAAGAGTTGCAGAGTAGCTCAGAGAGGACAAACAAGGCCAGAACCTGATAACCCAGGGTTTTGGACAGACAACGTGTACAGCCTTCCACTGGGAAACAAATGACTTTTATACCCCAGGCCAAATGCTGTTAGATGCCTTACCATTGAGGGAGCCACATGGCTGGTGCTCAACCCTAGGAGATCAACACTGTTGGAAAAAGCCTTGTAGTCCAGCTCGCCAGACACATACACAGGTTTTAGAGGCAAAAAAATGCTGGAGCATCACAGGTGCCAGTTAGAGAGTCAGACCATGCTGCAGGGGCATGGGATCCAGAGACAAATGTGATGGGAGCAGAGGCCCGAATTTGCCTTGAATAGACTGGGTCTCAGATCTTCCTCTTACCACATTCCCCAGGGTGAGCCCAGCTTCTTTCTGCCTTCCTTCTCGTTGCGAAGGCAGGCTGACAGACAGATGATAGATGTATGTATATGTGGCATATAAAAAGTATATATATATATATGGATATAGAGTAGGTATAGGTGTGTAGGTATATGTGTACATATGTATACACACACACACACACACACACACAAATCAATAACTATGCTCCCTCCAGAATCTAAATGCTTCTTAGAGGGGTCAGTTAGGTCCTAGGAGCATTGAGTCAGTTTGGATGGGGCAGGAAAGCTTTGCTGTGAGCATGCAGACAGACAGTTGGACTGGTTATCCCAATTTCTGCAGGTAGTTCAGAAACCTGTCATCTGTGTGAGATGGAGTTCTTCTACTCAAGGAAGAAGAATTGGTGATGGGAAAGGAGTCACCCAGCAACAGCCTGTTATTTCATGGGTTTCTTCCTGTCATGGCATCATAAGAAACTGATCGCTGTGATCTGTGTGTAAAGGCCAGCCACAAAGACAGGTGGGGCTCATCGGAGGCACAGAGTGAACATGTGTATGTGGTATGTAGCCAGGTATGTGTGTGTGTATGTGTGTGTGCATGTATGTGCATGCATGTATATGTGTGTGTATGTGTATTGCATGTGTATGTGTGTGCATGTGTATGCATGTGTGTGCATGTGTGTTTGAGTATGTGTATGTGTGCATGTGTATGTGTGTGCCTGTATATGAGTATGTGCATGTGTGGTGTGTACATGTGTGTGGAGAAGTTTAAAATGTCCGCTTTAGCATTCTTACTCATATGGTTAGTTTTATTCTGACATTTTGCTACATGGTTTTTTATTACTCAACATCTGATCTTTGCGGATGACATCACTGTCTCCTCCTCCCCCTTCTTCAAGATTTATTGGACATTTTGTACAGTTTGATTTTATCTTCTTTGCTGATCTGTTACTTGTAGCTCTTTGCTTGGCTATTTTAGGGGCTCTCCTTTTTGATTTATGCCACACATCTTTAATTTTTCTTAGCCTTCCTTAAATCATAGGACTCTTGTGATAATCCACTTTGGTTTCTTTTCATCTGACCTTTATGCTATGCTTGTCTTATATTTCATGTCTCTGTGTATTATAAACCTGATCTATTACTATTACTTTTGCTCAGTCAAGAATATGGTAGAGACATTTAAGTCATAAGAAAAGTATTTGGGATATTTACCATTAGATAGCTCTCATACTATGCCGTCAGTCCTTCTGATAGATTGGCACTCCCATCTGGAATTATCATTTTCTGGAATTGTTTTAACGGACTTCCTTTAGCATTTCTTTTGGTGAGGATCACTAGGGATAAGTTCTTTCAGCTTTTATTGTATTTTTTTTTTTCTCTCGTGGACAATTTTATTAAAAAACAAAACAGATCAAGAGCAAAAGACTAAAACACAAAACTCCACCAAAGGGAGGTGTCTGGGGCCAGGCCACCCTCCATTGGCTGCTAAGTGTTGTGAAGGGGTTGGGAATGGCCTTCGTGTCATCTTTCGGGCAGCTGAGCACCACCGAGGTGCCACAATACACTACGAGCCCCAGCTGCCGCTTGCCCTCCGTCAGCTTGTACTGGTCAACAGGGTCTCGCATGTACTCAATGGTTCCCTCCAGCACCAGGAAAACGCGGGCTTCCCGGCCACCCTGGAACTTCACTTGGATGGTCGTTCTTTCTTCTTTTTCTCCTTGCCCACCATCTTGAAACCGTGTGCCCCCTTTTATGTGTATTAAGTAGTAGTCTTTTGCCTCTATTTTTATGCGGCATCTAAGCTGGATATTTCGTGTATTTTCTTCCAGTGTATTCAGGATTCTGCTCCCCTCCTCCCACCCTTGCATCGTTCCAGTTGAGAACTCTGCTGTTAAGTGAGTCTGTGTTCCTCTCTGTGTAGTTTGTCTTTTTTCTGGAAGATTCCTTCCTGATCATGGGGTTTGAGCAGTTCCATTGACTGTCCTTTGATGTAGTGTGCTGTCCACTGAGTTTCTTCAATATGCTGGTTTATAGTTTTTAGTAAATTTGAAAAAAATCTTAATGTCACTTTCTTTGCACACATTTTTTTTAAAATCTCTGTCCCAACCTGATTCCTGATATCTCTCTCTCTCCTCTCTCTCTCTCTCTCTCCTCTCTCTTCTGTGTGTGTGTGTATGTGTGTGTGTGTGTGTGTGTGTGTGTGTGTGTGTGTATGTGTGTGTGTGTGTGTGTGTAGGCCAAAAGAGGCTATCGAGTCTCTTGAGTTGGACTTACAAGCATGCTGTGAGACTCCGTCATGGACGCTGGGAACCAAACTTGGGTCCTCTGCAAGAGCAGTAAGCATTCTTCCTGTTGACCCGTCTCCACCCCGTTTCCTTTTGCACCGTTTCTGCTGTCAGGTCTTACGTTCAGTCTTCTTGTTCTCTGATGACTCCCCTGTTGCTAAGTTCACTCTGTATGGTTGTCTTCTAGAACTGTCGTTCTGACTCCTAAAAGTTATTTTAAGTGTGGTTTTTAAAAATACATTTTATGTCTCTCCATAACTTCTGGAACATTTGAAATAGTATTAAAATAACTTTTAATATCCTTTGTTTTAAAAAAAACATTTAGACTTATTTATTTTACAATTTTATGTGTATGAATGTTTGGCCTGCATGTATGTCTGTGCATTAGGTGCTTGCAGAGGTCAGAAGAGGGCGTCAGAGGCCCTGGGACTGGAGTCACAGAGGGCTGTGAGCCACCATGTGGGGGTTGGAAACTCAACACTGGTCCTCTTACCACAGGTCATATTTTCCTGCATGACTAATCATCCTGATGCCAAATATTGACAGGTTCCTATGTTTTGTGATTGATCCTTGGACACAGTTAAATGACTTGGAACAAACAATGTTGTCCTTTTGAGTCCTTACTCTTTAGTTTTTTGAGTATCCTTGTTTGTGATTAGTATTTGCTCACTGGCAGAGCAAGACCCTCTGATTTCTAGCCACTGACCTGTGAATTAGTCAACCAGTCTGCTTGGGAGGAACAGGTGCTGTTGCCAGCCCTGTGTGAAGGCAGGCCTGTCACCATACCAGTTCTTCCCTAGGCCCTGGGCACTTTGTTCCCATGTAAGTGCCAATCCAAGATCTACTGAATACTGGAGGAAACACTCCACCATGCTCCAGGATTCTCTTTAGCCCTCTATAGTACTCTGTCCTACAGATCCTAGCTGCCCTGGTTCTTCCCACATGTGGTAGTGTCTGAAGTCTGAGTAGTACATTCAGCTCTGCCCATGTTGGATGTCGATGGACTCAGTTGCTTCTTTATAAGACATAAAATGTCCTCACTGGTAACTGATCAGGAACACTCAGAAGATTCCCAAACTCCCCATGTTTCTTCTCCTTTGTAGTCCAGTTGTCTTACAAGACATGCAGGTACTATGTAGAGAGCCAGGGTGCCTTTCTCTTCATTCCTTCCTGGTGGTCCCTCAGTCTTTTCTACATCCTGCCCCCCCCCCAACCTGGTCTTTAGATCTTTCCTGCCTGCTCCCTCTTGGAAGAGTGGATAAGTTCTTGTGGACCTTTTGATCATTATTCTTGATCCATCCTCGAAGGGTCGTGTTTATTCATTCAGAGCAATTTCTCTTCTTCCTTCTCCTTCCTTCCTTCTTCCTTCCTTCCTTCCTTCCTTCTTTCCTTCCTTCCTTTCTTTCTTTTTTTTTTTTAAAAGGTGTTTTGTTTTTGTTTTGTTTTTTAACTTTTATTGAGGTGTGCATGTAGGTGCCCATGAGTACATATATGCCTATGAGTACCAGAAGAGGGTGTCTGGAGGTGGACTTACAGGCAGTTGTGAGCTCTTTGACATGTGCTGTTAACTTGAACTCCTATAAGAATAGCATGCACTCTTAACTGCGGAGCCATCTCTCCAGCCACAGAACACTTTCTAAGATAGCTGGTGTAGCGTATACCAGACACTCATAGTCTTAAGCCCCACATCTACAGTTCCTCTTTCCATTGGTGAGAATCCAGGAATGTCCACAGCCAAGCAGAGATGTCTGACTCTTAACACTTAGACTCAAGACTGTGAGACAGCTCTTATTTATTAGAGACAGTTGCATCCAGGAAGAACTAACTGGTTTTTGGCGACGCCTTCAAGTGTCCAGACCCTTAAAGCAGAATTCTATTCTTAACATTTTGCTAGTAAATCCCTCTTGTTTGTTCAACTCATCAAGTTGCTTCAGGAAGAAGATGGAATGGTGGGATCCATCCAGACCCTCTGCTTCCGGCAGGACTCTCGGCAGGCCCCATCACTGCCGATTTTACACTGAAACCCACGGGGCTCAGCATGCTTTTCATCATGACACCTGCTGGCATGAGTACAAATTCTACTTCATAGAAGACAGGCCTTATGCTGCTGTGACTCAGTAGAGGGCTCAATTACCTTCTATGGCAGCTCTTGAATGTTTACCTCTTATTTGTGCCAGTGTCAAATATGAACATTATCATCACAATAAACGAAGAGATGTGGGTTAAATCCTGATATTCATGTTAGTTTAGGAAACATTCTGCCTAAGAAACACTCACAGGTTCCTAAGAAAGAGAGAGAAACCTTGGATGGAGAGCAGGACCCTGCCTTGCGTCATATTCAGCTTTGCAAATTGCTCTTTACTTAGTAGGTTTCCTATAACTGTTCTAGTATCCCTAGTATCATGTGATGCCTCGAGCAAGCCTGGGCTTCTGAGCTGCTGAGCACCCTGTGTGGTGTACCTCTGGGCTGAAGAATCTAGAAAACCCCCTCTTTTCCACGACTCTCGAACTTTAAGCTCTCTGTACAGCCCGTCCTGTAAATTAACCACCAATTCCCACCATTCCTGTGGACACCAGGGCAGTCTTTCTGCTCTGGTCAAAGCTGAGAGAGAAGCCATGACTCAATGATAGTCCTGGAGAAACTGAAGATGAAGCAGATGCCCAGCTGCTGAACTAGCCCAGGCCCAGTTCCCAGAAGCCCCTTCTCTGACTGAGCCCATTCTGGCTTAGCTGACCATCTGCCAGCACTTAGGGGCTCTGAGAGCACTGCCCCTCTTCCCCACAGTGGAGACTGACTCTTATTCCCTCTGGATGCAAATATTTCCTTCAAATATGGCCTCATATCTTACCTGTAAAATAGTCCCATAGCACAGTACTAAGTTGACTTAAGTATGGATCAGGTATGTTTATTTTCCTACAAACAGAAAGGTAAGAGTCTGTTTGACAGGAAAAGAAATATGTTTCATATTTTGATGATCTTTACAAGTCAAAACAGTCTATTTTTTAAAGGAATTTCTTAATAGCAGATTAGAATTGTTTGGGGAATGGGGAAAAAAAATTCCTCTGACAAGGAAATATTTTATTTTCAAGTTTTGGAAAGGTTGAATTTAATTATCGATGGCAGCAAAGAGCAGAGAAAGGAACCTTGAAAGTTGTTCTGAGAGGGGAAAACTAAGATAACATTTTCTGAAAGGAGAATATAGTCAGGTAACTTTATGGAAATGAGAATATCAAAAGGGAAGGAAGATCTGGGGCTATACCTCAGAGGGAAAGCTTATGCTCCATGTGCAAGATCCTGGCTGGAGGAGGAGAAGGGGGAGTGAGAGTGAGGAGGAGGAGAGTGAGGAGGAAGAGGAGGAGGGTGAGGGTGAGGAGGGGAAGGAGGAGGGTGAGGAGGAGGAGGAAAAGAAAAACTCTCTTGGCAGTGATGACAATTGGGGCATGTTACCCCAAAATGTGGCATCTTAGCACCTGAGCAAATAGAATCAGGAAGGTCATTGTGACCTTGCCCTGCTATTCCCACAGAAGAGAGACCAATTAGGGCAAATGAGACCTTCCATAAATCAGTTGTAAGACCTTATTATGATCTCAGAGGAGAGGGCTATCCTTGTCTCTAAGGACACCGGGACTCAGGAAAACCTGAGCGTGCAGGCCTTCTAGGTCCTTCCAAGTTGCTGTCATGAAGCTGTGCTCTCCTGTTCAGTCATCCATCTCTACCACCTCATCAAACCTGACATGAAAATATTTAAGTGTGACTATGTCTTAGGATGACATTTCCTTGTGAACAGAGGCTCCTGCACCACAGAAAGCAGACATCAAAAGTAAACGTGTGCCTCTTTCTCTTGTTGCTCTGTCTTTTGTTACAGGGGTCATAGCCACAAACCAGGTGATGGGCCAGGAAAGGAGACTTTGTCGTTTCTACAGTGGTACTTTTTGACTTCACCCAGAAACCCTTTCTTCTTAAAGTTCGGACAGTCATAAAAATGACATTATTTTGGAAAACACATGCTAATAGGGACTGTATGAAGAGGACATGCCTCCTCCATATAGAAACATAAGAATCAGCCGCCAGCGACACCGTACCTCAGACGAGACTTTTCATAGCCTAGTACAAATACATGCAATGGACTTGAAATTATTCTAACAGTAATCCTAACGTTTACAATTATGGCATTCACTAAAGCAGCTATCTAACAGGAGCAGGCATTTTGGTTTTGCATATGAAAACCACAAAGCAGACATTGAATATGGGTTAGAAAAATAACATTAAAAGAAAAATATGCATGTAAGGAAAAGCAAAGAAATGAGGTATAAATTGTATATCGTTTGCTACTTACAAGCCTATTATTGGTGGCTAGAAGAAATGGAGACTTACCAGTGGGCCTTGAACAATTCTACTATTAGGTGAAAACAGGGTTGACGATGCTTTGTTCTCTTCTTTTGTTCTGTAGGTATTATTACTTGGCATTCCGAGCACATCAAACACCTCCTGCTAACAAAGAGAGCTGTGTTGCTATCTTGGAAAAGTCCAGATTAGATCACTGGGTCCTGGGGAAAACAAAGGTAGCTCTCTCTCTCTCTTTGTAATTCTGACTGTCATCTGGGATGCTTTCCTGTCACTGACAGCTAGCACAAATGGCTTTGTACCTGGCATACCATAGCAGGCAAGACTCCAACCTAAAGACAGTCTTTGCTGGCCTTAACTCAGAAGTCTGTGTGTGTACAAGGCGGAGGTGGAGGGTTCGTACGTTGTTCTGTAATTTGAGAACCTTTTAGCATCTCTAGAAAGAGATCTTTGAATGCACTTTACCAGGTCCCCCTTTCCATACTTCCTGATCTAGCACACATGCTAACACATAAATCATAGTATCAGCAGTGATGAGCTCCCTTTTTGCTCACTTTTGTGTTAGACGTGTGCTGTTTATTGCATACTCTGATTTTAGTTTCATCATGTGTAGATTTTTATTTGGGGGAAACATCGTATCCCTTTAGGAGCCCAGGTTTTTATGGTTAATTCTGCAAGGCCAGTTTCAGTCTGCGTGTAGATTTCCTCTACAGGAAATCCAGTCCCTGGGGGGCACGCAGGTCTCCTGGCTTCCATACTATCAGCTGGCTTCAGATTGGTCCTGAGCGCCTCCCTCACAGTTTACAAGGAGCAACGAGGGCAGAGCTGGTCTTGAGAAAATAGAAGCCCTGGCAGCTGGGAGGCAGTCCCAGACAGCACCTGGAGAATTGTCTAAACCCTGCAACCTCATTTTAGATAGGGGATTGTGTTTGCTGGAGATAATGAATATACTTTATCCAGAAGTTAAATCACCATGAACTTTACTTAGACAATGGCTTTAATATTTGCAATAAGCTGGAATGGAGTCATGTTTTTTTGTTTGAGAAGCCCAAATGTAATGCTAAAACAATGCTTCCGTTCAGGTTTTCCTCAAATATTACCATGTCGAGCAATTAAATTTGCTTCTGCGAGAAGTCATGGGCCGAGTGGTCATGCTGCAGGCATATACCAAGGGCTGGCTCAAAGCAAGGAGATACAAGAGAGCCAAAGAGAAGAGAGAACAGGGTGCCATAACCATCCAGTCAGGTAAGTGGCCTGGTTCTGGCCAGTGCCACTCCTCACCATTTAATTGAGTGCTCGGGTGACTCACCTTGGCCTTCCCTTTCGATTTCTCCCTTCCTCCCCTTACTTCATCAAATATTTGTCAAGCACCTATACAAACCAAGCCTCATAATAGCTGGGAATGTAGTGAAAGGAAACTCTCTGTGATCTCTGATCTCAAAGATAGACAGACATTCAACCATTATAACACCCTGGTGATGGTGAGACAGCAGTATGAGCTGACCAAAGGTGGGAAACTCCATCACTCCACATGTGCCTGCCTCCCAAGATGACTGAGGTAATGTCCACTTCAGAGTGCTATTGAGATTGTACCATCACAACGGCTAGCACCAACCTAGTAGGGTTTTGTAGCTCAGCTGAGACTGAGAAACAGAGGAAACAAGCCTCTAGGCTTTCTCCGAGCCCACTGATACCTCTGTCCACGTGCATATGTGATGCATGCTGAGATCCATACCTGACTCTCATGCTCCTAGGAGCAGTTCCAAAGTGACAGAAATGCAGACGATCAATTTCCTGGCACTCTTATAACAAGAAACCATAGCATGCTTTGGACCTGATGAGTTTTTTTCAGAGATGCTCAGGCCAACATGGGGACACAGACGACAGCCTCTCATCTTGGGATGGAGGCTTTGTGCATCACCTCTAGCTGAAAAATGTCAGAGTCTCTCTTCCCCAAGCCCTGACCACCAGCTTTAACCCCTGTGCCCAAGGCAAGACTTTTGCCATTCTTGGGATAACAGGGAACCATCTCCCCTGGGATCAGGGGCTCCTGCTATTACTAAATAGAACTCAAAATGTTCTGGGAAAGTCTGACTTTAAAAAATGGTTCCTCAGAAGCATTTCGAAAACTTGACCAAGAGTTCAGAAAGGCCCTTCCTCCACTGTAGTTCATCTGCTGACTTTGATTTTCCTCGGGGAGAAGGCAGGGTGGGGATGGGGGATGAGAGACACAGATTGGAGGTAGAACAGCTTCTATCAATTCTCTGGCACGCTCTTAAATTAATGTCATTCCCAGCACATGGTTTTATATTTTTAGCCTGGAGAGGATATGATGCTCGGAGGAAATTTAAGCAAACAAGCCACAGGAGGAGTGAGTCTGCGGTTCGTAGTCGAGCAGGTAATTAAAACATCATTTTTTGCTGCGTCCACTTGAAATGTTCTGTGGTTCCATTCAAATGAGTTCAGAGGACGGAAAGGCTAATGACTGAGGAGCATTGGGGTGAGCCGAGAGTTCTGGGGTGTGTGTGAGGGTGGGGAGCACATCTTCTGAGAACCTTCCTGGCTGGGATCATGGGGCACTATTCACATTCGCCAGGGGCCAGGCTTGCTAATGATGTCCTCAGGAAGAGCTCTTATACTCCTAGTACAATAGAAGAGGAAACTGAGGCACAGAAAGGAGAAGTAACTTATCTGTTACCACAACGCTTGCTAGCAGCAGAGCTCCCTTTGAAATATAGGTAGTTTAACTGCTTCAGTCCCTTCTCCAAGTTTTCATCGGGACCAACGGGACCAATAATTTCATTGCAGTCCAACAGTTGGCTACGGCTGCAAGCCTCTGTACTCGCAGGCTCTGGCAGAGCCTCTCAGGAGACAGCCATATCAGGCTCCTATCAGCAAGCATTTCCCAGCTACGACAATATAGTCCAGGTTTGGCGACTGTATATGGGATGAATCCCCAGGTGGGGCAGTCTCTGGAGCTAAGGGGGTTTGCAACCCCTGTGGGGAGCAACAGTGTCAACCAGCCAGATCCCCCAGAGCTCTCGGGGACTGGACCAAAAGAGTACACATGGAGCAAACCCATGGCTCTGGCCTTGTATGTAGCAGAGGATGGCCTTGTTGGACATCAGGGGGAGGATGGCCCTTGGTCCTGTGGGGGTTCGTGCCCGGTGTAGAGGAATGCCAGGGCAGGAAGGTGGGAGTGGGTGGGTGGGTGGATGGGGGAGCACCCTCATCGAGGCAGGGGAGGGTGGATGGGATGAGGGGTTTCTGGAAGGGAGACCTGGAGAGGAGATAACATTTGAAATGTAAATAAAGAAACTATCCAATTAAAAACAATCTTAAAAATAAAAAGAAATATAGGCAGTTTGGACTGAACACATTTGACTTGATGCTTGCTACTGGACAAGTCCTCATCAGTGAAGTGAGAGCAACCTCCTTTAAAGGTGTGTAATGATTTGTAAGGCCTGCCTGATTCTCAATGTCATGGAGGGGGGTGACCTGGGGTCTGGATATCCATGACTGTGTGTATGGTTAGTGTGATCTTCTGGGGCCCAGGGGTGGGGAAAGCACACAGTGGATTCAGGGCTCAGCTTGCCCTTGGCAGCCGGAGAGCTGAAAGCTCTGCTTGCTGGTTCACGAGCCCACTCCCTGGCTCTGAGGTTACTGGGCAATTTTGCAAATGGTGGCTGCCAGGCGCTCTTCCTCATGTGAGGCTGCAAAATCCTAATTGAGGTTCTGGAAGAAACAAGATCTTGACAAGAATTCCCAGGAGTGCAGGGAACTGTCAACGGAATGGGAGTGGAATTCAGTGCGGCACTGGCGGAGAGAGGGCTTCAGAGGCCACTCCTTCAGTCAGTCAGCTGTGATCCTCTCCAGCAGGCCCAGGCCAGAGCCAAGCTCTGGGGGGTCCTTCTCAGAATTCTTAGGCCATGGTGGAGGCCAGTCATCTTCACTAGGATATTTTGGAAGTACGGGGTGCCCTTTAAATGCAAATGTGTCTCACTTAGCACCATCTTCTAATAATTTCTAACCACTACCACTTCAAAGGCCTATGCAAAGTGAACAAATTCTTGTTACAGCTTAAGAAACAGAAACCCCAAGTGCATATTGTGTTCACTACTTAATCCCAGGACCCTAGTGAGAGTGTGTGTACACACATACACACATGCACATACCACACACACTATGTGCATATCACACACATGCATACACCGAACGCACCACATACACACACCATACACATCATATACACATACCACACACATATACACACACCACACGCACATACAACACACACACATCACAAGCACACCACACACACACACACAGACTCTTCTGAAGAGGATACCAGGCTGATCTGAGATTTTGCAATATGTCCGACATATGTTTTAAAATAAAAACTTTAATCCTGTATATTGTCCACCAAATTCATTATATAAAAAATTATGAAATGTCTGAAAATCATGTTTGAGGGACAGGTGAACACTGCTTCAAAGCAGAAATGGGCTGGCTTTATGACCCCTGTCTTAAGACAGTGATGACGGGTGGGTGCTCTTCCCCCTTGAAGCGCGTGAGGGTGGGTTCCACGGAAGGTTAACCTTGCATGTTCTCTTAAAGTGCCTCCCTTTCCTCTCAGCCTTGCAAGCATTCATCCTCCTCAGCTTCCCAGACAGTGCTCTCACTTACCAGGTAGCATCAAAATGTGTATTACGAGTTCTGCAGGGGCCCAGGTGGGCATGAAGGTCACACCTATGCCCTCAATGTGGCAAGAAGCAGGTGGAATCTATCTTCAGCCAACAAAATGCACAGAACTGATGTGCTCTTAGAGTTAGGGCTGTGATTTTCCTAAGGCAAAACTGTCCCCTCTTGTTCCTGCCATATAACTGTCCAAACACCTCAAAAACTCACAAAAGGTGACAGCGACGACCAGTTCAACACAGCCATTTCTGAAGTTAATTTCTCACTGATTATTTTCCTAACAAATTACTTTCTTTGATATTTTGATTCAGTGGAGTGCGCTTGTTTGTATTTCTAGTCTTATCCACAGACCTTTTATTTAATGACGTTGCGGAGATGTGATACACACACACACACACACACACACACACACCACACACACACACACGGCCCTTGGAAGCATTTGGCCTACATGTTGCTGCAGAGCAGCAGAGTGAAATTTGTTTTCTTTCATCTCCTTCCCTACAAAAGCAACCCAGCTCAGCTTATCCCTTCCTTAGAACTTCCTCTCAGAATTCCCGATCTATTACAGCACATTCGAATACCAGCAACAAGCCGCCTTTTCATGCTGTCAACCTTTTTCATCTGAAATGTAAATTAATTCTAGCTGGTATGCCTTGACAGAGATCAAAGTCCACATTAACCTTGCCTGCTTTCTGCTCCGAGGACTGGGCGGCCACTGATAGGAGCCGCTGGCCCCGGGATCCTTTCCTCCTCCAGACAGCCCTCAACGAAGAGCCACCTTTTCAAGGGCTCTTCTTTCGTAAAGAACCTCTGAGGTACTTTAAACTAGACCCCGGAATATCTGCCCAGCTAATTCTTGAGCGCCAAGCCGGCTGCGTTTAATTCTGGTTCTTCCCTGGGCTCCTGCGTTTCGCAGGGCTGAGTTAAGTGGCTAGTGTCCTTAGTGTGATGCAGAGAGGGACAGGACTCTAGATTTGAAGCCCTTATCCCACCCAGTCAGGCTTTGAGGTAGGCGCATTTGCATTTTCAAAATAAACAGATGCCTTTCAAATACATGAGCTGGTGGTCTGGAGATCTCTCCCGGCCCAAGGGTGCTCCCGCCAGTGATCAAATGTTGGAGAGAAAACAGACAGAGAAAACACCCTAGGTGACGGAGGACGCGTTTCCGGTGAGGCACCTCTGCGCAGGCAGTGGGAGCCTCTATACGCTGTAGGGGCTGAGGAGGCGGAGGACTCAGCAGCCAACATTCTGCCTGCTGGTGTCCTTTTGGGACTGGAAGGCAACATTCAATGTCAGTCACCTTGGGTTGTTTTGTTTTTACTATAGATCAACTGGAGGGAGGGGGAGAGAGCAGTGCTCTCTGTAAGAAAACCAAAAGACAAAGATACACATACTAATATTTAGATAAGATATTCCAAGTAAAAAATAAGTAATATTTAATCCTGCTTCAAATCTATTATTTTTTTGAATAACTGCTGAGTTTCAGAAAGAGAACCTTGCTACTCATTCTCTGGGGGAAAATGCATGTATTCCTCAATAACTGATATCAAAAGAAGCCACAGGGAGTTTTCCAAACCTCTACAGTGCCAGTCTCTCTTTTTGATTTATTTATTTATTTTTTAAATTGCTCTGCTAATTCAGGATCTGTTTTTAGAACACAACGTGCTGGGCCTTCCTCTCTGGGAGTGACATGCTCTTTTGTGGTGACAGTGGGTCCTTAGGAGTGAGAACAGAATTTTGAAATGTTTTCCAGGAAGAGCTGGCTTATCCAGAACCCAGACCTCCCCACCCCACACCCCACACACCACACCCCTACACACATACGATCTGGTGCAGACCCAGCTTGGTGCCTCTCAGTACATTTTTATTGACTTGCTTAGTGCTATAGAAACTATTTTTTTCTCACCATTCTACCATATCAGATTGCACACACCCCCTCCTTGGCCCTGCCAACATCACAGATGTCATCAGATGGTGGCAGCAGTGCCAATGACTGTGGCCACTTCTCTGATGTCCTCTAAGGAGAGTGTTTTTCACTAAAGGGCACCTTGAACCTGTGGGCCACATGCCAAGTGAACTGTCTGTGAGGCCTGCAGAATGGAGCTGCTTCACCTGTGCCTTCCAGAAGGAAAGGCAAACATTGTGTCCATAGTGCTTGACCCTAAAACCATGGTTTTTAGTGTTAAAAATTGCTCAACTGCCTTTTGTTTTTTGTTTTGTTTTGTTTGTAAGACAAGAGTCTCTTTATATAGCCCTGGTTGTCCTAAAACTCACTCTGTAGACCAGGCTGGCACCTACCTCTGCCTTCAGAGCACTAGGATTAAAGGTATACACCACCACACCTGACTAAGCTGCCTCGTTTTTAAACTTTAAATGCTTGATGTTGGTGCATACCTGTCAGGAGGCTAATCCTGGGCTGCACAGTGAAATCCGGAGTCAAAATAAAAATTTAAGCCAGGTGGTGGTGGCACATACCAGCCCTTGCAGATGGGCGGAGGCGGGTGGAGCTCTGTGAGTTGCAGGCCAGTTTGGTCTACAGAGCAAGTTACAGGACAGTCCAGGTTACATCAATCAATCAATCAATCTATCAATCAATGGTGTGTGTGTGTGTGTGTGTGTGTGGTGAAGAGATGGCTCAGTAGTTAAGAACATTGGCTGTCTCTTCCAGAGTATTATGAAATATAACCCCAGTGGCTGTCAGGGTCGGGGGGGGGTGGGGGGTGGGGGATATACCTGGCAGGTCATACTAAGGTATTCTGCCCCCCAACACCCCCCCCCCGAGAAATCACAACAGAAATGCAACTGATCTGGTATAAAGGTTTATTTGGGGGAAGGGAGGGGAGTGAGGACCTGGCGAAGGGGTAGAGACAGACAAACTGGAGCAGAGCCAAGAAGGCAGAGAAGGGTGGTGGGGTGGGGAGGGGTGGACAGAGAAGGACAGAAAGGACAGAAAGGACAGAAAAGGGGGTAAGAGAGGCCGGCCAGGAACACATGGGAACAGAGAAAGAAAGAGAGAGCTGGAGTGTCAAGCTGTCCTTTTATGCGCCAGGCCACCTGTACCTGGTGGGCAGCAGGTAAAGGCAGCAGGCGATGATGTAAGCTGTTGCTAGGTCCCTGGGAGGAGCCTAGCTGGATCGCCTGTAAGCTAACACAGAGGACCCAGGTTCAATTCCCAGACCTGCATCACAACTGAAATCCTCTCTAACTCAAGTCCTGGGGGATCCAGCACCTTCTTCTGGCCTCCCTGAGCCCTGGTGCATGAGGTGCACAGGTATGCACTAGGCAAGATTGACTGCACATAAAATAAAAATAAAATCTGAAACAAAATTTTAAAGGGCTTGGAATGTATTTCAGTGGCACCGCACTTCCCTTCTCCTCCCACTAAAGAGCTGTTTCCTTTAGCTTCGGGTGGGGTGTCAACCCTAGATAATTGCAGCCATTTCTTTGCATTAGAGCTCCATAGATAGTGCTAGGTGCAGGGAACCTTAATTTGAATTAGGATATTTCTATTACCCGTCCATTTATTTTTCTCCTGCTAGTTAAGCACTTACTTTGTGCTGGGGCTGTCATGATAACAATAGGATTCACCGGTCTCAAATTCTCTGGCTCTAACACAGGAGTCTAGAAGATACTCCCTCAAGGGATGTGATGTGAACAGCTTAGAATTGCCATGTTATATCAACACTCATTAGGAAGGGGTTCTAGAAACCAAAAATAAGGTCATTTTTGTACTATGTATACATGTGACCTTATGTAAACTCAGTACTGTATACAATGTATACAATTAGAATTGAAAAGTCCTTACCATAACCAAGGATTTGCATCTGAATGACCCGTAATTCCTGCAGGATCAAAAGACTGAGCATAGTCTTTTCCTTTCCAATAAAGCTGTGTGTGAGGAGATTGTTGCTCACACACCAAACAAGAGAGGGAAAACAAGTGAGATTTGCTGTTAAGGGAGACAGTCAGCAAGCGAAGCCCCTGTCTCTCCCTTCTGTGCCAGTTTATTGTTCTGCCTCTATTTTGCTTTGTCTTGCCTTCCATCCCATTTCTTAGAAACCCTCCTGGCCATTTCACACAAACACTGGAGTCGGGGAAAGCACAGGTATGAGAACAGACAAGCCCTTGGCCAGAGGGCAAGGAAGCAGCTGCCTCCTCTCCTCCAGAGTCTCACCTATGTTCTCAGAGAAACATCTGGAGGAAAAATTACTAGGTGCACCTGGGCTTGACACGAGCCTTAAACTGCAAACAGTGTCATCTCCAGTTTTCTCGTCTCTCAGATGGGGTGGGGGTGGGACAAAGAGCTGGGCTGACTTCTTGTCACCTTTACATAGTGGAGAGGGAAATACTTGGATAATGAGCATTGCGATTTCCTTTGGGGAAGTTCCCAAAGCCTCGAGCCAGGAGCCACAGGTCCTCCAGAAGCACTGCAGTAAGTGATTTACATAGGTGAGAAGGTCCAGCCTGTGGATTCAAGGTATCTCTGAGAAAGGCTCTCTGTTTAACCTCTCATGAGCACATATAATAGTATCTCGTCATAGCTTGGTTCAACATACAGAAAACTGTCCTTTGCTGTGAAATAGAATTACTTTTCATGTTCGTGTGAAGCAGACCATCCATCGTGCAGGACACCTGCTGTTTATTTCATGTCCGGGGAAGAAGGCTGTAAAGTCATTGTGGGCTGGAGGGTGATGTTGCTGACAAGAGGTAAAAATGTGCTGCCCGATGAGACTTTGGTTCCCCATTTGGTGTCCCCAAGACTCAAGGGTAACACTTCAGAGGCTGCCTGTGGCCGGTGCTGTTCAGGTGGAGCTTGCTTTCTTCACTATGGACCTCACAGAGAACACAAACCTTGACTGCAGAGGAGGCCCACTTTCATCACCACGACACTATCTGAGGCAGCATGCTTATGACCAGAAGACATTGGAGTTGTCTTTACTTTTCCCATGGAGAGTCATAAAGTGTTGACATATTCTTTAACTTCCATTAGTCTGTTAGGCCGAATCCATAGAGCAGTAAAGAACGTTGAGAGATGCTAGCTGTGCCACGGCAAGAATAAGCAGACTTGGTTTTAGTTTTGGATTTTGACCAAAAGATCCTTGTGGATACAAAGTCAGATTTTTGTGTCCCCTTGAACAGATGTGTACTTTGATTGGAATAAATGAGCTTCTCTTGTGTATTCCCTGAGTTGCAGCACAGGTCTATGGCCCCTTTCACGCAGGCCTGTTTAGTAGACTTTACCCTGCCTTTAGTTTCCCTCTTGGTAATTTCCTATGGATGTGCACACCAGTTAAAACTAGAAAGAGTTAAAATCCTATCCTATGTATATGAAATTCAGAGTAGAAGGGATGGCTGTCCCATCATTTGTTATACAGAGTAGAGCAAGTTATTTGTATGTGTAATGTGTACATGTCTGTGTATAGGTTGTACTTTTGTGTGTGTGTGTGTGTGTATGTATGGGTGTGTATATCAGTATGTATGTGTATAGATGTTTGTGTATGTGTGCATGGGTATATGTGTGTATGTATGGGTGTGTGTATATATGTACATGTGTGTGTATGGGTGTTTGTGTGTGTGCATGGGTATGTGTATGGGTGTGTGTATATGGATGGCTGGCTGCATGTATGAGTGTATGTGTGTGTATGCATGGGTATGGGTATATGTGAGTATGCGTGTTTGTATGTGTATGTATGTGTGTGTGCGTGTATTGATGGATGAATGCTTGTCTGTGTGTATGTGTAGGGTATGTGTGTATGCATGGGTATATGTATGTATGTATGTGTGTATGGATGTATGTTTGTGTGTGTGTATGTGGGTATGTGTGTGTATGTGGTGTGTACGTGTATATATGAGTCTGTGTGTGTAGGTATGTATGTGTATGTATATATATGTGTATGGGTGTTTGTGTGTGTAAGTATGGGTGTGTGTGCATATGGGTATGTGTGTGTATGTGTGTGTGTATGACTCTGTGTGTGTGTATGGGTGGGTGTGGGCAAGTTGTTGATCAGGTATTTTCCCTCTTTTGCTCCCCGTCTTCTTCTTCTTATTGTTATCATTATTATTTGGTTTTTCAAGACAGTGTTTCTGTGTAGCCCTGGATGTCCTGAAACTTATTCTGTTGACCAGGCAGGCATTGATCATAGCGATCCTTCTGCCTCTGCCTCCCAAGCACTGAGATTAAAGGTGAGTGCCACCACACACAGCTCCCTGTCCTATTTTTTGAGGCAAGTTCTCTCACTCTACCTGGAGCTTGCTGTTTTAGCTGGACTGGCTGGGTGGTGAGTTTCAGAGATCCGACCGTCTCAGCCATCACTCTCTAACTTCTTAAAGGGGAGGAAAGCCTAGAGAGTCTCTTCTAAGGCTAGCACACTATTGTTGGAACTTCAGGAAGCCTTCCTTACTTTCAGGGAAAAATAGCACCTGTCAACCCACCAATATAGTTACAGTGGCATCTGTATGGTGGAGAGGGTTCTTGAGTTTTAACTTATGTCTGGGTTATCCAACAGAGAAAAATGAGCTATAGTAGTCCCATGACCAACTTCAAGTACTTTTATTTTCATCTTTGCTTTCTAGCCTCATGGTACTGAGAGCTACTGAGGTTCCAGACACCATTTTTCTACCTCACTGGCTTAAGGCCCCTTGCACAACCTGTTACTGGAAGCTAGTACATCGTTCTTTCTGGCTTTCTGCAAAACCAGAAATTCTAGAGGCCAAGAGTTAAAACATCACCCAGATTGATTAAGGCTGGTGTGGAAAGCAAGTTGCCTTTCAGATGTCTGAAGTGTTGGAAGACCTCTGTGTACCTATCACGTTTAACCCACAGTGACGGGTGATTGGCAGCATAACAGCTGAGTGACGGCCATCTGGCCAGGAGTTCAAACCTCAGCTCGACAAGCCATAGCCGGATCCTTGTTTGATTTGCTGTGGCCCTGAAGTCTAAATCTCGCCAAGAACAGAGGCAGAGGCAAGGGTGACAGCTGGTAGCCATTCTCGTCGATAAAGTTGTGATGGTTGAGATGTACAAGCGACCAGAGTTAATTTCACAGACCTTGAGCCAAGTGCTCAGTGTCAAAACCAGCTATGTTCAATGATGCAAACAGCCTCTTGTCAGCAGCCGCCTCCCCCGCCACGCTCCCTCCTCCTGGCCCGCTAAAGGAAGGTTGGTCCTGCTTTTTGAGGAGTAGGTGCCACTCGAGGAAAGAGAGCACCTCCCCCTTTACTTTTAGCAACATCTTGACAATTTTATTGATAAAGCTTAATACAGTAAAATTAAGTTTGATAAGATTGAGCTAACACACACAAGCAGCACATCTTACTCCACAGCTGGGAAAATATATATTTCCAGAAAGCTCCTCCCTGGTCCTTTGGTCGATCTTCCTGCTCACGGATGGGTTGTCTGTCTCTGTAGTTTTGCTCTTTCCAGAATGTTTTATACATGTGGAATCACACCACATGCAGACTTTAGAAAGCAATGTCTTCTCTTGGCAAAATGCTTTTGAAGTTTACCTGAGCTACTGTGTCCCTCAAGAGTTCCTCGTTTCCAGTACCAAGCAGGACCCCTGTGCCTGCTCCCTAGCTGAAGGACATTTAGGTTGTTTCCAGTTCTTGGTGACCATGAATAAATCGAGCATCCCACATTTTATCTCTTTTTTAAGTTATAGCAATGACGTAACTTTACCTTGTAGAAAACCAGAACTATTTGGGCCAGAAAGATCCTAGATGGAGGGAGATTCTCAGGGGTTCAGTGCTGGCCTATGTGTGAGGACCTAAGGTTTATCCTCAACACTGAAGAAAAATACTGTTTCCAAGAGATGGGAACTGTTTGATTAGCACATAATTGTATTAGGTTCCTGGCATCCTGTGCTTTCGCATAGCAATATGTGCCGTTTATATGCATCTGTTTCCCTGGCCTTACTTCCCTTAATTCTCATCATGGGACCCTTGAGGAATCTTACTCCAGGTTGTCTTAGTTAGGGTTTTATAGCTGTGAACAGACACCATGACCAAGGCAACTCTTAAAAGGACAACATTTAACTGTGGCCTAGCTTACAGGTTCAGAGGTTCAGTCCATTATCATCAAGGCAAGAACCTGGCAACATCCAGGCAGGCACGGTGCAGGAGGAGCTAAGAGTTCTACATCTTCATCTGAAGGCTGCTAGTATAATACTGACTTCCAGGCAGGTAGGATGAGGGTCTTAAAGCCCACACCACAATGACACACCTACTTCAACAAAGCCACACCTTCTAATAGCGCCATGCCCTGGACTGAGCATATACAAACTATCACAAGGTTGTCATCAATGGATACTGGAAAAACTTTCTGTAACCAGGAATTCCTAGCCTCCAGTCTGCTGGTCTCTCCTCCATTTTCTCAACACTATTCTGTAGAGAACATTCTGGAAGGTGTCTCAACATGAAGAAACTTGTGGGGAGCTCTGGGTCATAGCTCAGTGGTGGAGCATGTGCTTAGAATGTGCAAGGATCTGGGTTTGGTTGTTAGCAGCACAAAAGAAAATGTTTTTTCTTATGAAATGGGTACCAACTGACACCCCTGTCCTAGGTTTAAGAAGGGTGCTGAGCTGGCCCTTGGGCACCGACAAAAGAAGGCCACACTTCAGGAGGTCACCAACCTCCCTTTTGGGAAGCAGACAGGGAATAAATTATAAGAATTAAATCCAACTGCAGGTCAAGCAAGAATGACAGAAGGAATCCTTGAGAATGAAGTGGCTGTCCCTCTGTGCAGAAGGGTCCTAGAATAAGACAAAGCCTCTCTCCTAAGTCTCCAGTATTGGTAAAGCAGTTGCCTAGTAGGACTGTCTTTGAGCCTAAAGTTTAACCGGGAAAATGATCAGCATTAAGTGCAGGAGGATCAAAGTAGGGAACACTTTCCTGGGCCTGAAATGACTACACTAATTTTGTGTGCTAAGCTGAAGGCTAGGAGTATTAATGGAGAGAGGAGAGAGAGAGAGAGAGAGAGAGAGAGAGAGAGAGGCAGGCTATTCTTGAAGATAAGGATTAGACTTTCTTGTGTTGCTTTTGGTGATGTTTGCCTGTAGGACCTCCCACAAGGTGGCTGCTGACCAGCTGTCACTCCAGGAAGAAGGCACTCTGGCTCCTGGTGCAATCTGCCAATGCACCTTCAGGAGGGATGGCCTGAATTTTGTGTCTTGTATGTATGTGCCTTTTCTACTAGGGGCAGTGACAACTTTTACCCAATCCCTTAGAACAGAAGAGTTTACCTAGCCTAGATCCCCACTGCCAAGAAAGCCTACTAGAATTACATTGCTGCCTACTGAGACAGTGATGGGGGTTGTCCACTGGGTGGATCATCAAACACCAGGCTAGACTCTGTCCTCAGCAACCAACTTGTGACCGTTAAACCCTGGGAGAATGAAAGAACATGGGCAGGCCTGGTTTTTACTTCAATTTATAAGGTAGGGAGATCTGTGAGATTATCTATTCTTTTTTAAAAAGAATTATTTATTTATTTTATGTGTATAAGTACACTGTCTTTAGACACATCAGAAGAAGGCATCGGATCCCCTTACAGATGGTTGTAAACCACCATGTGGTTGCTGGGAATTGAACTCAGAACCTCTGGAAGAGCAGTCAGTGCTCTTAATTACTGAGTCATCTCTCCAGACCCTATTTATGATTCTTAAGTGTTTAAATAAGGAGGCAATTAAAGAATTCAGACATAGGACAAAATGATTTGAATTCCGACCCTATATGATGCTGGACAAGTAAGCTCATGTAGAGGTCAGAGGACTTCTTGTGGGAGTCATGTGGATTCTAAGGACGGAACTCCGACTGTCAGGCGTGGGGACAGGTGCTTTTACCCACAGAGCCATCTTCCTGGTTTCTAGACAAGTAATTTAATGCCCTTTTACCCCAAATTCATCAGCTGTAACATAGGAATAATATTGGTTTCTATCATTCAAGATTACTATGCAGATTAAATGAGTTAATTCTCATAAAGGTAATAGAATGGTGGCAGGGACTTAATAATCCATGTGTTTATGTTTGTTAAATTAAAATATCCTTGTTTATATTCCTATCTTTTCTTCCTAATCTCTAGCCCCCACCACCTGTCCCTAACAAGACAAGCTGGTTCTATGTGCCTGGTCTTTTTCTTCTCTTTCTTCTAGTAATTTTAGTCCTTACCACCTGGTACCAACCCCCTTTTTAGAAGCTGAGAGAGAGTAAGTTACACTCCTAACCTGGGTATTAGTTTTCTGTGGCAGCCAGAGCAGATTATCACAAACCTGGTGGCCTAAGGCAACAAAAATGTATTCTCTCACAGTTCTGGAGGTTACGAGTTCTAAACCAAGGTGTCACAAAGTGGCTTTTACTGGAATCTATGAGAGGAAATCCTCCCACATCTGTGTGTGTGTGTGCTTATGTGTTAGTGTGTATATGTGTGTATGTGTATGCAAGTGTATCTGTGTGCATATGTATCTGTGTGTGCATGTGTGTGCCTGTGTATGTGCATGTGTGAGTATGTACATGTGCGTTCATGTGTATGTGTTTCATATGCTTGCTAGTGCACAGTGGTCCATACTTCTCTTCTTGTGCCTTTGCATGTGTGTTATTGTTTTTGTCTTTAAGAGGAATGTACCCTTTGGTCACCACGCAACAACTTCTCTGTATAACCCAGCCATGTCTCCCGGCCCTGAAGCCCTCCGAGTGTGAAACAAAGTGCTAGCTTTGTTTCTGTGGCTGTGAAAAAAATGTCCTAACAAAGAGCAACTCAAGGGAGAGAAAGTTTATTCTAGGTCACAATTCCGGGTTACAGTCTGTCACCTCCCGGAAGTCACACTCACTGGCAAGAGCTTGGCACAGCTGGCCATATCACATCCACTGACAGAGACAGAATGCACACATGCAAAGCTCAGTAGCTTCTGCTGCTACTCTAGACAGTTCAGTACTTAAAACCGAGGAGTAGTGCTGCCCTAGCTCGGGCTGGGTCTCCTCACAGCAGTTAGAACAACTAAGAGGATCTTAGCAGGACAACCTGATCTAGCTAATCCCTCCCATTCTTCTTAAGGGACTCCAGGTTGTATCAGCTTGACAATTAAAACTGGCCATCACAAATACCCTCCTTTAAGCCCTTGACAGTCAAATGCCTTCCCGTTTTATTTCAAGATGATCTAGGAGACCCTGAGCTCAGACTTCCTGGGAACTGTGCCGAGTTCACAGAGCTCAGTCTGATTCAGGACCATTTTAGGTCATTAGGCCAGAAACACTCAGGTGACCCATGTCTGCTGAAGCCTCAGCCACGCTGTCTGCACAGTCCCAAGCTCAGCACTTAGTGAACATTTCCGTTGTTCGTGTCCATTACTTTATTTCCAATGTGTCACTGGTGCATGTTTGAACCTGACCCACTCACCGGAAACGGGTGACCTTGTTTCTCTCTTGTTCTCTGCTTCCTGTTTCCATGTCTCCCCTCTCCTCATTTGAGGATCCTCTTGCCAGAGAGCTTCCAGGCGATTCCCGCTTGCGCCAGGGTGCCCTTAAATACTTTACAGCCTGGGGTCCTGCTTTGAACTCGAGGGATTGATCATCCTGACTTCCTCATCTCCTTAGATGGACCGATCCCTCTCTCCCCGTTCTATAGGCAAAGCTGGGAACGGAGGGGCCGACTTCATCTAAACTTTATTAGGAATATTTTTCTAAGTTTTCTGTTTGGTTTTTCTACTTCAAATAACTCTCAGAATCAATATTTTGATGACTGAAGTGTAAATGAATGAGAAACATGGAATGAGTTTTCCCTTGAATTACATGAGGAGAAATTCTGTGAATTTCTATCGGGAAAGCAAAGCAGAGTAGCCAGGTGCATGCTGAGCTCCCGGAGAAGCGGCTGCTGCTGTTTCTGGCCATGGTTGTGGCCCTTGCCATCCTTACTGCCTTTCTTTTTGATCTTTGCCTTTGGGGATTGCTATTAAACTGTTATTTTCCTTTTAAAAATTAAGGTTTTTAAGTAGTTACAAATGGGAGCCTGCGAGTGCAGCTCTCCGCACTGGCAGTTTAGCTGGCTCTTGGTGCTCCTAAATTGGGTCCAAAAACAAGGTCAAAGTTCACTGTGGAGATTTCCCCTCCCCCAATTCATTTATCCATCCCTTCTTTTCTTTCCTATCATGGTTTTTGTGTGTGTGTGTGTGTGTGTGTGGTGTGTGTGTGGTGAATGATTGTGAGACAGGATCTCATGTACTCCAGGCTAAATAAGAACTCAACTATGTAGCTGAAAAAAAAAATGTTGAACTTCCGACCCTCCTGTTTCTCTCTCCCAAGTACTGGGATTACAGGTACAGACATCCATGCTTGTGTACTGCTGAAGCTCAACCCCAGGGCTTCATGCTTGCCTGGCAAGTACTCCAATGACCGAGCTACAACCTCAGGCCAGGTCAGGCAATTTTCCTTCAGAATGAATAAAGACATACATCTATGCCTGGGGACAAGATCTCCTTTCCTTTTCATGTTAATTTCTGCTTTCACAGCGTTTACCTCAGCACACAAGTGACTTTGAAGAAGGGAAGGTGTCTGGTACCCCAACTGGAGGAATTTATCAATGAAGAAAGTGTAGGTGGCAAGTCAGGGAATCAGTGAATAGTCAGTGATGGACCTCTGAAGGGAGGGCTTCCAACTGTAGTTCTTTATTTCTACTCACTCTCTTCCTTTTTTTGTTTTAAATTTCATTTTCACTGGTATATAGCACTTTTTGTATCATAATAAAAATGTAATAATGTTCCATTAAATTTCTCTCATTATCCTTCCGGCATTTGTGTATTAGCAATAATAACAACAACAGATGGTTCTATCCACAACAAATAACTCAAAGAATTACATTTGTTCTACACAGAGCGATTCATTTTGAAGGGAAGAAGCTACGATCTAAAGCAGGAGCAGTTTGCCACCCCTCCCCAACAGACGTGAGGAAAGTAATTGAATCTGTACTTCTTTCTTTTTTTCTATTTCCGTCATGTTGTGTGTCTTGACATCATAATGGTTTTCCTTTTTTGTTTGCTCTTTTTGAGACTGGGTCTCACTGTGTAGCACTGGCTGTCCTGGAACTCACTATGTAGACTAGGCTGGCCTCAAACTCATAGAGATCTACTTGCCTTTACCTCCTGAGTGCTGGGATTAAATATGTGCACCACCATGCCTGGCATCATAACAGTTTTCAACTTAGGTTTCTACTTCAATATGCTGCAATGGCTACATCAAAGGTTGTCTGTAACTTTAAGTTTTTTCAAATCCTATTTTTAATAATGACTCTTAAATGTTTTAACCTTCCTTGTAACCCACCACCCACCAGAAGTGGTGGAAAAGAAAGGATACAGGAGAATGGACCTGTTAGAAGGTTCTTTGGAGCATCTCCCATCTGTGTGTGTTTGGAAACCGGCAATTCAGTTCACAGGTTAGCAGGCAGTGGCAGGCTCAATCCACTGGCAGACACCTCAGGGATACAGTTTGGTAGACTCAGCCTGGCTTGAGTCAGCAGGAGGGACTAACAGGAACACCAGGAGAAGTTCTCAGCTGTGCCTCTTTTAGAGAAGCGAATATCACACTCACAAGCGGTACACAGTCAGCTGTACCAGCAAGCCAAACTCTGTCTCATCACTCCATTTTAACCTGCAAACATCAAATGTCTTCCATGTGTCTTGCCTCAGCAAAGGTCTTGGAAGTGGCAACAAACTACAGCACACCACCAGAAGGTTTTTGGTGCATTTCTTTCTACGTGTCCTGACAAATGCAGCTCAACTACACAGTGCAGTAAGGCTGACCAACACATGGTGTTAACAGAGAATCTTTCATCACATGTCCTTTCACTGCTTGCTTTAGCAGTACATCCTTTCTCCTGTGTCTGCTTCAGCAAAACATTCCTTCGTGAGTCTGCTTAGCCTTTCACACCCGTGTCCACTTTAATGAAACGTTCCTTCACTGTTTGCCCCAGCAAAACGCTATCCAAAAGTTTCCACTTCAGCTGTCTTTGTTGGCCATATTTTGGTTTGGTTGTTTCTAGACTCTTCTGAAATGAGAATAGTAAACAGGCATGGAGTCTGTTCCCTAGTTGATTGTCAGTAATAACTAGGAACTGTGGTTTTCAGCCCTGGACACATATTAAAATTATCTGGGAATCTCTTGTTAATTGATACCAGTCTCAACCCAAATTCAGCTGTAGAATCTCTTGAAGGAGGGATCAGGCCTGTTTAAAATGTCCCTGTGTGGTTCCAATGCAACTCCAGCACTAAGACTCATTGTCTGGAAACAGTGCATCTCACCTCAACAAGGAGAGCTTAATCCAAACAGCTCACTGGCCCACATATTCCTCAAAATGTCCTCCTGGTGCTTCTCTGCTGATTGGGGACCCAGACTCTGAGTGCTGTGTTGAACATCTTGAAGCCAAAGTGAGGCTTAGCGGAAGAAAGAGCCATGAATGGTTAGTCATGGCTGCCACCATCACCAGAAGGAACAACTGTATTTGTGGTTCCCTCTGTTAAGAAATTCATCGGTTAACTGCCTTCCATAACAATGTGGAAATGGACCACCCCTGGAAAGATTGCATCTCTAGCTTATATTACCCATATTCAGACAGCCACAACCAGGAGTCACTCAGCTACAGCACGTGCTCTTCCATGGTGCTCCTACTGGGTCCTGGGATATACCCACTGTATCTATCTAATACCAGAGGATAGCTTTGCTCCTGTGAGCTATTTTATCTGATTTGTGGGCTGGGACCTAACACTGAGTGCAACTAGTGTCCCAGAACACACTTGTTTTAATCGCATACCCTAGAAGTCTGCAGATGGCCTGGGGAGCTGTCAGGACCAGGATAAAGGAGCTACAGAGCACAGGCAAGCAACAGAAACCCTGCCACTTCTAGCCTTGCCCTTTGACCTCTGACTATTCTGTGGGGGTTTTCTTTCAGTTCTCCAAACCACTCCAGATCAGAAATGCTGTCCAGATTCAGGAGCAGAATCCAACAGTGGTCATGAAGAGACTTCAAGGAACTGCCCTGCTGAAGCCGACACAGATTGGTAAGTTAGGAATCCCCCATCTCTTTTCCTTCCTCCCCCTTCCCTCTTCCCTTCCTCCCTCCTTCTCTCCCCCATCCCTTTCTCCTTTTTTTCCTAATAGTATCTCATGTAGCCCAGACTGATGTCAAATTCATAATGCAGTCAAGGGTGACCTTGAACTTCTGATGCTTTTGATGACTTTCTCTCCAAAGTTTGAGGATTATAAGTATCAGCACCACGTGTGGTTTATAGAGTGTAAGAAAACAGAACTGTGTGCATATGCAGGCTCTACCGACTGAGCTACGTCCCCATCCAGACAGGTGAGTGTACCATATGAGTTCTTTTGTGGAGCACAAAGAATTTCTACCACTGTGTTAATACTGTAAAGAAAGAATGGAACCCGAACATATTTTCCTCAGAATCTCTCATGTTAGAAGTCTTCATTTCATAAGGACAACCTGAGCATAATCTTGATTTTTTAAAAAAAGATTATCTAATTCTATGTATTTATTTTTACATGTGTGGGTGTTTCACAGATATTATCTGCACCATGTGCTTGCAGTGCCCATGGAGGCCAGAAGAGGGTAATAGATCCATCCCCAGGACAGGAGTCACAGATGGTTGTCAGCTGCCATGTGGGTGCTGGGAATTGAACCCAGGTCCTCTGGAAGAACAGCCAGTGCTCTTAACCACTGAGCTATCACTCCAAATGTCAGCCTTTTTGAGTTCTCATAGTAGTATTACCTTTAATTGGTCCCTTTGAGTTAAAATAGTGTTTTTCAATCTGGGGCAACACTAGTACCAATATTATGGGACAGTTGGCAGTGACCAAAGATGCTTTTGGTTGTCACAGTGTAGAGGGCATGCTATGATAGCTACTAAAACCTAGGCTGGAGCCAGCGATATTGCTATGTAGCCTCCTAAAACTAGCACAGCCTCTCAAAGGATTGTTCAACAGCAACAAGAACAAAAAGTCAATAACCCCAAAGCTGAAAACTCCTAGACACTGGCAAAAGCAAAAATGAATGAAACTTACTTTCTGCTACCCACACATTGTCAAACGTAACTCAGAAAGACTGCAACAGGGCCTGGCCATCGCAAAGAGTACTGTTTCAGCGGACATCTGCATTAATCAGCTCTGAAGGGATTGTGACTCTGGCTAAATGGACTCAGGCCAGCTCAGCACAGCTGTGAGACAGCTGTGAGCCCTAGAGACCTTAGGATCACTCAGACCTACTCTTCAGGGCAGACTTCTAGCATTCCTCCCTCAGGCGAAGCTTCCAGGCTGGTTACATAGGTCACCAGGAGGAAGAAACAGCTAAAGGCAGGAAGGCACAATAAAAAAGGAAAAAAAAAAAAACCAAAAACAAACAAAAAAAACAAACAAATAGAATGAAGCTTTTTTTAAAAAAATTAAAGTTGATAAAACAAACTGAAGTTTTGGTCTGAAAAAAAAAAAAGTCAATATGCAGTTCCCTTTGAGAAGGAAAGAAGGAAAGAGAGGCAGGAGAGTTTGTAGGAAGAGCCAGACACGCTGAGAAACCGTGCAGAGGGTGAGGACGGCAGGGAAATGTGAGGCCATCTCTCCAGCTCCATCCAATGCTCAGCACTGAGTACTCTCTTCTGTGTCGTCCCATTACAGATGAGGAAGCTGGGCCCTGGTGACAGCTAGGGTCAGGCTCTCAAAGGCAGACCAGCGTTGCAGATGTGTAGTGTGCTTGGCTAGTACACATCAGGTCTGGGTTTGTTCCCCGGCACTACAAAAATTAAACAGAAGTGGTTAATTAATGAAGAGAAAGGAAAATAAATTTCTAGGTTAGCTTTGTCAGATTTCCCATCGGCTGCCCTCCATCAGCTGATGTGAATTGTCTAGTGCGTGCAGAGCTAAGAGGCAGGTCTGAGTCTAAGTCTAGAACCTCTGTCTCAGTAGCAGCAATAGCTAATACTTATTGTTAATATCTACCTGTCTAAATGGTTTGCAGACAGTAACCTGCTCAAGCAATAGAAGAACGGCACACTTTAGCATTTCCAACATTTTAGAGATTATAAATTACGGGCAGTGTTACTTATAATAGAATTTGAACAAGGTTAACTACTCCAGCATCCACACTTTCAGCTGGTAAATTTTACTGCCTCTGGAGGATGCAGATGCCAAAAGATTCCTCCAGGGCTTTTTCTGTGGATACATTGTGTCTTTACTTGTCATGGCTTAAATCACGACCAGCGAGGGAATCATCATGATCGGCATAAAACTGTCACTCTTGGATTGACGGAGTACATTCCAGCACCCAGTTCCTAGTCTACAGCTGCATGGGAGAGGTGCTCCCACCCTGTGTGATGATGTGGGTCAGTTTAGCAGGAGAGAAGGCAGACTTGCCTGAAAGAGGGAGTTAGTACGTGCAGTGTGGCATCTTGGCTCCGTTTTCTGTGTGAACCAGTGATGGTGTACAGTGAATGAGAAAACACAAAGTATCTTGTGTAGCCTTGCTCACATGGTGGGGACCCTCTCATCATAATGCTGGGAAGTATCTCTTGATTTAATCTGACCTGTCTATGGCAAAACTCTGAGGCTTTTTATATGCCATTTCCCACCACAGCCAGCCATGTAAGAGGGACCCATAGAAAGGAGGCAAGGGCCCAGATGTGGAGGGAGGATGCAGCCGGTTCTGCATGGCAGCTGTAATACACCCCAGAGAAGCTGCTTCAGTGTGGACACTTGAGCGTGACTGGAACCTTTGTGATTCAGGCATCTAGAGGAGAGCTGGCACCTCACAAGAGGGGAAGATGGGCACACGTTTCTTCTGGGTGTCACCCTTGTAGCTCTGGGGCTGGGAGCCAACTGGGATGACCTCTGGATTAACGAGCCAGAGAAGCAGCCTTGTAAGTCATGAGGACCAACTGTGGGCCAGATTTTCATGTGGCCCGTGAAGTACAGATTGCCTCATCACTTGACAAACACTCCGTGTGGAGAGTCCATTGTGGGAATATGTGGCAGTGCCGAGGACTGAAGAGAATAAATCTTCCAGTGTATTTCCCAACACAGTGGCCTAACTGGTATATTCACCTATAGAGAAGAGGGAAAATGGTAACATGGGGGGGAAAGGAAGAAGAAATAGTAGTTTCCTATGATACGGTGGACACTGTCTACATGTACCTTTTTTTTTAATTAATTTACTTATTTTATGTGTTTGAGTGTCTTCATGTACACCAGAAGAGGGCATCAGATTCCTTTAGAGATGGCTATGAGCCACCATATGATTGTTGGGAATCGAACTCAGGACCTCTGGAAGAACAGCTAGTGTTCTTAACCGCTGATCCATCTCTCCAGCCCTGCATGTTACCTTCTTCGAGTTTGGAACAAGAGTGACTTTTGGGAACAGCCCTGGGTTCAGATCTTAGCTCAACCACTTAGATGCTTTATTACAGTTGCTGTGTTCCTTCCATTCTCTGAACTCTAGGATCCTAGAAGAGAATGCCGAAGGGAAGGCAGTTGGGATAGCTAGAGAAAATCTCCATGACGGGGCAAGCACGGTGCTAGGCACAGAGATGAGGGCTGTTGAGTTGCTGGTCATGGTGACAGAAGTATTAGCAGTTGTGGTAGTAATACTAGCATTTAGAGCTGATGTAGGAAGGACAAGACCCCTGTGGTTCAGCTCTCGAATTATAGTCCAAGATAAATGTTGAGATTTACAAAACTTTAGGATCTATTACAGATGTTTATCTCTAACCTGCATGCCAAACTTCATTTGTGTTTCTGGTTCTGATCTCAGGGGTAAATCCCAGGTTGACTTCAGGCCCTGGACTCACTCCTGTCATTAGGGCTAGGACTTGGCTAGCAACATGCCCACACATAACCTTCAGAGCCTTGTCATTAGGGTCTTCTTAGACTCCCAAGATGTTTACGCTGTTAATTGGTCACATTTATTTCCAAAACCTTTGAGGCTAGGAATCTTATCAGCAGCTGAAAGAGCTTCAAGGAGAAATCTGTTTTGCATTATATTTTTCCTTGTGGATTTGCTTATGACTGTACATAAATATTTATCTGAACTATTTCAACAAACCCTAAATCATCAGCGATCCCTCTGCAAAGGACCCTTTTAGAAGATTTGTGTATGTCAAGAATGTCAGCAATCTCTTTATAGTACCAAATTCCAGGGACTGGGGGCCCTTTGCAAATATTTGGAACTGTTGAGAGCTTTTCAACATGTCTTTTACTTTCCGATTTCTGTGTGTTTCTTCATGCTAATCCTTCTGGAGAGGATTAGCCTGCCAGGACTTTCTTTACCTGCTGATGTTTCCTCTTCAAAGTTTCCATTCTGTGGCCCCTCCTCCAGGGCCCAGTACAGACGCAAGCAGAAGAGTGTTCTAGACAGGAAGGAGGATTTGTAGGTACTACTCTGGGGACAATGAAGGGTCCAGCAGAAGAAGACCAAGAGTGAGTAGGAGTGAGGTGAAGAAATAAAACTATTATGGCAAAGATAGATGTGGGCCTGGATTTGGGAGACTTCCTAACCAAGCAACAGTGGCAACAAACTGGGCATCCTCTATGCACCTGTGACCTATGATTTGTATCGAGGCACAACCTAACGTTTGGCTCAGATATGGCGGATAGACGTTTTGTTGTTGTTGTTGTTGTTTATAAAATGTTTTTAAGTTTTTGACTAGTTTCTAACATACAGAATTAGAAACATTTTGTTAAAAAAAAAAAAAAGATTTCTGCTAGCTTTTTAGAAAACAGAGCATCTTCCAGTGGTCATGTGTTAAAGAAGATGCAGTGCTGTCTTCCCTACTTCCCTGGCTGCTGAGCTGGCATCTGCATAGAAATGCAGCCCTCTGAGTCCTGGGGCTTTAGCCAGTTAGGGGAGACAATTCATACTATTGACTCCAGAGCTAGACTGTTTCTGTCCAGATCTGTGTCTAGCTGTGTCCATGACCGTAAACAAGTATGTTTTAAAATAATTTCACCTACCCAATGTACTAATAATCATGATAGACATTTAGGACTACCCAGCATGCTATGGGTTAAAGTGTTAGCTGTTATCTCTCTATTCAAGGAGAGACAGTGAGCACACGAGCTGACACTGGCATTTCTGCTTCACTCACGGAACCTAGGACTTAGGCAGTTTTGTCTATACCAGGCATTAAGTAGTTGATGAATGACTATGTTTTCATGCTTCCTGGTTCTCTAAGGTTTGACTTCAGCGTGCTAATTAGCTTTTTATACAGCAAAGAGCTGGTGTTCTTCAAAAGCCATCAATACTGATGATGTAAGGAGGTGCCATTAAAATCATGCCATTTCTCAGAGACCCACCATGCAACCTATAAAACAAACCCACATTTAGAAAGATATTTACATAGGGTGGGTGGTTTGTTTTAGCCATTCAGTTGTTAGCAGGCAGATGTCTATGATTCATTTCTCAAGTTCAAGTCAGTCTCTAGAGATTGGGACATCGGAACTTCAGCAAAGAAGAAGTTGGAGTGTATATTTGACAGGATCAAGGGCCTTTCTGATCTGATCCCCACACCTCCCTGCCACAAAGTCAAGGCTTTGTACTTAGTACCTCACCCAAGATGGACTGTTTTCTAAGAACCAGTTTTCAGTGTTCTGATCCACTTTATATATGTTGAAGTCCCAATCCCATTCCACCCAGGCCTTTATGTGGAGTCTGGTGGATGGGGAGCTTCTGTGGTTAGGTTAATCTGCCATAAAGTGCTTTCTATCAGCAAAGCTGCTCTGCAAGGTTGGATTCTTTGTCTCCCAGAAAAATTGCATTTCAATAGCGTCACATTCAATTCTATGTGGATAAAAAGCATGTAAAGCTGCTCTTCCTTTATATGAAAAAACCCCAGCTGGGCAGTGGTGGCACACACTTGGGAGGCAGAGGCAGGCGGATTTCTGAGTCCCAGGCCAGCCTGGTCTACAGAGTGAGTTCCAGGACAGCCTGGGCTATACAGAGAAACCCTGTCTCGAAAAACCAAAAAAAAAAAAAAAAAGAAGAAGAAGAAGAAAGAAAAAGAAAAGACTCCACTATTTCTCAAGAAGTCTCTCTCCAGCATGTGCTTCCTTCCTTTCCCCTCCCCCTTCTTCCTTCCTTTATACAATTACCACCTACATCTCTAAAACAGTCCTACACTGAAAGGCAATCGCAAAGATGACAAAAGTGGTTGGTTCTGGCTGCTTCTCAACTCCTCGTCTGCGTTTCATGAGGGTCCAAAATCTGGCAGTCCAACGCTCGTCTCTTTTGTCTGCCTCGAGACCCTCACCATATGCAGCCTGAGGATGGAGCTCCGCCAAAACACGTCAGGTCCGTTTTGAAGAATTTAAGAATAGATACCCAAGTATGAGCTGTTACAAGAAATAACATTTTTCCCTTCATATAAAAATGATCTTTGTGTGTAAGTGTCCCACCACGTATTAACTGTGCACATTTCCTGACTATATTTCATTTTCTTCTTTGAGTTAAAAGGAAATAACTACCAGTGTTTAGTCCCAAACTCCTTTTGTGACTCAGAGCAGCTGAGTCTTAACCTGTGAGAACACAGATCTGTCAAGATAGTTTGCACCTGTATTGTCCCAAGCAAGTATTGGAGGCAGTGGATCTCTGCATCTTAGTAACTGCTCAGGCTTGTCCCCTTCATCAGAACCAACAGAGTGGCCTGGGTTTGCTCCTTTCATGTGAATGGGTTAGAGAGGTGGAGAACTTCAGAAAAACAGAGATTTGTGTGAGTGCCATGATTGGGGAATTAGATAATAAACAGCCCCGACAGAAGAATTCTAGTGGCCAAGATCAACACAGTCTAGATGTGGGCAGGAGTAGCTTTCCTGCCTGCCCCTCCCCAGAGAGCCCTTTGTGTCAACAAGCACAGCCAGCCTCCTGGCTGCCTCCCAGGTCTCAGAGAGGGGCTATCAGTTTTGTTTGCTTTGCAAATATCTTAATGGGAAGTGGTTCAACACCACCTATGGGTTAATCTGAGGACTTCTGCCTGGCAGCTGTTGGCTCTGAGAACCACATGGCTGCTCTCCGGTGGAGGGAGCCGGTGGAGGGAGCCGAGCTGGCGGTCACTAATCCGTGCCAGGTTGAGGTATCTTCTTTGCCTACTGGATTTACAGATGGGCAGGAAGTACCTTGTTGCCTTTTATTTTTAGTTTAGCCTCCTGGGAGGACGAGACTGCCCTTGTCAGAGTCAACTGCACTTTCTCTTGAAGGCAGGGTAGTTGATGTTATTTTCACCATCAGAATGCATCTTCTTTCCCCTAAGCTCATGCTTGCAGAATCTGAGGTTTATATTAAATGGGGTGGTGTTGGAGGTGGTATTTTGGGAAGATCTAGCGGCTGCACAAAGGGAGGATGCAGGGAGCCCCCAGGGATGTGTCTTCATCTGGGATCTGAAGGGCTGGAGAGCTGCTGGGCAGCAGTAGAATCTCACGCTGCTGTCCTATCAGTTCTATCAGTATGGCTTTTGTGCTTCAAAAGGGGCCAAACATGCTTTCCAGAGTGACATAACCAAGTCTGGCCTCTCTAGATCTGTGGCTTCTGACAGTGACACAGACTGTTTCCCTCTCTGTGCTTCCCTCGATGGGTTCTGGACAGGGTGGGATGGTTCCTTCAAGGGGTAGAGAAGTCCGTGGAGTCATACTGATTTGGAGACAACTTCCAGATGCTGTGTCTGTAAACACACAAAAAGGTCAGATCACTCTGTGGGTGAGCTGCCTGCTGGAATCATGCACTTGCAAAGTTTTGTTCTTTTCTGGGGTTTTCACACACACTTGAGGGATCGCTGCAGACAATGGAATCCCAGAGGCCATTCCCACAACCTTCTGACAGCAAAAACTTCCTGAACCCACTCATTTGTTCAGGGCCTCAGTTTCCCCATACTTGTATGAAGAAGCAATTGGCATGACAGCTTCCTCCCCAAGTCATGAAAAGTAAATCAGATAACACATACTGCGTACATATGTGTGTGTGTGTATATGTGTGTGTGCCTGTGTGTGTGTGTATGTGTGTGCATCTGTGTGTACACGTGTGTGTGCACACATATGTGTGTGTGTGTGTCTGTGTTTGTGTATGTATGTGTGCATGTGCATGTGTGTGCATGTGTGTGAGTGTATATGTATTTGTGTGTATGTATATATATAGATATATATACATATATTCATATCAAACACACATACACACACATATATCTTCACATGCATATATATATATATATATATATATATATATATATATATACACACACACACACACACACACACAGAGAGAGAGAGAGAGAGAGACTCATCTGACACATGAAACCACTCATGCCTAAGAAAAACAGGAGTAGTTGATGTTACCTTGGCAACATAATTCTTCCTGTATGGAAGTCTTGATAGTATACTTCAGTGTTGGTACTCCAGGTCCTTTAATATTAAGCCAGTGCTAAATTTAGGACAGTTTGAACATCAAGGTAAAGAATGATGAAAAAAAGAATAAAACCCATTGAGTGAAAAGAATCCAAAAATTCACATTAATAGAAGGGAAATGAGAGAGAGAGTGGAAGGAAAATCTTTTTAGCAATTAGAATGTGAAATAATAAATATAGATTTGATGATTGAAAATCAACATTTTTCAAGTATGGAGACAATCTCTGCTCTAGGCAAGCATCATGAATGGCTGCCTAAAACAGAAGGTGAGAGACTAGGGAATAGCAAGCTATTTTCATAATATCAGAATAAATCCCCACAAGAAAGTTGTAGAAGGACACAGAGAAACCTTGCCGAAGCCACTGTGACCAAATGACAGCATCGCAGTGATTGAACCACCAGACCGCATGCGCCCCTCAGAACAGCGTCTTGTCTGTGAATCTCCTGCCAAATGAGCATGACCTGGATTTAATCCTGAGGAAACAGCAGACAGACCCCAACAGAGGAGTCTTCTGGAAGATAGTTGGCCAGTGGGCTACAAAACGAAACACAGAAGAAGGCTAAGGATCACTCCCAGCTGGAAGGAGACATAAACGAATGTGACCCCTGGCCCAGGGTTTCTTCTACTGCAGAAATTGCCTCTGGCATATTTGGGGAAAAATCAGAACACTGTGAAGTGGGTCATAGAGTCTTGCTACTAATCTTAATTTTCTGATTTTAGTCACTGCACTCTGGTAGGAGAACACCCTTCCTTTTGAGAAACGGATACTTCAGTACTTGGGAGATAAAGGAGTGTCAGATTTCTCCAGGGTTCAGAGAAGGTCCCTGCGTTTGTGTGTCAGTGCTCCTGTCCACAGCTCTGTGAAAGACAAAGACGAAGCAATAGGTATACTGTGATGCTCAGATGGTCCTGCATCTCTTGTCGAAATTTGAAACTCAGTCAATACAAAAAGTTACAAGTCAGTTCCCCAGCCTTCTCCCTAACTCGCCACCTTTTAACAAACCAGCCTCCTAACTCACCAGCCTTGTTCTCCTCACATTCATAATTCTTTCCATCCCCATTGCTGAGCTTCAGTAGAATATCTATTTAGTGCCATCAGTTTGGGTATTTAGGGTTTTTTTGGTTTTTTTGTTTGTTTGTTTGGTTGGTTGGTTGGTTAGGTTGTTTTTTAGACAGAATCTTTCTATATAGCTCTGACTAGTCTAGAACTCACTATGTAGACCAAGTAAGCCTCAGACTCACAGAGATCTGTTTGCCTCTGCCTTCCAAGTGCTGGGATGAATTAGCCACCATGTGTGGTGCTAATTCAGATTTAAAGGCGCTAACACTACAGCTCCACATAGGTCAACCCATAAGCCACGTCAAGACCCTACCACCACCATACTGGGTGAGGAGACCTGTAGCTGTAGTCCCAGTACTCAAGAGGTAGGTGAAGCCAGGGATGTTTCCCATGCCTAGGAGTTCAAGACCGGACTGAACAACCATGTGAAAGTCCTTCAGAAGGCAAAACCTACTCAAAGGAAAAGCAGAGGTGGCACAAAAGAAGCTGCTTGGAGGCCTCGTCATTGTCTCCCTTTTGACATTCATTAATATCCCCAATGTAATGGTGGGACACTAGTCCAGTAACGAAACAGTGCTGGGGACCAAGAGTGCAGGCAGGCTCTGTGTCAGCCAGATCTGGTTTCCATCTGGTTCTGACCTGTACTGTTTACTCAGATAGCCTAGTTCCCTCCCCCTGGTCTGTGAAATGGGGACCTGAATCATCAGCTGGAGTGTGAGGATGAATGGGCAACCAAGTCCTCAGTTCTCCGGGCACCAAGGAAGCTGCTTCTGCTGCTTCTGCTGCTTCTGCTGTGCTGCTATGTTCTCCGGTGATGTTGCCCCAGCCCTCTCCTGAACTCCAATGCTGTGTGAAGACTTGCTCTGTTATTCTGCCAGGCTGTGACCCGCAGTGTTACATAAACTTTTGGGCCGCAGAGTCCGTTGTCCCTGCTCCCATTCCAGTCCTTTTCTCCTCTGGAGGCTGGGATGCTAATGGTTCAAGACAACTTTCTGAGTGGCTGTCAGTGGGGTACTACATGTCCAATAAGGAGCCATTTAAGAAAACCCTTCTGCTCCCACCTTAGACTTTTACAGCGACAGCTGTCTGCAGTAAAGTAGTGCAGACCAGGGAGGAAAAACAAAAAGGAGAACACAAGAGCTAGCAAATCAACATGGTAGGCTCCCAGCTGGAGAAAAGCAATGGAGTGAAAGAGTATGACCATCCTTAAAAGCCTGGTAGGGTTCAGGAAATTAGCATAGGTCCACAGACCTAACTGGTACTGACTTAAAGCAGCGGCATATGAAACATTTATTAGCTCCTGGAGGACTTAGATAAATTAGTCCTTGAGCCATGTTCTAAAACAGAAACCTAAGTCTATTTTAGAGCAATCGCATATCCACATATTTAAGTAGGATTTGCATAACCAGCTCATTCGGCAGCAATGCTGACTTGAGAGGGATGTGAGATGCTTGTTTCAATATTTTTATAAAAAGTTCTGAGTATCCAAAACAAATGAGAAAAACAAAACCAGAAGCCAAGCTGTGAGATGTGATCCTACTGGGTCTCCGTTACCCAAATGTACCTTGTTAAAGTCCTTTCTTTTCTAGTCTGTCCTTCGTAGTTCCATTATGTCATATATTATAGCTCACAATGGTATTTTCCTCTCTATAAATGTAAGAAAAATATCGAGGTACCCATTTCTGACAAAAGTATGTGAAGATTAAAAAGACTGGTAACATCTAGTGTTGGAGATACAATAGGAAAAAGGACCTTTCATACATCTGTGGATAGATGCTAAGTTTTGTTACTTTTTAGAGGAGAAACTGATGATGTAATTTAAACCCTTAGATAGAAAAGGGATTTTTTCACCCTTAGGCCCAGCAACTTCACACTAAACGTTTATCCTAGGGAACGAAATGAATTAGAACTTAGAACCATGTCCACTGAGTATTTAATGGTCCTTTATTCATAATGTGAGAGATGGACACAATTTAATTATTTAAAAATATATGATTACTCAATTCATTTGTGTTAATCACTCAGTGCAACACTCTATAGCAATAAATATGATGGTGTAAGAAATATAGGCACAATTTGAGTACTTAAACATATTAGTCACTTATGCTAATCACTCAATGGAACATTATACCACCATAAAGCTGATGGTATTATATAGTTATAATATATAAATGTATGCTCCAAATTATAAAAAGAAGCCTAAAATTCTGATATGTCATTTTAAAAAAGTCACTAGTTTTTAAAATATATATTAAATGAGTAGAAATGTATCTGAAAAGCTATACATCAGGGTGCTAATTTCAGCTAGATATGAAGATAGACTCACCTGTATCTTCTCCCTTGGTACATGCATATGAACGAGTTCCAAAGGAGTATGTATCACTTTTCATCAGGAAAATAGTCTCGATCAGAAAAGGGGAGAAATTGGAAATATTTTGCTGCTAAGCCTTTTAGTCATTTATTTTGGTGAGGAAAGAAGACATTGACGCATTTTCAATTAATTGATAGATTAGCAATTGTAGAGATTCTGATACCTGGAGATTCATAGCCTGTTCCTCAGCTAACAAATAACACCAGAACTGGTAGACTCTCCAGTTAGAAAAGCTGAAAGTTCACAAGGCAAGGGGATTCTGGCAATAGTCACTCTTCTCATTGCTGTGACAAGCTCTTAAAAGAGGAAGGGTTTACCTTGGCTTTCCAATCAGAAGATGCAGTCCATCACAGCAGAGACGCAATGGAGCAGAAACCGGGGTGCTGGCACCCAGCAGGCTTTTTCCTTTTTAGTCTTTTGATTTGGTTTGGAACCCATGGGGTGGTGTCTCCCACATTCGGGGCAAGTCTTCTCCCCTCAGCTAATCATCTTTGGAAAAGTTCCCCAAGCACACATGCATTAATGAGATACCTCCTTAATGCTCTAGGCTAATCTAATTAAATTGACCGTGGAAGTTAACCTGGTCATGGTACCTACTAATCTTTGTGCTTCTCCCTTGATCAGACTCCCAGATGGTTTCCTCTGCAGGTGAAGCATAGACCCTCTGAATGTGAACCAGGCAAATCATCTACAGAGCCATGTTTTCATGGTCTGTGTATTCAATATAGAATAGAAATGGGGACCTGCAGCTCCCTAAGAGTGGAAAAGGCAGAGAGGTTGGAAGTGGAGACTGAAAAGCTTCTCAAGATTGCTTACTCTGGAGCCACAGCCAGATGGGCATGAGAGGTAACAGCGTTCATAAGCAGCAAATATGACTCCAACCTGAGAGATTACACTGGGCCTTAGCAGGTGCCTACTGGTGCTGATAATGGTAGTAATGAATGGAAAAGTAAAATGTGCTATACACATCAGCTTTTTAATTTTTGTGATGAAGGATCATTAATGCACGCACTTAGATTCTTGTGAACTTAATGCAATAGTCTGTCCTTTAAAGAACATTTTAACACCTTCTACTCTGTGTGTTCAAAGCTAAAGATCATGCAAGGTAAAAATAGGCGACAACACCTGGACCATATCGGGGAAGAGTTGGGGCAGTGGTGGGGATGCTGGAGTGCCCTCTGCATTATACCCTCAACCCTTGGAGAGTTCTTTATTCCTTATTAGAACAAGTAATAGAGCTGGAGAGATGGCTAAGTGGGTAAGAGAGCTTGCTATATAAGAACAAAGACCTAAGTTCAGATGCCAGTGCTACATAAAAAGCCAGGCATGACTATTCATGCCTGTGATTCCAGTACTCTGGGGGCCAGAGACATGAGGGTCACTGGGGCTTCCTTGCTGTCATTCTAGCTACAAGTTCAATGAGAGATCCTGACTCAGAGGAATAGGGGGGGAAGGTACAGCAGGAAACTGATGTCTTCCCTAGTCTCTGTGTATGCACATTTACCTCTCTAGTTGGCAGTGTGAACCCTGGGAGAGCAGGGCCTAAAAATGAGTCAGACTAGAGTCTTGTGCAACAGCCAACTTTATTCAGAGCATCTAACAATTTATACTCTTGAGTTAAGAAGTGTCACCTAAGTAAGTGTACAATCACAAGGACAACACATGTGGCAAAAGTATTTTTTCCATAGAGGGACATGAATATACAACAGCTGAAGTAACTCACTCTGTCTGCACACCTAGGAGAGTGGCAAAACATTCTAAGAACAAGTTTGTGTTTCAAAGAAACTGAGGTCACAAGACTCTTGTTTTCTTGGAGATTTCTTACAAGCTCTCAGAATTTTTACAGGACCCTATTCTTGAACTGTGTTCTGACACACCCACACAGGTACATACACCTCCACATATGCCACACCTACAGAATACACACACACACACACACACACACACAACAGAGAGAGAGAGAGAGAGAGAGAGAGAGAGAGCGAGAGAGAGAGCACAAGAAGCCTTGAGAGGTTCCATACACCTAGCTCTAATTCACATGAGAATTGCCAGTCTCAAGTCAGCACAGGGTCTTCAACAAAGGATGGGTCCCCTGATATCACCTCTTAATATCTTTATTTACCTTTGTGACTTGTATTGGAACCACTTCCAATCTCTTCCTTCTTCTGGTATACCCTCCATAAAGAAAGCTGTATGGTGTGTGTGTGTGTGTGTGTGTGTGTGTGTGTGTGTCTATGTGTCTGAAACCTGTGTTCCTCAAGGGCCACAGAGGACTATCACAATCCTGCTTGGAACACCTTGTCTGCAGGGTTGTTCAATAGCTGTTCCTTGGCTGCAGGAAATAGATCTCTTACTATAAGACCGTTTTGTCCTGTGTTATCAAAGGAACAGGGGCAGTTTGCTAGCTTTGCTGAGTAACCTTCTTTCCAGGGCTCCCATGTGAGAAACAAGCTTAACAGAAATGACTCCTACGAGTCACTAAGAAGCTAACGAAACTCAACCTGTGATGAAGTGGCTACAACCTACCCTGCTTTGGAACTAGCATATGCTTTCAAGTGTGTAGCACTAATACATGTCTTAATTTGTTTAGGCACCAATAAGCTGTAATTGATACAAGATAAGATGTAACTTTAATCAAAATGAATAAAAAGTACACAAAGAGGCAGTTCAAATGAAGCTTAGGAAACAGAGACTCAACAGGCAGCTGCTGTGTCTTCACTCTTGTCTTAAAAAAGACAGTGACAGAGACTAACCCTGTTACAGAAAAGGCCAGCTGCCAGACAGTGCAAAGATGAGCCTCACTCTCCAAGACTGCCTTTCTAACCTTTAGTCTCCAGACTATAGTGGGCAGCTAGTGTGGGAACAAATAGGGTCCAATTTGCTGCCCCTTGCAAAAATCACACCCCCCAGCGTCCTGGTTTTCAAATATGGTTCCATATGGTTTGGTTAGGGTAACTCCATTACCCCCTTTCCATTATTCCTCAGTGAACTGACAAATTGAATTTCAGAACCTGTGAAGCTGAGACTGAGACCCTAGCCCACAGTAACTTCCCACTGTGTTACCAGTACAGCATGACAGAGCCAGCTGGCTTCACGATCTTTGCTGCAGAAGAAAGATGCTGGGCACTCCGAGGAGAGCATGCAGAGAGCCAACCTCTATACTGCCTCTCATCTGTCACAGGAGAGAACTAGACACCAGCCTCTTTGGTTTATTTCCTTATTCCAAGGCAGGTTCCCAGAAGAAGGGTTTTCGGTGGTAGCTGGGGTTTTCTATCCCCGCTAGCTCACACACTTAAATGCACCAGCTGCATCAAGCAGCTGAGCCTGGAGGCATCTGCAGGAGATGCTAGCCATGTTTCTGAGAGGCCCAAGTGCCCTGAATATGTGTGCTGGAGGATAGAGCTTCATTGATTTGTGAATGCTCACAGATATTGAAGACTGGTTCTGTGTATGTATGTTTTGTTTTGTTTGGGTACAGACCCACAAGGCAGTGTCACATAGCTGGGGAGATGGCTAAGTGGATAAAAGGCTTCCTGTGCAAATGTGCTGAAGGATTCCAATCTCTAGAACTCACACAAACCTCAGGCAGGCGGGCCTGATGGTTCTGTAACTCTAAGTAGTATTCATAAGGCAGAGAGAGACAGGGGAGCCATGGAGCAAATAGATTGGCTGGACTCACCAAATTAGCCTGTTCCGGCTAAGAGCAAGTAAGAGACCTTGGTTCAGTAAATACAGTGAAGAAGGTCAAGAAAGACACCAGCTGTGAACCACTGGCCTCCACACACACTCGCCCACACGCATGTGAACATGCAAACACATGTACACAGATACTACTTACGTAAGCATGCAAGAGAAACAAAAATCATACTTTTAAAATGAATAACCTCTTGTTAGTTGTCTAATAGTCAACCTTTTCTAGTTTTTCCGAGAATGTCCTTTGTACAAGTTTGTCCAAGCTAGGATCCAATCTAATGTGTTTTATCATAGCAATAGAGAGTAAGACACGTGTTCACTAACATACATACACACATACATACACATAAAAAATGAAAGAAACAAGCTACTGAAAAATTGCCATGATGGAGTCAAAGCATTGAAATTTCCAAAGGAAATTAGCTTGTCCCATTCATTTGTATTTCTTAGTTAGTTAGTTAACTTGTTTTCTTGTTCATGTATGTGTGTATGTGTGCACATGTGTAGAGAGGTCAGAAATTAACCTCTTCTCCATCTTTTTAAAAGAAAGGTTTATTTATTTGTCCAATGTGTCTTTACTTGTAAATATGGATGTACACTGCAGAGGCCAGAAGAGGATGTCAAACCCCTTGGAATTACAGTTATAGATATTTGTGAGCCACCATGTGGGTGCTGGGAATTGAAACCAGGTCCCCTGGAAAAGAAGCAAGTACTCTGAACGACTGAGCCATGTCTCCAGCCCAATCCACCTTATGATTTGAGGCAGGGTTCTCATCGAACCGGGAACTCACTACCAACTCAGCTGGCCAGCAAGCTCCATGGAACCCTCCAGTGTCTTCCATTCTGGCACAGAGATTACAGGTCCACACACATCCACACCTAGATCAACCTCAGGACTTGCTGCTTGAATAGCAAACACTTATCTAACCAAGCTATTGCACAGCCCTGACTTGCCCCATTCTTTGAACGAGCAATGTGGTGACCAGGAAGACGTCTCAGTGGATAAAGCCCTTCCTATGCAAGCATGAGGACAGGAGTTTGGATTTCCAAAACCCACATAAATGCGCATGTGTGGTGGCCACTTATATAGCACTCATCAGGAAGAGACAGGGGATCCCCAGGCAGGCTGGCTAGCTAGGCTAGCCAAAATTGGCAGCCTCTAGGTTTAGTGAGAGACTCTGCTTCAATACATAAGGTGAAAGGCAATTGAGAGAGACACTCAAAGTCAACTTGGACCTACATACATACATGCACACAAGTGCATATCTCACACACACACACATACACACACCAAATGCAGATGTGAAATTGGAATTTTTATTACACAACACATGGGAGCCAGGTCAAGTGATAATGTCTTGGGAATAGTAATCTTGCTTTCTCCCTCTCAGAATTTCATTGTGGGTATTAGAATCTCTGGGAAGAATACTGCTTAACGTTGTTCAGTCAAGTTCTTTCCAATGTATCTCTCTGGGGACAGTACTTCCTCCCATGCTCCTCCTTTTTCAAATCAAGAAACAGTGTAAACATTGCATTAAGTGCCTTTTCCAGGGGCTTGACTGTAGGAAAGTCCATTGATCAGCTGGCCCCAGGGAGACTCAGAAGACAACTGCACTGGTCTCTGGCTTCTGAAAGGCCCTGTGAGTGAGACAAGTGCTCAGGACAGATTTCCATGCTGGAGCAGGAAAGATTAAGAAGCAGAGGCAGGGCAGGAATCCTAGCGCCACACCCTCTTTCTAGATTTTCCCTGAAGCTCACCAGCACTTTGAAGGAACGTAGAGGTGCACAACCTTAAGTGTCCCACAGTCATCTGGATTAACTTGGACTAGACAAGAGTGAGTCTCATATCCAGTACCCAGAGGGCATTGAGGGCACACTGGGCCCAAAGGGAGAGCAGAGGACTTGGAGCCAGAAGAACATGAGTCAATAGTGTCTAGGAAATGCTGGGTATTCGCCAGGGTACCTGGGGAAAACCTTTCCCTTTCTGAACCTTATTTCCTCCTCAGCTCTCTAGGCTAGGCACAATGGAAGTGCTTAGCTCAGATGGTTGTGAAGATCTTGCTAGATATTCACGACCATTTTTTAAATCAGAATTCAAATAGAAATGCTAGCTAATTTAAATGTACTATTAAGGATATTGTTTCTGACCTGTGTGACCTGACATTTCAGGATTTACCAATGTGTCTAACAATTACTAAATACTGTGTCCCAGGAGCTGAGGTGAATGCTGATACAGAATGTGGAAGACAGCCACTCTGAGCCTTTACCTTCCATCTGGGAGATGCTAAGTAATGGCAGTCCCTTCTCCCCAGGCCTGATATGTTTTAAATGGATATACTATCTATAACCTCCTCTGAGATGTATTCATGGATGGTCCACACATACTGAAATGAATTAAGTTTAAATAATAAATAAGACTTAAAAATGTAGCACTGGGGGTAACCTTAAACCAGGTTACCTCAATTCCCTCACTTTATAGCTGAGGAAAGGTCAGACCCAGAATACCTGAAATATACCCAGAATCACTTGTGTGTGTGAGAGAGAGAAGAGGGAGAGGGAGAGGGAGGGGGAGAGGAAAGAGGAGAGGGACAGGGACAGGGACAGGGCAGGGACAGGGAGAGTGATCTGGCTGGCTTCCAATTTGCAGTATCCCTCTTGCTTCCTCCTGAATGCGGGCTTAAGGTCATGTGCCTCCAAGCTTAGCTAAAAGATGCTTTCTTGACCTTGCTTTGTGCTTTCAGCTACATTCAGTTGCGCCAAACTTGTTCCTATGAAAATTTAATAGTTCACTAGATGTTAATAAGTTCTTGATCTGGTAACTTCAGACACCGTCATCAGTCCTGCCTCTGCTGTAGAGGTCCAGTGTGCACTGTGACTGATGAAACACCCTGTAGCAAGGAGACGCTTAATGCCATGTTCCTCCTGACCTTCCCAAGCTAACTGACCACAGAGTGCACCTGCGCCTCTTGAATCCAGAATGTGGTAAATGCATGGAGCAGAAAGAACAGCCTTACATCAACTTGGTAAAGTCTCTGGAAACCTGGCTTTGTTCATGAACCCACACAACTTTAAAGGGGGCAGTTTCCAGGTCTTAAGACCTCACGTAGGCCATGGATCTGTTGGAATACACAGAGACAGTACCAGAAAGACACATTTCTCTACATGGACAGTAAATCTTTTTAATCAGCGACTGGCACGGGATGCAACAGAAGCAGAAGGGATGAGTTTGTATACCTTTTAGGAGAGGAAAACAATGTGGGTTTTTTGGTTTTGTTTTGTTTTGTTTTCAACAGCAATCCTATTAATTTTTATTGTAATTTTCAGGCTTTTTAAAAATGATAATTTTTATTGTCCTTTTAGGCATCCACAAGCCAGAGTTCCCCAACAGGCTGTGATGTCACCTCAGGACATGCAGATAAGGCAGCTGGACATGCTGTTGCTGAGGTAACCTGGTACCTGTCCTTCAGTCCCATCCCAGTCTGTGGGTGTTGCAGTCCAAGTCCACGGGCGTGGAGCCTGTCTGTGACTGCCTGGCCCAGCCATCCAAACCTGAAACTTGTAGTGATATTTTGAAGTTTTTGAGACAAAAGCCCAACTAAAGAACCCTGGTTCAGTGGAGGGACAGGGAGGGACAGTGAAGAAAGAATCAAAAGCCTGGCAATTTGCTGCTGAGAATAAACGCCGACTGCTCCCTGAGGTGATGTGCTGAGTGCTCCCTCTGCAGCTGCTGGAGCCTCTCTCTGAGAGAGGACCTGAGGTTCTCTGGTAGCACTTTGATACCCTGCTTGAATTCAGCATGTGAAATGGAGGCGTCTCTCTGTGACTTGGAGCCCACAGCAGGCTTTGAAGTCTGATCCAATTTTTGCTGCCTCCTATTTGATGTTGAAAGGGTGAAATGAAGAAAATGTACAGTTTTTGCCAGTAACTCTGCTGAGCATATGTAAGATTAAAAAAAAAAAGTCCTTTGGATGATGTGCTTAGAAATGGCAGATTAATACCTTCCTATAGGTTTTCTTTGTTTCTCTCTTAAGGATAAAAATTAAGTAAAGATGAGAATTAGCACATGCCTGGTTTTTTTTTTTTCCTGTCCTGCATTGTAAATGATTGAAGAAGGGGTTGGGTGCAGAGGAAGAAGCAAATGTGTGGGGCAGAATGTATGGCAGCTTGGCTCCTAATTGCTCCAGGAGAGGGCTGTCACTCAGTTCTATACAAGACCTAGGGAGCATACAAGTATCATCAATGCAAAGGTCCTTCGGTTTCATGGAAAGCTGTCCTTAAGACTACTTACTTCATCAGAGGATAAAAATGGCCTTTCTCTCACTGGATCTTTTGGCAGCTCTCAGTTGCTGGACCCGATCTGTCGTCTTCTCGGGTGTGTCACACTGCCTCAGCTCACCAAAGACCAAGCCCCTGTGAAGACTCTCTCAAACCTGGTAAGGAAGACATTTGGAATGCATGTACTTCGCCCATTTGTATACTGGTATATGTCCTAGTGAGTCACTGTGCAGCCCTATCTAAAGTCAGGATCCAATTAGTGAGACTATATAATGTTAACAGGAAGCCATAAAGGCTGGGAACAATATTTATTTTTAAAAGTAGCAGTTTTAAGATGGACATGGTGGCACAATCCCAGCACTTAGGAGGTAGAGGCAGGAAGATCAGGATTCATAACCAGCCTTGGATATCCAACAAGTCTGGGGCCAGCGTGGGCTGTTGGAGACTCTGCCTCAAACAGCCAAATGTATACATAAGTGATACCAGTTGCCTCCTGCTCGTGTGTTTAAATGAATATCAAGGGCCACATTCCTTTGTAAAATCCTTCTTCTGCTAAAGGAAAGATAAAGAGATATCTAGATTATAGCAGAATCAGTCCTTCTAGATCAAAATCTGGCTTAGCAATGAATATGAACTTGGAGAATACTTCTGCACTCTGGGTAGCAAGGCCATCCTCCTAGGAAAAGATGTCTCACCGCTTGTCTTTGGTGCCAGTGAGTTCTGGTTCATTTTCAAAACTCCTTGCTATTCAATATTGTAGAAGTCAGTTTCAGTCTAGAATCATTGCTTCTGGAAGATAAAGTATAGAGCATGATTGTAGAAAATATGTATGAACAGATATAGCCCTAGTTCAAGGGGAAACAAATCTTGGGACTGGAGCGATGCCTCAGCAGGTTAGAACACGGACTGCTCTTCCAGAGCTCTTGAGCTTGACCCTGCTCACTGTCATTTATAACTCCAGTTCCAAGGAGCCCAACGACATGTTCTGACCTTCATGAGCACTAGGCATGCACGTGATGCACATACACATACATGCTGCAAAATGCCCATTCACATAAGATAAAAATAATTAAATAAAATGTAAAAACAAGAAAGAAAAAGAAAGTAAGCTCGCTACTTCAAATATGGTTGTTAGACCCAATGTCGGCAGTGATCCACTTCGAGGAAAGGTGTAGTTGTTTCTCAGCTCACTCCAAAATTCTTCTTTGCCCATCTTTCAGTCAGTGAAGATGCAGTGTCATGTGAAGTGGAAGTGCATTTGAATGTGTACATGAAACATGCACTCTTAGCAACCAGATGGGATGTGGACACTAGAGTAGAGCCTTCCTTGTGGCTAATGCAGCTCATGATAACAGACCTTCAGACGCAGTGTTTCCTCACAGACAGTGCTCTGGAGTGTGGCCATGTTCTACTTTACAGCACATGCAATCCCTAGGCTGTAGCAGAGTCTAGTCAGTGAGGTACTTGGCTCACAAGCATAGGACCTAAGTTTGGTCTCCAGAGCCCACATTAATAACACCAGGTAGAGACATGAGGGTCCCTAGGTTTGCTGCCTATTGTCTAGACTAAATTGGTGAGCTCCAGGTCGATGAAAAGTCTTGCTTCACAGGATGTGGACAGCACTCTTGAGAATGACGCAGAGAAGTGTCCTCTGGGTTACACAAATACATCCACAGGCTCACATACCCTCCATGCATTAAAAATAAACAGAATACATGAATCCCCTCCCAAAATAAATGTTGTTGAGTAGCTAGAAGCATGGGGTTAAAGCCAGACCCCTCTTCATTCACATCTGTGTAATGTTAACCAGACTATATAATATATTGGTAACTTTTCTCATCATTTTGATAAAATGGATTTACACATTTTGTTAAAAAGCCAAGTGTGGTGGTGCATGTTTTTAATCCCAGCACTTGGGAGACAGAGGCAGGCAGATCTCAGTGGGTTCAAGGTCAACCTGGTCTACACAGAAAGTTCCAGACCAGCCATGACTATATGGTGAAACCCTGTCTCAAGAAGAGAAAACAAAACAAAACATTCCTGACAGGGAACATCTTAAGGGACACTGTATTTATTTTGGCTCACAGTTTAAGGTAAAATAGTCCCCGGTGGTGAGAAGGCATGGAGGCGGGAGTATAAGGAAAGGGGTCACAGTGAATCCACAGTCGTGAAGCAAAGAGATAAGAATGCTGGCCCTCAGGGGTGCCTCCTTTGTCTCCCACTTTTTATATTTTATGTTATATTTTTTTTTTATTTATTTTTCTCCCATTTTACTCAGTCTCGGACTCCCATCCCACATAATGATGCCACACTTTTTTGGGGTGGCTCTTTCTCTCTAGTTAAACCTCCCTGGAAACTCCCTTAAAGACATGCCCCAGCATGCACTTACTAATGCCTTCTGTATCTTTCAATCCAGTCTCATCAGAAATGGAAATTAAGCATCACACACAACAGCTCTACAGCAGTATCCACGTGTGTAAAGTGAGAGGGGCAGCAGCTACGTTCAGGAGGTCTGTGTGGGGACCAGTGAGCCAGCGAAGGGCACTGCTCACAGCCTGGCTCACAGTAAAGGGCGCTCAGGGGCTGTGGAGACTTGCCATTTCTATAGAAGTACTCAAGTATGAGTGGCTGGTGGAGAAATCTAGTTCTTACTGTAACCAGTGATATAAAAGAGACGTATTGCATTACAGTTATCTTTCTAGTCTTCAGAAACATACTCCCCAAAGTCAAACTTCCTAGGAAATTGCAAATTTGACCGTTTAGAAATGGTTCTTAGGTACTTTCTCACAGCTGTCTCTTCCTTCCCATCTAAACAGCTGGATCTTGGACCAATCACCAGCACTTTTATTTTCTCCTTATACTCATAAATATGGCATCTACCCCGAGTGGTTTCCCTGGTTCCTTTCTCCTCCCTCTCTTATGCACAGAAGTCTAAGATGCATTTCTAAAGTGCAGCTGGTCATACCATTCCCTTTCTCCACTCCTCATGGTTTCCCCAGCCCCTAGTGTCAACTCTTGACATGTCATCGAAGACTTCCTATGTTCTTATGCCGGTCTCCCTTTCTGGCCCTGATGTTCACTGGTGCCTCTTTCTCCTTCTGTGGGTCAGAATCCCTGAGCTCTTCTCTGCTCTGTGGATATGCCTAGTGTATTCTTTCTTACATGGCTTTGTTTGTGTTGTCCTCTCTACCCTATGCCGGAATCCTCTGTGTTCTTCATGGTCCATGATGATCTTTATTCTGTGACTCTGTACATAGCATTTCTTTCATCCTGCCTTGTGTTCTAGCTGCTTCCATGCCTGTGTCAGATTTTAAACTCTCTGGGATCACAGTTCACGGTCACTGAGGATTAAACCAGGACTTCACCCTTGCCTAGGCTTTACCACCAAGCCCAATCCTCAGCCGCCTGGACAAGTTTCTCGTGCATCCAAAGCCGTGATGAATACAAGGGAAGCAAGGAGGAAAGGAAACTACTGGAGTGAGCAAGCCGTAGAAAAGACACAGATGCTAAAACATGTTGGGACAAACTTAAAGTCTCTCAAAATTTAGATGTAAAGCCTTGCTGATGAATGCTGATAATCAATTTGACTAGATTTGGAATCACCAGGAAACACACTTTGTAGTGTGTAGGAGGATATTTCCAGAAAGGTTTAGCTGAAGAGGCAAGGTCCCCTGGGAGTGGGCTCAGCAGTTTATGGGCTTGGGTTAAATAAGAAAGGCAAAGCAAGCTAAGCATCAGCTCTGCTTCCTGACTGTGAGTACAGTGTGAGTAGGCATGTCACATTCCAGCCATCATGCATGGCTTCCCCACCAGACCGATGCTCAAACTGGGAGCTGCAATAAAGCCTCCCTTCCTCAAGACGCTTGTGGCAGGTATTTTTCACAAGGGGGAGAGTAATAAGCACATACTCATAAAACACAAGGTTACAGATGCAAGTGGTTTCCTTTTACTGTTGTTGCTTGTTTCTGTTTGGCTTTTAATTTGATATTGGAGGTAGCTTCCAGCTCATAGATACCCACAAGCCTCTGCCTCCTAAGTGCTGCAATTATAGCCATTATGCCTGGGTAAGTCTCTGTCTTTGATGGCCCATTATTTCAACCTGGTTTTGTGAAAGTCAAAAAGAAAATTCTGTGACCTTTACCATTTCTAAGACAACACCAGCGTCCATCAGCTTTCCTTCTGACTCGGGGAATGACACCACAGTTCCAGAAAAGCCCTGGTGAGGCAGGGGCAGGGAGTAAACCCTGAGCGTTCAGTCTGGAGCTCTAGAGCAGCCAACAAAACAGTCTTTAAAGTGGGATTTGGACACAGCCCTTAGCCAAAGAGTCCAAGACTGTTTCCAACTGGTCCACATGAGCTTATACATTGCTCAAATATACACAGTGCTTTTAGAAAGAGACATGCGCCCACCACTTTGTCAAATATTTAATAGGATTGACAGGGACATGTGCAAACTCAAACTGATTCTTACTGGGTAAAGATGTATTTCTCAGACATTTCTTCTTCCCCTTGTTTAATCACATGCTTATTTTTAAAATTCCCATTAACACTTTCTACATGTCAGAACCTGTCCTGGGCAATTTTCAAATTGTTTCGAAAGCCCTGTGTTGTTTGTTTGTTTGTTTGTTTCTAATAGATTGCTTCTTGATTTGCAGTCTAGTAGTTTTGGGACATATAATAAAAAGAAATTTTAGAAAAACAATTATCCACTAAAAGTAACTAGGAAAGCCATAGCGCCTTTGGATATTTCGCTTATGTCAAACTGATTTCAACTTTGTCTAAATTTCTTCCTCTCAATTAGATCACTCTGAAACCCTTTATTAAAATAATCTTGTCAGGCACCAGGAATGCCAGTCAGTCTGAAGCTTGAGTGTCGGTGAGTGACAGTCACATTCCTGGTCACCCAAACCCAAGAGGGTCGTTTGCATTCGTTTTGCAAATATAACAGAGTGCTCCAAAGCCAATTGCTATCTTTGCAGTTCATCTTTGCTGAGGCCTCTGTCAAAACTGGTCTCTCTAAAAAGGTCCCTGCCAAGAGTCAAGGATTTCTTATGAGTCTACATTTAATAAGAAGTTTGAGGGATAAAGAGACAGAGTCCAAAAAAGTGGCCAGTCCTCGCTCCTCGTCCAGAGCTCATAGTGAAATCTGACTGTGGTGGAACTGGAGGGAGAGAGGCCCTCTGACAGTAGGTGACTGGAAGCGATGAGAGCATCCACCAGGCCACCACTGCAGAGCCCACAAAACTCCCTGCCTCAATTAGTGTCCCATTGCTCCGAAGAGACACCATGACCAAGGCAACGCTTATTTTAAAAAATTGGGGGTTTGTTTACAGTTTCAGAGTCCATTATCATCTTAGTGGGGAGCGTTGTAGTAAGCATGGGAGAGAGCAGTGGCTGAGAGCTGCATCCAATCTGCAGGCCGAGAGAGAGAGAGAGAGAGAGAGAGAGAGAGAGAGAGAGAGAGAGAGAGAGAGAGGGACAGGGAGACAGGAGAGAGACAGAGACACAGAGACATAGAACAGAGACACAGAGAGACAGAAAGAGAGGGACAGAGGACACGGAGATAGACAGACAGAGACAAGAGATAGAGAGAGACAGAGAAATAGAGAGAGACAGAGAGATAGAGAAAAATGGAGACAGAGAAATGAGACAAAGACAGAGAGACAGAGACTGAGCCTTGCAAGGGTTTTTAAAAACCTCAAAGCTTACCCCTAAGAGACAACTTTCTCCTCCAACAAGGCCATGCCTACTCCAACAAGGCCAGATCTCCTAATCCTCATAATCCTTTCAAACAGTTCCCCTCCCTGGTGATTAAGCACTCAAATCTATGAGCCTACAGGGATCATTCTTATTCAAACCACTACACTCTCCATAGTCTTCCCCAATCTGGTCTTGTCCCAGTCCTGTAGGAAAGAAAGCTCATTACAAAGTCTGTGACATCATTTTTGCCTAGATTGTTCCTGACTTGGCAGTGCCACCCATGAGAGTTAGGTCGGGATACACTTTTTGCCGCTGCCAAGTCCTGGCATTGGCCCAGGACATCAGGAGCACAGCTGCCAAGGAAGACAAGACAGTGCTGTGCACGAGCCAAGTCAAGGCCCTGAGCGTCCAGGAGTGACGCCTGTGGCAGGACTGTGAAATGAGCCTGGATAGATTTTGATTTTAACTTCTATAGTGTCTTAAGTGGTGCATGCAGACTGCCCCAATGTTCTTAGCCAACTTCTTTATTTCATTTTAAATTTAACTTTAAAATCAGACATACAATTGTTTCATGGTAGAAATGGAGTTATCAGTCTTCATTGTACTTCAGTTTGTTTTCTGAAATTGGCTATAATACTCTTTTCTGTGTTGTTGTTGTAGTTGGTGGTGTGTTGTGTGTGTGTGTGTGTGTGTGTTTGTGTGTGTGTGTTTGAGACAAAGACTTGCTATGTATTCTTGACTGGTATCTTAGTTACTTTCTATTGCCATGATAAAAATACCATAACCAAGGTAACTTATATAAGAAAACATTTAATTTGGGGCTTATAGTTTTAGAAAGTTAGAGTCTGTGATCATCATGACAGGGACAAAGTAGCAGGCAGCAGGCAGGCATGATACTGGAGTAGTAACTGAGAGCTTACATCTGATTTACAAACATGGGCAGAGAAAGAGCTAACCAGGAATGATGTAGGCTCTTGAGATCTCAAAGCCCACCCCCAATGACACACCTCCTCCAACAAGACCACACCTCCTAATCCTTCCAAACAGTTCCACCAACTCTGGGAATAAACATTCAAACATACAAGCCTGTGGGGACCATTCTCATTCAAACCACTACAACTGGCCTGAAACTCCCAGTGCACAACAAATTGGCACCAACCAAACTCAGAGATCTGTCTTCCTCTGCCTCTCGGTGCTGGGACTAAAGACATGCACTACCTTACTCAGCTGTTGTATTTTAATAGATTTTGAGTCTCTGTTTCCAGAACACTGAGCAAAAGAGTGAATGATATCAATATAGCTGTCCCCATTATATCCCTCTGTTATTGACATGTTCCAAGGGATTCCCTGTAGCTCCCTGGAATGCCACTTGATTATACTGCAGCAGCCCCTGGTTCAATCCTAGTACCATAAAAAATGATTTTGTCTCAGTGTGATTCATTTGGGTATCACATTACTAACTAGTGTCTGTGTTTCATGTCAGGGTTCATTCTGTGTATTGTGCATTCCATGGGGTTTGACAAACAGATATGGCAGCTATCCATCACATGGTGTAGAGCAGTCTACTGGGCTACAAACCTCACCATGCCTCCACCCTGGTGCTCATTTCTCTTTCCTGGTCTCAAGCCTCTAGAAACCACTGATTTTTCTTTTATTGTCTCCATTGTTCTAAGTCTTCCAGACTCTCATACAATGGAACACAGTGCACATTCTTTTTATATTGGCTTCTTTCACTTACCTGAAGCTGTGTTATGTTTTTATCATGGCTCTATAGCTTGCTTGTTTTGATGGACTGCATACTATTCCATTGTATAGATATACCACAGTCTATTTATCTGTTTACCAACTGAAAAACAACCTCATTATTTAAGGTATGGATAATTATTAATAAACCTACTAGGGACATTTGGGCAAGCTTTGGTGTGGAAGTGAGCTTTTTGACTCCCTTTGGTCAGTACTGGATTATATTATACAAGCATCTTTGCTTTGTAAGAAATTGTCAAGTTGTCTTTCAAAGTGACTATACCATTGTTTTGTTTCCACAATCAATGTAGAACTCCTATGGTCTGTATATGATGCTGTCAATACCATGAGTTTGATCCATCTATTGATCATACGGTGCCATCCTCCATTGCCATTTTAATCTGGCAATGTCCTGATGACCTGAGGGGCAGCACATATTTTCATATGCTTATTTACCATCCTTACACCTTCTTAGGGTGGAATCTGCTCAGCTTTGCCAACTTTAAGTTTGTGCTTGTTTTCCTTCTGCTTGTTTCCCTTTTGAATTTTAAAAGTTCCTTACATATTAGTATACTGGCCCTACGTCCAATACATAATTTCCTGATATGTTCTCAGATCAGCTGCTTGTCTTCTGAGTCTCTTCACATTTCTTTTCCAGTGTAATAATATTTCTAATGAGAGAAAAATATGCCTAACTGTAAGATATTCCTGCCTTGACTTGTCATAGACGGCTATAGGTAGCCATACTCAAGTACAGTGGCTGGACAAACTAAATGTAATTCCAAATTAAATAAGGGGGTGGGGGACACGTAATGACATGACAGTGTGTAGAAAATAGAAAGACTTTCCTCCCATCTCGGTACTCTCGTTTGCTGTGACAAATACCGTGAGCGAACATAACTGGCGAAGGGAAGGCGTTATTTGGCTCCCAGGTCACAGTCCACCATGGACGGAAGCCAAGGTAGGAACTGAAGTGGAGATCATGGAGGAGCTCACTGGCTTGTGTCCCCGTTAATCCCACAGATCCAAAGAGAAAGTCCACCACCCGAATCATCATGGCCAAACTGACTAAAGCAAGCCATTAATTAAAGCAAGCTGTTTAAATTTGTGTACATGGATGTCTCTTCCCTAGGGCAAGGTTCAGGAGATCAGCATTGGACTTGAGGAAGATAAAAGTTTTTGTAGCTCAGGAGTAGGGATTTCCAAGTGGGGGATTTGGCAGCCAAATAGGTATGCTCAGAAGCAGAACGGAAGCATAGCAAGTTGGTCCTAACAGCCCCCTGAAACAAAGACATGGGTGTACGGTGGTCATAACTTTGAAACAAAAACATGGTTACTGTTTCCTGAAATAGGCAGTACATTTGTAGTTAGGCTACAGGTGGGGCATAGCCCAATCCGTGAGAAAAAGATTTAATTATAAGCAAAAATGAATCTAGTTTGTCTCTACTCTAAGATGGGTTTCAATCCTAAGATGGAGGCAGGCTGTTTATTGTCCCCTAGCTTGCTCAACCTGCTTTTTTATACATCCCAGACCCACCTGCCTAGGGATGACACCACCCACAGTGGGGTAACCCTCCCACTTCAGTTAGCAATTTAAGAAACTGCTTCACAGGTGTTGGAGATATCTTAGCAGGTAAAGGCACTTGCCAAGCAAGCCCTGATAATCTGAGTTTAAACCCCAGAACCCACACAAAGGTAGAGGGAGAGAAATTCCATAGAATTGTCCTCTGACCTCCTCACTTGCACTCGGGCACCTGCATCTCATGCAATAATAATAAATGTAAAAGAATAAAGAAAATACCTCACAGACATGGCCACAAGCCAATCCGACCTGGGTAAATTCTTTAGCTGAGGAAACCTCTCCCTAGATGACTCTTTGGTTTGTGTCAGGCCGACTACTGAAGCAACCGTTATAACATTGAGTTCTTTTGCCATTTATGCTCTTTAAGGAATCTGGACATCTCAGGGGCATCTCCACTAGAGAAAGTGCTTAGGAAGAGAGACCCACCAGGAAGACCCACCCCAGTTAACTGTATCACTGTGACCTGTGAGGGACAGTAATACTGAGTAGTTGAACAGGCAAACAGTGAAGTCTCCAGCCACAACCTGCTCCCTTTCTGCACTAAGAAAAGCCCCTGTGATAGGGATGAAGTTGATGTTGGTTTTTATCTTAAATTATGGGATACAAACTGCTTAACATGGAAGTGGGTGGTACAGTGGGTGGTTATCATGGAGATGCCTTTGCTTGTACCACAGGAATCAGCACCCAGGGCCCTGACCATCCCTTAGCCCTCAAAAGCCCTTTCAGTAATGAGGCTCCAGATCTTCTCCCTGTAGTAGCTGCCCAAGTATGCAGCCTAAAGCATCATGGTTTAATTGTGCCTGTTTTTAAGCTTTGTGTAGCCAAAACCATACACGTGTACTCATTGGTGGGTAGCTTTTTCTTCTATTATTCCCTTTAACATTATATATTTTTAAGACTGAGTTGTTTGTTTTTACTGCTTTATAGTATTCCATTTTAAGACTAGATTTATGAGTCCATCCCCCTGATGATGGACATCTGAGCTGTTTCTAGTTTGAAGTTCATGTAAAGAGGAGATGTCAATGTATGATGGTTCTACATGCTTAACAGTATGCATGACAGACTTGGGAGTCAAACATAGAGCAATGCCACTTGAGCAGATCTGTATCCATGTGCCAATTACTTACTCTCTCTGTGACATTCCTTAAGTCCAAATAAAGCATAAGACCCCTGTTCTGTGTAAAGTGCTTAAGTACTTCACGTGGATAAGCAGTCAATAAACATTTGTCAGACAGAGGTGTGCTGGCTAGGTTTATGTCAACTTGACACGTTAGGGTCATTTGGGAAGAATCTTAACTGAGAAAATGCTTCATAGGATTTTCTGTAGAACATTTTCTTGGTTGATAATTGATGTGGGAAAAGTCCAGCCCATTGTGGGCAGTGCTGCCCTTGGGCAGATGTTTCTGGATGGTATAAAAATGCAAGTCAGGGAGAATAAGCCTGTAAGGAACGTTCCTCCATGGCTTCAGCTTCTGTTCCACCTTCAGGGTCTTGGCCTGGCTTCCCTCACTGATGGGCTGTTACCTGGAAGTCTAAGATAAAATAAACAAGTTGCTTTGGGTCCTGTTGTTTTATCACAGCAGTGAGAGCCCTAACTTAAGGTTATGCTTGTAACTCAAGGCAATCTTTCAGTTCTTTTACTGAGTTCTCTACCAAGTACTCATGGGAACTACTCAGGAAACCACCCAAGTAGCTCAACTGAGAGATGGACCCTCAGGAGACATGAAGAGATGACACTCCTGGGCCGGCTTCTGACCCACACTCTTCTTAAAGGTTCCAGAAGCCTCAAAATGTTTTCCAGCAATATGGTCAACGGTCCATTATAAATTTCCATTTTATAATGGTCCAAGTTATTGTATTATTCCTTCACTGGTAAGAACTTAGTGTTCCAAGGTTTCTGTTCTAATTTGGCTCAAAGGCACAAATTAAAGGACATAAAGTAGTGTAGGGGAAGGGACACAGTTGCAAGGTCCAAGTGTTGAATTTGGTCTGCTGTTGGGTTTAAACTAGCACAACTGTTTGTTTAAACAAGAATAGATGTATTTCTGATTGAGCTATGAGTCTATGGATGCAGTTAGATCAATGATTAGGGAGGAACTCATAATAAATAATGAACAGTTTTAAAAAATCTGTAGTATTTCTCCCAACCATCATCAACTGGTAGTGACCTATGGGCCTCTGTGTTCAGGTTACAAGGACAGTTTAACTGAACATTGGCCCCAGCTTCCCCCCCCAAGCCCCTGCCTGAATCATATCCTCCTGCTAACACTGTATCACTGGTAGTTAAGCCCTTTCCTATGAAAGAGAGAATCTCTGTGCATGCTTGATGCCCTGGTGGGTTAAGAGGATTCCAACTCTGGGGTTGTCTGTCCTTCAAAACCAAGAGTCCAGATCTGAGCTAGCTGTATGGATAGAGCCAGGACCCCTGCACAAACCTAGTCTCATTTAGTTATTCCCAATGGCCATTTCTTGCTCCAGTGGGAGCTACTTTTGAAGTTCTTACGTCCCCTCCACACCACTCAAATGGTGAAGTCTTCTGTTCATGCTGAAACGACCTCCGGTTCCCTCAGCCCTGGCCAGTCTAGGGGTTGTGACTCTGAACCTTTGCTCTATTGAAAGGGCCCAAGAGACTGTTAGCTGGAGTTTTCCAGATCAGGCAGCTTGTGTAACTGAAGATAGTTGTGTGTCACTAATCCACCCTAACAGTGGGCAGAGGAGTGACGGTCCCATTGACTCAGGACGATTTCTTTCTTCGCCATCTGGAAAGGTCTAAGGGTGCTCAGCAGTGAGCAGTGAGCACAGGCCGCCCACAGCCACTGACCTAGTATCACGGAAGACTGGGTTTTCTCAAAGCCGTCTTTTTAAGCCAAGAATTAATGACATCCCTCTTCGTTAAGTCTGTGCCACGTTGTCTAAGCAGTCTGTTTAAAGGACGAATTCAAACAGGTCTGAGAACCAGACTGAAGAAAAGCTCAGAGCTCTTCATTTCAAAGGACACAATGGCTGGGTTCTCCCAGAGGCCACAGTCTCATTTTAAATACCTGACTCTACCTTTGGGCAGAAATCAGAGAGGAGCTGAAGAGTCTTAGGTTTGTTTCTGCTCCTAATGAATTCATCCTCCAAAGGAAAAGTTACCACACCCACTGACTCATTCTCCAGGACCTGACTGCCTGGGCGACCAGTCCAAGGCACACTACCCAAGGATCTGTTTTCAGCGTTCTCATTCCGTTTCCCCACTGTTGCTTCTGCGCATGCCCTGAACGGTTCAGCTCAGACAGTCACAGGCATATTCTACTGTATGATCCTTCAACTTGAATTGCCCTTTGGGGCCAGGACACACCTTATATCTTGTAGGCTTCTTATTCTTCAGACTTGTGTCCTTTCATTCCGGCTGTAAGGGAAGTCCCCATCTCATAAGGCAGTTTCTTCTTATGCCATGAGAAGGCGCTGGAAAGTGCACGTGCACTCTCTCACTCCTGTGTAGAAGAGATTAAGGGTGGTATCCTCTTTAATGTATCACGCTGAGCAAACTCACCCGTGTGTGCCCAGGGGTACTCATGTAAGTAAACCCTGGCTAGAGGAGGTGCAGATGCATACTCCATAGAGGTTTAGCTTATTCCAGACAATTCTGAACATTGACCCAGAGAGACTGTCTTCTCTGTGGCACTCTGAGGAATGATCATCTGGGGTGAGTCCACAAGTTCTTTGCAGGCTGTTTAATATCGTATCTTAGTTAGGGTTCTGTTGCTATGAAGAGACACCATGACCATAACAACTCATGAAGAGAAACATTTAAATAGGGCTAGCGTACAGTTCAGAGATCTAGTCCATTATTGTCTTGGCAGGAAGCATGTCAGCAGGGGACAGACATGATGCTGGAGAGGTAGCTGAGGCTTCTACATCTGGATTAGCAGGAAGCAGAAGAGAGAGTTCTTTCTTCCGTGTTAGCATCTCTATTGGTGGTATACATGGTCAGGTCTTGTTTAGGCAGCCATATTGTTGAGGTATCATGGTAAAGTTTCCCCGTCATTTCTAGGAGACACAGTCTCACAGCAGATGTCCTTGTTCCCTGGCTCTGGATGGAAAATAATCCAGATGTTTCTGCCTCCTCTTCCAAGTCACCCCTTGAGCCTTAGGTGTGGGAGTTGTGTCATAGATGTGTCGGTTAATCTCCCTGTGTAGCCCTGACTGGCCTGAAACTCACTATGCAGACCAGGCAGGACTAAAATTCACAGGGATTAGAGACATGCACCACTAGGACCAGTCTTACCTTGGAATTCTTCTGCAAAAAGACAGAAATATTGAATTTCTTCATCAATTTTACTTTTTAAAATGAAAACAATTGCTTTACAGCTATTCACTTTTCCATGCTTAAAAAAAAAAAAGAAGGAGAATGCTTTGCAAAATTCTACATCCAAAGTTGGAACATAGAAATTGAGGTAAAGCCGGGCGGTGGTGGCGCACGCCTTTAATCCTAGCATTTGGGAGGCAGAGGCAGGCGGATTTCTGAGTTCGAGGCCAGCCTGGTCTACAGAGTGAGATCCAGGACAGCCAGGGCTACACAGAAAACCCTGTCTCGAAAAAACCAAAAAAAAAAAAAAAAAAAAAGAAATTGAGGTAAGAGCCAGGTGTGGTAGTACACAACTTTAATCCTCATGCTCAAGAGGCAGAGGCAGGCAGATCTCTGTGAGCTGAGGCCAGCCTGGTCTACAAAGAGAGTTCCAGGACAGCCAGGGATACACACAAAGAAACCCTGTCTCAAAACACACACACACACACACACACACACACACCCAAAAAAAAGAGAAAAACAAAACGTGAAAGGAGGGCATCATTTTCCATTTTACTTTGAGTGTCTTACACAAATGGGGTTAACATTTTCTGAGTCACATTTATAAGCTAATTTGTACACAACATAAATGATTGCTGTGTCTGTTGTCCTTGGGTGCTGTTTTTCCTCTAGTTCTCGTTCATGTTGGTCTGACCTGAAGTGTTAACTTCTTTATTTTAGACTTCTTAGGCCACTAGTTTCATGAGCCACAGTGGTCTCAGAGATGTCATTTCTCTGTTTTGAAGTTTGAAGTTTTCCTTCACTAAGGGATAGTTCCATAGAATTTATAGGAGAATCAAGACAGAAAAATTCAAAATTTAACAAAATCCCAAATGCCAGTAATGTTTACCTTGACTAGAGAGATAGCTCAGGCAGTAAAGTGCCTTTCCACTCAAGTTCAAAGGTTCTGGATCCCCTGGGACTGCAGGTACAGATGGTTGTAAGCCCCCTTGTTGATGTTGGGAATGGACCTCAGGTCCCCTAGAAAAGCAGCCAATGCCCTTAATGGCCAGCTAAGTACCTCTCCAGCCCCAGCGTTCAACCATCAGTGCTCACACTTACCAAGCACTTCAGAGAACACGGGGAGCTACTTTGTATTCACAGCAGCCTAATGTTCTGCTGCTCATTTGGTTTGAGTAATTTCCCTTCTTCAAAGATCTTCCCTGTCCCACAGATCCAGATAAGTGGCCAGGCTTTTGTCCCATTCAATGATAGGATTTCCACTGTGTTCTTCTATGGCTCAAATTGCAGAGAAAAAAAAAAAAATCAAACCTTCCCCTGCTTTAGAAAGAATGCTAGGAAGTGACTCATTAGAAAAGAAATACATGACCTGCGTGTCTGTCTACATGCAAAACCGTTTGCCTAAAAATGAGTAATGAAATTTTTGGTTTTTTATCTGTTAAATAGGTCAGGAAGAGAGAGAGAGAAAGAGAGAGACAGAGAGAGAGAGAGACAGAGGGAGAGGGACAGGGACAGGGACAGGGACAGGGACAGGGAGAGGGAGAGGGAGAGGGAGAGGGAGAGGGAGAGGGAGAGGGAGAGGGAGAGGGAGAGGGAGAGGGAGAGGGAGAGAGGGAGAGGGAGAGAGGGAAGGGACAGGGAAGGGACAGGGACAGGGACAGGGACAGGGACAGGGACAGGGAGAAGGAGAGAGAGAGACAGAGGGAGAGGGACAGGGACAGGGACAGGGAGAGGAGAGGAGAGGAGAGGGAGAGGGAGAGGGAGAGGGACAGGGAGAGGGACAGGGAGAGAGAGACTAGAAAGGCTGCCCACATCAACCTTTTCGGAGTGGAGATGGTGTCAGTGAATCACCTGACTCAGCAGTGCCACCCTGTGAGCTTATCCACTGTACCTAACTGCATTACCCCAAGCAGAAGGATTGTGTGACTGGTTGTGTTGAAGTATAGAAAGACCTTATCGATGTTGATTCTGGGTCAACTGGAGAATGGTATTAGATCAGCAGAAATGGGGAAGTGTTTGGCATGGTACCCAGTGTTTGCTGACTGAGGACTAGATTCAGGTGGATGGTGTTGAGTCTGGATGAGTTTCCCTCAAAGGCCCATGTGATAAAGGCTTGGTCCCTAGGGTGGTGTTATTAGTAAGCCCTCTGGAGGAGCCATTAAGGTTTATAAGTCACTGTGGGTGTGCCTCCAGGGGAGGGCTCTAGGACCATGGAATGTTTTCTCTGTCTTCTTCCTCCTTCCCTTCCTTCCTCCCTCCAAACTCATGGAGTAAATAGTTTTCTCTGCCATGTGCTCCTGACCATTGCCATCTGGTGCCTTCACCAGAAGCCCATACTCATGAGGCTGTCCAATGTTGAACTGGAACTTTCAAACTAGGAGATACAGAAACCTATTCTCATTATAAGTTGATTGCCTCGGGTACTCTGTTATAGTAACACAAGGCTGACTAATTAACAGGCAGTCTGTAGGGTAGAAATTAGTTTTGTTTCTAACAGCGGTCTTAGATCTCACATTTAGTCACATGTTGTAAATATTCCCGGTCAACAGTTGTCTCCCTAGGAGTGGAACTTGTGAGACAGGACACAGCCATCTGCCTGAACAGCAGGAGACACTATGGGATGGCATGTCTGATTGTCTGCTGCAGTCACATTTGTTACGAAAATGAGTGAGGTTTCCATGTAAAAGTGGGGAGAGAGAGAGAGAGAGAGAGAGAGAGAGAGCAATAGTAGCCTTTGGAAAAGTCTATAGGGGTCAAGGTACCTGGGTGAGGTTGCTCCAAAGATTATTTTGCTGTCTGCAATACTCTGGATGAAAGAGAAATTAAGTAGGTTATCTGATTGATAAGCATAATCATGTTAGATTTGCATCATCCGGAGGGATGGTCTCAGCCTCTCAGAAAGTGGAGGGTAGTTTTCTTTCCTCTTTCTCCTCCTCTGCTCAAACCCTTTTCCCGTAGCACCACCTCAGAAATCCCCAGGCCTGTGTTTCGAAGGCATCAGGCTTTAGTAATCAGCGAAGAACACTTGCAATGCCCATCTTCCTACAGCAGGTTAAAACACATCAAGTCCACTTTGATTTTAATGATGAAAATATATTGCGTTAGAGAGCACAGAGGTTCTACTATTATTTTCCTAGAAATTCCCGACTGACTCTATTCAAATCACTTCTCACACAAGAACATCTGAACCCGGAGATTAAGGGACTTAACTATTGATGTTACAAAGGGGAAGATGAAATATTACAGTTCAGTTAGGAGAGCTTTTGGGTTTCTCTGGATCTGTTTGCCTGATGTTACACTTTGGTTCTGAGCTATCCACTACAAGCTTGTATGCTTGGACACTTGATCCTCAACTGCTGGTGTGTGTGGAAGTTGTGGGGCCTGGTTCCAGAGGTGGCACACTGGGGTCAGGTCTTTGAGGCTTACCTGGCCTGCTTCCTGGTGTATGGGGACACAAATTCCCACTGCCACACCTTCCTCATCAGGGTGTGCTGGCGCTGAAACGCTCCTGAACTGTGAGCCAATTTCTTCTCTCTTAAGTTGGTTTCATCAGGGGTTTTGTCATAGTCACAAGAGAAATAACTAATACATTTGGCGACTAAATGCTGTTGGTCAGGAGAGAGAGCTATAAAAGTGGCCAGTAGGGAAACTGCAATTCCTTCAGTGGCACTTTCATCAGTTAGCTTGCCACAAACATTCACACTGAACATAAAGACACTGCAATCTATCGAGCTCAGAGTTCACACTGGTAAAAAGAAAAAGTATGCACCAAAGAGTGCAGGGCACAGCAAGCATCTGAGGTGATGCTTCAAGTGAAGAAAGGCAGGTGTGTCTCATGAGTACCCTGCTGTCTTCCTGATAACTCCTAGAAGGTAGTGTGGTTAGTTGAGTGTGTGAGTGCTCAGCTTCATAGGATTGAGTCCATGTTTATATGGTAACCCTTAGTGATGAAATACAGTACTCCATGCCAGAACTAGGGGATTTACAATTTTATTCGAGTTGCTGTCAATCCAGCCCTTAACATTACTATGTTTTTTAAATGAGATACCCAGGAAGTAAGTTGTGAGAAAGATTTTGTGTGTGTGTGTGTGTTATGTATGTGTATGCATGTATATCTATATATGTATATATAGATATGTATGCATATTTTTATATAGGATGAAGGGGAAGTGGCACAGTTATAAGCTTAACACATGAATGAGTACACAGTTATAACCTCAACACCGTCATAACAGAATTTGGGATGAAAACTGCCATTCACCAGCATCATGACCAGATGGGAGTTGATCAAATGAATGTCAATAAAATCTTTGTGATCTCAAGTGATCACGTGAATTTCCTCCCGTGACTACGGATTTTAAGTAATGCTCAAGAAGGCTGTGTGATCCAAAACAGAGGGTTACAGAAGGCATGCTGTTCCTTTTCATATTTAAGAACATCACACAGTAATTGTGTGTGTGTGTGTGTGTGTGTGTGTGTGTGTGTGTGTGTGTGTGTGTGTTTTCATGCTCATGTATGTGCATGTGTGGAGGTCTGGTGTTATTCCTCAGCCATCCGCCTTGTTTTTTGAGACAGGGTCTCTCACTGAGGCCTGGGCATCCTGTAGTAGCCTGTTTCCACTGCCTGAATGCTAGCATTATAAGCACACACCACTATCCCAGATTTTGATGTGGGTATTGGAGATCTACATGTCCTCGTACTTGCATGGGGCTGAAAGGGAAATGGTCCATGTAGTGGTTTGAATAGGTTTGGCCTTCATAGACTCATGTTTTTGAATGCTTGGCCCTAGGGAGTGGCACTATTAGGAGGTGTGGCCTTACTGGAGGAGGTGTAGGCTTGTTGGAGGAAGTATGGATGACTGTAGAAGACAATCTTCTCCTGGCTGCCTTCAGATCAAGATGTAGAACTCCCGACTCCTCCAGCACATGCCTGCCTGCACACTGCCATGCTTCCTCCATGATGATAATGGACTGAACCTCTGACAGCCCCATTTAAACATTTGCCTTTATAAGAGTTGTCTTGGTTGTGGAGGGGGCAATAAAACCCTAACTAAGACAGTTCTTGTTCTCATGGCTGCATAGGGGTGGAAGGGAAATGGTCTGCTAAGCAGCTCTTCCTCAAACAGACACCTCTGGCAGCAAGCACAAGTGCACGGCATCATGAGGAACACCACACTTTCTGCTTCCTACAAAGGGAACAGCTGCACACATTTGTAAAGCTATAACTTACATGGTCTTCTAACAGACCCAAATTCTGATAACACTTAGGATTGAATGGAGTCGTGTGTGTTGTGTCTCTGTGTGTGTGTGTGTGTGTCTGTGTGTGTGTTTTGCTTTTAAGTAAAATTTTGCATCCTGTGTGGCAACTTTACATGCAAGCAACAGTATTAGAGCCACCCAAGAAGCTCTACAATAGAGCTTCGATGTGATGGACCCAGACAACAGTGATGGGCTGCGGTTGAGTTGTGGTTGTGCGAGAGATGCTAAAACTCTATATGTGTGCAGAGCAGCCAATCAGGGAAGGGCACTCGAGACGCCTGTTTAACCTCTCTGTGTATCAAGCCAATATCCCCATTTTATCAGTGGGCAAAGACCATAAAACCTTACTGTGTCTGTTAGTTTTTTTCATCACTGTGACACCGCCCCCCCAAAAGAATCCCAAGAAAATAACTTAAGGGTAGAAACATTCCATCCCATCATGGCAGTGTGATGGAGGAGGTCACATGGCATCTGGAGAGTGAGAAAGAACAAAGAATGAAGGTCCTCATTGTCTTTCTCTCTTCCCCTCTCCTGTTCTTCCTTTCTCTCTCTCTCTCTCTCTCTCTCTCTCTCTCTCTCTCTCTCCTCTTCTTCTTTCTTTCTTTCTTTCTTTCTTCTTGTTGTAGTTTTGTTTTGTTTTGTTTTGTTTTAAGACAAGGTTTCTCTGTGTAGTCCTGGCTGTCCTGGAACTCTCTCTGTAGACCCAGCTACCCTCAAACTCACAGAGATCTCCCTGCCTCTGCCTCCCCAGTGCTGGGATTAAAGGCATGTGTCACCTCCTGGCTCCCTCTTTATTTCAACTAGGCACCCAGGCTCTGAGACAGTGCTGAATCCATAGTAAGAGTGGGTGGCCCCCATTAGTCCATCCTCAGCAGAAGTGTTCTCATGGACACACAGAAAGGTATGCTTTCTTCATCCCTGAGGTCTTTTTTAATGAACACAGGTTGGCAGTTGAAGTTGATCATCAAGCTCATTTTGCACAGAAGTTGTTTTCAAAACCTCTGAATTTTTTAAGAAGTGGTGTGTAAAATCACAAGTGTATACATGGAGACAGAAAGAGAGCCTGGTGTGTTGTTTACTGGTAATGGGTAAAAGGTGAAAACAAGACAGTGGGGAAGCCAGGGACTTCCCTCTGGGCACAGAGACTCCAGTGACAAAGAACTTAGAAATGTTCAAGAGTTGGGGCATATCCAGTGCTTGATTTTGTTTGTGTTTAAAATATAATTTCCACCCAGATGGCATTGGTTTGCTGTTTTGTGACTTTGTTTGGATCTGCTGTCGCTCCAGTAAGAGGCAAACCCCATCGCTGTTCAAAGCCCCAGCTTCCAGGGTGGCACTCCCCAGCTTGCTGCAGCACATTCTGCAGAGACAGAGTGCCTACAAATCAGGGAGACTACACTGACTTCATATGGGGGCTTCCCTTGAAGTGCCAAGGCTGAGTCACAAAAGAGGCTTTGAAATTGCAGGGCTGTCAGGCTACTAGGTTTTGGGTAAAAGATTAAATAGTCTTTTGCAAAGATATCTAGGGATAAGGTCTGTAAAAATGAAAACAATGGCATATGCAACCTAGTTGAAGAGCCCTCTCTTCCCCCTCCTCATCTTCCCCCTCCTTTTCCTCCTCCTCCATCTGCTCCTCTTCCTCTTAAGTCCTCCTCCTTATTTTAAGGCAAGGTCTTATTGTATATCCCAGAATGGCCTGGAGTTTGCAATCCTCCTGCCTCAGTCTCCCAAATGCTGAGATGGCCTGTGGTCAGGGGAGAAAATGCACAAGATCACTTGAGCAACACTTGAGTGTTGGGATCATGGGCAGTGACACATGTCTGGATAATAAATTGGTATTTTGTTTTTAAAGCTATTTTTAAGCCCTCAAGCCTACCATTTCCCCTTTCTAACCTTATTAGAGGAAGAACAGAAATAGCATCTGAAAATATCAGAAATTTATAAAATTATGTCCATAATCAGTTTTATGGCCTCACTTCCTTTATTTTGGGTTCAAATGCTTCCCCAAGGAGCACTAGCTAAATGTAATATCCTATTGCCCTTCCCCAGGATGGTAGAGATAAAGGCAGTTCACAGTGTTAATCATGTAAAGCCATCTTCTCAAGACGTAGCTGTTTGGGTTATGATGATGTAATACGATGCCTGGTGGGTTAATGCAGTCTTTGAGGGATACTCTCAACAGTACATGGGTCTGCCCTTTCATTATGTGTTAGCATTGTCTTTCCTGGAGAGAATGGGATGGAGAGAGGAGAAAGCAGTGAGGGAGAGAGAGGGACAGACACTGTAGAGCCGAACTGCTGTTTCTCAAGCTTCACACTCTGAATGGTGGTCCTGTGGCAAAGCAGGAGTTGTGGACCTGTGATGTTCTCCCAGTCTCTCAATTCTAGAGTCAGACACGTCATCAGTTATGTCTGCAAAACTTTACCCTTCACAAGGTGCTTATCATCAGGCAATCTGGGTTGTCTGAACATGGGAGTAAAGTGTTTACCTAAACTCCACACAATGAATCTGGAAGAAGACTAAGGAGGCCAGGAAACCAGTATGGTATTCGGGGAAGACCCAGTGTGAATGTAATAAACTACCAGAACTATCATTTCAAATGTTGGGAAAACAGATATAGATCTTGCACAATTCTTAGCTTTAGAGAGAGTTTTCCAGTTTTGGGAGAAAAACCTTCTCACTGTTGCTTTAACAGGGAAAGGCAAATGGCTGGTGAAGGAGAGGAGACCCAGATGCAGCACATCAGGACTGTGGTTGAGGTGGTGGATGTGATGTCGTTTTCATAAACAACTGAAAAATGCTCTTGAATGCACGTACCTCACGTGTGAAAGGCAAAGGACAACTTCAAGTATCGGTCCCCTCTCTCAGCCATGCTAGCTAGCCTTAGAGCATCCCATCTCGCCACAGGAGAGCTAGGGTTCAGATGTACTACCTCCAACATCCCCTTGGGTTACAGGGATTCCTGCTTAGGTCCTTACACGTGCACTGATCTACCCACTGAGCCGTCTCTCCAGCCCTCAACTTCCTTTTTATTTAAACTCTCATGTTAGAGAGCCTTATGTTACAAGACAAAAATATAATAATGTTTTATATTGGATCTTTGTGAACAAAATAACAATGCACTCCCATTTCACAGCCAAAGGAAGCAGCTACTGTTGCCCAGACTTACCCAGCATTTCACCTGGGATCCATTTGGTCCTTGGGTCAGGAAGCTTAGAGTGACAGATGCCTCCTCTGGAGCACCTTCCCAATGCAGAGCCAAGCACAAGGCAGAAAAAAGCTTAAGGGGGCCTTAATGGAACCAGAGTTCAGGGGAAATGTCTCGCAGAAAGGCAAAGATACTCTTGTCTTGAGTCTTCAGAAACTTTCAATGAGCTGTGTATAAACATTGATTTCTGCCCCGCTGAACTGGCCTTAAAGCTGTACTTCATGTCCTTAGGCCGACACAGAAGAGCTGGGTAACCTCTTTGGTCCCACACTCAGTGATTGAATGGGAGATTGTTAACCATGGATTTACCTCCTCCTTTCATTAGCTTTGGGGCAGGCAGACCTGGCTAACCAATTTACTGCTCATCAGCTCAGCCTTTAGCCTTGTGGTTAGTTTAGTGCCCAGGCTGCTCTATTGTATCAGCTTTAACTAAGCAGTGGCAAGACTCTGGGGTTTGCTTGTGGGCTGGTTAGTATATGAGACTTTTAAGCTGGTGGTTTGAGACTCCATCTCTTCTCCCAAGTCCCCAACTCTTTGCCTTCCCTGACAATATCAGAGCCCAGGCTGTTCTGGTCCAGCATGCCTTGCCATCTCAAATGGCAATCCATCACTCCGCTCCGTGTCTTAAGACGCCTCGCTCTGCTTTTTGGTGGAGCTGCCTAGTCATTACTACAAGATCAGCAAGGGCTGGTTGCGTTTAGCAAAGGACTGTTCTGATTATTTGATTATGAAGAACAGACATCTGGGTATTCTTTGGATCTTAGTTTGGGATTCTTAGGTTATAATTTTTCTTACTGTTTTACAGATTTCCCCAGGCAGTTCTGGGGAGCACCGAGAGCAAAGTAAATAGTTTTCCTGCATATTAACATTCCCCTAGCAGCCCCACTTACAAGTGAAAGGCAGGATGCTGAAACTCTTCCGCCTCATTCTTGAGCCTCTTGCTACCATTGCCATCTGTGTGGTGCTAGGAATGAAGGTGGATGTCACAGTTTGGATAAATGGTCCCAATGTTTGTGTTAAAGGCTGGGTCCCTAGAGTGGCACTGTTAAACAAACAAACAAACAAACAAACCATGGTGGAACCTTTAGAAAGTGGAGCCTAGTAGGTAACTATAGGACCCCAGGCCTTTTACTCTTTTGCCTCTTGGCCATGAGATAAGCTATTTGGTTCACCACCTGTTCTGTGCCTTGCCGTTGACCTTGCCTGCCAATGGCTCAAAGCACCAGGCCTGCCTGATTATGAACTAGAACCTTCAGAATGGTAAGCCCAAACAAATCTTTCTTCCTTAGGTATTAATTATCTCAGGCAATTTGCTACTGTTGTAGGACAGGCTGTCTTTCTCCTGCCCTAAGCTACCGGAATAATGACTCAGACTCTCAATGTATATTGGCAAGTGTCTAGGCCATATAGCGAGGCTCATTCCTTGACTAGCTGATAACTTAAAATAACCCATTTACACTAATCTACATTCTGCCATACGGTTAGTTAACTCTGCTCAGGTACCATACCTCTGCCCTCCTCACATCTTCCCTGGCAACGCCTCCCAACCTGGCTTTGTCCCGCCTCCCGGATGTCCTGCCTTCTCTTCTATCCTTTCCTATAGGCCATAGGTTTTTCTTAACTGATGGGTGATACATTCATACAATATATTCTCTCTACATGTTGCGATAACAGAAAGCTGCCTAACACACTAGAACTTAATTTAGTGAATAAATAAGTCTGTTCAATTATACTGAAAAAAAAACTCACAAATATCTTTCTTGATGGTTTAGGATTGATTCATCAAAGTATCTCTTAGGATCACTATTTCTTGAGTTAGATAACGTTTATATAGATTAAATTCCTCTTTCGTCTAGAGAAGTCATTTTCAAACTTTATAAGCGAGAGCAGCTAGAGGTATTTTCTTTTAATTCCTTGAACATACATTGGTTACTTACAATATCCATACCACTGAATGTAACAACATTATTCTGTATCTATCTTCCCTCAGGTGGGATAATTGTTATCTCCTTCTATTCAGTATGAAATAAGTTCTAAATATACGGACAGATATTTGACCAGACTCAAAAGTCAGGAAAAGTTTCCAGAAGATTGACTTGTGGTGACTCTTACAGAATAGCAGGGCTTGGAGTTTGTAGTATGGAAGCCAGGATGAACGCGAAGGATCAGTGGGAGAGAGGCGAGGCGGTGTCAGGTCAGCAGGACTTTGTGTGCTGAGCTGCAGGATACCATCTTTGCTCTGAGTGCTGTGGAGAACCACAGAAGAATATTAAGCAAAGGAATGGCATGCTCATGTAGAAAATTATCCCTGGAAACCATGTGGAGGGTGGTGAGAGCATGGAGGGAAACCCAGAGATGGAGCCAGCAGGAAAGTAGTGGCTGTGGTCCAGGCAACAGCTGATGAGAGCTGAGAGGAAAGCAGAGAAATTGATGGGATGGTTCCTGCTGGGAAGATAAAAGTTAAATGCACAGGACTTGGGGAAGGATGCACAATGGCCACTGATGGAGGGAGGGATCTGGAGTGAGATACCCTTGCTTCTGACTCATGTTCTCCCTAAACAGATTGCAGAGAAGTGATCCTTTCAACCACACTTTAGGCAATGAGCTTCAATGACAGCTCTAAGATTATGATAAATCGATGCTGGCAAAATAGCATCAGCCCGTCCGTCTTTCAGGGCAATGGAAGCATCAGTGGCTGGATTGTGGAGGGGTAGAGGAGAAGGCTTAGGGCTACCATGACCTCCCACACCCAGCACAGACCTCTTTCCCAGGGTGAAGAATGTGTCCTTGGTGTATGGCACTGCTCTTGGATAGTGTGGTACAGGCTCCACTGGACTCTCCAAATAATTTAAACAAATAACCGCAAATAGATTTCACTTAACTAGAGAAACAAATCTATATGTGTCTGCTTTTTTCCCCTAGGTACTCCTGAGCCTCTTACCAGGTCATTAATTTTATCATGTAAGCTCTGGTCTCCCATGCTTGCCATTGTAGTAGAGCCTGTAGTGGATCACTGCATTTTCCGATCAGGGGTAGGGCTCATTTTAAGAGCTACATAGAAGGTCTCCAGGCAGAGTCACTCTTTCTAGGATAATTTATTATTCTAGAAACTGGACTGCTTCTCAAAAGCATCGTATGTATGTATACCATATTGTACCAAAAAATTTAAGTGAATTTAGCATCAAATTGTATGCTCTAATAGCTAGTAAGATAGAGGATGCTTGTGCAAGAAGATGGTAGGGTGGCTGCCTAGGCAGCAAGTTAAAAATTAATTCTCCTAAGAAAAACCTACATCTTCACTTATGAACATACACTCTGGTTGGTAAAAGACTATCAACCCCAGTACAAGTCTGTGAGCTATTTACTTCCCAAAGTAAAATGAATAGCTAGCAAATGCCAAGCATGCTTATAAGCAAGAACACCATGTGGCATTTAGTGTCATGCAGACACCACTTTAATTGACTGATTTTTTTTTCCTAAAAATACTTTGTACTATTATTAAATGTCCTCTGAGGGAGGAAATGGCTAACCAGACACAAACTGTTAGGGTATCTTAAGAGATGAAAAAAATAATGTTGGTGCTGATGTATATTTCACCATATGTTCCTTTATGAGAAAGACTGGTCTAAAATCAGTCTAATGATTGATTGATTGATTGGTTGGTTGATTGATGGTTGATTTGGTAAAAAGAAGGTTATATAAATGGTTCTGCTTAGGATTACTTCGCATCAGTCAATCATAGTTAATCATAGTTGGCCCTTTCTTTCCCTATTCACTGGGTTCATAGCCATAGCTCTGGCATTTTAAATTTCCTTAAAGGTAACATGTAAGGTCTGTCTTACTATTATTTCTTCCAGTTCTCCAGCCCGCCATACTCATTTGCATAGTGAGGGAAACTGAAAAGCAAAGAAGGGAAATTACTTACAGGAGCTCTGTGAACACCCCTCCCCCAACACTAGGAGCTCTAGAAAGGACACCCGTCCCCTCCCCTGACAGACCCCTCCTCCCACACTGAAGCAGAAAGCTTCATGCAGTCCTTAGTAAGTGAAGTAAGCCACAAAGCTTTGACCAGTCCTGTCTGGACCTTGCTGTTGTGGCGGTGTGCACAGTGGGAAACTTTGATGAATCCTCACTGGATTGAAGGACCATTTCGTACTCACTAGCTTATTTTCAATTGGGCAATATTTGATTTATTGAGCTTGACCGGTGTAATATATGTTTGCAGGACTTCCACACATTTTAAATTAATTTTTTTTCCAGTGCAGATATTTTTCTTTTGCCCACGGCAATAACAGACAGGGATACAAACCCTGCTTTAGAGCGGGTGTCTCCTGATTTACATATTTTAAAAGTATTAAGATCAAAGGTAATGAGAACTTAATCCATATGGCATGCAGGAGATAAATAAGAATATTAATACGGAATCAAATACTAATTAAAAGAAACACACGGATCCAATTTTAAGATGCAGCACAAGGGGGAAATGCTCTTTGTAAAGCCAAGACCTCCTCTTCTAAAGAGCAGTTACGTGAGTGAGCTGGTTTTCTCAGCCCCACAGGGTGGAACTGACTGGTTCACACATCCCCTCACAGGTCGCAGTGATGATGAGCTTGTCTATGTCTTTAAGAGTTAAAAGGTGCTTTCATAAATGTTTCTGATCCTCAAAGCAAGCCTTTTTGTTCCTAGTTTCTTAATCCCTCTCCCACTGTAGAGGACACTTGCTTGTAAAGGTCCGTAAAGGCAACTTAACCTGGACCTAGCTAGTTTTACTCCAAGACTCTTTCTTCCTGTTTTGCCTCCATCTCTTCCCCACACCTTCTATCCTTCCCCTCTTCCTCCCTTAGTAACAGTTACTCCAACAAGTACCAGGTAGCCTGGGAATGCTCTCACTCACCCAAGACAGTGAGTATGTTAACCACCAGGACGTATTTGAAGTATCTTTCCAAGTCATCTCACTTCTAGGATCCAATCTTTACAAATAATCAAAGATATAGTCAAATATTTATGCATAAAGGTATTTAAGGCATTTCCAAGTGAAAACAAACCAGTAGGCCATACCATTCAAAAGAATGTTGAAATTACACTGTGCGCTGACTGGTTTTGTGTGTCAACTTGACGCAAGATGAAGTTATCACAGAGAAAGGAGAGTGCCTTGAGGAAATGCCTCCATGAGATCCAGCTGTAAGGCATTTTCTCAATTAGTGATTAAGGAGGAGGGCCCAGCCCATTGTGGGTGGTGCCATCCCTGGGCTCCTGGTCCCGGGTTCTCAAAAAAGGCAAGCTGAGCAAGCCAGGGGAAGCAATCCAGTAAGCAACACCCTTCCATGGCCTCTGTATCAGTTCCTGCCTCCAAGTTCCTGCTCTGTGTGAGTTCCAGTCCTGATTTCCTTTGGTGATGATCAGCAATGTGGAAGTGTAAGCTGAATAAACCCTTTCCTCTCCAGCTTGCTTCTTGGTCATGATGTTTTGTGCAGCAATAGAACCCTGACTAAGACACAATGTATCTAGGGGACGTAACTCAGTGAAGCACTCGCCTTGCAGGCATAAAGTCTTTCAGTCCAAGGCACTAAAAAGCTAACAAGCACTACTCTGTCATATCACTGTGCTACTGAAGTCACAATTACAACAATTACAAATAAGTTGTGATGTCATCAACTGTTTATATGTAAGTGAGGAAAAAAGTAAAATACAAAGTATGTAATGTGACCTTCCACAGACATGTGTACACTCACGTTTATCTTATCTCTGTCAGGGGTCAGCAAACATTTTCAGTAAAGGACCAGGTAGCACATACAATTATAGTTATGTGATTTAAACTATATAGTAGTAACTGGCCTTGCATTCAGTTTTGCCTCTGCTGCAGTCATCAGACTCTGCCACTCTGGAGTGAAGTATGCATATGCAGCATCAAAACAAAAGAACATGTCTGTGTTCTAATAAAACTTTATGCATGCAGGAAACTTTAAATTTTATATAGTTTTACAGGCTATACAATGTTCTTTGGAGAATTTTTTCAGTCATTAGAAAATGTAGTTATTCTTAACTCATAAGCTTTAAAATACAATAATCGTCCAGATAGAGACTGATATTATACTTTGCCAACCACTTTTTTTCTGATATGAATAGAAACACTGTAAAATTCGTTATCTGAGAGCCATAGGGATGAGAAGACCTGACTTTCTTCCTTAATATACCATTTTAGTTTGCTTTCTATCTATGCCATGAAACACCACCACAAAATGTAACTTGGTGGGGGGAATTTCACCCTAAAACTATCCATCACTGCAGGAAGTCAGGGCAGGAACCTAGAGACAAGAACTGAAGCAGAGGCCATGGAGGAATGCTGCTTACTGGCTTGCTCCTCCTAGCTTGCTCACTTTGCTTTCTTATATACCCCAGGACCACCTGCCCAGGGATGGTACTGCCCACAGTGGGTGGGACCCCTCCACATCAATCATTAACCAAGAAAATGTCCCACAGGCTTGTTGTCTACAGGCCAATTCGATGGGAGAATTTTCTCAGTTGAGGTTCCCTCTTAGATGACTCTCCAAATTACTTTTATTTTCTACATTCCCAAATAAAGATGGACTACCAGACCCTTTTGTTATATTTACTGGGTTCACCCAACAAGGAGCGGATATTACAGGGGAGAAAATAGTCTATTTCCCTTGTCAGATGCCATTTTTATGGCTGAAGCCCCTATAACAACAACAACAAAAAAAAAACCAAACAAAAAAATAAACAAATAAAAATAAAACCAAAAAAAAACTGCTACCAAAAAAAAAAAAAAAAAAGCAGAAGTTTATCTCATGTATTAACTTGTGTGTATTTCATTCACACTGTCTGATGGAGAAATACACACTTGCAGAGGGGCAGGGTTGCATAGTGAGGGGTGTGCTGTGGTGGTTGGGTGGGTTAAGTGGAACTTGTGTAATATTCTTCTCCGTCTCTGAGTCTTCAGTGTCTTCTCTCTGATTTAAGCATCGGATTTCCAGGAAGGTCCAAGGATTCTTTCACACTCTACTTCAGGGGAAAATGGTAGAAAGAGAACAAAGAGACCTTCCTGCTTTTGCTGATTTCAAATGCCAGGGTGTCATATTTTAGGATATCCTGTCCTAAACTCCATCATCATTCTAGAAGTGCTTAATTTAGGTGTACAACACTGTGCCTTTGTATAAGACTTTAGGGAGCTTTATAATTGCACACACGTTCAGTAATAAGACACCTTCATTATGCATCTCTTGCCAGCAAGTAATTGCACACCTAACTGGAGCTAAGTGAACAATAAGGAAGATTTATTGTCTCCGTTAATTGTAATGTCCTGATACATGAGGCATGACTTCATTACTCCAGGATTTGTCCTTTACAACTCCCTCAGTTCTGACACCCTTCAAGGTTTAACGTCACCTTCATTTGGTTCCCTTTTAGCTAGATGGCATTTTGGGGTTTATATCTAAACAAAATGCTGTTCATACAGAGCTCCAGGACTGGATCAATATACTCCCAGGCAAGCCCTGTAGCCAAGAGAACACCTTGGACTAATAGTTTGATGTCTGTGTTGTATGGACCAATCACTGCAAGGAAGAAAATAGAGTCGCCTTGGCTAAGACCCATCCAGGTCTGTCTCTGGATCTAGGTGTGGTGCCAGTCTTTCCAAATACATGCGAATTAAGCATTGTGAAAAGGGTTTACTGATAGTGGGAAGACTACAGTGAGCATTTCATCAACCAAGGCCCAGTAGGAGACAGAATCTATGCCAGTTATTCTAAAGGATAGCATTGAGCCGTTCTTTGTTAATGTTAGAGAATTGTAAAATCAAAAGGGTGGCACAGTAATGCCCTGGTGGTACTAGCTTTAGGAAGCATTTGCTACTCCTAAACTTTGAGAGTCAAAGAAATGAGGAGATGTTTAGGATTTGACTTAGAGGAGAAGCCTCCAAAGTGGAACCTAGACCTCTGAGTAGAATTACTATCTAAGTGGTACTGGAGTCCATGATTACTGCAAAGATGGAGACTAATTGCCATGGTGACTCTGCTAGGAAGGGGAAGTACCAGAAAGCAGTCAGTCCCTCCTTCCCATCCTCCCTTGCAGTCTCCTACTAGCTTCCCTTGCTGGCCATCTAATGGCATCTTATAGGAAGAGAGTAATAGAACTTATGTGCTTTCATTCCATCGTCATAGAGTATGGTGCCGAAAGGAATAGCAACAGCGTTAGGACAAGACGTCAAGAGAGGTCAGCATGTTTGTACAGACATGCTCGTACGTTGGAAAAGCAAGGAGAAATGTGCGCAGTTTTCATGGTTCTTGAAACTATAAATTAAATGCTTGAAAAGCCATACTTGATGCTTATGATTTATTTGGTCCCTACCCTCTACCTACACCAAGCACCTCAGAGATCGAATTTTCTTGCCTTGTAAAGTGACCCACCCTCGTTCTCGAAGGGTCTAGCCCTGTATCTTACTGTTTGTTATAGTTCCCATGAGTTTTGCTTGGTTTTTCAGTTCTGGAGTGACAGTCAAGGCCTGACTTCTGCTAGGCAAGCATTCTATCACTGAGCTGCATGCCCAGCCCCACATGCTCCTCTGTACCCCAGCTGTGTAGCTCCAGTTCCTAGCTAATGGGGACCATTATACCCAGCAATCTCTTTCTTTGCCTGTTGGCTCAGTAGGATAAGGAACCTACACTGCTGACTGGCAACCTCATCTTCAAACTCAGAAGGATTATTGTTGCATCCCCCATGGAAGTGTTCCTTTAGCAGGACCAAGACTTCAGTCCAACAGAACTCTATAGGAAATTCTATAGGAAACTATTTTAACTATAGGATCCTACAACAGATCCATTATCTCTGATTTATCACCTCCCAAGAAATATAATTTTACCTTGGGCTGTATGCTCATGAACATAAAGCTGGCTTCTGTTGGAACACTCAGTGAATCTTCTATAATAGCTGTTACCTGCACTGCAGTTAATGCTGGTTGAATGCACAAGTTAATGGGTAATGAGTCATGGGCAACTGGTTAATATTTTTAAATTTTTTCTGTCACGTTTCTTTAGTGTGTGTGTGTGTGTGTGTGTGTGTGTTGGGCAGCATTCTGCCTTGCTGCTGGAGTGCCAGGAAACAGACATGCTCAGAGTAGACAAAAAACAGTTCATAATGACAGTCCTCAGTCCATGTTTTCCCAGGTGGGAAACCGCAGAGTCTGGGACAATTGCTGTGGTTCTCAGTGTCTCCTGTACCCAGGCAGCCCTGGCCCTGCTTTCCCTCAGAACGTCTGTGTGCTGGACAGGAAGGAGAAGGCAGAGCCCAGGTTAGGGACAGAACCTGATTTGATTCTGGGTGAGTGCTGAGTGTACCGAGGGGCTGGAAGAGAGAAGACCTTATCTGGGAGATTTAAGCAAGGCTCTTTATGACTAAGACCTCCCTCCATGGCATTCCTTGATGAAGAGACATCTTTGCTTGTCCAACATGCTTTATTTGATGGTGGGTGAGAATGCATACGCCTTACACAGGGTGAACCAGGGATTAAATATCCTTTTGCTGGAAGGAACGCCCAGGAAGGGAAGCTCATTGGCTGAACCCTCTGGGCCTAGATTCCTCATTAGCATGAAAAACTTCAGGTTCCTACATGACTGATTGCCATGGTCCTCAGGGGGGTGTCCTGGAAGTGTTCCAGAGCAAGTAGAGGCAGGCAGGGAGTGGGCCCTTAGAATCAATTCTAAGATTTATAGGGTTTGGGATCGCTCAGCCATACCAATTCTTCTGTCTGGTGGTACAGTCCGCTTGGCCCTTGTGTGTGTGTGTGTGTGTGTGTGTGTGTGTGTGTGTGTGTGTGTGTGAAAGAGAGAGAGAGAGAGAGAGAGAGAGAGAGAGAGAGAGAGAGAGAGGAGAGAGAAGAGAAAGAGAGAGAGAGAGAAGAGAGAGAGAGAGATTGATTGAATACAGGAGTCAGTTCTTGGGAACAGAACTCAGACCTTCAGATCTGGAGGCATATGTCTTAACCCTCTGAGCTACCTTGTCAGCTCCAGCTGGCTAAAGTGAAAGATATTAAAGAGTAAACATTTTCTTTTGACTTTGTTACCTCTCCCATGAAAACAAGGTTTCTTTGGTCTCTAGATTTATGACAGATCACTAGACATCTGTGACTCAGCAACTCCATTGGTTGGTAGTAGGTGGAAGATTTTAAGTATGAGCTCCTGGGGGAGATGGTAGGTTCCCTCTCCCCTTCGGAATACAGTAGTGCTTAACATTACTGTCCCCTTTGAAATGGAATCTTACATTTCAGAGGGCTTTGTTTTCCCTATAAGTGACTTGAAATAAGGAAGTATTTCATTAGCCCCTCTTCCCAAGTCCTCTGAGCGCCTGCAATTCAAACTGAAGTGTCTGCCACTGCCTGGAGCGCCCTCCTGACATCAAATACTCCTGAGACCTCCAGCATTTCCACATCTGAAGTGTGAAAAGGAAAATCCTGCTCGCATTGCAGAGTGCCCTAGAACTGAGGGCATGTGAGACTTTTGTGTGTGCTTGTGTGCACATGCACACAGGCGTGCTCTTCTTAATGTTGTGAAATATGTGTAAAAGTCTGTCAAAGGCTGCACAAACAAGCATACTTGTTTGGATTCTGTGGCCCCCAGCGATAACCTCCAGGTTCACTGGGACGATGCAGGAGGTGCACAAAGCACAGACAAGCTGCCATAACAGCCTGCTGCCCTCAGTACAGTGATATCTGGGGACTTAATGCTGAGAGGGTGGGTAGACACAGGATGACCCGGTAGATTCTCTTTGATTATATCCCCTTTCTGAAGTGCAGTTGAGAGGATTGAGCCCTGACTTTAAAAAAAGAACAGCTGCTCTGTGTCAGAAGCTTCCTGTTCTGTGTTTCTGTAAAGTTTTGTTTTAAGTAAATATTCAAAGCAATTCCCAGCCAGTGGGTATTAGAAACTAGTGTGCATTTCTGTTGAAGTGTTTCAAAAGCACCTTAAGATAAGCAGTGCACCTCTGAATTACTGACCTAATTTGCATGGGGCATGATTTATGCTTTGCTAAAAAATGTATTGACTATCCTGCTGTTTGTATAGACATTGTACTATCGATACTTTGCATCTATTTCTCTGAATTAAGTGCTGAAACACTGCCAGTTCTCTGGACACACACACACATCCCAGAAGCCATCTCCAATTGATGACAAATGAAAAATGAGTTTTTCCCAAGGGAGTCTCGCTAGGGAACAAACCACTCTTAAGGTGTGCTGCCTGCTCAGCAGTTGTCGGCCAACACAAACTCAACAGCATTATTGGAGGTTCTTTTTCTTATAAAGTAAAGTCGGGGCTTTTTTTTTTCCCCAACCTTACACATCCTTTGCACATACACTATGGCTTCCGGTCTTGGGTTCTTATGGGATTCTTGTGTGTGCAAACGTGTGTTTCCGTGCCTATATATATTTCTTGGGTTTTTCTTTGGCTCTGTTGCCTGTTTGGTTGTTTTGTCATATTCCAGTTATCTTGTATTTATTTTATTATTCTTCCTTCAATGCCTATTTATTTTTTTAAGGAGAGGTAGGGAGGGTGTGAATCTGGATGGGTGAGGCAGTGCCAAGGAACTTGGAGAAGTAGGGGGTAGGGAAACCATAAAGAGAATTTATTGTATAAAAACCAGTACATTTTCAATAAAAAATAATAAAATATTTCTACTTCTTACTTGAGAAAAGCTTTAATGAGCAGACGTGCCCAGGAAATATGTTGCCCCTGAAGCAATTATGGTCTGTTTCATGGGTGGTTTGTGTGTGTGTGTGTTTCTTTTCTCCAGGTATATGAAATTTTCGTAATTATGTTTTTTTAAAAAAAATCAGGGTTGAGGACATGGCTCAGTTGGTGGCATTCAGGAAGCTCTGGATTTAATCTCTGGCACCACATAAATTGGGAGTGGTGGCTCACACCTGTAATCTCAGCACTCTCAGAGTGGTAGCTATTCTATGGTAAAGTTCCTTAGGGGCTATGAAGCCCTCTGAAGCTTGAGTCTTTAGTAGTTCCAAAGTATCAAGTGTTTTCTTGGGAAAATGTCTTAGTCACTAGAACTCTCTGCAGCATGAGGAGCAACAAGTTCTGGTTTTAAGAAATTCGTATTCTTGCTAGTCTACGGATCCTGGATGAAAAAGTTATGAAGAGGATTGAACTACTCAGCATATTTGTTGGGCACCTTGCTATAGAGCAGCTATTCACACAAACATAACCAAAATCTAGAGATTGGTTGTGTGGGTTATAAAGGGGAGAAACTACGACAATCAAAGAGCAAAGCTCTCAGGCTCAGCCATGGGAAGGCGTGTGATCTGTAGCCCAGTGCTTTCTTTGGATGGGACCTTTGACACGATGGGGCTGCCAGTTACAAACCCAAAAGTGGGCCTGTGGTTTTAGTTAATTTACTTATCCATTCACTGTTTGCTTTTTGATCTCATGTCTCTCAGGTTGGTCTCAAACTCACTATGTTGTTGAGGATGCCCCTGGATTCCCCTGCTCCAACAGAGACACATCCCCAGCCATGATTTTTTTAAAACATAATTATGAAAACTTCCTATACCTGGAGAAAAAGAAAAAAAAAACAAAACACAAGATACCCATGAAATAGACCATAATTGCTTCAGCTTTGCCTAATGAAGATATTCTTGAGACCTTGCTGACCTAGTCCTATCTACTATCCCTTATCCCATAACAATCACTATCCTGTTTTGAGTTTCTCTAAATGGTTAGATGGAAAACAGTTGAACCCAAACTAAGGAATCTCGTGGTCTCCCAAGGCTTGGAATTGTCAGGGCTACAGGCTGGAGGTTAATTGCCACCCATGCCTGAAAGCACCTGTAGGGTTTCCTCCATAGCTTCCCAGCTGGTACAGGTAGAGGTACCCATTTGAGAAGGATTCATCTGCTGCTTTCCTAGGGCTAAAGTCCGGGGTATCCAGAGAGACTCAGCACATACTCTGTTGGGCATGAGGGCAGGAGTTGTGATACTTAAAGGATCTTTCCTCAATTACCTTTTTCCCCTTAAATTTCTTGATTAATCATGCTTTAATTGGGAAAACACCCCCCACCAGAGTGACCCATAGGCAAGTCTGTAGGGCATTTTCCTGATTAAAGATTGCCATGGGAGGACCTGAAGTCCACTGTGGGCGGTGTCAGTTCCAGACAGGCGATCCCTGGTGCTGCAAGAAAGCAGACTGAGCAAGCTATGAGAAGCAAGCCAGTAAGAAGCATTTCTCCATGGCCTCTGCTTCAGTTTTTGCCTCCAGATAGCTATGCTGAGTTCCTGCCCTGACTTCCCTTGATGATGGACAGTGATGGGGAAATGTAAGTAAAATAAACCCTTTCTTCCCCAAATTGCTTTTAGTCATGGTATTTTAACACAGAAACAGACACCATAACTAAAATAGTCAGCTTTTTTTTTTTAATTTGTTGGGTTTTTTAATTCAAAAATAATATTTAACTGTTAATTTATATTTCTTAAAAAGGATCTATAAAGTTGTATAGGCCTCAGAAGTTACATAATCAAATCACAAAGGGTATGTATGCTAAACTTGGCATAGGTGCAGATGTATCTGCCATTCTTCAGGGCTTGGGGGTTTCTCCTTTTGTTTGAGACAGTGTCACTAGTTAGAACTGGCTGGCCTAGAGCTCACTGTATAGACAAACAAGGCTAGCCTCAAACTACAGAAATCTGCCTACCTCTACCTCCCAAGCGCTAGGAGGCATGTGCCATTACAGGCTTCTGTAGGGTTTGGTTTGCTTTGGTTTGCTTTCGAATAGTTTCTGGTATTTGCCCATGCTGATACATGTACCACCGACTCATCAATGGTAAGACTACAATAGACCCTCCTGTCTACTGACACTCAGGGTGCTCAAGATTTTCACTAATATACAGATTCCTTAGATATGACCCTTATGTAGAAAATACATAGTTTTCTGAAGTATATCTTCTCAAAAGGAATTGGTGGGCCACAAAACACACATGGCTTCTGCTATTCAGAATATTACCAGATAACTGAGAAAATATTGAAACTAAGAGTCTGGCAAGATAATGTTCAAAATCAATATATGATAAATACATGTGTTCCAATACGCCAGCAATGACCAATTTAAGTATATAATATAAAAATATTTTAATACCAGTAGAAAATACAAGCACGGTAGACAGCCCTAAAGATGGTTCCTGTTAACCCTCACCTCACCCCCTTCTTGGCATCTATCCACTCCTGTTAGTTAGAGGACTTGGATCTAGGTAACCAATGGAAGGCACAGCAACAGCAGAATGTGATAGCCATGGCTGGGTATTTAAGGTCTTAAGGCTTCAATGTCCTTCTTGAATCCTGTGGATTGAAGCAAGCCATCATGTTACATGAACACCCCAGCCCTAAGGAGAGGCTGGTGTGGTGAAGAACTGAGGCCTCTTGCTAACAGGTAGTAAGGAACCGAGACTTATACATATCTCCCTGATCCAGCCAACCCTTCAGGTAGCTGTAGCACTAGCTGACTTTTCTAGGCTCATGAAAATCCTAAAAGATTATGAACCCCTTAGCTATGAGAGATAGGCAAGGGAGGGGCGGGTCTTACTAACAGGCTAGGATTAGATCTGACACTAAAGGCATTTCTCCATGATATCCTGTAAAGGTGTCTTTATTCGGAGATATCACAATAGGTCTAAGGACCCCTCCTAACAGGCTTTTGCAGTGGAGGAGAGCATGGGCTCAACTCTGCATACAGCATGAACAAGTGAAAATGTATAGCCAAGGAGCAGGCTAGGATTTGGTGGATGGAAAATTCCTAAGTTACATCAGCAGTGAGAGTGACCCTGGCTAAACTGATTTACAGGGCCTTGCTGAAGACAGGCCGAGGTGATCAGACATCACTTGGGGAATGGAGAAGGATGAGGTACCTGAGCAGAATCAAGGAAAGTTAACTGTGGAAGGGGGAGGGTCCTCTTGCTAGTTTTAGATTTTCTTTTTTATAAAGAAGTTCATAGCTGGGTCTAGGAACACAGTTGTAAGCCTGACTAAAGTTTGACCAGACAAAGAATCATTGCTCACTGGTAGAGCAATTAATGTTTAAGTTAGTCCTTATTCATTTCCTTGGTAAATGGAAAACTCCAAACACTGCTTTTTGAGAAGCCTTAGCCAGTACTGGCTCTGGGCAGTCAGCTGGTAGAGACAACACCAGGCTGGAAAGCTGTTGGAAAACCCATCTCAACGCTGTGTTTACACCATTTCTCCCGAGGCTCTGTGCTTCTTAAGGGGCTGGGAAAGGGGTGCTAATTAACTAGAGTTTGGGGAGCAACCTCTCCATCTGTGGTGAATGGCCCCTTGTGAATGGCCTTAGCTTCTGTGCAAATTTGAGTCGAGTCAGCTTAGCCTCTGATCTATTATAAAAGCTGATGTTTGCAATAACAACATGTAGAATAATAAATAGCATGGCACCTTGGATGATGGTAGTATATGTTAATGAACCATCTTTTCAGTCAGGAGTCTTCTATGACAATTTTAATAAAGTCATAAAATATGTGCTATGGAAAGGTACCATGAGGCAAGTGTTATTACTATTAGGTAAAAACAGTCACCAACATTGAGGATCTTTTTTTTTCTTTACTTATTCACTTTACATCCCACTCACTGCCTCCATCCCAATCACTCCCTCCCACAATCCTTTTCCCATCCCTCTTCCTCTGGGCAGGTGGGGCCCCCTTGGTATCCCCCTACCCTGGCACATCAAGACTGTCTAAGGCCAGGCGCATCCTCTCCCACTGAAGCCAGACAAAGCAGCCCAGCTAGAAGATCATATCCTACATACAGGTAACAGCTTTTGGGATAACCCCTGCTCCAGTTGTTCCAGACCCCTATGGAGACCAAGCTGCATATCTGCTACATATGTGCGGGAGGCCTAGGTCCAACCCGTGTATGTTCTTTGGTTGGTGGTTCAGTCTCTGGGAGCCCCAAGGGTCCAGGTTAGTTGACTATTGCTCTTCCTGTGGAGTTCCTACCCCCCTCAGGGCTGCAATCTTTCCCTCTATTCATCCATAAGAGTCCCCAAGCTCCATTTACTGTTTGGCTGTGGGTGTCTGCATCTGTGTGGTCAGCTGCTGAGTGGAGCCTCTCAGAGGACAGCCATGCTAGATTCCTGTCTCAAGCATTACAGAGTATCATTAATAGGGTTAGGGATTGGTGCTTGCCCATGGGATAGGTCTCAAGTTGGGCTGGTTATTAGTTGGCCATTCCCTCAGTCTCTGCTCCATCCCCGATCCCTACATTTCTCGTAGGATAAACTTTGGGTCAAAAGTTTGTGGGTGAATTCGTGTCCTTCTCATTCCACTGGGGTTCCTGCCTGGCTACAGGAGGTTGTCTCTTCAGATCCCATATGCCCAAAGCTGTGAGTCATAGCTAAGGTCACCCATTGATTCTTGGGTGCCTCCCTTATCCCAGGTCTCTATCATGTCCTGGAGATGTCCCCTACCTCCCCCTGCTAAGTGATATTCAAGCAGAGGATCATCTTAATCTGGTATAAAATTATTATCCCAGGGTAGACAGGCGTGGAAGATAGCATACTGACTGATAAGTTACCTTATAACCATTTCTCAAGAAGTAAAAAAATCTTAGCAAGGGCAAAGGTTCTTTGATACGCCATTGTTTGTGAAGACATGGTTCTAGTAAGAGTGTTGTTGCACAAGCATGAGGAACTGAGTTCAAATCCCCAAACCACATAAAAGATGGTGTGGCCATCCATATCTTTAACCCCAGCACTGGAGGTAGAGGCAGGGCTGTTGCTAGGTTTGTTGGCCACCAGCTTAGCTCCAGGTTCAGTAAGAGACCCTGTCTCAGAGAAATGAGGTAAAGAGATTTAGAGGAGGACATTCGACATCCTCCTCTGGACATGTGCCCACATACACAGACACACACATGCCATGTACATATACAACACTCACAGAGAGAGGCAGGGAGGGAGAGAAAGCACAAGTGTGTTGAAGCCTTGGTCTCAGAATGCTAAAAAAGAGAAACAATAGAATTTTCTCTTTCCCTGACCCACAGAATCCCTCCTGAACATCACAGTAGACAGGGTGGAGAGCAAAAATATTCCCTCCAGCAATCGTTCACTCCAAGGCTCTAAAGAAACAGCCAGGCTCAGCCATACCATCCCTCTTACCATAGATATCCACCAGGAATCCTAGATGGCCCTGACAGCTGCCTTGCCCCTGACTGACTTCTAACTCCAGGTCCCATATCCCAAGGTACTTCAACTCAATTCTCTAGTATTTCTGTATATGACTATCACTTGTCTCTACTGATAGACTGAATAGACTGATCCATTCCTGAGAGCATGGACCAAGTCTGGTTCTATCTCCAGTCCCCACCAAGTGTTGGCCAGAGGGAAATGCTCAAGGAAGAGATCTTAGCCTCCCTTGCCTGGTGTTCCGAAGCTGGGATTGAGTGCCCTTGTGCTAAGCCTTCACCCTCTGTCCTCTGTGAGCATTGCCATCATTTCCAAGTTTGCCTCCACCCTGCCCCTACCTCTGCCCCTGCCCTGCCCCTGCCACTGCCCCTGCCCTGCCCCTGTCCCTGCCCCTGCCCCTGCCCCTGCCCCTGCTCCTGCTCAGGGTCATTTTGCCCAAGGCCACTGTCCTCTGCATACATATGGACCCAGGCCTGTGCTCGCAGGACTCAGTTGCTACTAGAATTGCATTACCCCATGAAAAATCAAACCTGGTTCTAGGATTGTCTGTGCATAGTAAATAATAGCAAGCTTTCTTGAGCACTGCACTCTATTCCTAAGCTAAGTCTTCTATATTCTATCCTTTTGATCAGGCAATATCTTATTAAGGAGGTGGCAGCATCCGTTTCTGGTGAAACATCCACAGAGAAGTTGAGCACCGTACCTGGCCACGGGGACATGCACTAGAGCATCTTAAACTTGAGTCTCATAGTAAAGGTGGATGATAAGTTTTATATTCGTATATAGCAGAAACTTTAAAAAAAATTAACCCAGAAAGCAAACATTTTATGTGCAAAACATCATGACAAAGATTGTATATACATAAACACAGATACCCTCTCTTTCCTTCTGTCTTCCTCCTTTTTCTTCCATCTATAATTGTGTTTACAGGATGCTGAGCTGATGAATCAAAACAGATGCATGGAAACACATACGTTAGCATATCTTCTCTACATGCTACCAGGCATCGGGGTAATTAAATAAGTCTGAATCTTATTTTCATTTTAGACAATTCATAAAGAACCATGCTTCTTCCACAGGCTCTGGCTTTTATGACATATCTCAGTACCCCTTTCTGCATCCTTGGAAATGTGTAACATTGAACTGAGTAAGGTACGAATATCTACATTTAAGCTAGAAATAAAGGTCCCCATGTTTTTCTTCTCTTTTAAAAAGGAAAACAGAGTCTGTGCACTCATCAAGTATTTATTTACCAATTAGTCAGCACTGTGAACGGTTGCTTTAACGATCTCTCGTATGATTTATGCATAACTTATTAAACGAGCCTGCAGAGATGAAGGGCAGTTATAAATTAATATGGAAAGCATATCTCTTGTCATTCCTTTAAGGAACTATATTCTCCTCAACCATCTGTGCTGGGTGTTCCCACTTAACTGTCTCTCGGGTACCACGTAACGCCTCCTGAGTCCTAGAGAGTCCCTCCAGGGGCCTGGGGTTGGTCTGGACCTTTCACACTTGTTAACACGATTGCCACAACCTTTTATTGATCTGCAACTTGATTCTGAATAGTTGTAGTATTTCAAAGAGAGAAAGCAGTAAGCTTAAATGGCAACTTAGAACTTCCAACATCGCCACCAGCTGAAGCAGCTGCTGCCAAGCTATTTTTAGACTTTCTGCCTTTGATTAGACCCTGAGGAGGAAAACAGAAATAAATTTTCAGTGGACACTAGATAGCTCTACCCTAGGAATCTGGACCATTTTCAGTAGTCAGCTTATCCAAGATCATTTCTTCTGAATCCACTGAGATTCTCAGTCTGTGCTTCTGACGATTCCTTTGGTCAGAGGCGCTTAAAGTTGGACTCTGAAATTCCCAAGGGGGCTGTAAAGAGGACTTACAGCCTGGCCTCACCTCCAGAGGTGCTGATGTCATCATTCTGGGGTGTGACCCAGCTTTGGGATTCTTTTAAGGTTCCCCAATGGATTCTCATGTTCAGCCAAGATTGAAAATGACTGTCCTCAGGATACACACAAAGAGGAATGCCTTAGGCATAAATTGTATCATGGCCTCAGGTCACAAGTATTTCTGCTACCCAGAAGAATGCAGCCCTGTGAATGACATATTATTCCTGGGGCCTCTTTGTGTCATGAGCTAACATGAGCCTTAGGTGTCCCTGGAATGTGTCTTTCTTATACAGGAGGCCCAAGACTGTTTCTGTTCCCACTCTGGCTACTCTTGGAAAGTGCAGGATGGCGAGCAGAGGAGCACTCTGCTGGGCTCTGCAGCCTGTCTCAGTCCCTACATGCCACTCTTGTTGGGTACATTTTTTTTCCCTGATTTTCTAGGAGGTGACACAGTCATGTAGAGCATGGGCATTCTCTAGACTCCCCTTGTGACATTTGTGAGAGGAACAGTCAGCTTTAGGTATACCGTACAGTAGACTGGTGTAGGCACTATTGTATGAATGAACCCCCAGACTCCCCCAACACACACACACACACCAATTTTATATGCTGGCAACTTAACCCACTAATTCATACATAATTATGAAAAAGGGAGGAAAGTCCCTTTGGGGGGGTGATCAGGATTGGATAAAGTCATGTGTGTGGGGAGGCTTCTGATGGTACCAACAACTTTAAAAAAGAGAAAGAGGGTTGAACGTGTGACTCAGATAGAGTGGCTGCCTGGTGTGCATGAGGCCATAGGTTCAATCCCTCCCGAGCAGCACTGTAACTGGGTGTGGTGACATAGGCTTGCAGTCTCAGTACTTAGCAGGTGAGGCAAGAAGATCAAAAGTTCAAGGTCTCCTGGGCTACATAGTGAGCTGGGAATCAACTTCAGATTCATGAGACTTGGTCTGAAAAAAAAAGAAGAGGGAATAAGACATGAGCTAACAAACTACTTGGCTCTGCCCCTTGCTGTGTGTCAGCCTCCACCATGTCACAAAGCAGCCATAAGGCCCTCACCAGGTGCTAAGTAGATGCCAGTGCTGTGGAATGCCCAGCTTCTAGGTTACAAGCAACATAATTTCTATTCACTTAAGTTATAACATATTATATGTATATTAGATATCATGTACATATATGTACATACACTCATACACATAATTCTAGTATAATCCAGCAAAAGTTTGGCTTGGTTTGTTTCTTCGTTTTTGATACAGCATCTCATGGAGTCCAGGCTAGCCCCACTATGTAGCTCAGGATAACCTTGAACTCCTGATTCTCCCGTCCCCATGTGACTTTGTGACTTTGCCGGGGCTGCCTTTACATCCCAACTAGATCACAAACCCAGTCCTTTTGCAAAAGACTCGATGGAGACCCAAGGCAGAGGCAGTGATTTTTACAGCAGCCTGGGCCTTGCAATGTGATTTATGTGTTTTTACTTCAGACTGTATTTTAATGCTGACATTTTTCTGATTATCTTTTTGGGTGCACCCGCTCACCACATGGGCTCTTAATTTAGAAAATATCCAACAATTACAGCATGGAGCTGATACATTACATAAAGGACAAAAGTTGTGCCTATTGTGTATGCTTCCAAAAATCGTTTTGTATCTTCTATTTCTCTGGTAACAGAGATATGTGACCCAAATACGTGCTCAATATTTTTCATTTTGTGTGAGATGGAAAGTTCATGCCAAAGTCTTTCTGCCCCTGGCTGCAGGTCAAAGGAAGGTTTGTTGTCAGCGACTCTGAGCCCTTACAAGCACCCGACTTCGGTATTGTGCTCATGAATCTTAATTATCAATGGCTCTGAATCAAATCTAAATTGGATTAAGCTAAATCTAAGATTTAATGAAATATTTTTTATGTCAAAATCAGATGTTTGGCAAGTTCACAGAAACAATCTTCTGGGAACCCTGTTTGACAGAAGATTGTTGAATATTTAAGTTTGTGCAGATAAACTGGAATGAATGGTTTAGAACTGAGATGAATAGATTGTGTGTGTGTGTGTGTGTGTGGTGTGTGTGTGTGGTGTAACAAATAAGTGTGTTGGTTTTGTATTTTGCCAAGTCAGTCCAGTGCCAATAAAGAGGAAAACTTCTCTCTTTTGCTAAAAGATCACTTTGTGATATGTAGGTGTGACCTGGCCAACTGTAGCAGGTAGCCTCTCAGGCAGCCTGGTATTTTACAAGTATTTTCTTGAATTCAAACTAATACAATACTAAGAAAATAATTTATCCCTAACAGAAAGCCACAGGGGGATTTACCTCTGAATTAGCATGGTCAAAATATATCTAAAACTGGGCATTTTAGTGTTTACTACAACCACTCATGTGTATAAATTTCTTTGCTAACATTATCTTTTGTGTGTATTTAACAGAAGTTGGGAATTCAAGTGCTCGTATGCACATATATACGTGTGTGTGTGTGTGTGTGTGTGTGTGTGTGTGTGTAGTGTGTGTGTACAGTAATGTGTGTCTAATGTATGGGCTGATAGAAGAAAAATGCCTGGATACCACATTTGCTCTCCATAATTAACAGTGAACATTAGCAAGCAGAGCCCTTAAGAACATTACAATTTCCCCCTCCCTAGTTGCAAACTTTTTTTTTTACTGTAGCCTCAGGCATAGATACAGTTTTGTATTTCTTTCCTTAGAAAAATTTATTGACATAATTATGAAATAAGGTTTTAGATTGGATAAGCAAACACCAGCAGACTCCTCTGGACTTAAGAGCTTGTGCAGTATCAATATGTGTCTGCAACCTTAGACCTTGACAAAGGTGCATTCCCGGGAAGCCTCTGACCCTCGGGTCTCCCTGTTGATGGTACAGGGGGCTAGGATTTCTCACGACCATGCTAAACGAGTTCAAACTATTTTCTCTGAGATCAAAATCAAAACCATCCAAGTGATATTGAGTTGAAAACCACACCTTTCCACGTCTTGATGCACAAAAGAGATTTTCTTCGAAAACAAGTTAAGGGACAGAAAACAAAGGTTGGACAATACACTCCTTAGGTCACAAGTGTCGTGTGGGAGGGAGAGTGGAGCCATAGCTAAGGCACACACCACACACAGGCACAGTGTGGGTAAATTCATCCATATACTTTCAGCCCTGGAATCACACAATTTTAGAATGTAAAGTGGTCTGAGACCAACGACGTTTCACAGAACCAGAACTGAAGTCCTGAGCCTACAGGTGGCCTAAGGCCACCAAGCCTGCTGGTGACCTTTCTTTCTGTCTCTTACCAACCTTCTGTTAAAAGAATAATATAGCTATAGAGCCTGGCAGCAACACTCCAGTGTTGGGGCAGACCTCATTAAATCACACTGACCTGAGCAGAGCTCTGGAACCAGCTGCAGACTTTCCTTCCCAGCAGCAGCCCCTTAGGTCTACTGTTAGCCTGTGGTCAATTCTCAACTCAAGTACTACATTCAGTTTAGGATAATGCCCCTACACACACACATACACACATACACACACCACACTATAGGTTATTGTACACAACTCTCACAGTAACAATAGTCTGTTCACACTCATGGATGTGCAGAGTGTGGCAAAAGATTTGTCCCAAATCACATAGCTGGTGCTGGGGTTCACTTGACTCAGTCTGAATTCAAAGTTTTCACCAGGACCACTGTCTTAGTTAGGGTTTTACTGCTGTGAACAGACACCATGGCCAAGGCAACTCTTATAAGGACAACATTTAATTGGGGCTGGCTTACAGGTTCAGAGGTTCAGTCCATTGTCATCAAGGCAGCAACACGGCAGCATCCAGGCAGGCATGGTGCAGGAGAAGCTGAGAGTTCTACATCTTCATCTGAAGGCTGCTAGCAGAATACTGACATCCAGGCAGCTAGGATGAAGGTTGTAAAGCCCATGCTCACAGTGATATACCTACTCCAACAAAGCCACACCTACTCCAATAGGGCCATACCCTCTAATAGTGCCACTCCCAGGGCAGAGCATATATAAACCATTATGACACACAGTCTCTTATGTGTGACAAACTAACTTCTGGATGCTCCCTGAAGATAATGGAGCTTTTTGAAGATATTTCAGACTGGGTAAAGTTGGGGTGAGATTAATGGCATAGGGCCATTGTAGGATTAATGGTGTAGATTGCATGTCCTTTGCAAGACATAAGATTCAGGCCACAGTCTGCAGACCTCTACCTTGGATGCAGAAGGATGGGAGCAGAAGGTTTGCAGAATTTGGAGCAAAAAAAAAAAAAAACATTAGGAAGTCTCTCCAAAACTTTCAATAAAATCACAAAAGTGTGGTGTTCAGAGAAACTAAGAGATACCATCCTAGTAGGGTAAGATGAATGTCTCTATCCATGGTATAATAAAATGTCTTAGATTTGGTGATTTATTTTTATAAAACTGGAGATGTATTGCTTAAGGTTCTGGAGGCTTGGGATTGGAGACTAAGACTTCAGTAGATCTGGGATCTGGTGAGGATCCATGCCTTGTAGATGATGGTGTGTGTTATGTGTTCTCGTGTGGTAGAGGGAACTAAAGGGGGGCAGTGCTCAACCCTTTCTGTAAGGACCCTAATCATGTTTTTAAGATCTAGTCACCTCCCAAAGGCCCTACTTAATTACTCAAGTCTTTAGGTCTTAACGTGAATTTCATACAAACAGCTATTCCAACCATAGCAGTAAGAGATAATATTGGTGGGGAAGACTGCCTTTATTGAGCACCTACTATGTAATCAGGATCTTTTAAAATATCTTTTCCTTTTCCCTGTCATCCTTACTGAGCACAGATGTATTAGGACAGGGGTCATATCCATTCTATGTAATGGTGTATCCTTGATGTCCATCACACAGTTATGGTAGGTAGCCAATAAGTATTTCTGACTATATTTGAATACATTAATGAACAAACTAATCATCAGTTCCCAATAAAGTACTATCTCTGTGAGAAAACCAGGGTGCCGTAAAACAAAATTACTTACCCAGAATCACAAGGTTTACATCAGTCATCTGGCTCTAAACCTATAACCCCGTGGATACATTAGCAAGGAAAGGTATGGTACATCACCTACAGTTAAACAGACTTGAATATCAACTTGCATTGACTTTTGTCTACTAGCAAGAGCTGGAGAATAGAGGGGAGAAATGCTATTTCTGACATGTTATTCTCTGAGGAGACTAAGATTGCTTACAATATGCCATGAAGTATAGCGTAATTGTAAGAAATCTGCACAGCTTATGTGGACTCCACACGCTTGATCATAATGCGGCCTCAGCTGTCACTAACCTGCACCCTAGTGGCCACTGGTCAGAAGGAGGAGTTTCCTGTACGTTGAAGCATTTGATCATTTCTCATGGGGAATCCATACTGTATCTTGGCGCTCACTGTCCTGTGACCTGATGTCCATAATGATACTGTAACCAACACCGCTGGTTGCCAGCACAGTGTTTCCTACCTCTCCTCACATTGGGTCACCTCCCTTCCTTTGAGAAATTGTCTCTTAACATACACACTTATAAGATTATGATACACAGAATCCTAGTTGAAGCTTGGAGAACATGCACCCTGGCCTGCTCTGCCCACAACATTTATCCCCTGACCACACTGAGTGGTCCAGCATAGAGAAGGTGCCTTGCCTGGCCCATCTGAGACTTCAAGTCACACTTTCCTGTCCCACCATATCTGTAGCCACTGGCCTATCCAGGGAAAAGAGGGGGTAAGACGTAGAACAAATATGGCCACTGTACATGGAATGGCTGAACCAAGAGATGAACAATGTGGATGAAGGTATACAGGGTCAGCAGAAGGGGTGAAAATCCAGGCGACTTCATTTAAGCCACCAGAGTAACTGAAGTCACCTTCCAGACTATTCTATTACATATGTCAGCATTGCGTGCATTGGGGGGAAATATTGATATGTTCCTGCCATTAGCAGCTAACAAATATCTAGCATGTTTCTTAATAGCAAATATAGATTTTAACCATGGATGGGGGGGAGGGATAAGCAACAAGATGACTATCCCTGTGCTGTGAAATTATTGCTCTGAGGATGGAAGACCCTAAGTATCCATCAGTGGCAGTGGTTTGAAGAAACCATACCACAGTCTAATCCTGAAGTTCCAACTCCCCAGTGCTTCCGTGCCACCCCTCCTGGTAGGATTTCCTGTAATGGGACTTTCAGACCTGTCAGTGGTATAAATAATGACACGGAGTTTGATTGTTTGTTTGTTTTAATATTTTAAAGCTTAGGTATTTTAGATAGGGCAGTCTCCCAATTAGCTATCTAGCCTAATCTTTCTAATACTGGCACTACGTCCCACCACATGGCTAGGTCTACCTCTCTGCTCCAGTCTGGTCTGTCCATTCACCTGTATCTGCTGGCCAATCTCTTGCTGTTCCTCTTCTCTCAACCCATCTTTTCTCTCTCTTCCTCCCTCCCTCTCCCCCTCCCTCCACCTCTCCTCTCCTCTCCTCTCCTCTCCTCTCCTCTCCTCTCCTCTCCTCTCCTCTCCTCTCCTCTCCTCTCCTCTCCTCTCCTCTCCTCTCCTCTCCTCTTCTCTCTCTCTCTCTCTCTCTCTCTCTCTCTCTCTCTGAAATTCCACCCCTCCTCCTGCCCAGCTATTGGTCATCAGATCTTTATTACAGCCAATCAGCAGTGAGATAATCTCTGATACATTCTTGATTGCCTTAGGCAGGCAAGGAAGAACAAGTATTTACAAAATAGAAAACTGAAAACTTGATAATGAGCCATAGAAATGGCAATACCAGACTCCTGCCTGCTTTCAGCTCTCTGCGGGTACAGAACAATTGAATATACCGAGACACACTGTCACACAATATGAAGAAAAGGTTACCCCAACATTTTCCACCTCACTTTTCTCCAGCCATTCACATTTATCCAGTGCCTGTACAGTCTCCAGCACATACACACACCTTGGCTAATGAGCCAGTCATACACACCTTCATTTTTCTGTCTGCTCTGCCAAAACATCCCAGCATGGCAGACAAGATGATTATAAATCTTTACTGGCTCCACTTGAGAGGCAGGTAAAGAATTAAGAATGGGGCCATGTCCTAGATTGTAAATAGTGAGGACCAGATAGGTAGAGGTCTTGCAGTCACTGGGGAGATAAGATGCTGGGCATAGCTTCGGAGAATTAAGCTAAGTTAACAACAGAAAACCGTTATTAGTTTTGTGTTTCTGCCACATTTGTCCTTCTGGTTTTTGTTGCCTGCTACTCTGTAAGTACCTTTGAGGTACTCCCAGAGAGCCAGGATTTCCTTGACCCCAAGAGTATGCCTCTGGATTTTTCAGGCTTTGCTGAACATTCCTATCCCAACCAATTCTTGGCCCTTGTTCAGCTGGTCCAGTTAATACTTCATGAGGACTCTGGTGGCCAGTCTTCCAAAAACTGTCACATCTTCAGCCAGATGTTTCCAACCTTCCTGCCACTATAACAGCTTCCTATTATTCTCTTCTGTGCATATTCTGTTTTTAAGTGTCCATCCCCTGCCCCCCAAGTTTATTTAGCAAGCCGACTCTCCCACTTCTTCCTCTATAGGAATGTTTGCCAACAGGATCAAGCTTAACAACATGTTACTGTTGACGTCACTACACTGAGATCATCTCGGCCTGTTTGTGATTCTGAACTTGTTAGAATACTACAGGCAGCCCCAGAAGCTACATCACAGCCATCTTGGGGACTTTCCTACCCCAGACCCTCAAAATCTACCACTTTAGGTCCCACTTCTGGGAGAGCTAAATCTATGAACCCTTCCTGGATTCCTTCTTGGGATTTCTTCAGTGACCTTTGCCCTTTCCAGCCTTCTCTACACCTGTGCCACCTTTTCTCTATGTTCATCGGGCCCCAAGGAATACCACAAATCACACATAGAGGAGCACACCATTAATCACACAGTGTGGAGTTTTTTTAATTGCTCCACATGCCTTAGCTTTGCCAGGTATTCCTGATGGAACTAGATTTGGCCAGGCAGTTGCTAATTCTAACTGCTCTCTGCTTCCCAAATAGTTGGTGGGAGAATGCTTTGATTTTTCTGATTCCCCATCACCACTATACTACATACCTTGCTGCCCTTCAAGAAGAAGGTCCTGTAATGGGAAGAGGAATGGCCCCTTTCTAGAACACTGCTTCCCCAGTAAATCAATCTGGGGCAGTCTTGTTCTTGCCAAAGTCACCACCCCAGGCTGTGAAGTAAATGTGGATTCCTTCAGGAAGGATTGCTCTGATTGCTGGCTCCAACTAACAACGAGCTAAATGCCTTCTCCTCTTCTCAAACTGCATGGGGTTGGCTTACTGTCTACAGCTCTATATTTTTCAGCTTGGCCCCATTTTTAAAGAGTACAGCACCAATCATTCGGGTGGTTTCTTGGCTGTACTTTTAGCCACCCCATTTCCCTTGTCCAGCTTGGTACACAGGGGCCAAGAGGCTCTGGGGTGAGGAAATACATGGCGCAGTGGGATAAAGTGCGTACCGTCAAGTATGAGGATGCAACGTCAGGGGCTTCAGCATCCTTGTATAAAGCCAAACATGAGCAACATGTGGCTGTAATTCTAGCATCGGGGAGGCAGAGACTGGAGGATTCCTGGCGCTGACCTTGTGAACCCATATTCACTGAGAGGCACTGGCTCAAAAAATAAGGAAGACAGCAACTGAAGAAAACACTCAATGTCAACCTGTGGCTTCCAAGTGCACTTACACACATGAATGTAGACACACACACACAAACTTTAAAAAGTAAATAAATTAAATAATCATGAAAGAGGCTCTGCCATGCACATGCCCCATCATGATAGAGAAGATGGGAGGGTGGTGAACAGCTCCAAAGGGCTGCTTTGATTATCTGCTGCCTTGGGGTATCTTGGATCCCACTTATTGTACAAGCTAGGTTCTCTATTCTTTCATCAATTCTATGAGTCCCTGACTTCTGACTTCCAATACATCTCTTGTTGTGTGCAATGGTCTTCGTTGATTTCTGATGGTTGCAGCCATCAGACAGACAGATTCTGGTATGAACTTCAAGGTAAATGCATCCCATGGCCAAGGAGATAGAATGGTGTCTGTTATTGGCAGTTCTGCTATTTGCATTTCTGGCCTGCTTTGCACCTGTTTGTTGCTCACATAACAACAACAACAACAAAAGCTTTACATTCTCATATAGTGACTTGGAATAAGATGCTAGATAAAGATGGGGACAACACTGGATTAGGGAACAAACAATTCTAAATGGGACTAGTTGTGAAACCTACTTCTTAACATAGCATCTAAACACCATAACCACAGTGTTTGGGGACAGCTGAGATGATTGATTTTGCAGAAAATATTGTTGTTTAGTTACAGGGATCATATGGGTCTTTTGGCAACCAACAGATGCCAAAGCAGACTTTAAGACCATCTTGAGAAACTTGTGATTCGCTTAGTGTGCTTTTAATTTAAAGCATATGGTTTCACATTTGATGGCAGTGTCCAAAATGAAGACATTAGCAGTGAGTCACTCTCCTGGAGAAAGCCAGGCATATTCCAGCTAGGTCTCTTGGTCTGTGTTCTCAAATGGTTCTGTTTAGAGATGTAAACACAAAGCAGCTCTCCCTGTCATGACCAAGGGTTCCTGGGAGGCATGTGACATCAAAGGGCCTCGAAAAATTCCCCTGCTATGGACAGCACTTGGCATCATGGCCTGTTCCATCTGAATAAACAGCAGACTTTGGTCACTGGAACACAGGATTAGAGCGAGCAGAGGGCTAAAAAGACCGTTTATTTTGCAGCAACTCTTGCTTTTAAGTCTTCTGGCTTTCCAACTCAACCTGATGCTTCATAGCCATCACAGAACATGAGCATCCTTCCTGGGAATTCAGAGCAGCGGGATTTCAAATAAGAACCACACTTGAAGCTGTAGGCCACAAAGCCAAGCCCACCAAAGCCACCTGTGGCCACTTGCTGACAAGGGACGCCCAGGGAACAGTGTGTGTAAGAAAGTGGGTCCTGGAGTCAAATGGCCCAAATCTGAATCAGCACCACTTCTGAATTATGTGAACTGGGGCAGAGTAGTCTATCTGTGGGAATGATAATGCAGTCTTCCAGCATCACTGTGGGAAATGAACAAAGTCACCTCTATCCGGAGCTAAGATGCTGATAGGCTAGACTCTGATCATTTACTTCTGAGTAAATTCGTTTAAAGACAGGACCTGCTTCACCTCCATCTCTTCGCCCCACAGCTTGCCATGCCTCAAGCTAAATCCAATCACATTTACTAAAGTGCTGTCACACCCAGGCAGGACCTTGGGGTCACATGTATTTACACAGTGGAGTGCTACATGCCTTGAACACTAGCTTTGATGTCTCTATCCACTCCCTCCAGCGCTTCCATCCACCTGCATTTCTACTCTCTGAGACACACCCTCTCAGCCATTTGTCACGTCCTGGGCACTGGTCACATCCTCACTGCTCTGTCCCCTCAGCACGCAGGAGAAAAGAACAGAGCAGCTGGAGCATGTGATTCTGTTAGGACTGGAAGTGCCTGTTCAGCCAGACTGCACATCACTATGTGGCCAACACCACATGATCCAGCAGAGAGCTCATGGTAAACTCTCCTCTCTCAAAGACGTTCACACCCTCTGCATGTCAGCCCTAGTGGGCTGCAGTTAAAGGTGTTTCGTTACAAAGATCTTTTCCACTTTCTTACTTGCTTTTCCATTTTGTTCCTTTCTCTTGTTTACTTGCTTCTATTTACCTCGAAGTGGGTATGATGTTCTGTTTTTCATTTTAATGCAGTCAGCTCAGTATTTTAAAGTGCCTGCCTACAATCTCTTAACGTGACCTTTTCCACTCATCTTTCTTGTTTGTTTGTTTGTTTGTTTGTTTGTTTGAAGCAGAGTTTCTCGGTGTATCCATAACTGTCCTAGAACTTGCTCTGTAGACCAGGCTGGCCTCAAACTCAGAGATCCACCTGCCTCTGCCTGTCCAAATGCTGGGGTTAAAAGTGTGTGCCACCAATGCCTAGCCATCTCTTTTATTTTTTTCAAGTCACTTTAAAACTGCTTTTAATGGTTAGGTTAAAGTATTTTTGGAAGGTTTACCATAAAGTGATGTAGAACTTACCTGGGACAATATTGTATGTAAGTCAACCATCATGGCTCGTCATTATCCCTCTTGGTATCTTGTCTTATGAGTGGTGGCTCCCAAGAGGCAGAGAAGTGTCTCTTGTACATAAGAACTAGGGAGCTCTGAAGACAGCGACTTCCTTGTTTATATACAGCTTAATAATGTGTTGCAGTGGCTTGGCCTATTAACTTGGGTTTTCTTCTGCGTTTTTTGAACTCAGGTGAATCACTGCTATGTGGTGAAATTTGTCTGGTCTTCCTTTTCAGGCCCTAGGACTCCTTTCCTGGGCTCTTCTCACTTCCTGTTTCTGCTGGTCTCCCTCTGGCCAAGGTTGTCTATCTGCCTCAAGTTAGACCCTTAATGCCCTGCATGGCCCTCTCCAATTTTCTCTTCTAATTCATTGAGGATGCACTGCCAGATCTGAGTGCCTGCTTCAGAAGCTACAGTGACTCCCTGGGGCATGTGGGATGAAAAACAATATTTTTAAAAGTCACACCAAACCCTGGCAATCATATTTGCCCTGTGTCTCCACAAGTCTCCACCTCCCCACCCCTTAACCACACCTCCTAATGAGCACCAACACTCAAGAAGGACCTTGATCTAATGTCACGCCATCCTCCTTTCACATAATGTAGCACTCCAAAGTATAACCAAAGTACTAGAATGTATTTTTTCCCAATAGTTTTCACTCTATATCATTGAACCAGAATTTTCCCTGTTTCCATGAAATGAAACTATTGTCTATCTTCCATATAGTATAAACGAAAGTATCTTTAGGAAATTGTATTTTTTTTTAAGAAACCCAATAGTATATTATCAAAAAAAAAATTCTATTTTTGCTATATATTCATTTGTTAACCTAGTAATTTTTCCCCAAAAGATTATTTTTCTAAATACCTTTAAATATCCAGATATTTTCATCTTCTCATTATTCCTACAGTTTACAATAACTGCAGCATCCACCATCTTTCCTTACTACAGATTTTAGAAAGACCAGTTAGCCCCAATTCAAACACCTTTGGAATTTAGATTGGCAATTGTTTAGTTACTAGCACATAATAGTTTTATGTGTTGTATGCAACTATGTAAGAGCCTTTTGGTTTGTGGTTTTAAAATCCTGGCAAAACCTACCTGTTCATTGATAGAAAGGTTGTTAAATAACAGCATGCCCATAAAATGAAGTAACATAAAATCATGAAAGAGAATGGGCTAAATCTATATGTATCCTCTGGGACAGACTACATGATGTATCAAAATGTTTAAAAAGAATAACATCTTCATATGGGAAGGATTTGTTTGTTTTATTTTATTTTATTTTACAATCAGGAAATGGTCCTAGAAATACATATAGAATGTTTCACACAAGACAGAGATTTCTACTGCAGTAAGGACTAAGAACTTGGCAGGGACTTGTCCCCAGAATAACCCTTTGTACTATTTTCCTTTTTCTTTTCTTTTTTCTTTCTTTCTTTTTGCCATACCCAAAATATGTGAAACTTTCAATTAAAAATATTAAATATCCATTACTAAAATATGAATGAAAATCTACTTTTATGTAACATAAGCTGAGAAGAAACTTCTCTGTGTCAAAAGATATAGAAACCAATTCTCTCAGCATTTAGCAGTTGTGTGGCCTAATGAATCCTTCTTACATGAAACACTTGTCGGTGAGTGTATCCCGTGCAGAACTTAAGAAACAAGGAGATATTGGCTTAATTAGAGACACTCAGGGAGTCCACCAGAGGCAGGAAGAATGAGAGAAAATGATCTTTCAGGACAAGGGCACATAAACTGGTACTCAAAGTCCCCATTCTCACCCGGTAGACTACATATCAGCTCAGGCACCAGAATTTTTTTTTACACTCCCTCTTTAGTAAGCTCTGGCTCCTTCCTCATTCCTTCTCTTACTCCTTCTTAGTCACCTTTTAAGACATTTCTGAGAGCACCTGTTGTCTGGATTTTGCCCTACAGAATCTCCTCAGGTTACCACTCTCCAGCAACACATTGTTAGGAAACCTCAGACTTTGCAAGGTCTGCAGGAACTTCTCTGGCCTGACCAGTTTCCACCTGCCATCAGCATGTGATCTTAAGTGTGTTCTTTCCTTGTTCTGTAACCTCATGGCTATGCCCTGTTTCCTGACCAGCCCCCACCCCAATGTAAGCATCCTCCAGATAGCAGAGGACCTCTCCTCCTGAAATCCTGTAGATAAGCTGCTGACTCCGCAGTGCAAGCGAGCAACCTACCGTGTTCCCCCTCGATTCCAGACGCACACAGACCTTCCCATCTGACAATTCAGCAGGATGTTTCATGACAGGCATGTGATCCAGAGCTGAACTCTTGACCTCACCATCCCAGAATACTCACTGACCACCTTGGTTTTCTCTGTTTCATAAAATGGTATTCACAGACACCCAAGATAAGGTAGAAGAAGTCTGGAAGTTATTTTTTAAAAAAGTAATTTAATTATTTTATGTGTATATGGGCTTAGAAGGCACACGCATTCCACAACATGCATTTGGAGGTCAGAGGACATCTTGTGGTAGTTTCATCCCTCCGCCCACTGTAAGGGTTCTGGGGATCAAACGTAGGTCATCAGGCATGGCAGTAAACCCCCTTACCCACTATACACCATCTTGCTGGCCTTTAGAAGCCATTCTTGGTCATTTACTCTGAATCCATCAAGTTCTGGTTTTGACCTTTGACCTCATACACAAACCTTTTTCTCCCACTTTGTGCTTTCCTCGTTTTATTTTCGCCTTTGATTCAGGGTTTCGTTCTCTTGCCCAGAGTAACCTGGAACTTCACACTAGCCTCAAATTCCTGATGATTCTCCTGCCTCAGTCTCCCTCTCTCTCTCAAGTTCTGGAATTACGAGCATGAGCGAGCATGCATGGAATCACTCCTGTTCTTAGTTCCCTGCATGCTTGCAATTATGATCAGAGAAGACCGTTAGAGAAAACTGCCTCATGACAGGTTTCTTCCCCTTCCCTCTCAGTGAATTCCCACTGGCTTAAAGAAACCCTCTAAGGCAGTAGTTCTCATCCTGTAGGTCACAACCCGTTTGGGGTCAAGTAATCCTTTGACAGGGTCGAATATCAGATATCCTGCATTTCAGATGTTTACATCACAATCAGATACGTTTCATAAGAGCAGCAAAATTACAGTTACGAAGTAGCAACAAAATAATGTTATGGCTGGGGGTCACCACAACATGAAGACTGTATTAAAGGGTTGCAGTGTTAGGAAGGTTGGGAACCACTGCTCTAGGGCCTGTTTGTCAAAGCCTCCTCTCAGTACAGTCCATTTACACCAGCCAGGACTAATTGTCTAACAGAGATGTGGCCTTTGCATCTGTTATTCCCTCAGCCTGGAATGTTCCCCGTACCCATTCCCCTCTCTCTTTGTAGGCTGGATCCCATAATTCTTTGGGTCTCAGTTTGACTGTCACCTCACAGAGAAGCCATCTGCTTCCCATTTTTCGGTAATTCTGATGTACACTGAACTCTTTGTTCCTTTCTGGGCAGTCATCATAATTTGTAATAATTGCAATGTTTACAGTTGAATTCTGTCATAGAGAGAAGAAATTCTCCAAGGGGGTATGAGCTATGTCTGTCTTACTCATCAATACCTCCTTAGAAATGGACACATGGGAAGCTCTCAGCTGATAATGAGTATTGCTCAAGAGTGTGTGTATGTACCTGTGTGTGTGCGTGTGCATATGTGTGTGTGTGTGTGTGCTCACAACCAATTTTCTACCTTTGCCATCATCTCTTCTAAAAAAAATAAAGTAATATAAATGTTATTCTCTTAATAAGCAACCATAGCTTAGAAGGGAAGCATCCATAAGCAAAAACATTTATTTTCCTATTTTTCTCAGTTATACCTAATTATATGAGATTGTTGCTGCTTAGGTAGTTTGTTACTATCAAATGATAATATTTGTAAGACACAGACTAATAGTAAAAGTGCACCTGGTTACTTTCAGCTATTATATCAACAGGGACAGATTAGGTTATGACATGGAAACAAATAGGTCCCAACAGCTCAGTGCACACAGCCATATACGGGTCTCCCCATTTTCCTATGCTTCTTGGGCAGGCTGTGGCACTTCTCTCAGGACCCAGACTGATAGGGTAGCTAGAAACTGATCATCGCTGGGAGTTCTGAAAGACTTGGGAAAGGACATTCTAGTGTCTACCTAGAAATGCACATGTACACACATATGCACACACATATTATTAACCCCTGAGAAATATTCTTTAGCAACCAACTATTTTCCATGTATCAGTTCCTAGAGAGGGACTGACGGGCAAGACCACTTCTCACTGGTCAAAGAAGTGGCTGTTCCTGGGTTCAGCCCAGTGTGGCTTCTGATTTGAGGTAGATCCAAATATGTCATGTAAAAGGAATATCGTTTGCAAGTCACTAGCAACTGTTGTCACCTGATGGTAGCTGAGAGCATTTCAGTTTGGTGGCCCAGGAATAAGGAAGGCAAGGACAAGGCCCCTCTTTAGCCCGTTCATGAATGCAACATTTCATAGTAATGATACCCACATTATGTACGCTCTGCCCTGTGTTCTAAATGTCGTAAGTAACCATTTAGGCTTGTTTTATTCACTATAAATCTAAGTAAAGGAATAAATCTCACAGATGCCAGGAATTCTAAGGTGACAAGAACTCTCACTACTTTGCTTGCTGATATGTTGATGTTTCCTTTTTGAAAAATAAGCATCTTCATAGGATACTGGCCATTGTTGTCCTGTGTCAAACCTCTATGCTTTCAAAGCCAACGATGATAAAAATCCAAGGATGTCCCAAGGTTGCCTGAAATGTGGGACAGACACATTTCACAAGGTTCTCTGATTCACTGAATTAATCCCCTGAGGTAACGAATAGCCACAAATGTTAGGGTCCTTCTGGAATCCTGGCTCTGGACTAATTTCATTGCTTACTTTGTTAGGCACTTTCTCTTCCACAAGATACAGGTATATTTAGTGTGTAAATGCCTCAGACCTCTCAGCATAGCCATGAGCTACAACGGAACAGATGCTCAGTTAGCAGACATTAAAATACAGACATTTTGTAAGCTTTGGCTTCTCTGTGGGACAATGTGAGAAGGAAAGAGAGAAAGGCCACCAGAAGCTCCCATCAACAGTAAGCAGGGTTTCCCGCTAACACCCCTCTTCTTCAGTAGAGTTAGGGAAGCTATTTTACCACTTCCAGTATAGATGCTTCCTCTCGTCTATGCCCTTTATGTAGAAACTCCTGGAAAGCCATGGCCCAGAGGGGGAAAAATAGTTAAAAAAAAAAAAAGCATTGAATTTTTCTCTTGGCTGCAGTGTATACAAGCTGACTTGTTCAGGCCCCAAATGTGTGTGTGTGTGTGTGTGTGTGTGTGTGATATGTCTGTGTGTATATGTCTATGTGTCTGTGTGTGTCAGTGTGTGTCTGTGTGTTTGTGTCTCTGTGTGTGTCTGTCTATGTCTGTGTATCTGTGTGTCTGTCTGTGTCTATGTGTATGTCTTTGTGTCTGTGTCTATGCTCCCAGCATTCCTTGCCTTTCATAAAATTAGCCATTGATCAAAAAGCCAGAGATGCAAATCCAGAAGAAGCTGGAAGCATGCCAGAGCCCACAATACAAACTTAATTACCTAAGGAAAACTACAAGAAAGACTTTTGTTTTCCATCGAAATCTCCTCCCCGGGCTGTTAGCTATGTCGTACACGGACCCAATCGATATATTAGCGCTTGAGAACCAAAGTCCCTTGGAATAAATTAATCTGTCAGGGAAAGCAATAAACAAAGAACAAATTAACATGTTTTAAGACATTGCTTAAATTTTCATAAATATAGATCTTGAGATGGAATGATGAGCTCCCAGGGGCCAGAGCTAATATTTGGTTGTAATTAAGAACTGCTCTTTCATGTTTCTTCTGATGTAGGTGGGAAATCAGCCCGTGCTTGCTGAGTTCTGCCTTGTGCTTCCCCACAAATGCCACTGTTTACTTCATTAGTAAGAAAGGGGTGCCTCAGAAGCTATGCTAGCACACTTGGTATGTTTCACCTCTAGCTGATATTAAATTATTGAAATGCATAAACACACACACTCACAAAGATACAAGCAGAGAGTCCTTTAGGGACCTGCGCACATTAGCATATGTGACATTTAAATAGACACAATCACATAATACACCATAGACCAGGTAAGAGGCTTAGGTACAGCTGACAAAGTCCCTGCTGTGTTCCACACTGTCTACAGATGTGGAGTGACTTTGCCAGTGATTGACAAGAAGGACATTACCTGTCTAAGTGTACTCCTTTATATGGACTCATTTAAACACAAGGACCAGAAACCTAACCTCAAACTAGTTTAGGCCAAAACACAGTTTGTCTTCAGACTTACACCGATATCTTTAAGCCACTCTCTTTCCATGTGGCTCCATGTTGCTGACTCAGCATCTGGCATCCCCACACTGGTGGCAGAGTGGCCTTGGCCAGCCCTGAGTACCAGTCACCAAGAGATATGCCTCAGAACAGGAGTTGTCCTTGAAGTGTCTGTATCTCACCATCCCTAGCAGACTCCTATCCACTTGGGTTCTGTGCCCCACCCTTCAGATAACCACTAAAGGCAGAAAAGAGGCCCTTCTGGGTTGGGCCAACTTGTCCAACTTGATTTGAGGAGTCCAAAAGGAGGAATTATCCACATCTGTCTAAATTCTTGGATTGTGTCTATTAAAACAGAAAAGCAGTGATGTTAGACTGACCACAATGACAAGTCTCTACCCAGGAACTTTTATTTCAATTGTAGTTGTAATGCTTAATTACCGAATGTAGCTAATTCATAGAAAAGGAGGCCAAAGCATGATCTCTGCTTATAGAGAAACTCTAAGGCTCTATAGACAACACTGGTTCAGTAGAGGAGCAAAGGTGTCCTTACCAAGGTCCAGACAGAACCTTGCTCTCAGTAGCAGACAAGATAGATCAAGGATGGGGGTTGGGGGTGGCTCAGTTACTAGAGTGCTAGCCTAGCATGTGTGAAGCCCCAGGGTTCCATCCCTGTACTAATGGGGCATACCTGTTATCTAGGTAGAAGCAGGTAAATCTGAAGTTTAAGATCATCCTTGGTTACAAAGAAAGTTCCAGGTCAGCTTATAATACATGAAATTTTAGTTTCAGGACAGAACACAAAATAAAATAAAATAAAATAAAATAAAATAAAATAAAATAAAAACAGAGGGAACAATGCAAATTGTAGTATTCTCAAATAACTGCTACCCAGATACATTCTAATTTATAAATGTATTTGTGATAAATGACTTATGGCTTGCTACTATTAAAGCATAGCTAGGAAAAATAAACCATACACAGGGTTTATTATCAGTAGAGAACTTCTAAATGCTAATTCTGATGAGCAGTTTCATAACTCCACACTCTGAGGGACTGTGGGAAAGTCTGAGTCATACATTCAGATGTGCGATGCTTTTCTAGTTAATGAGTAATAGACATGTACACTTCCGAGCTGTATCAGCACAGAGAAGAGACTGAAGTCTCTGAGCCAAGTAGTCTACAACTCCTGGAGGTGAGGGAAGTGGGCAGGAGAAGGGTCCAAGTATCAAACATACAAGCCTATGAGAGCCATTTCCACCCAAACTTCCACACCAACCTTCGGCATAGACTCAAAACATGACTCAAACCTCTGCAGTGGAGGGAGACACAGTTCTATCTCCCCCAGGGTGTTCTCTGTAGAGATGACTTTAAAAGGCAGTCCAGGATAAAAGTCACAAATGTGGAGAACAGCTCTCAAGTAGGTACCCCAGAGGTTTGTTTTACATAGTAAACTGGGCACTAAAACCACAGTCCATGGGTAGGAGACATACTCAACATGCTTGACCTCCTCATTTGAACACCAGCTCTACATAAAGTAAATATCGTGTACCAAACGTATATACATGTTTTTTAAATGAACAAAAAGTTCAAGCTACCCAAGAAAGAACACAGTAAAAACTCTATTTTCCTCACAAGTCTTGCTCCAAGTTCCTGCTAACAGTCTTATATAGTATGATATGCAAAAACACATATGTGGTCATACATTTATGTAAGTTATACTAATCACCCTTCCTCAGGCACTCTGTGTGCGTGTGCGTGTGCGTGTGTGTGTGTGTGTGTGTGTGTGTGATTTTACTTACCCAAAAATCTCAAATTTTGCTGAAAGCTTCATAAAGGCAATCTTAGCAATACCAGAAAGTGTTCCCCTCACCCAAAACAAACATAGCCCTGCGTCTTTTCTCTTATAGTGGCTGCTTTGATATCAGAATGAAAATTAGGCTGAAGACTAGCATTAAAACCACCCAAGAATGAACTGGTATACACAAAGTCTCCTCATGAATTTACCTATAATATCAACAATTCTCGCAATGAGACCAGGGGTTTGTCTAAATTAGTATTTTAATACATCCTAAAGACTATATCATAGGGCATCTCTGTGCTCTAACCACCTATGATCAAAAGAACCTTGTATTTTAAAGCACTTTTCCTTCTTACACATTTATAAATAGAGGAGTAAGGCAGGAGATTCAGAAGTCTAAGATTAAGAAGGAAGAGGAGGAGGAAGAGGAGGAAGAGGAGAAGGAGAAGGAGAAGAAGAAAATAATTTAATCAACAATGTAAAGCAAGCCTAGGTACACACAGAAGACTGCCATCTCTTTGTACAGATTTCCTACCACCCATGGCTTAGTTTAAAACTTATAATGCATAAAGTACATTTTAAATGATCACTGTGAAGACTTCCGAAGTAAAGCTGTCTTTATCTTTGTATGCCTCTTATCATATGTATTGTAACATATGAAACATAGTTAAATGTGCTTTATGAGTTGTGCCCAATGTCAGGCCTCACATGCCAATTGCATCATTATTGTCTCTCTCTCCCCACCCCTCTCTGACTTCACTCTCTGTCTCTCTGTCTGTCTCTATCTCTTCCTCCTTCCTTCCTTCCTTCCTTCCTTCCTTTCCCTCCTTCCTTCCTTCCTTCCTTCCCTTAATTGAGTTTCCTGACCACTTGATCATGGGCTGGTTTCAAACCAGTCGTCAATAACTGACCAATGAGGGGAGGAGGAGTTGACCTAGGAATATAGCTACCCAGGCCATCTCCTCTCAAAAACAGAGTACTTTGAAACTAATATAACCTTAAATGAAGGACTTGTGTTAAAGAAAGCACAAGTGCTAGTGTTTGTATCTCTGAAAAGCCTAAAAGAGTTGGGGGGGGGGGAGAGTGTGTGTGTGTTTCTAGCTTGCACAGCCTCTATCCTTCCAGATGGTGCCTGAGCCAAGCTTATCACCGACCCTTAGCCCCCTGCCGCCTTTTAATGCTGGTCCTTGATTGCCAATGACCCCAGGCTGGACTGGCTCCTCGACATATTTAACCCCTCTCTGCTGGGTCTCTGTCTCATACAAGAAGAAAGACTGGTGAGAGCTTGAAATGAGAAAATGCCAAGTGAGCCAGGGCTTTCCACCCTTCCGGAGCTGGTGGCCCGTTTCCCAGCATCGTTGAGGATGGCCAAGATCACTGTACCAGAGAGTTGCTGATAATACGATTTTCTGTATACTGCCAAATAAATACTACCCAGTTTCTGATTGTTAATATTTTATTTGACTATGCCCAGACAATCAAGTCCCTGAATGTTTCCTGTGGAGGTCAAGGCCTGAGGACCATTCAATGTAATCCCCGGAAACAGATGCACTTGGCAACTTAAAATTGAATCACACTAGAGTGTTTAGTCCTAGACACAGTGGCCAAGGCAGCTTCTGTTTGTCAGCACACAGAGTCAGAGCAAAGAAACTTGAGAAAGAAAATGATTAATTTCCCTGTCAAGACCTAAGTCACTTGTGTGACACTGAGACACCGGTTTTCAGAGATGTTGGTTACAGCAGCCAGTGTTTCCTTCCGTTAAGCTTGGCTTGGCTTCTGTAATATGGTAAAGAAAGTTGATAATGCAGTTGGTGGGAATCTCCATTCCAGCAGAGAGACTAGAGGCAGGAAGGGATGGGAAATCAGGTCATTGGTATTGTTTCTGTGTTGGGTTCTATTAGCCTCACATCACATTGTAAAACAGGCAAGGAAATTTAGTGGTTCAGCGCTACTCTAAAGAAATAGGATTGGATTTTGTTTAAGAGAGTCTATCGTGATTATTATTATTATTATTATTATTATTACATTGGTGTACTTGTGTGGTACACGTGTGCCCCATAGCTCTTGTGGATGTCAGAGAACAACTTGAAGTAATCAATTCTCTTCTTCCACCACTGTGTCCCAGAAATTGAACTTGGGTCACTGTGTTACATGAAAAGTGCCTTTGAACCATCTTGTCAATCAAAACTCTAAATTCCGGTTGGCAGTTTGTTTTCGATATTTCAAGACAGGATTTCTTCTGTGTAGCCCTGGCTGTCCTGGAACTCACTGTGTAGATCAGGCTGGCCTCAAACTCAGAGCTCTGCCTGCCTCTGCCTCCCAAGTGCTGGGATTAAACATGTGCATCACCATATCCCCACTTACATCTGTTGTCATTTTTTTTTAATTATTATTTTTAGTTCATGTGTTGGGCATTTTGACTGTGTACTATGAGTATCTGGTGCCTGAAGAGACCAGGAGACAGTAAAAGATCCCCTGAGACTAGAGTTACAGATGGTTGTGAACCACCATGTGGCCGCACAGAACTGAACCCTGCTCCGCTGGCCAGCAAGTACCCTAACCACTGAACCCTCTCTCCAGTCCCCAAAACTCCCAGTTCTTGATTGGAACAGAAGGCTGAGAGATTTGTGCCCCACTCTTTGCATGACTCTTTAAATCTTTATAAGAGAGTTAGATCCCATTGTATTTTGTAATATACAAAGGAAAATCCCTCCCTGACCCCACCCCTGTATTCAACACAAAATAGGAAAAGAACCCCAACAATAATATTTTCTTGGCTTTTTCAGACAGTAAGGCTGAAATAACAGCAACGGTGAGATTTTTCATCACCACAATTTCATTGGTTTTTCTTTCATATTGTTTATGCAAAAGGAAGCCACACCCGTGAGTTTGGTCCCCTGTTCACAGTTGTTTCCTACTTCTGATCAGTCACCCGAGACCAACCAGTCATTTGTATATATCACCTCGGTAAGCCTCTTCATTCATCTAACGACGGCCCTGCCTGTGTATAACATAGTTTAGAATTTATAGACTTGGGTTGGTGTTTGCACAGCTGTGCTGTGTTAACCTGGACATTGGCCGCAGCTGGGCAAAGGCCGACCAGGTAAGATTGTGATGAGCTCCTTTAGTCCATCTGTAGCTGAATGATCAGGCAAAGGGCTCAGAGAAGCCCATGTCCCTGTGCAGCCTTGCACCTGTGTTAAGAGGTGTATGCATCAGAGAACTTTCCTGTCTGAAGCCTGAGTACATTTTGCATGGTCTCCTTCAAAGCCCAACAAGCTAAGAATGACAAAGTCTTTGTGTATGCTTCACAAACGAGGCCCTGGAAGTTAAGTGGCTACTGCTTGGCAGAGCTGCTCCAACAGCTCCAAGCTGGGGGCGGGGGCTCAGGAAACTTTGGGGTGGTAGCTTTTCCCTTTCCCTGCCTTCATACTGCTGACACCCTGGGAAGGAGAGTGACCCTTCACTGCTGATACCCTGGGAAGGAGTGTGACCCCTCACTGTTCACACCCTGGGAAGGAGAGTGACCCCTCACTGCTCACACCCTGGGAAGGAGTGTGACCCCTCACTGCTCACACCCTGGGGAGAAGTGTTACCACCACCCCTACACAGACCACACCCTGGGAAGGAGTGTGGCTCCGAGGAGAGCTCAGGATGTTCAGGAGAGAATGTACACCCTCTATCATACCAACACCCCCATAAAAACTCCATGTGACAGTTCCACCCTCCCGTGTTCTGGTTTGCTTTGTAGCCATAGGGGTTGAACCTGGGGCCTCATGAACACTAGGTTACTTGTTTGGTTAGTTTTGAGGCAGGGTCCGAGTTACCCAGACTGGGCTTGAACTCATTTATAGTCCAGATAGGCTTTGAACTTGGGATTCTCCTGCCTCAGCATATAGACTAGCTGGGACTACAGGCCTGCATTTACAGGCCTGACAAGAAAGGTTTTTATTTATTTTATTTTTTGCTTGTTTATTTTTAAAAGGGAAGAGTTAGTGTGGATTTAAGCAGGGAAGAGAGACAGGAAGAAAGGAATAAGGGGGAGAAAGGGAGGGAGGGAGAGAGATGGGAAAAAAAGGGAGAATTCAGGAAAGGACATGAGAACTGGAGAGATGGCTCAGTGGTTAAGAGCACTGACTGCTCTTCCAGAGGTCCTGAGTTCACAACCATCTGTAATGGGATTTGATTCCCTCTTCTGGTGTGTTTGAAGACAGTGACAGTGTACTTACATATATAAAATACATAACTTTTTTAGAAAGAAAAAAAGAATTCACATGGTCAACCAACATGGTGGTGCACACCTTTAACCCCAGAACTTAGGAGGCAGAGCCCATGAGTTCCAGGACAGCCAGGGAGGTGTCTCTACATAATAGAGAAACCTTGTCTCAAGAAAGACCCTGTCTCAAGACAATAAAAAGGGCCAGAACTTGCCTCTGTACAGTTCTGCTGTCTCTATCGGGCTGCCATGAGATTTCACCAGGCAGAAGAAGCCAGAGCCCAGGAGGGGTACAGAGCTTAAGACAAGGGCTCCAGCATTTCTCACCCTGGGACCTCAAAGATCCAGTTATAACTGGTCTAGTCAAACCAGCACCATGGTATCCCACATGCTTATACACGTAGAATGCTGTTTCTCTCTTCAGAGAAATCCACTCTTTTTTATCCACTTTTATATACACAGTCTCCCTGCACTTGACACTGTCTCCCTGCACTGGACACTGTTTCTCTGCACCCAGAAATGACACCTCCGAGACTCCTGATACTACTGGTTTCAGTGTCTTCATGTTTATAGTTTTTAAAGTGAGTTAATGCCATTCTCCTATTGGATACAGTTTGGTGACCAATTTGCCTTAATCCCTGCTCACACCAGACAGAGATTAAGGCCAGACATTTCAAAGAAGGTCCCAATAAGGTATTCCAGCACCCTGTGAAAGGGAGCATGGTGACATCTCTGAATCACTTAAAAGCTAAAGCCAGAAAGATATGAATGACATGAGACAGGGTCTGTATTATACCAGAAGTTATATAACAACCACACTTTATCACTGGTACAATGTTACCAATCCACTTGCCTTCTAGACACCTTGCTGGCCCCGCCCTCTAACAGCCCTGCTGGGTTCTTCCCAGGTTCTTCTCTACATTCTATTTTTGCTTTTAAGGCGAGCTCCTGGGATCAGAAAGGCTTTGAGTCTTTGTTACTTATTTGTTACCTCAAACCTCAGAAGAGTACCATCATCAGTCTGAAAAGCAGAGATACTATTTCCATGGTCAGCAAACTATTTCTTGCAATAAGAGCAATGACTCTGCCCTTGTCCTGGAGATCAAGGAGCCCTGGTGTCTGCTTTGAGCTCCAGCCATTTAATGCAGCTTCCTGTCCAGGCAAATGCCTGACAGTGCCCAGAGCCCTATGGGGACACTGCCCTTTTCCAGAATCCCTGTTCTTTCATTTAAAACTTCTCTGAGCTTATGCCAGCTTTTCCAAGTGGCACCGAGCTAATCTGCAAACCCTGACCTGTGCTAGGGGAAAGAGTCAAACCTCTGCCTTTCCCAGCCCTAGCTACAAATTAAAACCTCTTTGGAGAAGAGTCTTTCTCAAGCAATCACAATGCTTGAACTCCTTCACCTGACCAATTGAACTAGGAGCTCCTATGTGGGGGTGGAGCACTTGTATTCTTCCCAAGCCTTTCTGTGATTCTGATGTACAGTAGGGTAGGGGGAGGGTAACACCACAGTTCCACCAGAATAAGACAACAACCACACTTTACAGCGCCTGTGAGCCCCACACTTGTCATGTGTCCTCCTTCCCAGATCTTTCTGCCTCGTATCAATGCTACAAAGAAAGGTCTTACCATTAAGACCAAACTATATCTACAGCTTTGTACTCAGTTCATACTTGGGGTCTTCAAGACTTGTTGTCTCCTCCCCACCAAATACACACACACACACACACACACACACACACACACACACTGTTCCTCAAATGTGGGCGGGGCGGGGGATCTACTGGTGATCTCCAAGGTGATTTTATATGGTGTGTGGATATGACAAGAAATGACACTGAACTTAAGAAAGTTACTCCTTTTCCTTGTTTTGTTTTTCAAGACAGAGTTTCTCTGTGCAGTTCTGTAGACCAGGCTGTCCTCGAACTCAGAGATCTACCTGCCTCTACCTCTTGAGTGCTAGGATTAGATACGTGTACCAAAACTGCCTGCCTCACTGTCTGTGTTTTAAGATTTCTCTGGTGTTTGCAATCCCAGCACTGATTATACAAAAACAGAGGAAATCATTTCTACTGCCTGAGGAGGAAATTCTATATATCAACCATATTTCATCTACAAAAAGAAAATTATGCAGCCACTAGGAACAACAAAGTTTAGACTATCACTGGATAGGAAATGAGAAACCTGTCCCAGTCATTGCTGCTAATAAAAGAAGGAGATTAAAGAGTTGAGACAATTGGGCTATCTCCTCTAGTTTTTGACCATGGTGCTTATTTAATACTGTAAAACAATGTATGTTAAAGAGATACATGATTTTAAGAATAGGCTAATGATATGAAAAATAGTTATGATTTTATTGTTAAAGTGGAAGGGAAAGCTATAATAGAAAGAAGATGAATGAATGCAGGTTCCCCAAACCATGTAGAGGAGAAACTTAAGCAAGAGTGGAAGAGTGGTGAATTGCTTCAACAAACTCATTTATTCAGTGTGTGTGTGTATGTATGTGTGTGTGCGTGCATGTGTTTGTATGTGTGCATGTGTGTGTGTGTGTGTGGAATATAAAGTTTGTTAATGTTATTTTATGTGTAAAAGTATTTTAGCACACATATGTCTGTTCATGCCGTGCCTACAGCAGCCAGGGTGTTGGATCTCCTGTCATTAGTTACAAAGAGCTATAAGTTGCCTTATGGGTGCTGGAAACTGAACCCTCCCCAGCTCCTAAATAAACTTTTAAAAACAGCAATAAATTTACCTTGAAAGGTTGGTTTTATCTCCCTTCTTGGGAGATTCCAAATTCCTATGATAGAAAAAAATGATTTATTAGAATCAGCAACAAGCTGATTGACAGAACCAGAGAACAGACCATGTAGAGGAGAAACCTAAGCAAGAGTGGAAGAGGGGTGAATTGCTTCAACTAATTCATTTATTCAGTGTGTGTGTAAGTGTGTGTGTGAGTGTGTGTGTGTATGTGTGCATGTGTGTGTGTTGTGCATGTGTATGTGTGTGCATGTGTTGTGTGCATGTGTGTGTATGTGTGCATGTGTGTACATATGTGTGTGCACGTGTGTGTGTGCATGTGCCTGAGTATGCACTTGCACATTCCAGCCCCCAAGTTATGAAATGGTTTTCAGGGAAAATTTTTGCCAAAGCTCTAACTAGTTTAATATTCCACGTAGACAATTTACAACTCTAGCATCTTCCACAGGCACTAATTTAACTCAGGGATGTTTTCTTTGTAGCAGTTTTGTGGTTTTGAAGGAAATTATTCATGACATAACATGGCAACTGGGAAAATTTGTATCTTTCCTTTCATCTTAGAGAGCAAGATCTGAATTACATGTATAGCCCAGGAGAAAAATCTCTCTCTTTCTCTCTCTCTCTCTCTTTCCCTCTCTCTGTTTCTCTCTCTCTCTCTCCCTCTTCTTCTCTCTCTCTTTCTCTCTCTCTCTCTTTCTCTCTTTCTCTCTCTCTCTTTCTTTCTCTCTCTCTCTTTCTCTCTCTCTCTCTTCTCTCTTTCTCTATTTCTCTCTCTCTTTCTTTCTCTCTCTCTCTTTCTCTCTTTCTCTCTCTCTTTCTCTCTTTCTCTCTCTCTCTCTCTCTCTCTCTCTCTTTCTCTCTCTCTCTGTTTCTCTCTCTCTCCTCTTCTCTCTCTCTCTCTTTTCTTTCTCTTCTCTCTCTCTCCCCTCTCTCTCTCTCTCTCTCTCTCTCTCTCTCTCTCTTGTGCATGTGTGTGTGTGTGCACGCACACACACTTCAAAAGTCCACTAAGCTCTTAGTCTTTTCTGAATTTAGACTTGGTCAGGTGAAAGCTTCTGAGAAAGTCCCAGTTGAAACACACACACACACTTTCGAACACTACGACACACACACCACCGTAACAGAAACCATGACCTAGACCCTGGGGTTTTTCCTTTGTTTGTTGTTGTTTGAGTCAGGATCTGCCTCACTATGTATCTCTGGGTGCCCTGGAATTTCCTATTTAGACCAGCCAGGCCTTGAACTCACAGCGATTTGCTTGCCTTTGCCTTTCAGGTACTGGGATTAAAGGCATGTTGTCTAACACCATCTTGGTACTTTAAGTCAAGAATCCTGTCAAAAATCTGACGGTAGATCAGGTGTGTTGGAGAGCTTTAATTGTCAACTTACCACAACCAGGAGTCACCTATGAGTAGAGTCTCTGTGAGAATTGTCTAGCTTAGGCTCTCTGGTGCGCATAGCTGTGAGAGAGACTGTCTTGCATACATGGAGGTAGAAAGACCCACCCTGACTGTGAGCTGCACTACTTCATGGCTTGCATCCTAGACTGGATAAGACTGGAAAGTGAACTGAACACAGCACGCATACATGCATGTGCTCTCTCTGCTCTTGACTGTGAACACAGCATGCATGCATGCGTTCTCTCTGCCCTTGACTGTGAATGTGACTAGCTATTTCAATCCCTTCCTAGACTCCCCTGCCATGATGGACTATAACTTGGAATCATGACCTAAAATAAACCCCCTCTCCCCAAAGGTGCCTTTTGTCAGGCTTATTTTATCACAGAATGGAAATCAAACTAGAACACCAGGAGAGGAGACCTCTGCCCAGCCAACCTTGAATCCTTCCAATATAAATGCAAGGGATCAAATCCGAGTTACCTTGCAAGTTCATGATTTCAATGTGAAAATCTGAACTCCCAAGGTAGACTTCTACCTTCCTCACCTGTGTGGAGGCTCTGAGCATCCCTGAAAAACCTTACTCCTCAGGGTGCAACAGGCACAAGTGGTTTCTTACCCTTTGGGAAGATTCTTCTATAGATGGCTTTGGTAAGGATCTACACACTGTTCCCAGCTTTCCACCCTGTGATTCTTCCTGGATGGGAAAGGTTCTTTAGCCAGGAACTATCTTTCTCGGCCCTGGCTGCACATTGAAGGCAGGTAATGAGGTTTTATGTTTCCATATTTATGTCCAGGCCTTGATCCTGGCATTAACGTTTTAAAAATTGAACAGCTGGTATAGTTTGAAGCAACTAGCCTCAGTGAGCCTGGGAACCCTGAGTTTGTTGTGGTTGCAGAAATGTTGCCTTTCAACATGTGCTCTCGATTCTTTAGGCCAAGCTTGTGTCTTTAGGTTGGTTTGTCCTTCCCAAAATAAGATGAAGTAAGGAAAAAGATATTTTCAGTTGAAACAAGGTTCATTAGACAAAAGTGAAATGGGAGAAGCCCAGAGCCAGAAAAGCCAGGGCTTGTTCTTGGAAGCTACATCCTAGAAGTATTGACACGAGAAGTCTGTAGAGTGATCAGCCTCGTAGGAGAGAGATTGTCTAGCTAACAGCTGGGTTACTGTCACCTCTAAATGCCCTGGGAACATCAGTGGAAGAGTGACGCACCCCTTTCTGCATGGAGTTGGCAGGGCTCAGTACATGGATTGTGTAACTCTGGTGCTATTGAAACACCCCCAGGGGTAGAGCTTGTAATCCCATATGGGCTTCGCCATCTGTAAATCTAGAACAGTGAATGCTCTGTTTGCTTCAAGAGGATGTTTTCCTTGGCAAGTGATGCTGGGAATGCATCACCCATAAAATGGCAATCAGATCAACACTCACTGCTCAGAAACCCACCACACCTGCTAGGAATCATGCAAGGGAGCCAGTACTGTGACTGCCCCAGCATCCTCTCCTGTTGTCCCAGGACTTCTGTTTCTTGGTCTGTCCATCCCTCAGAGACAAAGAACCTATCCTGTTCCCCAGGCAGCATGCCCCATACTGCCCTCCCTTATGGCCTTCGCTGCCCACAAGCCTACAAAAGACCTTTGTAGAGCAAGGGCATCAGTTGCAGGTGGCAAAGGTAAGACGTGCAGTTATAGAGAAACAGCATTGGAAGGACCGCTCATAGTTGACATCCTCGTAACTCAGCAGGTCAAATAGAGGAGAGGAAGCCATTCCCTTCCTCATCTCTGGGATCCGAGGAGAGAACTACAGAGGCTTACATTGTGCATGAATAAAAACTGCCAGATTTAACAACTAAAAATACAGTAAACTGGGGGGCTGGTCTGAGGTTTTGACAGGATAAGAGTGCTTGTCTCTCTTCCAGAGGATCCAGGTTCTGTTCCCTGCATCTGCATGGTGGATTACAGCCTTCCGTAACTCCAATTCCATCCAGAGGACAAAATATCCTATTCTGGCCTCTGTGGGCACCTGCATGCACACAGTGCACATACAGCATGCAGTCACATCCACTGGCATGCAGTGCACATCATCTCAGGCAATGCACAGTGCACATCCATACATGCAGTGCACATCCAGGCATATGGTGCACATCCATGCATGCAGGTAAAACATTCATACATATGAAAGAAAAACAAATAAATCTACTTTTTTAAATACATGAATTTGTATACCACTGGGTGTGGTGGCAGTGCTTTAATCTCAGCACTCAGGCAGCAGAGGCAGGCAGATCTCTGAGTTCAAGGCCAGTCTGATTTCTACAAAATTAGTTCCACAACAGCCAAGGCTATACAGAAAAACCCTCTCTTGAGACAAACAAAACAAACACAACAACAACAACAAATACAGTATATTCAGGTAAGTTTGACTCTCAGGAAAACAACCAGCAATTTTTCATTTTTTTAAACTTTATTACAAGAAAACATTGTAAGTAAAAAAAAAATTACACACTGAAATTAATCAGACACAAAGACTACATACTACTCAATAAATTTCTATACAATTAAAACAGAAGCTATGATGCTTCACGCTGTATCTTAGTCTTTCACTATCAAATGCATTTGTGTGTGCTTGTCCTTCACTAAAAAGTGAAACATTCATGTCAGAGTTAAAATGAGATAATTCTATATCCTCTGTCATATCTCCTGTTCACTACCTGCACTCAGGCCCTCTTAATATTTAGATTTTCTTGTTCTCTTTTCTACATGTTATACTGTACCCACATGCTCATTGATGAATACATACATACATACATACACAACACATATTATTGGCTAGGTTCTGCAAATGAGTGAGAACACGATATTAGCTTGCTAATTGTACTCATTAAACAAAGATTTTCCCCCAATTATTTACTTGGTTACTTACAGCTAATAATGGTGCCCAAATTTTTTTCCACTGACAAAGCACTACAACGTGGCTGCACTCTTTGCAGAACATTATGACATATTAAGCTTAGGAAAAACTCTAATCCCATGCCAAGATAGATGACTAGATTGTGACAGATTCTAGTAGAGTATAGATACCATATACTTAAGCACAGTGTTTATGGGAGAAATGTTAAACTTGGTGAAATCCTAGCCATAGCTTAATAGCATCTGAAACTCTGAAGAATAGCCACCCACAAAACAGTAAGCAACTTAAGAGCATAAGGTGAGCACCAATCTTTGTTGAAGCTTTGTCAGCCAAGGGAAAGACAAACACAAGGCTCTGATCAACTGTAAACATTATACAAAGTCCTGCTGAAATGAGCTGAACTCCAACTGAACCCAAAGCTACTTCAGATCAATCTTTTGAATTTCCATGGGTAGAATTCCTGTAACCTTCGAACTTCGACGGGAGAGCAGATGGCAGCCTTGTACAACCATGTTCACAAAAGCCTGAACTCTCGAGACGCCTGCTCATTAATCTTAGAAATCAGGAAGGAAAGATCACACGAAGGCCTCGGCGCCTTGCAGACTGCCATGTTGCAGAATACGGACTTCGAAAGCAAACAGGAAATGGTTGTATTGGAACCAGCAGGAGTCTGCCTTAGTTCCCGGCAAAACCGGTGCAGTGGACCTGTGTGCCAAACAGTCTTCCAGACACTGGACTGCCAAGGGAGGATGCAATATCATCTTGTAGGCCAGTTAGTATGCTTTTCTTGAGCTCCTATTCAGCTTGAAACTTTTTTTTTTTTAATCCTAGCACTCAGGAAGCATAGGCAAGCCGATCTCCGTAAGTTCAAGGTCAGCCTGGCTACATAGGAAAATTCTATCTCAAAAAAACAAAACCAACAAGAGAAATGAAAACCCCACAAACAAACAAAGGCACTTGGGTTAAGACAATACCCTGTAGTGTGGATGTATGCGAGTTAGGAGGTACGAGACACAGGGTTGAGCCTTTTAATCTGCCTCTGATCTGGGATGTTATTCAAAATTTGTCTGTTCCACTCTCTCTTGGTGGGTCAAGGTAGGGGTATCCAGAATGGACAGCTACATGTGTCTACAAAGTTAGTGTTTTTCTAAGCATAGCTGTCTAAATGAAAAAAAAATCAAGCTTTAAAAGTTCATATTTAAGAAACATAATTTGCTGTTCCTAATAGTCTTTGCTGAGTCACTCCATCTTAAAAATTTCTCCAAACGTAGGATAAATGCTTCAGGACATTGGCCCAGGCAACAAAAGTAAAAATGATCAAACAACTGTACATCAAGATCCAAAAGCTTTTATTCAACAAGGAAATAATTGACAGAATAAAGAAAAACTTAGAATGGAAGAAAATACTTGCAAGCTGCATATTTAACAGGGGTTAATATCCAAAGTATAAGGAACTCAAAAAGCTGACTAGCAAAAAAAAAAAAAAAAGATTAAATTAGCCCCATGATGGTAGTGTACATCTTTAATCCTATCACTCAAGAGGCAGAAGCAGGCATACCTCTTATGAATTTGAGGTCATTCTGGTCTATGGAGTAAATTCCAGGACAGCCAGGGCTACAAAGAGAAACCCTGTCTTGAAAAAAAAATTAATCATGTATCTTTATGTGCACACGAATGTGGGTGTCCACAGAGTCCAGGAGTATAAAATTCCATATAGCTGGAGTTACAGGTAGTTGTGACCATCTAGAAAAGTAATATGGACTCTGATCCACTGAGCCATCTCTCCAGATCCCCTCCCTCCAACCCCATTTTCTAAAGAGCCAGTAAGGTGGCCTAGCAAGTAAAGATTTAGTTAGCGTTTCTACTGCTGAGATAAACACTAGGACCAAAACCTGGGGAGGAAAGTGTGTATTTCAGCTTAGAGTTCCACAGCACACTCCATCAATAAAGGAAGTTGGGTAGGCAGGAGCTTGGAGCTAGGAACTGATGCAGAGGCCACAGAAGAGTAATGCTGACTTGCTTCTCATAAGCATGTTCAACCTTCTTCCCCTGGTTTTTATTATTATTAGGTTGTTTGGGGTTTGTTTGGTTTGGTTTGGTTTGGTTTTTTTGGTTTTGGTTTTGGTTGTTTTGGTTTTGATTTTGGTGATTTGGGTTTTGGTTTTGGTTTGGGAAGACTGGCTTTGGTTTTGGTTATTTTGGTTTTGGTTTTGGTGGTTTGGGTTTTGGTTTTGATTGTTTGATTTTGGTAGTTTTGGTAGTTTTGGTTTTGGTTTTCAAGACCTGCTTCTCTGTGTAGCCCTGGCTATCCTGAAACTTGCTTTGAAAACCAAGCTGGCCTCAAACAACTCACAGATAGGTTGTACTTGGACTAAAAGGGTGTGGCACCATACCCCAAAAGCATTCTTTTACACACCTAGGACTACCTGCCCACAGTGGCCTCCCACAGTCAATCACTAATAAAGAAAAGTGCTAAGGCAAAGCTCATGGAGACATTTTTTTCAAATGACTTTAGCATGTGTCAAGTTGACATAAAACTGAGGAGGACAAGTACCTACCACCACATCTGACAACTTCAGTTTTGTCCCAGAACCTACACGGTGGAAAAAAGAAAACTGTTATCCTCTGACATACAAATCAAATCACAAGCATATGTGTACATATACATACATACATACATACAAACATACATAATATAACATACATAAATATAAAATAATAGTAATAGCCTAAATAGATACTTACCAATAGAATCTACAGGAAAAGGCTGGCAAGATGGCTCAGTGGTTAAGAGCACTTGTTGCTCCTCCAGAGGACCTGGGTTTGGTTCATAGCACCCACATGGCAGCTCAGAATTATCTGTAATTCCAGTTTCAGGGAATCCAAAGCCTTCTTCTGGCCTCTTCAATAGCCACCTGGCACACACACAGTGGACAGACATGCAGACAGAACACCCATATGCATAATAATAATTAAATTTTAAATAAAAAAAATACTACTTAGTGTAGCAATTTTTCTAGAGGATATATACCCAAAGGAAATGATGCCACTATGTAAATCCCACATCCTTCAAAACACTATTCACAATTACCAAGAAATGAACACAGCCTAAGTGTCCATCAGGTGATGCTAAAAAAAGTGTGGTCCATATGCATACTAGAGTACTATTCAGCTATACAGCAAAGAGTGAAGCGCTAAAGTTTAAACAACATGGATAGAACTAGGTATGATTATTCGAAGTAAAACAGGCAAGGACCCCAGCTGCCATTGGTACGTGGGATAAAGGAGTTTATCTCGCAGAGGTAGAATGTTGGTTAGCAAAGGCCAGAAGACACAGAAGGAGGAGGAAAGGGAGAGCATTAATAGGTCAATACAGTTCAAATAGGAGCAATCTGCTGTGCATTTCCTAGTCAGAAGAGAGAAGTATGACATTTTCCCTCTTATGGAAATAACGGTAAATATCCAAGATGGTAGATATGCTTGACCCAACTTAAATATTCCCTGCCATATACATAGAACCATCAAATGGTAGCCCAATAATGTATATATTTTAATGGTTTATTATATACCAGTTAGCTCGTGGATTTTAGAAAACATCATACAAAAATGTATAAGAAAAAGTTTCTCTATAATTTCCACCCAAAGTGGAAATTTCTATTGAGGTTAAAATACGATTTTACACAAAGCTCCAGTTTGTTTTTTTAAGATTTATTTGTTTTTATTGTGTGTGTATGTGTGCTTTGCTGGCATGCAGGTGCATGTTGTCATTGTGCACGCACCTTGTGCTGTTGTCATTGGAGATCAGAAGAGGGTGTCAGATCCTCTGGAGCAGAGTAACAGATGGTGAGCTGCCATGTGGGTGCTGGGAATTGAACCTAGGTCTTCTTCGAGAGCAGCCAGTAAGTGCTCTTAACCACTGAGCCCTCTCTCCACCTCCCTGCAACATTCCATGTGAATAATTAGCTTATCGTAAATATTCTATCCAGGAAATACCTCTTCGATATGCTATGAGATTCTAGGACAATATCCTTTGGTAGGTGTGTGTGTTGACAAGAAGTTGAAATTACTGAGCTTTTTTATTTTTTAAGATTTAAAAAATTTAAGTGTGTGTGTGTATGGTGTGCGCGCGCAAGAGCATGAGGTGTGAGTACCTAAGATCAGAGCATCCAGTTGTCCTGGAGCTGGAGCTACAGGTAGTGTGGGCTTTCTGACATAAAATCTGGGAACTTATCAGGTCCTCTGTAGAGTAGCAAACAGTCTTAATCATTGAGCCATCTCTCTAGCCTGAACTTCTGAACCTTCACTCAGATAGCCAACCAAAAGGACAGCAGAGTCCACAAAAAAAAAAAAAAAAAAAAAAAACATTGCTTAGAAAGGAAATAAACCATGGCTTCTCTGTCATGTGGTTTCTTAATCTCCAGTGCACTCTAGGTCCAGGATTTGAAATCAAGGCTAACTGGGAGAGTCTGCCCCATGAAATCAAGCAGTCATCCCTCTCCTCCTCCCTTATGTCACCTCCAGAGACCACATGGATCAGTGGCATGGTTCAAAGCACTTCAGTAAACGCTAGATCAAGCAGTGTTCCCCTAAAGTGCATCTCACTGAAAGATGTGCTCTCCCTGGGAGTATGTGTGCTCCAGATGTCTTTGAACTCTCACCAGAAGATGTGGTGTGAGCGGTGCCAGATTGCTTTGTTGTTCCTAATAGACTTTCCTACTCCAGGTACTCTCTAGGCAGAGCTGACCACCAACCAGCTCATGCCTCAGCAATGTGGACAAACCAATTTGCTCTCTGTCACTCTGGCCAGGTGATTTGGGTTGGAAATATGCTGAAAAGCTGTGGATGCCAGCCCCATGCTTATGATTATTGATTCCTGTCTGTCTGTCTGTCTGTCTGTCTGTCTGTCTCTCTCTGTCTCTCCTCTCTCTCTGTCTCTCTCTCTCTCTCTCTCTCTCTCTCTCTCTCTCTCTCTCTCACTCTCTCTCTCTCTGTGTGTGTGTGTGTGTGTGTGTGTGTGTGTGTGTGTGTGTTGGGAGGATCGTGATGACATGGCTCCTAGAATTGGCAGAGCTTTATTTAAACAGGACATGGCTTCTACCGAGTACATTTACACGAAGAGCCATATCCCAGTTCATTCTCCCGACTCCCGGAAAGGCTTGCAGTGAAGTTTCCTTGTCTGCAGGTTCAGAAGAAGGTCTCTCCCAGAAGCAGCGAGCACCTCGCAGACGGTGTCAGCAGCCCAAAATGTTGAGTAGCCCCGAGGACACCATGTACTATAACCAGTTAAATGTGAGTTCAAAGTGGCCGTAAAGCCATTTTAACCGGCTTTGTTTCCAGTTAATAATTCTGTTATTAATACCTGTTCCAGCCCCCCCCAGCCCCCCCCCACCTCTCTCCGGCTCTCCTCGTGAACATGTGCTTGGGCTCTTTATCTGGTGCTTTCATGTCAGGATGTCTGCCTTCACGGTGAATAATTGATGTGGTTTATCAAAGACGAGCAAGATGCATGCTTCATCAGGCTCACTTGAGCCCTTTGATCAAAAAAATTATGCTGTGACTTCTGATATTATCAGCATCTGCTTGCATTCAACACAAAATCACTTTGAATTAAAAATTAACGACTTGGTGCTTTTCTTTGACTGTGTGTTCTTGGCCCTATCCACAGGGAACTCTAGAATATCAAGGGAGTCAGAGGAAGCCAAGAAAACTTGGGTAAATATCTGTCTTCTTAGTTTTCAGCAACTGTAAACAGACGAGGTCCTTTGTGATATCACAGAAGAGGCAAAACTTTCCAGAGTGGCTTCTAAAAATACCCCACCCGGATATTGCCACCGTTATTGACACTAGGGATTCTTTTCCACAGTAGCAACTACATACAAAACTTGAATCCATTCTGTCCAGAAAGGCTGAAATTGTCACCCATTAATAAATGTTATTTCCTGACCATTCCAAGGAATTGTACCATAATTGAAGATTGGCATAAGTTGTATAAAACTCTCCTTCTACAAGTATGAGCTTGTTTCCAAGTGTAGACAGGCGCTCCTGCTATGCTTAACACTTCCCCAGGTTTAACACTTGCTCAGAGAGTACCTGGTCCATCCATTTGTCAGCCTTGCAATGGAGGCCAGAAATGCCAGCAATAGTTGGCACCACTCTGAACTGAGGCAGCTAAGGGGCAGACCTGTCTCTCAAAGTACCAGATGGAGACAGACTACTTTACCACATAAAAATTAAGTCACAATATGACCACAACTTTTAGGCACTATTACCAAGGCCCAGAAACGTGAAAAGTTCATTATCAGACCCAAGATAACTCCCCTAGAGGTAGGGACATTCAGAGCTGGTCAGGATGTAGCCCTGTCCAACCAACCGTACAACTTCAGGTGCACCAGGGATGGTTGTGATATTAGTGTAATTTTTCCTGTTAAAAATTGTCTTTTTTTTGTTGCAGACAAATCAAAGTGCTGGATGGGGAAGACCAGTATTACAAATGCCTGTCCCCTGGGGCCTGTGACCCTGAGGAAATCCACTCAGCCCACCTTTCTTCTTCTCTTCCTCACCCAGAGAAGACTCCTTTGCTCAACACTGAGCTGCCCTTTCCAGCCCCAGTGTGTCCTAGGTATAAGCAACCATGGTAACTGATCATCTTAAGAAGAAGGCACTATCCTGGGATTCAGCTTCTTTGGACACAACCTGAACCTTGCTAACAACTCACAGATTCCTGAAGATTCTGTCTTTTGCTCCCCTTCACCTGCCCTGCAGCCTGAGTCACAGAATCTCTGTTCTTTTATCCCTTGAGAACACCTCTGCTGAGATAATTCAGTCCTTTAGGCTCCCAACAGTTAAGAAGAGGGCCGACAGACCCACCACAGGCCAGTTGTGAAATCTGATAAGTTGTCTATTTTTCCCACCAAGTGGAATCCAGCAATCTCCTCTTCTACCCTTCTCTACTGCCAACTCCCACTTGCTAGGGTTTTCTACATCTGCTTCCTCCTGAGTCAGGGTTTCCTTGCTGAGGATACTGTTTTCCAGGAAGAGCGGCCCATGATTTCTGCTTAGAAACAAAAGTCAACATCCTTCAATGCTTTCTACATGGCAAACTAATGCCTCTGTTGCATACTGTTATGTTGAGAAAGTCTTCGACTGATTACTGTAGCTTGCCAGAAGAACCCAGTCACTCCAGCAATGAAACCAGGAGAATTGGGGCCTAAGTGCAGGCCACCTGATTTTGTATCTGCATTCCTTGGCCAGCTCTCTCCACAGGATGTGAGAGATGGCAGAAAGAGATCCCATCTTGTCCGTCTCTGTGTTTCTTAGACCTACTCAGAACCTAGGAGAGTGGACACCCAGGGCATAAAAAGGAAGAGAGAGATTGCATTTATCTATAGGAGCATGACTGGCAGGCAGTTACTTCCGGCTATGTGTGATACATGAGTAACCACTTTCCTCACAGATAAGTTCTGATGTTTTGTTCAAGGTTGGGTGTTCCTATTTAATGACATTATATGACGTCATACTCAGTACAATTCAGTACAAACAGCTTTCTTGAGCACATACCTGTGAGAACAATATGGCAGGTTGCTATGTGCCTTGAAAGTGAGCCGGCTTAAAGACTCCTCTAGAGCAGATGGTCTTAATATTTTCTTTCTCTAAAATACTTTGTTTATTTTAGAAAAATACTTTAAAAGATACAAAAAATAGTATTGTCAGGGTTATTTCTTTTTTTTTTTTTTTTTCTTTAACAGAGGGCACTGTAAATGTACTCTGAACAGAAACAATTAAGTGAGGTTGGTGTGCTAACTTTTCCCACGGAGGTGTGAACCAACCTCTATACACACCAAATAAGACAACTGTGACAGATGGAAGAAAAGAATCCACCCAAGTCTAGCCTCCCAAAGCAGTGGGTCTAACCAGGCTTCCTGAGCCTGGAAGGATGGAAACAGAGGCTAGAAAAACATGCTCTTGCAGAAGACCTGGGTTCAGTTCCCAGCACCACATGTTGGCTCACAAAGATCTGTAACTCCAGTTCCAGGAGAACAGATACATTCTTCTGAACAAGACACACATGTAGGTGCACTTAAGGCACACATGTGGTGCACATACATACATACATACCTGCATACACATACATGCAAGCAAGACACTCATGCATATATAATAAAATAAATAAATCTAATATGAAAATAACTGGGGTTACAGACAAGAGCATGGCTGTAGGGCTGCTTACAGAGGCATGGGCAGCTATACCACCAGAGAATAGCTATCCCCATAGCAACAGCTAACCCCTCAGGGAGAAGCAGAGTCTTATACACAGCCTTGCACACCTTTCCTGCTTCCATTAGAAAAATGTTAGTGAGCCCAGGCTTGCTCTGACTTCAAGAGGACAATGGCTACATCATGCCCAGAGGACAGAGTTCCACAACAGAAACATTTAAAGAGCCCAGAAATTATAATATTATTAAAAACAGTTATAGAGAATTTTAGTAGATAAATTATGCTTTTTTTTTAAAAGATAAGTCTTGGGTTTTTCCAGCTCTCCATTGAAAAGGTAATGTTTCTATGGTGTGAGAATAGAGCAGACAAAACAAAAATAACTTAGCTGCTTAAGGAATAATGTTTAGGGTAATTCTGTAATCGAGTACTTGCATGCGCAGGGTTTAATCCCCAGAACAAGAAAGATGAAGAGATGAGAGGGAGAGAAAAAGCCTAGAATTTTTCTTTGAGTGCCTTCGGAAATTCCAGTTTTATCATTGATTAATCTACTTTGATGGAACTTTTTCAAACTGTTGGTAAAAATAGTCATAACTTCCTGTATGCCCACATACAATGTAATTGTTAAATCTGCCTTGTTTCCTTCTCACTAAAATGTGTCTATGAATAAAGGTTAAAAGAAAAAGAAATAAAGAAATCACTAAATCCTAACTCAGAGGCTCTGTAATAATCAATGGTACAGCTGTAACTCCAGCCAGCAGATTTGAAACTGGTTGGTGTCAACAACAGTGTGGATAAAGTGGACTGTAGACGTTTCTCTTAGACTCTTCATAATGCCATGGATTCAGGTGTGATTCTTACCTCAAGTAGATGATAATATATTATAACCTGGGACTTCATTTTTATCAAAACAATAACCACCTGGCTAGAAAAAAAAATCTTCATTCATCCTTTAGATATTTATTCTCTCCCGTATGACTTAATTCAGTCCCTCTCCTCCTTCCTCTGCCTTTTCTAGTACTATTTTATGACATTGACCTTGACTACCTTTAGACCTTGCCATATATAACTAAGCATTACTCTTTTGAGCTATCCACTTTCAGTAGCATCCACATGAATATCTCTAATGTAAATAAAAGCAGCAGGCTGCAAGTTAGTGTCCAGAGAACCAGAAATGATTCTGGGCATAGAGCCTTTTGTAAAATATGCACTGCAGACCCAGCTGTGTGTGCACAGAACAGAAGATTTAGCTAAGTGAAGTATTACAGTGCAACCACCGTATAAGCCCTCCTGAGGTTAGAATAGAATGTTCTCTAGGATAATCCATTTACACTAGGATGTTCCCTCCTCTCCCTAGGCCCTGTACTTCCCCAGGGACACACGCACTCACTCATAACTTTAACCATAAAGACTTTCTTGACTGAGATTAGAGCTTGTATGTGTCCCTAAGCTCTACAGTTAGGCTTTGTCTCCAGTGGTTAAATTTTGGGGACTTTGATAACTTTGTTTGTTCTGAGGCTGTTTTTTCTTTAAGCATCCCAGACTGGCCTCAGACATACGGTCATCCTCAGCCAAAGCTGTCTGAGTGCTAAGAGTGCAGGTGTGTGCCACTACCCTGGACGGCTTTGGGGAGTTACGTATAAATGGGATCACACAGTAAGAAATCCTTCAGAACTTACTTCTTTCATCTAATGTTCCATTGACGCTGCACACCTATATCATGGGATGTAAATATAATTTGGGTGTTTTCATGAGTGTGTAGTGTTCTAGTGTATGAAAACTGACAATGCTATTATTTAATGGGGAAATGTAAATGTTTCCAATTTGGGGATATTTTGGAAATTGCTGCTGTGAGCATTGCTGTATGCATGGCTACTGGTATCTACTCTCATGCTTTTCTGTTAGCCGTGATCCTAGGATTAGAATTGAAATGCAGTAAAACATGTGCTTCTTCAGTTGGATAGCCACTGCCAACTGTTCTCTAGAGCAATTGGACCAATCTATAATGCCACTAGTGACTTAAGAGTGTCCCAGGTTGTCCTGTGTTCATGCCAACTCGTCAAGAGACTTTTTCATCTAGGAATTCTGATTCATCTCATTAGAATCTCCCTGTGACTCTAGCCTACATATCCTTCATTAATAGTGATATTGAACAACTTCATGTGCTTTGTAGCCATCTTAGATAAATTCCTTTGTGATCAACCCATTTTAATTGGATTAGCTTTAATTTAAAGGAAAACACACACACACATTCGCACACACATGCGCACACACACACACACAGAGTTGGTGATGCATTGCAAATACTTTCTCCCTTTCAGTCTCTTAAAATGCCTTTGGTAGAAAACAGTAAATGTTAATTTTAACAATATAACTGTTAGTCATTTCCATCTGGGTTAGAAATATCACGGTACTTGCCTTCAGAAACTCCTTAAAGTGACGTTCTCCTCTCTCACTTCCGTTCCGCTCAAGGGCATTCATGCATTGGACATGGACAGTGAGTGTTTTGGCCCTATGTGGCGAGAAAACCTTTTTGTGCTCTAAAACACTAATATTACATGAATCAAGGGCTCCTAAATCTGTTTCTAGATTCTAAAGTCTACCCTCCATTCTAATGTCTACCTTCCTCTTAAGTAATGTGCACTTACTATACACTCTAGCATAGGGAAGAGCAAATTCTCTGAATTCTTTTCCCTCAAAGGATGCTTCATTAGTCTGGGCCTTTTCCATTTTGTAGTCAGTCCTTGAGGAGAAAAACAAATGAGATGTCTTTGGAATTATCTAAAATCTACAAAATGGAACGAATTGACATATACTGTAGGGATCTTTTTTGTTTTGGTTTCTTTCAGTTGTTTGATTATTTATCATTTGGTTTGGTTTGGTTTGACTTAGTTTGGTTTTTTAAGGCAGGGTCTCTCTACATAGCTCTGGCTGTCCTAGAACTCACTATATAGACCAAGTTGGCTTTAACTCAAGGAGATCTATCTGATCCTGACCCTGACCCTGACCCTGACCCTGACCCTGACCCTGACCTGACCCTGACCCTGACCCTGACCCTGCCTCTGACCCCTCTGCCTCTGAATGCTAGGGTTAAAGGCATGTGCCTGCCTCACCTGGCCCACTATAGGAATCTTTTCAATAGCAATGTCATTAGTTTTACTTCTGCACACCTTGTGTAGTTTACTGTTATTTAAAATATTGTTTTAAATCTTTATAGTTTATGTATGTTTTGACTTCATATATGTCTAGTACTACAAGTATATATGATGGCCACTGAAACCAGAAGAAGATATCAGATCCCCTGGAACTGGAGTTACATATGGTTGTGAGCCACCACGTTGGGAAGCCAGTTGAGTTCTAGGCAAGGGCAGTAAGTGCTCTGGACCACCGACTCATCCCTTAAGCCCTCGACAATGTTTTGTTTGGGTTTTTGTAAAAAAGAAAAAAACATTTTCTATTTGTTACTCGATTTTTAAGGAAATGTGACTGAGTTTTTTGTTTTTTTTTTTTTCGTTTTTGAGGTCCCCAACAGTTTTGCTAACGGTACCCACTAATTTCAATCCATCTGGAGATGCTGCTGGGTTTTTATAATACAGTGTATCATCTGTATCATCATTTCCATTCTTACCTGATAGTCTTGACTTACTGCCTGTATCATTTGGCTGTTACTTTACAGCCTACCTCCAAACAAGCACAGATTTCTCACAAGTCCTGGGGTGTCTGAATATCACTATTGATTTTTAGCTAGTCATGTGTCTATCTGCAATTAGCTTCAGATCAGCTAAGCAGCTTGGTCAATCTGGGAGTTCTTTTCACACATTTTCTCTCAGAGAGAGCTGGGTCAGCTTAGTGGGTACTCATGGTCGGAGGATTTACTGTTTCCTCCATAGGCAGTGGCAGAGTGTAAGAGACCTGGGGAAGGAAGGAGGAGGCAAGGAGGGGTGATGGGGATGCCTCAGGCTGGTGCAGTGTCAGTTCTACCACATTCTTGTAAACGATTCAATGAGTGATTGGAGAAAATGCCAAATCAGTAACATTGTTCAGGGCAGATACAGCAGAGGCTGGGAATCGGAGACCATTTTTTGCAATCAGACTGCTATATCAAATGAGTGAGCTTTCTAGTTTAGTACTAAGTAAAAAGGTTGATGGATGGTACTTTCTTGTCTCTTTCATAATCCCAAAGAGAAATTCTCAGTATTTTCCTATTAATTATGGCATTTGTTGTTCATTTCCAATCTTAGCATTTTTTTCTTATAAAGTTACTGAGTTTTATGAAATCCTATCCACTGTATAATCAAATAATCCTATAATTTTTATCATTTATTTGTTTAGTATAGTTACACTCGTTTTCTTTCTTTAATTTTTTTTTTCATCTACCAGGAATTGAGCCCAGATACCTCATGTATTCTAGGCAAGCATGCTATCTCTGATCTACCCTAGTCAAATTACTTTTCTCATGTTAAACCAATCTTGTACTTTTGTGTTAAATAACTTTCTTATATGATAGTATCATTTTACATTATGTTGGGGCTGTTTTCTAAATAGTATCAATGCTCACAATAAAGTTAACATATGAATGTATTTTCATAATGTCCCAACTTGTCTTTCTTTGGATTAATATAATCTATGGTGTCACTAAACTCTGCTCTTCATCAATTTTTCCCTGGATAAACTGCCCACTGTAAGAGTGGGGTACTGATGTCACCTACTATCACAGTCCTAGAGTTCATCTATGGCTTTAACTCTAGTAGTATTAGGTTTTTGATCTTGAGGGCACCTGTACTTGTGCATAAATGTTCAGATGGCAATGTCCTCTTGAAGGATGGTCCCTGTATTAATTACTCTTCTGATGAAGTATCAGGACCAAAAGCAACTTAAGGAAAAAAAATTTTTTTTTCAGTTCCAGTTCCAGAGTGATAGAATCCAGAGGGAAGATATAACATGGTAGCAAGAATAGGAAGCTAGTTGGTCAAACCTTCATCTACAGATGGGAAACAGAAAAAAGAAAATGGAAGTAAGAAGGCCATAAACCCTTTAAGCCCAATCCAAGTGACTTACTCCTCCAATGAGTTTCTACACCCTAAAGATCCCATAACCTCAGAAACCATGATGCCAACTAGAGACTAAGTGTTCAAACATGAGACTATGGGAGACATGTCTTACTCAAATTGGGGAGGTTCCCTTAATTAATACAAAGTGACCTTCTTTATCTCATTCTACTAGTGTTGGTTTGAAGATATCAGAATAGTGATTCTTGCTTTTTTCCTGGCCACCTATACTTGGAATACCTTTTACAATCCTTTCATATTAATGCAATGTCTATCTTTGGTGTGACATGTTTCTTTGGGCAGCAAAAAGGGACAAGATTCTGTTTTCTAATCTATACTGCTAGTATGTGTGTTTTGATTGATAAGTTGAATCAGTTGAGATGCAGAAGTGTATTGAAATGTGTGTATTAATTCCCATCATTTTGTTGATTTTGTAGTATTTGATATTTTCTTAGTGTTCATTTGCTTAACAAATTTCTTTTCTGTAGCTTCTTGGATATGCTTATAATTCTCTTCCATTTGAGGTACTACCTCCAGTATTCTCTATAAATGACTTAATAATATAAATTGCTTTAGTCTGCTTTACCATGGAAATTTTCTCTTTCTCCTTCCAATATGATGGGACAGTTTTGCTGGGTATAGTAGTCTGGGTTAGCATCTATGGTCTTCAAGACTTGAAGTACATTGCTCCAAGCTCTTCTAGCTTTTACAGTTTCCATTGAGAAATTAGCTATTATTCTGTTGGGCCTGCATTGAGCCTTATCCCTTTCACTTTTCAATACCCTTTCTTGTTTTGGACATTTGATGTTTTACCAATTATATGGTGTGGAATATTTCTTCTCTGGTCCTGTCTATTTGGTCTTCTGTTTACAATTTGTACCTGGATGAACATTTCTTTCCCAAGACTAGGAGTTTTTTTTTTCTTTGACTTTATTGAAAATACTATCTATGGGGGCTGGAGAGATAGCTCAGCGGTTAAGAGCACTGACTGCTCTTCCAGAGTCCTGAGTTCAATTCCCAGCAACCACATAGTGGCTCACAACCATCCGTAGTGGGATCTGATGCCCTTTTCTGGTGTGTCTAAAGACAGCGACAGTGTACTCATATATATATAATATATATGTGTGTGTATGTATATGTATGTATATGTATGTAATATTAATGTATATATGTATGTATATATATATATAATAAGTAAATAAATACATATTTTTGAAGAAGAAGGAAGAGGAGAGGAGGAAGGAGAAGGAAAAGGAGAAGAAACTATGCCTTTGCATATGGTTCTTCTTTCATGCTCATAACTCATAATTTTTGGTCTTTTTCTAGTATTTCACAATATAGTATGTTCCATTCATACATATTTTTTAATTTGTCTTTGGCTTTAACTGAAGGACCTAATCCCTTTATTTAGCCTCAAATCATGATACCCAGGCCTCCACATGACCCATTCTATTGGCTTTTATTTGGTTCATTGAATTTTTCATTGCCAGTATCTTTTCAGTTTGTTCTTCAATATTTTTATTTCTTTGTTGAATTCTATTTTCACATTCTGATTTGATTTTCTTATTGTGTTCAGCTGTTTGTGTTTTCTTGGAATTCATTCAGGAGATTATTCATATCCCCTTTGAATTCCTTCATGTGTTTGTTAATGTCCTTTTTGGAATCCTTGAACATATTTATAATCATTCTGTTGAATTCTTTGCCTGAAATGTCATCTAAGTCATGGTCATTGGAAGCCATTACATGGAATTGGTCATTTTTCACCTTGGCCTTTTACATTCCTAGTATGTTTACACTGGGATCTGCCAATCTGGAATGAGATTGTTGAGACTTCCTGGCACTCCTGAGTTATGTTTGTTTGGTGTTCGGTAGTTCTGCTTCATGAGTCTTGGCTAGATTTGGTTGCTTAAGGTTCAACTGTGAAGAGACTTGGTGTTGATTCATGAAAGTTATTGATGAAGGTGACCATGGCTTTGTGGAAGGAAGGGTCACAGTAAGACCTCTGACCTTTTAAACCAGAATCAGTGCAGTGGGGTACAGGAGTTTTCCAGAAATGGTTCCATGTTTTATACATGGAAGCTGGGGACTCCACAACCCCTAACTCCATGAGGTAGATGTGTAAGGAGCATTGTTTGTATATGCCAGGTGTGAGTGGCTCACTTCTCCAGTCAAAGAGCATGCCCAATGGCAGAGATATGTAAAGGGGATTAGAGAGGGTCTTGTCCTATATGTTGTCTTATGTGGTGCCCTGAGGGGAGCTGTACCTCTACTGGGAGTTCCAGAGCCCTCTACTTGCCTGGTTGATTAGGTGGGCAGAGTGATGAATGTATGTCCTGAAGGCAGGAGGCCAGGGACCTTGGACCTTGGGTCTGGTGTTCAGGGGTTGGTGAGCTTGTGTGCAAGAGATGAGGATGAGGACCTCTTACCTAGTCAGTGCTGGCTAGGGACAGGAGGAGTATGCCCCAGAGACAGAGGGTCTAGAAACTCTTTTTCTGTTCACAGTGATTAGGAATGTGGTTGTTGAGCTCTTCCAATAGTTTATGGCAATAAAGAGAGGTAATACAAGCACAGATATCTATAGTAAGAAATGGAAAACAAGATCAGGAATGAGCACAAAAGCAAGTATGTTGTGAAAGATGTGATATTTAACCCAAATTTTGATTGGTCAATAAAGAAGAAATGGACAATTGCCATCCCATCATGTGGATTACAAGACTACCATGGAGTCTTTGCTGTGGTTTAGAGAATGTGCCCCTCTATTGCACACACATCCCAGATAACCCTATGCAACCAGATCAGTTCAAAATGTCTAGGCAGAACCAAACAAATGAAGCAGCTGGAAAATTCAGTTCCTGGTGTAGATTGACATAGATCTTAAACAAAAGGTAAAGCTGAAGAAGCAACATGGAGGATTCCAGAGTCTGTGCTGAGGGTTTGGATCCAACTAGGATATAAGAAAACACAAGGGATTTTGTTCAGAAGAACAGAAGACTGGGATTGGGGAAGAAGAACTTATTGACAATGATATACAGAGGAGAAGAGAAAGGCAAGATCACCTGGAGAACTCACCAGGTGGTATAGCAAAATACCAGGAAAAGAACACAAAGCTGGACTAATAGAAGCTGAGTGGAAAGGAGTGTGAAGCCCTCACATCTGAAGAATTGTCCTTCACACATTCCAGGTTGGAGAGCTAGGGAAGTGTGGTGGGTTGCATAGGTATGACCCACATAGGCTCATGTGTTTGAATGCTTGGCCTATGGGAGTTGGCACAGTTAGGAGTTGTAGCCTTGTTGGAGTGTGGAGAGCTCTTGGGGCAGCTTCTAGAAATTTGGCAAGAATTTGACATTGGGCCAGGACACAGAAGTAGGCTCAGGCAGGAATTTGACACTGGACTGGGACAAGGAAGTAGGCTCAAGATCTTGATCATCTTGATAAGTCCCTGAATACCAGGGACTTTATTTATTGCCTTGTTTGTTCCTTGACTATTTTTGTTTATTGCCTCATTTGTTCCTTGACCTAGAACTGACCTTATTCTTTGCATGTACTTAGAATGGTATGAAAGCAGACTGGAGAAAAACAAACTTGCTTCAGCTTCAGAACTGGCTGGGTCATGTTATGGTGTTGTCTAATTGTCTTTTTCTTTTTAAAACTCACTCCCTTCCTGAAGAATCCTTCGACTGACTGATCTGGCTTGGTCATTGGAGGAAGCATGTCACTGTGGGATGAGATTTGAGGTCTCCTGTGCTAAAGCTCTGCCCAATATGGAATCCAGTCTCCTTCTACTGCATTCACATCAAGATGTAGAACTCTTGGCTCATCCAGCACCATGTGTGCCTGCATGCTGCCGTGTTTCCCACCATGACGATAATAGACTATTAAACCTCTGAAACTATAAGCCAGGCACAATTAAATGTTTTCCTTATAAGAGTTGCCTTGGTCATGGGGTCTCCTCACAGCAATGAAACCCAAACTAAGACAGGAAGGATGCATTAAAAATGGCTTCTTGCAGAAGAAATGAGTGGAATCTTTTTATGCAGTATATTAAGTGGGTACCTAGACTGATCATTTCAAGTTCCAATGGCAACATATTATTCCCTTCAGAAACTTGAGGATATAAAAAAGAAAAGCAATCCAAGGCAGTTTCATGACTGTCCAAATTTTAGAATGGAAACAATCAGAAATTAAAAAGAAAGTTCATGATTGAGATTTAGACCAGAGATGGAAGAGATGATATTTTTCTATGTCTATGAAAGAGATGACATTGCAAACTAAAAAGCCAGGCTTTGGGCTCTTTTTAATAATTAGTTACTGAAAAGTGACTTGCTCAGGGAAATGTATGGTAATGTTGATATGTGAGCTTTTCTAAGGTATTTATTGCCTTGGTGACAGTCGATATGACCTCCAATAGACAGAGGCTGACATATAGCCTATACCATTTTATAGACATTTCAAAGTTCGGAGACTGTTCCTAAAGTAAATGTTTAGGGATTCCATTATTTTTTAATGCTTAGGGTACAGTAGTCAGATTTGTGGGAAATGAAGACTTTTAAAGAGATGTCGAAAATATTTTCTCCTGTGTTCTTTCATGTTTGTATAATGACTTACTCACAGCACCAAATCCAATCACATTCAGAGGAACAAATCTCTGGATTCATTGAAGACAGTTCGATAATGTCAACACCTGATTATTGATCAACCTAATTGGTTGAGTAACTGGATAGATAAACATTTCACACTGTGTCAATGTTTTAAAACCTGTTTGACTATTTTTACTTTAGTGTTTTGAATGAGAATGTCCCCTAGATATTGGGCTCAGATATTTGAACTCTTGGTCCCTGCTTGGTTATGTTCAGAGGAATATGGCTTTGCTAGAGGCCAGGTTTGTGTGTTTAAAGCCTTGTGTCACTTCTGGTTCACTCTCTCTGCTTGTTGCCATGCCTCCCTGCCATGATAAACTTTTTACCCCTCTGAGACTATTAGCTCAAGTGAACTCTTCCTTCTGCTAGTTGCTTCTAGTCATGGTGTTTTAGCCCAGCAACAGAAAGGGAACTAATATATTTTTAAAGGACCCAGCTAACTCCATTTTTAATACACCTCTCAAAAGTATAACCAGGTTTATGCATCTACATATGATCTGCTCGTATCAGAGACAAGTTGTGACTATAGGGTGGCTGGGATGAACCCCTAGCTTGGTTAACTTCTCAGCGAAGTGAACCTCTAGAATTTACTATGCTCCCTTGGTCAACAGATGCAAAGAATGTCAGTATTTTTCACACATGCTTGAACTGATACTTGAGTTCCCTCAGATTTGAGGATGTGTGAATTCATCCCTGAGGATTTACAGCAGGTGGTCTCATATCTTGTGCAAGGATATCTGTGGAGTCTGGGTTTTTTACTCACCTACATCTACTATTCTGACACCTGCACTCTGGGTGGGCTGGGGGCCAAACAATTCTGTATATCAAGGGGCACTTGAAGAAATACTGGCATAATATTCATTAGCCTGACCTCTTATAAGCTAAGTTTAGAGTCCAAGAACCTCTTCTCATCTGACATCTCTCTCTGAAGAAAGGAGCTTCTGCCCAAACCCCACCCTCACTTCTGCAGGTTAGAGGGACAGATGTGTTTCTGTGCCCTGATCTCTTTCTTATCTTTATATTGCTTTTATACCTATGCTGAGGTGAAAAGAACATGCTAATGTCCAGCTACAAATCAGGCAGGGATATGAGCACTGAGACTAAAGGAGTGGTATTAGGGACAGTTTGATCCTGGAGGCAAACCATCAGGAAAAATCAGTCCATGTCTATACCATCCATATAGGAAGTGGTTCCTCTCAAGGCAATAGATTTGTATTTGTTCGGAGAAACCTTCAGCTTGAATAGCATGGCTTATTTAACAAGAAGATAGGAAAAAGATTGGAGACACAAAATGAATACATGAAATATGTCAGGGTTTGTCTCTTCTCTTTCCTGGCTCTTCCCGACCCCATCTGAAGATTGAAGCTACCATAGTGACTCATAAGCTAAGGTATTCTTAGAGGCTGGTGGCAAAGGCATGATGACAGAAGCAGGTCTACCTGGCCAGCACATTATGAGCTCTAGTTGCTATGTCATGGCAAGTTGGGTGTGCAATCTGTTTCTATGGGAAGCTAGTCCTACATGGCAAAGTATTCTGTGTTAGATCTATCCATGTCTCCAAATGCTGTAGAGATGATGACCACGCATGGATCAGGTTGGCACTGTCCTTTGATCATTTGTTATGGCAATGAAAACTTACAGATAAAGACTCCAAAAGATGCAGAAGCCCACCTGTCACCTGCAATAGTCCCACTGTTTCTAATCATTATCTGGCTTTTTCCAAATAATACAGGCATGTTCCCTAAGTCTCAGGAGGCTATAGGATCCAGGCCTTGTGGTTAGGGTTTGTAGACAAAAAAGAAAAGCCTTCAACAAACAGGAAAATCCTTCTTGAATTAGAATCCTCTAATTAGACAGTATTTCAGGTTCTAGGTGACTTACATAAAATTCTCTCTTAAGTTTCACAATCTTATTCCATGTTGTGGATTAGCTTAGTGCCAAAGTGCTTGCCTGGGTTTAGTCCCCAGTAATGAAAAATAATGCATACACACAAGCCCACATACAGATACATACATACATACATACATACATACATACATACATACATAGAGAGAGAGATGTATGTATAATAAATATGAAAAATGATTAACTTTATTAGTTTTTCTGAATTAGGTTGGAAGAGCTGCCCTCAGACTCTAAGTCTAGAAACATTTTCATATAGAAGAAAGGAAATGTTCATTTTTTTTGAAATGTTCATTTTTTAATAATGTAATTGTACTATTAACCATGACTTTTTCTTCTGCAACTTAATTTTTTAATAGTATCTACTTTGCGTCAGCTGATAATCTATTAAGTAGTACTCTTTTCTTTTTAAACTCATATCATTAGGGCTTTACATAGCATCAGAGACTCTCCACAGGGTCAGTCTGTCTGTGTGTATGTGTGTATATGTATGTGTGTATATGTGTGCTTATGTGTGTATATGTGTGTGTGTGTGTGCGTGTGTAGAACAACTTAAAACAATCAATTGTTCTCACATGTTTTCATTCAAGGGTCTGTCCAAACAAAAATCTGGGGGAAAATTTTAAATGGGTGTCTGTCTCTAATTCCTAACTGTGAAAGTCTTCCTTTGAGAATCTGCCATAATACATAAGAAGAGAAACCATGGTGAAAATCACCAAGAAGAGGAACAAGCAAGGTTGACATGAAAGCCAGCTTGCCAACCACCTGCCAGAAGGGAAAACCTTGAACATTCATCAGATTGATGACGATCTGAATTGCCCAGGATTTTTTTTAACAGAGACATAAGTTATACTTAGAAGATGAATTGCCTGACTGTCTGATTCACAAAATCTCCAGCACCATCTAATGCTATTTTTAAAAATGGATGAATACATACATCTTTATTTCTGCTTTCTAGTCTGAGCTAGAGAAAGCTACTGCAACATTATGATCCAGGCCTCATTACCTTGTTAATTAGCTAGCATTTGTAAAGTGCTTTGAAGATGAAAAGCATCCTATAAATGCTAAGAATTATTAAATAATATGAGAGGAAAATCATGAAATAGATACATTGTTAACATTAATTTGTATTTTATCTTTGCTTATCACCGGTTCCCTTGCAGCTGACATTTGGGGTCCAACTATAGATAAACTCTTGGGGGCGGGGGCTTGTCTATTTCAGCTGTGACTCTGTATTGCAACAGGCTCCAAATGAATACTTTCCCCAAAATGAGCTTTCACACAATAAAAAAAAAAAAAAAGCTATCCAGAGAGAGTCACAATTAAACTACTGGAGTCTTAACTAGTTAAACAAGTCACCTTTAGTCAATAGTTAAAAGATATGTCATGCTGGGTAGTAGTACACACGTTTAATCCCAGTATTCAGGAGACAAAGACAGAGAGATATCTGAGTTCAAGGTCAGCCTGATCTACAGATCTAGTTCCAGGACAGTCAGGGCTATACAGAGAAACCCTGTCCTGAAAAAACATGAAAGAGAAAGAGGGGGGTGGGGAGGGAGAGGCAGGTGGAGAGGAAGAGGAAGGGAGGAAGAGGGAAGAGTAGGAGGGAGGAGGGAGGGAGAGTGGGGAGAGGGAGAGGGAGAGAGAGAGGAGGGAAGGGAGAGGGAGAGAGAGGAGGGAAGGGAGAGGAGGGAGGGAAGGAAGAGGAGGGGAGGGAGGGAAAGAGCGGTAACATAAAGATGCATTATTTCAGAAGCAGTGAATAGAAACGCTGAAACCCAGTATGGTGTGGTTCTAGCCAGTAACCCCACTACTTGGGAGGCAGAGACAAGAGCATCTTCTTGGAGTTCAAGGCCAGCCATTACCACATACTGAGTTCTAGGCTAGCCAGAGCTATATGATAAAACCCTGCCTCCAGAAACAAAATAATTAATAAAACGAGGTTTCTGCTTTGTTCAAGACAGTGAAAAGAATACCAGCAAAGAGATCAGCTGGAGTATATTGGGGTGAAACATATGAGTCTACTTTGCCAGGCTGCAGGGTCCTCTGTCCTGTTGCTGAGTCTCTCTAGCCGTACTTATGGAGTGTTGACTGCTCTCTACATTCCCCTGTCATCAAAACAAGTTAAAGCAACTCTTCTGAAGCTGCAGACTGACTCCCTGTCATCTTGCCTCCTTCTCCTGGTGCGAAGTGGGCAGGAGGCAAAGCAGCTTTCAGAAGCCTTTGGCCGCCTGCCAGGAGCCGACACTCAGAAGAAGGCTAGAGGAGGGGAAAATCTTAAAATATGTCCACCGTGAAGACTTTCAAAAAAACAGGAAATAACAGATCAAGTACATTCGAAGTATTCGAAAAGTGTCTAATTGCCTAAAAGAAAGTCAACCTCTTCAGATCACAGAAACGTCTTTATTGTGAAGTCCGCTTCAGTGATACAAACGTTAATCCAGATCCTGTTACAGGAAACTCATCCTTATTAAAGTAACATTAAGTGCTCCGTTTTTATTGATCTTCCCCTTCAGCTTAATGATAGAAACTTACTGATGTTTTAATAATAACCTCACAAGCTTTATCTCATTCTACTGTGCCTTGCTACTAAAAGATAGAGTGGGACCTAACTTAGCATAAACATTTTGCAGATGTCTTTAAAGGCCAGGAGGAGGTGGGAAGGGGGAAAAAAAAAAAGATTCAATTGAGCTGCGTGTTAACAAAGATGGCTGCGAAACTAAAAGATAAAAGGGAGGCTCCTGTGTGAACATCAAAGAATTGTTAATGACAAGAAATACCATTAGGGTTAGCATAGCTTTTGTTTCAAACCTTTCACACCTGCAGTTGTGGCGAGCTCAGTCTTTGTTCCAAAATCTGAATTACCTCCATTAGCATTTATAGGCCAAAAAGAAAAAAATAAATGGCTGCAAAACCAACAGAAACCTACTTCTGGCTCTCCCCTTTGGCTCAAAAAGTAAGAAATTAGATAATCTGTAGGTTTCCTTCCGGTTGGGCGTAAGTATGATAGGTGTAAGATAATAGGTTGCAAATGAGTCCGCTTGAAACGTGAGACTCAATCGATTTGTAACTCAAAAAGAGAAGTTACAGTAGTAGCCAGGAGAAGCGCCCAGAAGAAGCCCAGACGTGAGCAACCGGCAAAATCAGAGCGTGAAATTCAGATTAGCCCTCCCCAGGCTGTGAGAGGAAGGGGGCATCGCAAGATTTGGCATGGCAAAAGGTGTAACCTGTTTTATTTGGCCCCTGAAAATTTTTAACAGATGGTGGGACCAGCTGTCTTTTTCAGCCATTTAATAAACTCTTCGGTGGTAACAGTTTGAAGAGTGGGGGATTTTTTTGTTTTAGGCCAGAGGAGAAAATAAAGAAATCTGTCCCAAATTGTCTTTGCCAAGCTGTAAAGCCTGGAAACACAGAAAGTTAGAGGAGCAAACGTAGCCATCCACACCATTGTCTCGTTTTTTAAGGGAACCGCAACAAAATCAAATTCCCTTAATGGCTGAAAAATGAGTTTTGTCTCATTCTTTTTTTAGCTGAGATGTTCATTTGTCTTTCAGAAAGAGACGCTGGTTATTTAATATTCATTGACAAAGGCACAGTGCTCTGAGGCACTCTTGTGACACTCACAGAAGGTAAGCACTTGGTTCTGACCAATGAAAGGGTGAATTCCTCCCAATTAGCATAATTAGTCTAGAATGACTTAGACTTCTCTACCTCCTGTCAGAACACAATCAAAGAGGTTTGGCTTTGGAGCCTTAAATATTTTGTAAAACTGACATCTCCCCCTCTCATGTACACCTCAATAAAATGGCAATTTTTAATAGTGGGTATTACGAAGATTCTCCCCAGTGGTTCCAAATTCAGTTCCTGCTCCCTCCCCTTTCTTTTCTCTCTCTCTCTCTCTCTCTCTCTCTCTCTCTCTCTCTCTCTCTCTCTCTCTTCTTTTTACAATTATTAATGATTCCTGTTTGAACAGCAACCATTTCCACTTGACAAACCTTTGTTTTATCTGGCAACTTGGGAAATTACATAGACTGGTTTGGAGATTAAATTTGGGACAAGGGAATTTCCACTTTCAAGAATGAGAGAAGCAATCTCAGGTTCATCCAGGTGACGCTTTTAACGAAGGACCTGATGCTTTTTCCTGTAAACGTTTTGTTTCACAGTCTCTGGTCTCAAACAGTTGAACAAGACCCTCACTAAAGTATGATCCTCATAAGTTAAAAAGTATCTAGGAAGGCAGGATCTGGCGATGTACGCCATTCATTCCAGCACTTGGGAGGCAGAAACAGGTAAATCTCTGTTTGAGGCCAGCATGGTCTACATAGCAAGCTCCAGGCTAGCCAGAGCTGTACAGTGAGACTTCTTATCAAAATTAAAAAACAAATGAACAACAACAAAAGCCTAGTGAATGAGAGAGAGAGATGAGAGAGAGTGAGAGAGAGAGAGAGAGAGAGAGAGAGAGAGAGAGATGAAAAGCACATGGCTGTTCCTGGGTATGGTGGAGGAAATGGTTGATTGTAGATAGAAGAGAAGACAGAGGTAAGGACATCTGGGAGAGTCCAGAGTGAACATGACCTAGGGTTGCACCATGTAAGGAGAGGGGGTAGGGAGAAGGGAGATAGGAGCCAAGCAGCCAGAAGGCAGAGAGGCCAAAAGGTAAAATGACTGGGTTATAAGAATCAGAGAAACTGAGTGAACGGGAAAGGGAAAGTTTAGCCTGGTTCCTGAGGTGGAGAAGTTTAGGGGATGAGGTATGCCATCCAGGAGGACCCTGTAACAGGTAGGGAGTGAAGGATGCTGGGAGAACCTGGTGCCAATGTCAGCTGTGATTTGTTAATAAGTACCTCAGTTAGCTATGTGTCCTGGGTTTTGAGACCTAACACCTAGTACCTAGTTAATGCTCTGCTTAGCTCCTAGCTTGCCTTCCTTCTTTCTGGACAGTTAGTAATGTTGGCATCTTAAAGAAGTTTCAAAGTCTTGGGTAGTGATAAAGATATGATGACTAATATACATCTCCTTACACAATACAAACTACTATACTAAGTTTAGGGAATGGACAGTTTCAAATAAAAAAAAATTAAAGAAACAGAACTTTATAAGATGCATCAAACCTATCTGCAAGCTAGATTTATCTTATGGCCAGAAGGCACACACTCTCAACTGCTTCCAGTGTCTACCTCCTAAATTTCCAAATCTTTATGCCTATTGCAGGCAGGTTCCACATCAAAATAAAAAACCACAATTCTGTCAGATCTTCCAGAATATAGAATGTATCCTGAAAATAAGAGGAAAAATAAAATGATTCATATAAACCCAACTGGATATATACAGATATTTTATATACACACATATGCATATGTCTGTGTGTGTGTATAATATATATGTGTGTATATAACATATACAAATATATTTCCCTGGGCCCCAGTATCATTGAGTAAACAGGTGATGCAAGATAAGTAAAGCACATGGTTTAGGACTAGCTGTTCCCTTTAATCCTTTAATGTCTTCAGGAATTTATACAGGCTTTCTGCGTGAGGTGCAGCCCCAGCTGTAGACACTACTCACAGGCACATTCTGCCCCATGTATGGCCACTTCACCTTTAGAATGTCACATGGACCACCATCAGTGACTGTCACCCAATGACCAGCAGAGTAGCCCATAGAAAAGACATAAAAACAATGACCCCTAGGATTCATAACAAGTTGGCTCTAATTGGTAAATAAAGTTGCCAGTGACCAATGACTGGGCAGAGAGACAGAGGCAGGACTTTAGATTTCCTGGCAAAGGAACCCAAAGAAGAAAGATTCGAATCATCAGATGGGGAAGCAGAAAGATCAGAAGATCAGGCCTGAGAGTTGGAGAAGCAAGAGTATACAGCCATGAAGAGCCAGGGAAAAGTGGTCCCAACCACCGCCCACCCTGCTTTTAATTTGGGTCTACGGTAGCAAAGATGTAATTTAGATTTTAATAAGTAATAATTCAGGAGTATTGGAGGGGAGACATTACCAGTTTGAGAGTGGCCCAATCTGAGCTGTTTGAGGCATATTAAAATAGAAGGCTGTGTGTGTGTGTGTGTGTGTGTGTGTGTGTATGTGTGTGTGTGTGTGTGTCTTACTTTTGAGAACCCAGAGCATTTTGGCAGGTGGCAAGCAACACATGCCATTGCCAGCCGGGCAATTTGAATAGCATTAATAATTAATACAACACACCCTCATAATAAATGTCATATTTAATGTCAGAGAACTGTAACCTTCCTAAGAAAAATAAAAGCAATATTTTATTCAAGAGTAAAGGATTACAGATCATAAACCAATAAGGTAAATTAGTGGGGCAATGGTAGTGCCCACCTTTAATCCCTGCACTAGGAGGCAGACAAGGCAGACAGACAGATCTTTGTGGGTTCCAGGACACCCTGGTCTGTGGAGTGAGTTCCAGGAAACCAAGCTACACAAAGAAACTTTGTCAAAAAAAAAAAAAAGGAAAACTACAAAGATTTTTCAGAATGTCAGAAAATATTAATTTCTTAGTTCTTCAGATAGCAAAGAAACTGAAATAAAAGAAAGAGTGCAAGAACTCTTTATATTAGGTACTTCTTCATAATATAAATTATTTTCTTAAACCATATGATCAGTAAACAGTATATTCTTAACATTCAAATAAATGTTTTAACAGATTAGCTAAAAACTGGTTGTATATAAGAAAATGTACCTCCAGTTTTATTGCAGTAAGGCACATAATTACAAACACTCGAAAGGAGCTAAGTATTTCACAAAATAATTTAATTAATGTCATTCCAAAAATATTACTGAATATGTACTGTGTGACAGACAAAGAATATTAAAGACAACAGGACATGGGTAAAGAAGAAAAGCAGAAGAAAAGAATAAAGAAGTTATTTATGTCTAATGTTAAAATATAAGGTTACAAAATTGAGTTTTATTGGCTCCAGAAGAGAAATAGAACAAGAAAGAAAGTTATAACGTAAACACTAATTTTTGATGATAGAGATGACATTTCAAATTGGTCAAGGGGTGACTCAGTGAATGACACTGGAAGAATTAATACATAGTAGGGGGACCCACAAAGTGCTCGCAAGCAACCATGTTAACCTGCCATGTGTATGCAACTCGATTGTTATTGCTCATTTTTAGTATGAGATCCACTTAGAGCTCTGCAGAGTTACAGGTGAGGAGAAGGAGCCAGGCTCTCCCTCCACTCACTGGTGACCAGCACTCACCTGCCACAGAACCCAATGTTGGAAAGTTGGTATTTATTTGCTCCATGAATGAACTTAGGATCAGGAAAAGACGGTAAGTCTCAAGCCCAAATTATTCATTAGATAAGGCTTTGTTTCCTAAATAAATGAGATGAGGGATTTTGGAAGTGGGTAAGTTCCAGCCTAGACGAGGAATAGACAGGAATATCTCATAAGGGGGAAACTTTACTATTAACAGTCCTGGGCCTAATCAGCATGGCAGTCATTTGTGACTTTTCTCTATGCTGGTGTCCCTTTCTGCAGAATTTATATTGAAAGCCATTTCATTTCCCTACTCTCTTGAATCTGTTATTTTTAACATCATGGACAATAAAAAAGCACAAAATCCATGAAGCAGAGACACGGCTGTAACACAATTGCCAAGGATCAATCAGTATGTGCACCTATCTCCTGTTCCCTATTCCCAGAGAATGATGTGCAAAGCAAGTTCAAATCTGCACACAGAAGGAATTAACTGGAGAGGGGACCAAGCTTAAGGAATCGCATCCCTTCTTAACAGGAAACAGGCTTGCTGCGGTTTGCCCCAAACTGTGGTGTTACCATCACTATACTGCACAACTGAGATGACAGTTGTGCATCCCTCGGCTCCTTAGAGAGCAAGGCTTTCTCTGCTCTACATCTCCAATGGCAGCCAGAGCCCTGCTCGAAGACTCACAGCAATGTGAAGAGTGGAGGATGAATGGTCTCCTTAAGGGTATCAATTAGTATTTCATCATTAAAAAGTCCTCCATAGATGAAAGAGAGCTCTGCATGACAAAAGAAAAGCAGTTATAAAAAGTAGGAGAACAAATGGGTGAATGGTCCAACTTTTAGGTGGAGAGACCTTTCCAAACAGAATGCCAAAGACACTGAAAGAAGAGGAAAAATGGCCCCAGGCAGGGTGGCACACACCTGTGACATTGGCAGAGGTAGAAAGATTGGAAGTTCAAGGCCAGTCTGGGCCACAGAGGTGAGATCTTATCACAAAAAGAAAAAGAAAGGAAAAAAGAAATCCCCTTTCCTCCTTGCCCAGTGAGTTCACAGTTGAATCCTCTCTGGGAGAGTGGGCAGGGCTATCGAAAGCATGCCATTCTTTGTGGTGTTGTATGTAACAGCAACAATAAAACAAGAATTGACCAGATTCTCAAACACAGGGCATGATGGCCTAGACATACAGTGGATTAATATGTAGACTTTCAAATGGTCCAAAGGATCACTTTTTGTTTTTAAAAGCCTGGTACAAAAATACTTTTTTAATAATATACTTACCTTAGCTGGGCGGTGGTGGCGCACACCTTTAATCCCAGCACTTGGGAGGCAGAGGCAGGTGGATTTCTGAGTTCAAGGCCAGCCTGTCTACAGAGTGAGTTCCAGGACAGCCAGGCTATACAGAGAACCCTGTCTCGAAAACAAAACTATATATATATAGTAATAATATATATATATATATATATAATATAATACACACACACACACACACACACACACACACACACACACTTACCTTCCTCCATACTAGGAATCAAACCCCAGATTTTGTTCATAATGGTCATTCACTGAACTGTATCCTATAATATAGGTATGGCTACTATTTTCAATCTCCCAACATACTGGTGAAGTGTATTAAAGGCTGATAATGCTTGTTTCTGCACCAAATATGTAGCAGTCGGTGTTACAGAAGAAATGATTAAGGAAACAAAGTAGCTGGCTATATTTCTTTCATCAGATGGATACTGTTTACATTGGGACCAACCTAATTATAAGTTAATTCATCCCCAAGTGCTTTCCTGTATAATTTCTGTAAATCATCAAGTCCTGGGTTAACAGGTATTTTTAGGGGAAGGCAGCAGGGCATTGAGACAGGGTTTCTCTGTGTAGCCTTTGGCTGTTCCAGAACTCACTCTGTAGACCAGGCTGACCTTGAACTGAAAGATCCCCTGCCTCTGTCTCTGAGTGCTGGGATTAAAGGCATATGTCACCACTACCACCTGGCAAGCTTTCTGTTTTCTGTTCCCAGAAGGGAACTCAGTGCTTTCAAGAAGACATTTTATAAACTGCACAGTTAAGTAGTAAATTCATTTTGGCACATCTTTGGAAATGGATTATTGCAAAACTCTTAGACATTAAAACTTCTGTAAATTATGTACCCATAAGAGGGGAACATTTATACCAAAAATTAAGCAAAAGACCAGAGGACGAGAGGCACAGATGTTCCAGTCAGTAAGCTTGGAAGTGTGGGCAGCATGGGGTGAGATGATAGATGATCAGGCTGAAGTTACTTCTATAAATGTTTGCATTAGAATTTTCAATAAATACAAGGGTGGGGGGACAATGGCGTGAAACCCAAAAGTGGATCTTTGCAAGAAAGAATGGAGATTTAGACCAGGGCATGCTGGGTTGTTCACTTTGGTGAGGTCATACTCACCAAAGATACATCCCCAGCCTTAGAAGCCTAAGGACTCTGACATCAGCCCATCAGGTGGCATCTGGCCCTGGAGAACTAACTGATAAGATTGGGTGTTGTTTTGTTTGTTGGTTTTTATTCATATTACATCCTAATCACAGTCCCCCTCCTCTTCTTCCAGTCCTGCCCTTAGAATTCCCCTCCCCCCATACTCCCTTCCCTTCTCTGAGGAGAAGGGGAATGTCTCCCTTGGGTACCACCCCGCCCTGGGAAGTCTAGTCCCAGCAGGACTAAGCTCCTCCTCTCCCACTGAGACCCAACCAGGCGTGTTTTAAGTCAAGAGCTTGAACTGTTGCCCACCTGAAGTCTGTGCAACAGGAGAAGTTCTAGCAAGGGAAACCAGGGGATACAGCAGAAACGGGGTGTACTGTCCACACGATGATCTGAGCAGATTCCGGGCTCTGATGACTGTTTGGGTGGAGGTGGGGAGATGAAGCCAATAAGGGAGAGACACTGACATGGTTCCTAGAGCACTGGCTGAGCCATCACGTGTCACATTAGAGCAGGCCTTACATAATGGACACCGAGCTCCACTAAGCCACAGTGAGTTGTCAATCTCCCAGGCAAGATCCAGAAGTCAACACTGAGTCACAAGAAGAGAGCACAGTGACATGCTCTCATGGTTCCAATACCTTCCTCCTGCCCACGGACAGGGGTTGAAGGTTGGGGTGGGCTAGGAGATGTGTGATTGTACGTTCCCACAAGGTTTATACTTTATTCTTCGAATTTCTACCCAACAGTTTGCTTCTATAACCAAAATCCTCTGCCCTTAAAACATTACCTCCGAGAAGACAGAACACTGCTAGAGAATACTGTTCATGGTAATGCAGAGATGGCCCAGGAGCTAAGAGGGCATGGTGGGGCTAGAGATATAGCTCACTGGTTAAGAGGGCATGCTGCTCTTCCAGAAGCCTTGGGTTCAGTTCCCAGCACCTACCTTGGGTGGCTCATAACCACAGGCACCGACGCTCACGTACATACACACAACACAAATAAGCATAATTAAAAATAAACCTTTGAAATATATAAAATACCATCCACCCTACATTAGTATCTTCAGACATTTACAAAAAAAATAGATAAATTGATGGATGGATAGATAGATGATTGATTGATAGATAGATAGATAGATAGATAGATAGATAGATAGATAGATAGATAAACTGGTTCTCACATGACCCAGAACAGTCTTGAACCTGAGATTTAGTTGAGGATAACCTTGAACTTAGAATTCTACTGTGTTTGCCTCTTGAGTACGTGTCACCACAATTTGTTTAGTGCAGTACTGGGAACGGCACCCAGGGCTTCCTGGACGCTAGGCTAACACCCTAGAAACTGAACTATACTGTAAGCGCCTCACTGTCCTATTTACAAACCATTTCTTACAGTAGTTTAAAAAGCAGTCATTTCATAATCACTTATATTTCCATCTCAGAGGAGATATTTTTTATGTTCTTACTTTTGCCTACATTTACTTGACTTCTGAAAAAAAATCTCTATTAATAACGATTTATTGATTTTAAACTTCACTAATAAGAAAACAAGAATAAGATATTTCAAAACTCCTTTCCATTCTAGTATTCTCTTTTCTTTGACCAAAATAAAATCTGAAGGAAAGGCCATACCCGCAGCGCTGACTCTTTCTTATTTCACTTCTGCAGCAGAATTCAGGAACTAAGAATTTGCAGTAATTACATTGTTCTTTTGATAATGAAAGAGCCGCGTGTGACTCTTTGAAACAGTTGCGGCCAGATGGACCTGTAATGTATAAGTGACAGTGCCTTTGAAAACTGGAGGAGCGACTGCTCTGGGGAACGGAGCTTCAGATTTTCTGCAAAGCCAAGGATGAGTGAGAACAGTAGAAGTTTGAACCCTGGCTGCTCAGCCCCTGCCTCCGTGCCTCAGCCCAGTCCTGCTGGTGCCAGCACCAGGTGGAAGGGCAGTTTGGTCTCCTCTTGACTTAATCCTCGCCTGTCTGCGGAGTCCTCACCAAGGGTGCCAACTATAAGGATGGCTCTGGGTTTAAACACCTGCCCATCAGGAACTGGACTTATACCCCCAACTTCCTTTCATGCAGCCACAAGGCAGACATCAGATGGTGGTGACTTCTGCTCCCTCCTGAGAGGCCTGGTTACATGGCATCCCACAGCTCTCTGCTACAGCTTTGCTGTTTTCTGCATACTTACCCAAGCGTGGATTTTAAAATAGCAAGCAGAATCTTCAGGAAGCCTTACCTGAAGCGATTATGCAGCAGAGCTGTGCTTTCCTGTCATCTGAATCTCACAGAACTGTCTCAGATTTGTGTGTCTCTGTGCTTAAACACTGGACATCTCGTTATGCTCATGATTCCAATCCCCTTGTGTTTATGAACTATTTTAATTCTCTTTACCCAAGGAGTAAATACTACTACCCTCATCGTTTTACGGATGAGGAAATGAAGCACAGACAGGTAAGACGTGAACAGTCACAGACAGAGTAGTAGTAATCACCTTACTAGATCACCTTACACTCAGTAGTAAGTGGAAGACCTGGGACTCAGTCTGGTCCCAAATGCCTGAAATCCTGAACAAGCTCATGTCTTCGACTTGGTGCCTGGCTGATGGTGATACTTTGAATAATGGCAGAACCTTTAGGAGATATTGTGTGGCTGGAAAAAGTTGCCCCCAGGTTATAAAGCCCCAACCTGATTACAGCTGAGCTCTCTGTATAGCGGGTACCATGCAGCAAGCAGCTACTAAAGGCCCCCACTGCCAGAGCTTCCAGCCACTTTGCCTGTCCTGGTATGACAGACTTTATCTCCTTAACCATGAGCCAACATAAACCTGTCCTCCTATCAGTTGTTTGTGTCAGATGTTGTGTTACAGCTGGAGGACGGCAACTAACTCCCGTATTGTTTTCCACATTTTATTGTAAACAGTCCCAGGGACTGATGGGCTATCTGAATCACTTGCAGCTAGTAATAGTCTCTTCTAACTTTAAGTCCAGGTTAGGTTCTTTCTTCCAGAAGCTTGTGCTACCTTGGTCTGTTCCTCCCTGCCTACTGTGTCTCCCTCCTAGTATTCACCCCAGGGAAGCCGGTGGTCTTGAAACTGCCATCAGTGTCTGATTTAGCGTTCTCCCTTGAGCAGAGGCTTCCTTGATCTAGATCACCTTGCATACAGTAGACCTAAATCTTCTAGGGGAACTAACTGGGTAGTAAACCTTTTGCTAGCATACACAAATGGGATCTTGACTTATGCATTTAATGAGCACCTAATGACAAACACAAAGTATGGTACCAGAGATACGTGGTAAACAAGACCTACAGTCTCTCCCTCTAAGAAGGCCCCACTCCAACATAGACATAGGCTAAGAGGCCCAGAAAGTGGACGAGGAAAGGGCAAGCTAGAGAGATTCACAGCACGCTGGAGGGCAAAATCCAGGGAAGGTTCTCAGAAAGCCACGCTACCCAGCCTCAGGCCTTGTCCACAGCAGGACACCAACGTGGAGTTCATTAAGACTGACATGCAAGGTCCAAAGAGTCCTTTTCCCCCCACACCCAAGACAGCGTTTCTCTGGGTATCCCTGGATGTCCTAGAACTTGCTTTGTAGACTAGGCTGGCCTTGAACTCAGAGAACCACCTGCCTTGTCTCTTGATCCTGAGTTCTGGGATTAATGTCATGAGCCTCCACTGGGCCAGTGTTCATGGTAATGGTCACTGAGAAGTCAGGAGTTGACGAAACTGAAGGAATGATGTTGGACTTGCAGTGTAACAGCCAGCACTACTTTATAGAGCTATAGGGTTGATCTTTAAATTATATTTATTTATTTTATTAGCTTCTATCTGTAAGAGAGGACCTAATAATATGTGTGTGGTAGGGTATCGCTCTGTGTGTGTGTGTGTGTGTGTGTGTGTGTGTGTGTGTGTAAATCAGTGGACAACTTGTAGAAGCTGGTTCTCTCTCTACCATGTGAATCCTAGTGAGCAAACTCAGGTCTCAGACTTGGCAGCAAGCACCTTTACCTGCTGTACCATCCCATCAGCAAGCATGGAAGCTATACCTTCAAGCCGACACCTCCCCTTCTACACTGCATGCTCACAATAATGTTACAGGCAGGGCTGATGTTACTGAGCTGCCTGCAGCATGAGGAGGCTTCGCCATCAAGTGGCAAAGAAAGCCAGGACTTCAACTCCAAACACACTCCCAGAGCCCAGTCATAGAGAAGGGCGCAAAAATATTCGGGATTTTTAGAAGCAACCTTTCTTCCTTCACTTTCTCTCATTAAATGTTTCTTTTTTTATTTTTTAAAATATTTACTTATTTTATGCATATAAGTGTTTTGCCTGCATGTGTGTCTCTACACCACATGCCTGGAGCCTGAAAAGATCCAAAATGATGGGTGGTTGTGAGCCACCGGGTTCTCTGCAAGAACAAAAAGTTAATTCAATCACCGAATCATCTCTCCAGCCCACAGACCAAAGATTCTCACTGGAATTCCAGAAGATGTTGGACGAAAATGAAGTGAAAGCCATGTACTTACACATGTGTATGCAATGTTTTCAGCAGAATTATTTGAAATCGCCCAAAACTTTTACAACCAAAATATCCTTTGAGGACTAAATAAATGAACCATGATGGGTACTATCATGGAACCACGGTGGAATACTATACAACAATAAAAAGAAACAACTGATACACCAAGAGTCATTACATGATGTGAGACATTTCAACATCTCACATACTGTGCAGCTCTAGAATTAGAGAGATGGGTCGGGCAGCAGACATAGTCACGGGAGAGATGTCGTAAGCCAGAGGTAGCCAGCAGGGCAACATGCCTGTGTCCCAGCTAACCAATGCTGATTCACCCTGTGACAAACTATTCTGGCTGGTTTCCTCCAGATGGGTGCCAAGCACGTTACCACCTTGCACCCCAGTGCATACTAACGTTTCAAGTGGCTTGTTAATTGCCACGGATTAAAAGCAGGTCAATAATCAACAGCTTATGCATGGCAGCTGGCTTGGGTTTTATCTGGGTCTCTAAAACCCCAAAAGGAAGAAAACGGCTGCTGAATGACTGAAGGTTTCCTATTTCCCTGAGAAACTAGTGAGATGGGAGCCTTGTGTGTCCTAGGGCCACCCATAGAGCTTCTGGGAAGCTGGGGTGCGGAGCACAGATAAGCCCTGGAATGCATTTTCCGGTAGCTGAAGCTGGGTAAGTGGCGGACTTCCTGGCTGCCTGTTTCTTTTTTTCTTTCTGTCTTTTTTTTTAATAGCCTCTTGGCTGGCCCTACAAGGAGATGTTCTAGCAGCTGGGATCTGCCTTGGGGCGGATTTAAGGTCGGGAGTCCTGATGAGTGGCTTTGTTCTCTTAAACACCATTGTCATCTGACTCACCTATTACTGTGAATAATTTGCTAATTTTGGCCATAAAAACAAGTTCTTAGACAATCTCCAGTAATGTGTCTTTTTATGTCGATCAGGAGAGTATTTTCCTGCCTTCTTTTTGTTTGATATGGAAATGAGCCTGATAGCTTTATAGCCAGGCAGGAATTGGAGCAAGGGAGAGAAGGGAAATTGTGTCCACCACAAAGGTGGCTTCTGCTCTCTCTACAAAGCTTTGAAGAATTAGTTCTCAGAAAACAAAGTCTCTCAGAATAAATGAGTATCAAATTAGAGTTCCCATGGGTATGTAGGACTACTTTCTGGGTATCTAAAAATCATACATACATGTCTATGCATATGTAACTATGGAATGGGTTCCCGATGCCCCTATTGATAAATCATCTGAGACAAAGCCTCCCTGTCTCAGGAATTATCCAGGTTGGGAGAGTCACATCAGAAACTATTTGAATCTTTGGATTCACTAGTATATGGTTCTGGCCTAGGCAGACCTGCCTCCAAGTCCCCAGGCCCACACTATCTGCTGGCAAGCAGCCCTTCCTTCTCCCCGCTGATGAATTCCTCCCTTTTCAGTCATCCCTGCACCCTACTTCTGCTGGTCAGGTCCTGCCCCAAACAAGGGATGCTGAGTGTACTTGAATATGGTAGAGTGGCATCTCCCTGTCACTTTCGGCTGTCATGTCGCATCTGAGTTGGCTCTGCCTTTAGTTCCCGATGCCCTCCCAGAGCCTTTGTCTGCTTTCTGGTGCCTAGGAGAGAGGGCAGTAGAGATGGAGATTCATTCACTATAACTTCACTCTTGGGAGGAGAAGGGCATTAGAAACAATCAAAACCAATTGAACCTGCAGGGCAGAGGTGTTACATTTCTTGTTTACTAGCACTTTTCTGAGCTGGGGCTTTCCACATCCTTGAGTTTCCATGAGGTTCCTCCCGATATGTCCCTGTGCCAGGCTCCTTCTCAGTGTGCTAGGCACCCTGTATCTAGCTCCTTCCCTAGGCTTTCTACCCTACGTTCAAGGTATATGCAGGACTGTTCAGAATTATTTGTCTTCTAGCCAGTGCTCTTTAAACCTATATGGCCAGAATCATATAAAAGTCCTGCTCTGCAGACCCCACCCTCTCCATTCGTACACAGAGTATGTGTGCCCCTGAGAGCCTCGCTAAGCCTTGAGGTAGCCTGTCCTTACCTCCTCTGGCGCTCAACTTCCATATTTAAAAATAGATTGGTCTTCAAGGCCTGTTTCACCCTTTAAATTTATGATCTGCCACCAAAGGAGATTTCTCTTCATCCTCTTTCCTCTTGTTTGAGGATCATTACTCTGGCCTTTAAAAGGAAGGCTACTGCTCTCATGCTACAACAGGGTGAAGCCTGAGGACATCGTAAGAAGAGCAATGAGACAGGCACAAAAGGACAAGTACATATGATTCCTCTTATCCTGTGGATATGAAGCATTGAAATCCACAGGCCCAGAGAGTGGAACAGTGGATGCCATGGGCTAGGGACAGAGAGGGATGGAGAGATATTTAATGCGAAGGCAGCTTTCCATTTTACAAGATGAGAAATAAAAACTAAAATGGTTAAGATGGTAAATTTAATTGTACATTTTTGCAAAAACTGATCTTAAAAAAAAAAAAAAAAAAAAAAAAAAAGACTGGGTAGAAAAAAAATCTTCCTGAAAGCAACATGTGAAAGAAAAAAAAAAAGTGTCTCTAGTGTGTTGTTAGAATCCAGAAACAAAAACAGAGGCAGACGACGCATTTCTTATTTTGCAGGTAAAGAAAATTGGGCCCAGAGAGGTGAAGAGCTTCCCCAGAGTCCAGTCAACCTCAAGGCTTGCACAGGGGTGGGAGGAGCTAAGGTGGAAGGAGTAAGGAGAGGAAGAGAAAAAGGAAGAGGAGTAGCTAGGAGGCAGAGAGGTAGGAGCGATGGAGAGCCACACAGGTATGGAGAGCAGTTGCAAGTAACAACTTTTATTTAGGTTAGCTAATTGGGAAACAACTTTCTTTGTATGGGCATATTGTTATTGAGCATTACCAAACATATAAAGCCTTTGATTTATCTTTAAGCATTACAGTCTCATTTTTCTACTGAGCCTGTGTGGATGGCGGGATGGTCCGGGCACTGTCCAGTCTTGCAGAGACAGCATGGAAGACTGGCAGAGCCATCTCCCACGCTGGCGTCTCATGGGTTGCAGGGCTGGTGTTTCTGGCTGGTCCTTTCTAGCTGGGGCGCGCACGTGGCCTCTGGCCAAGAAACATGGCGGCTGAGCTAGGCAGAGCCACCGAAGCTTAGATAGTCTGCTTGACCAGCGGTCGTTTTTAAATAATTACTTCAACACACAGGAGGCTGTGTTACCGCTATTCTGTATTAAAACTAGGAATGTGAGCGCTGTGTCATGCACTAGACCTGGGGTTCAGTTCTCAGCTCCTGCCCCAAAAAATGTTTTAAAGAAACTCCATAGTTAGCCTGTTTTTAAGCAGCCTTAACTCATGGTGTTATACAGAGAGATGAGAATTCAGTCTTGTCAGTTATCAACTAGGCAGGAAGAAAGCAAAAATACACAGACATTTATATGGTTCTTCCTTTTCTATTTACATCTACCTTGCTGTATTCTTAAGTCGTTGGAGTCTGAAGATTAATGAAGTCACTATAAACAAATGACATAGAAAGCCTGGCTTGGTCCTGGGATGAGAGACCAGAGCATCAACCATGTGACAAAGGCTTTTAGAAGTGAAACTACAAACAACCATAGTGCCTTTACCCTCGGGAGGCAATGAGTGAGCAGCAAGGTGACAGAACCACCTTGAGTCTCACGAGATCCCCCAGGCTGGAGTTTTGGTTTGCCTCAGCCCTCAACACATTTGTCTAAAACATTTCATCACAACGCTGAGATCCAGGAGCACTAAAATGTCAAGGAAACGAAGGCTTTCTGCTCTTAAAACCCATCCCACCCAAAGGAGGAACAGAGATTACCACTATGGCTAAAATAACTATCCTCCAATGTCGTTTGAAAAATTCCATAATTAGACTCAATTCTTCACACACTAATAAAAAACTGGTTTTAGGGCTGAAGAAATGGCTTGTGGTTAACAACAGTTGTCACTCTTGCAGTGGACCTTGAGTTCTGGTCCCAGCACCCACTGGGGTGTCTTACGCCCATCCATAACTCCAGTTCTAGGAGGTCTAACGACCTCTGGTGACTTCTGCAGGCACACATATGGTGCATGTACATACACGAAGGCAAGACACATAAATAAAAGAAATAAATTTTAAAAATTAAACAAAAATGTTTTTTATAAAACAAAGTAACTATTTTCAAGAGACAATTGGGCCAGAAATGTAGCTCAGAGCCTAGCATTGAAGGTGATGGGTTCAATCCTTATCAATAAAAGGGGGGGGGGGTAAAGGGGGACAGTTAAGTTAGAAATGTGTCCTAAAGTTATTCAAAACCCGTTAAATCCAAAACCAAAGGAAAATATCCTACTTGTCAATATATATCCCAGAAACAGGTAAATAAATCTCCACTCCTCCTGTCAAATGAGAGTAAAGTTATGAGGGTACCCAAAGGGGGCTTTGGTCCAGAGTCCAACCTTTATATTTAAAATAGAATGTTTAGGCTAAGTAAATATTAACCGCAGGTTGCCTCAGGCATGATGGAGTTTCTCTCCAGTCTCAGGAGTGAAGGGAAATGACAAACACCATTACATGATTGTAGTGTGTCCAGTGCAAACATCAGCAGAGGTGAAGTCTCTTACGGGTCTTGTGGGAGGCTCTGCTCATCCATGTGAAGAAGTTAAGAGAGGTCTTCTCTCTCTCTTTCCCTCTCTCTCCTCCCTCCCTCCTCTCCTCCCTCTCCTCCCTCCTTCTCTCTCTCCTCTGTCTCTCTCATCTGTCTGTGTGTCTCTGTATCTCTATCTTTGTGTCTCTGTTTCTGTCTCTCTCCACCTCTATACACACACACACACACACACACACACACACACACACACACTATCATTTGTCAGCTGAGAAACAGCTGTCCTAGGAAGACATGTTATTGAATATTTTAGTGGAAACACATCCTAATCGATCATTTAATTCCAAGTCCTAATCCGGAGAGATTTGCCATTGTCCTGGAGCCACCTAGCACGTACCAAGCAGTACACTAACAGTTGAGGAAGTCAAGATGTGTCTGCTCTTTTATGGCACTGGATTATGTGATCTTCAGCATGTCATTCTGATTCATCACAACTTTAAAGCTTCACAAGAGGTGAGGTTAATTGAGAAGAGAAAGCTAAAGACAGGACTTCTACGGGCAGGACCCACTGGCCCTGAAACATGGCTAGTGAAATTCAAGAACTAAGATTCATTGTAAAGAATAAAAACAGCCATGTGCATATGGATAGTGGCTACTGGCTAGTGGGCTAGTGAGCTACTGGGCTACTGGGCGAATGGGCTAGTGGCTACCATATCGGTTAGGACAGTCTTAGAGGATGTACAATACAAAGCAGTGGCTACAAAGTTTGTAGAGACCAGAAGTGCTGACATGATCAAGTAAAACTCTAATATCTTGAAGAGAAAGGTGAGCAGAAAGTTCATGTGAAAGTCAAGACAGGTCTATTACTGAGCCTAAAGTTGGCTGATAGTCTAGACTAGATGTGAAGCAAACCCCAGGGATTCTCCTCCATCCATTTCTTCAGGCAGATGCTTACCAAAATGTCCAGATTTATACATGGGTACCAGGGATCTGAATCCAGGCTCTCATGCTTCTGTAGCAAGAATTTTACCTGACGAGCTATCTGCCCATCCCTACATATAAGGATTGAGCCAAGTAAAAAATATGTTACTTGGCAGTATGGAAAGATACTAATCAGAGGGTTCAATGTGGTTTTGAATGTTGCTCGATTCCCGTTGCTGGTAATGAAATGCCCCATACTTAGTGGAGCATGTTAAGAGCCCAAGGAAGGTGCAAGGTAGACAGAGTAGATCCAGGCAGAAACTAGCATGATATTGGAACCATTGAAAGGACTCAAGACCAGACGGCCCATGGGTAAGAATCTTTCAAGTATATGAAAAAAAAAGAGACCAATATTAGTTCATATTAAAGAAAAAAAAAAAAAACTGAGACAAGGAACCAGGTGTGGTTAGTGGTTTAGTCCCACCCAGCACTTGGGAGGCAGAGGCAGGTGGATCTCTGTGAGTTTCAGGCCAGCCTGGTCTACAAAGGAAGTCCCAGGCTACACAGAGAAATACTGTCTCAAAAAATAAAAAAATAAAAAATAAAATTTGAGAGAAGATCTCACTATGTAGCCCAGACTAACCTTGAACCTCAAACTCATGATGCTCCTGCCTCAGCCTCTGGAATATTGGAATGACAGGCATGGATCACCACACTGATAGTGATGATCCTTTAAATGGAAACAGATTTGATGTTTGTGTTAATCTGTCCCCAACTTGACCCTTAAAATATCAAACCAATAGCTACCTATATCCTTAAAACCAGTATCTCTTTTTTTGTCTTTTATTTATTTATTTATTTTTTACACTTCAGATTTTATTCCCCACTCTGGGTCCACCCTCCAACTGTTCCACATCCCATACCTCCTCCCCACCTCCCTTTCTCCACAAGGATATCCCCACCCCCGACCCAGTCCAGACTGTTGGCGAGGATGTGGAGAAAGGGAACACTCCTCCATTGCTGGTGGGATTGCAAACTGGTACAACCACTATGGAAATCAATCTGGAGGCTCCTCAGAACATTGGAAATACATCTACCTGGAGACCCAGCAATACCACTCTTGGGAATATACCCAAAAGATGCCCCACCATACCACAGGGGCACATGTTCCACTATGTTCATAGCAGCTTTTTTGATAGCCAGAACTGGAAACACCAGATGTCCCACGACAGAAGAATGGATACAGAAAATGTGGTTCATTTACACAATGGAATACTACTCAGCTATTAAGAAGGAGGAATCCTGAGTTTTGCAGGCAAGTGGATGGAAACAGAAAATATCATCCTGAGTGAAGTAACTCAGACCCCAAATGACTGGTATGTACTCACTAATAAGTGGATATTATAAGTGGATATTAGTCAAGGAAGGAAGGAAGGAAGGAAGGAAGGAAGAAGGAAGGAAGGAAGGAGATAGTACAGAATACCCAAGATACGCTCCACAGAACTAGAAGAAAAAAAAAGGTCAACAAGCTGAAGGGCCCAAGTGAGGACTCCTCAATCCCACTTTGGAGGGAGAAGAAAGCAAACATAAGTGGGGAGGGAGGGAGGGACCTGGGAAGGAAAGTGGGAGAGGGAAGAGGAGGGAACCTGATCTGGTATTGGGTGAGGGAAAAGGATTGAAGCCCTGAGAGCCAGCAGAAAGAATGGAAACAGGCAACCTCAGGAGGTAGGAGGTTGGGGACCCTCCAGAATGCTCCAGAGACCTGAGAGGTGAGAGACTCAAAGGGAGGGAACTTAAATGAAATGCAGACAGTAGGGAGAGGGAACTTATAGAGCCCACCTCCAGCAGGAAGACAGGGCATCTAGTAAGGGAGGAGTTGCCATTCCATAGTCAAAACTCTGACCCCTATTTGTTCCTGTCTGAAAGAACTGCAGGGATGGAAATGGAGAGGAGCCTGAGGAAAAGAAGGTCCAGCAACAGGCTCAAAGTGGGATCCAGCTCAAGGGAGGTCCCAAGGCCTGACACTATTACTGAGGCTATGTAGTGCTCACAAAAAGGGGCCTAGAATGACTGCCCTCCAAAAGACCCTACAAGCAACTGAAAGAGTCAGATGCAGATATTTGCACCCAACCCAGTGGACAGAAGCTGCTGAGCCCTGTGGTTGAATTGGAGAGCGGTTGGAAGAAGCAGAGGAGGAGGGTGACCCTGTAGGAGGACCAGGAGTTTTAATTAACCTAGACCCCTGAGATCTCTCAAACACTGGGCCACCAACCAGGCAGCATATACCAGCTGATATGAGGCCCCCAACACATATACAGCAGAGGACTGCTGGGTCTGGGTTCATTCAGAGAAGATCCACCTAACCCTCCAGAGATTAGAGGCCCCAGGGAGTTTTAAACTGGTATCTTAAAGCTTGCAAGGTCAATACTGTGGCTAATGCTATCTATGAACCCTTGTTGACGTGACCTCCACCCTGAGAGAGAAAGTGGGGAAGGAAAGATGGAGAATAGGAAAAAATTAAAATGTCCTGGCTCCAAACCAGAATTCTTGAGGTAGAGTTCTCCATGACACTTTCACCATGAAATGAAACATAGTTTCAGTGTGGCCATGATGGGGTCCTGGAGTTCATATTGAAAACGCTACCACTGAACTACATAATATGTGGTCATATTATGCTGAGGTGAGTAAAAAGCTGCCCCACCCCTGGAGTAACATGACCAAAATCCAATGCCAAGACCAAGTTGGCGTGGGACTTGGAGAGTCTTTCACTCCTCCATGTTACAACTTCCCCATCCACATGACAGCCTGGTCAAAGGATTTGGTAAAGTCCCATATGGCTGTGACCTGGAACTGCTCTGTGACCCTCCAGCTGCAACGTCACATAAGTCCTTCAGTGCAAAAGGCTTTGTGTGCACAGACAGGGCACAATCTGCCCAGCAAGTGATACCACAAACCACAGAAAACCCAGACCTGATACCACACCTTTCTCTTTCCTGTGTTAGCCAGACTAACCTCTCCAGCCAGCAGCCCTGGCCTCAAAGGACTGCAGATGTAGGACCCTGACTTGGCTTGTACCGTTTTGACACAAAGGACATTTTTTTTTTCATTAAATTTTCATTAGACTCTCATCCAAAGTCATTTTCCTACATATTAATGCATGTTTTTTATTTTATTACTACATCCAAATCAAATTTCAAGAACCTTTTATGTGCAAGTCCTTGCTTAGCTTCAAAGAAAGGCTTGACACTTTCATCTTTTTTCAGGGAACAAATGCCCCTACACGAGGAAGAGGACATTGAACACCTTTCCTTTGTATGGAACTTGTTCACATCCTTCATCATCATTTGAAAAATATGGTACAGGCCTCCTAATGTTCTCTGCTGACTCAGGGAGCAATGACACTTCTCTGGGCTCCAGTCACTAATTAGGAAGAAATTGCCAGTGTCCTTCCAGCCTTTAATTTCTTCTTTCATGATCCTAGGACCCAACTGTGGCTTCCTCCAACCTCCATTCTGCTCAACTCTAGATTACAAATTCCCTGAGGGAAAAGCATGTGCTCTTTGCTCCTGGATCCTACCCACATCTGACACTGTACCTGTGCCCACTTGGACACTCCTGCACATCAGCCAATGAAGGCTGGCTTCCTGGCGCCTAGAAATTATGGTGGAATTCCGGCCATGGAGTACACTTGGAGCTTCCTTGATGCCTGCCATGGCTTCTAGCTTCCATCTCCTCAGGCTGGGGCTACATCTGTGCCTACCACCACACCCAGCTTTTTAACTTGGGTTCTAAGTCTTGAACTCAGATACCCATGTTTCCAAAGTAAGTGCTTTATAGATTAAGCCATCCTTCCAAACCCTAACATTCCATCCCTACCCACCCCACCACACATCCACGGCCATCTATGTATTCCTGCCATAGAAAGCCCTGGGCATCCTCCTGGAGTTTGTGTTTCTCACAACCTTTCACACACACACACACACACACACACACACACACACACACACACACCTCCTACTCATCTGTCCACTCTCAGTCTTAGCACCCCCAGTGGTCTGATTCCTTCTCTTGTCCACACTCTGTACCTCTTACCTCAATACCTTTTTCCCCCGGGCTGCTTTGATTCTTGTTCTTCTCCTCTGTTCTGCTTCTATTTGTGTTTTTCCTCTAACCCGTTATGGGTTTTCTATCTGTGGATCTCCACTTATTTCTGTGAGCTTGGTTATTCTGCTGCTAGTTCTACTCAGTGAAAGTTCTTAAGTCCTTTTCTATTCAGCACACACATACACACACACTCACACACACAAACATACACAGACACATGCACACATACACACTAACACACATGTACACACACAAACACAGGCATGCGTGCTGAGTTGTAGTTTGCGTGGGTCCATTGTCAGGTTGAATTGTGGATCTCGAATCTGCTCCCCCAAGGGACTAAGGACAAGGCTCAGAGAGGCAGAGGCGCAGGAATTTAACTATGCTCATTCCATGCTGGTACCAGGCAGACATTGGGCTATGTGAAGCCTCAGGACTCTGCTCCAGGTGGAATAACATAGTCTGAGGTCCTGTAGAGAGGGAAGAACCTCTGGCTGTGTCTCTCTGGGATGAGAGTTCTGGTCATGGTGACTCGATTGGCTGGGTCACATCTGGCTAGGCTTGCTTGCTTGGATTGCTGGGCCTCTGTGGCTGGAAACATAGAGAGGTTATCAGTGGGAAATTAGCTCAGTAGTTGAAACCCTTCTCCACAGTTCCCCACAGCGGGTCCCACAGAAGAGAAATAGTCTATGGTCTTAAGATAGATATTTATTGTCATGGTGGAAAATGGTTGAAACTATACCCTGGTATTTTCAGAGCAGGCCTGATGTTAAATACCTTTTGCAAGGAGGAAGGTCTGGAAAGGAATGCTTAATTGGCTATGCCCTCTGGCCTTTAGGTACATCATTAATATGGAGATCTGTCTTGAGGCTCAGTGGCCTGTAGTCATGCCCTTTACCTGTAGAGGGGCTAATAGGGGTTTTGTCCTATCGATAGATGGAGGTCTTTGGCCTCATGTCAGGAGTCTGGAGTCTGGAAGCATGGCAAAATGCATGCTGTCTCTTGCAGGAAAACCTGCTGGGTCTCTGGCGATTTCCAACCGATGCTCGACCAGAAACCATGCTTTCCTCTCATGGTCCTACACATGCGCACACGCACACACACACAAGAACACACTAAAGCACACTTGCATGAACACTCATACTCACAAACACAGACAGGCACACACATACTCTCTCACACACAAACACACTCACATATACAAACACATATACACACAAACACACACATGCACACACAAGAACACATACTGTCATACACTAACATGCATGCACACATACTCACAAACACAGGCAGGCTCTCTCTCTCTCTCTCTCTCTCTCTTTCTCTCTCTCCTCTCTCTCTCTCACACACACACACACACACACACACACACACGAATGCACATACCACTTTCCTCCCTCCTTGCCAACTTTCTTAGACTCCAGAGCCAAAGGGGCATTTGGTGTTTAACTCCAGACTGTCCCTGTTCCTTATTCTGCCATATTCATCAGCAACTGAGATATTCTTACTGCTGATAGGCAGTGCCCTTTTGAGTTTTAAAAATGACTTTACTGAGGGGTTGACATAATACACCACACAAATGTAAAGACCTGAGCTCAGATCCTCAGCATTCATAGATTGAAGCAAGGTGCATCAGTGTGTCTATAATCCCAGCATTAGACGGCTCAGCTAGAAGGATCCTAGAGGTTCCCTGGCCAACTAGTCTAACAAGTCAATGAGCTCCAGATTCAGTGAGAGACCCTGTCTCAAAATCAGAACAAAACAAAACAAGAAAACAAAACAAAAAAAACAATGTTATTAAGATGACAAGTATAAGCTGCATAGCTTTTCTTGGGGAGATGGTCTATTCTTTCTGGAGAGTGAAGGCACCAAAGAACTAAAGAAAAGTTTCTGTGTACCAATAAGCTTGGTGGGATTGCTTACAGACACATGGGTGAATCAAAAGCAGCTATACCATCCACTGGGAGGTCCCCTGGGTGGCTTAGGGACAGTTATACCATTGAAGAATTCTACCAAAAGCATGGACAGGAAAAGTACCACTGAATAGTCCTTTGGGAAACTTGGGGCAGATTCATTCCAGGAATCAACCCCTTAGTTGCCTTATCTAAGGAGGCGAGAAGAAAGCCTGTGAGCTCTGTGAGCAGCCCACCCATCCCTCCACAAAACATATTAGTAAGGAGTCTTCGAGACAGCCTCCTGTGGCTGACCACAGAGGCTCTGACTCAAGGTGACAATAGTTATATCCAACCCAGAGGAAACAGCTGGGCACCATCAAGGATCCTCTAGCTCATCCACTCATGCTGTACTTTGTTAACTTTGTCACTGTGGCAAAATGCCTGAGAATATCATCTTCAAGGAGAAAAGATTTATTTGAGCTCACAGTTCAATCCATGGTGAGTTGGCCACTAGGTCTGGGCCAGTGACCTGTCGAACTTATCATATCATATGGAATCATGTGGTACTGCTCTTAAAAGATGCTCACCACAACATAGAAAACATGGGAGTTTTCTATGACACTGGGGATAAGATAGACCCTTCAACAGCAGACTCCTAGCATCCTATACCTCCATCTAAGCACCTGCTTCCAAAGTTTCCACCATCCCTTATTGACTTATAATTGTAAGTATTAAATTATAACACCCCTTTAACTCATCGACAAAGTCAAAGCTTTCATAATTCAGTCATTTCCTCAAAGCTCCTATCTCTGAACCCAGTGGGATTAAACCTTTAATGGGAGCTTTTAGAAAACAGTCAAGATTCAAGCTATAATATGTTCCATTCGGTGTTTCTCAGCAAATTCACAGAGTTGTGATAATCACCCATACAGGCAACTTGAGAACATTTTCTTCTCTACCACAAAAGCTATATCAATAATCTCCTAATCCTCCCATGCCCAGTTCTTAGTGACTATTAATTTGCTTCTTCCTCTGTGGATTTTTCTATTCTAGGTATTTTATTTAAATAAAATCCCACAGCACGTGATCTTGGAAGAGTTTCCTTATTCGGCATAATGTTTTCAATGTTTATCTATGCTGCCGAATGTAGCAGTACTTCATTTGCATAAACAGATCACATTTTGTCATTCATCAGATGGTAGATTTACACTGTTTCCATTTGGGACATTATGAATGGTGCTTCTGTGAACATCTGCATACAAGTTTAGACAAATGCATGTTTTCAGTTCTCTTTGCTATACATAGGAGTACAACCCTAATTCCATGCTTACTTTTTGAGGAACTGCCAAATTACTTTCCAAAGGACCATTTTCTATCCTCCCACTATAGAAGGAGGGCTCCAGCTGGGGCGTATCCTTTACAAGGTTCTCTATTATCTTTGTTGCAATCTACTCAATTTAGAAAGTGTGAACCACTTTGTTATCTTTGTTGCAGTCTAGTCAACTTTATTACCTTTGTTGCAACCTCGTCAATTTAGTAAGTTTCTATTGTGCATTTCAGGGATAGCTAATGATGGCTAATGATACCCTCATGGAGGTCATCAAGTTTACCCAACAGACGCCCTCACCAGGTGAGCAATCTCACCAGCTCTATTTCTGAGTTGCAAGCATTCTTCATATAGTATCAATTCAAATTTCTTATTAGATATAGAACTTGCAAACAATTCTCTCCTATTGTGTGGGTTGCCTCTTCCACTTCAAGGATATTTTTTTAGAATTCATTTTTATCTATGCCTATAAGTGTTTTGCTTGCACGTATGTGTGTGCACCACATATATGTAGTGCCTTCAGAGTCTAGAAGATGATGTCAGATCCCCAAAACCTGGATTTACAGATGGTTTCAAGCTGGCATATGGTCCTGGGAACTGAACCCAGGTCCTCTGCAAAAGTTGCATTAACTTCTGATGAGCCATCTCTCCAGCCCATCTTCCACTTTCTTAATGTTATCCTTTGAAACACAGAGGTTTCATATTTTGATGAAATTAAATTTCTTTTGTCACTTGTCCATACGATACCACATTCATCTAAGACATCTCTGCCTAACCTAGGTCAAGAAAATGTGCTATGCCTTTGTGTAAGAATTTTAGAATTTAGCTGGACAGTGGTGGCTCATGCCTTTAATCCCAGCACTTGGGAGGCAGAGGCAGGTGGATTTCTGGGTTCGAGGCTAGCCTGGTCTACAGAGTAAGTTCCAGGACAGCCAGGGCTACACAGAGAAACCCTGTCTCAAAAAACCAAAAAAAAAAAAAAAAAAAAAAAAAAAAGATTTTAGAATTTAATATAACCTTTAAATATAACCTTTTAGCTTTTAAATAATATTTTATTCACATTTTAATAATCTTTACTTATGTATATATGGATTACAGTGTAATATTTTAATATACACTGTATATAATGATTAAATATATAAACAATTTTCATATGCATTGCCTCAAACATTATTTACTTGTATTATGAATGTCCAAAATCTTCTCTTTCAGCTATTTTGAAATGTATAATAAACTATTGTTGATTATAGTCACCCACTATGCCATAGAACATCAGAACCTGTTCCTTCTTTCTGACTGTAATCTTATGTACATCTATTAACCAGCTTCTATTGCTTTTCCACAGCCTTTCCTCGCCTCCAGCAACCATTCTATCTGTACATGTCTGAGCTCAACTTTTAACTTCTACATATGAGAACATAATGTATTTGCCTAAGTAATTCTATTTAACATAACATTTTCCAAACTCATTGATGTAACTATAAATGTCAGACTCTCATTCTTTTTCATTCTATGGGTATATCACATTTTTAAAATTCATTTAGCCCATTTATTCATTTTTTTATTCATTCATTAGTCCTTCTTTACATTTGGATATACAATTGTCCTACTATCATTAGTTCAAAGTAGGAGTCTTTGTTTTTTGAGACAGGCTTCTCTGTGTATTCCTGGATGTCCTGGAACTCACTTTGTAGACCAGGCTGGCCTTGAACTCAGAGATCTGCCTGCCTCTGCCTCCCAAGTGCTGGGATTAAAGGCATGTGCCACCATGCCTGTCTCAAAATAGGAGTCCTTTATTTCTCTGTGTGTTTGTTGTTTAGTTGGTTGATTGGTTTTTGGGGTTTTGTTTTGGTTGGTTGTTGTTGTTTTGTTTTTTCTTATTCTAACCGATATTTTGGGTTTTCTTTTAAAACACTGAATCACACTTTCACCAGTTTCTCATCAAACCTTCCTCATCTGAGCCCTAGGTAACTAGGGTATAGGGGTGTCTGCACCTATCCTCTGGAGCTCTCTCCCTGATCTTCCCTGGAGAGGAAGCTGTCAGACATGGAGCTGCATGGGAGCCCAGAATACATTCCCAACATTTAAGCCGGGACAAAGAACTCTCCCTGACTTCTCTAATCTGTCCCCACCTAGTCACACCGCAGTTTAAACTCTGAGCTGCAACTTTTTATGGGGTTACATAACTGAATGTGAGGGGAGCAAACAAACTTAGCAACACTAAAAAGGTTTGGTAGTGCGGTGGTTCAAAATTAATTCAATATCAAATGTCTGATGAAGCCGAGTGAGTTCCTCCATGCTCGTAGCTGCAGTCTTAGGACAGAACACACACCACATGAACACTTTGAATTGAACACACTGTCACACCACGCAGTGCCAATGAATGCTGCCTGAGACAGACGTAGCTCAAAGTTGAGACGATTGTACATGTACACTACAGTGTTTTCACTGCACTAAGTTTCCTGATCTGATAGAATCATATGATATAATCAGGAAAAACAGGCACCATCTGAATATTGTCATTCCTTGCCATAAAAGCACCTGATTTGCCTCATTTTATATATATATCTATTGTATTAAAAAGTTTCCTCTTTAAAATCATTGAATTGCTAGTGTGAGTTTCAATGTGTGTGTGTGTGTGTGTCTGTGTGTGTGTGTGTATGTGTGTGTATTTTGGCTTAAGAGTTAAAATGTAATTTTCAACAACTTTTGGAATTGCCCTAACACATTTCTTCCATTTTATACTATATATTTATTTGAAATAGCAATCTTAATGTTGACAGTTATATAATCAAAATATCATTCAACTCTGAAAAATATTAAAGATATTCTCTGCCCTGAAGTATCAATAGATAACAAAGGCTTAATTTTTTTATGTAAAAATAAAAAACATAGCTAGGCATGATGGCACACAATTTTAATCCCAGCACTTGGGAGACAGAGGCAGGGGGATCTGTATGTGTTTAAAGTGTGAGTTCTAAGCCAGCCAGAGCTATTACATAGTAAAACCCCCTCTGCAAAACAAACAGAAAAACCAAATGACAAGCACATATACCTCACTAGCATGCAATTCTGACTTCATCTTTAGTAAATGGTAAAAATAAATGGAAAGTATCTTAAAAATACTTCATGATATATTATCAGTGTTTTGTTTGCATGCCTGTTTTCTAGGCATATACACCTCAGATCACATGGCAGTTTCTTGGGAGAAAGGGAGCCATGAGTGGAAGAAGTTTAAGATTCCCTGATTCCCCTGGAGCAAAACCAAGGCTTCCCTTATCCTCACCTGTGAGCTCCTCCTGTCTGTGCGTTCTATGTGACATTTGCCACACAGTTCGAGCCCACCTACCAATAACACTGAGTTATTAAACACACAGCACTATGAGTGACAGGTCACAGAAATGCTAACACAGTTGAGAAAAAAAAAAACTACCCTAGTTTTCTGCCTGTTACACACTGACTCCATTTGGAAACTTCAAATCCAAGTTAACTCGAAGTTTTCAGCCAAGTAAATATTTCAAGGGAAGGGAAAATCTCAAAGGAAGGGAAAAGTTTGGTCTCCAAGCCGTGTTACCAACATGACAGCTGCTTGTGACTGAACTCACCACACTAAGGACCAAGAGTCCTTCTGTCTCTTTTGTCGCAGGTTTTAGGGCATCTGTGATTAGGTCTGCAGCTTAAACAGTAAGATCGCTCTAAATCCTGAAGGTTAATTTATAAGAGTATCTGACTGCAGCCCCTCCAGACCACGACCACTTTAAAAAAAAACAAAAACAAAAAACCTTCCAATTGAAGAAGCAAAGTTTGATCTCTTTCGTGTTGAGCTCTGAGAACAATGGCAGCTTTCTGTGGTCGCGTGACTTCAAAAGGCCTCCGAGGGACCGCTCAGAAAATGCCTGGTTGTAATGACTGAAGCAATGCGCAGGCATCCTCCTGAGACCCGGTGCCCATTAGCACAGGAAAATCCATCCCCTTTCCCTCCCAGATCCTTTACTAACCAAGCCCATCCAGGCAACTGGAAGATCGAGCTTTGAAGGATCAGGCCAGACCCAGTTGGGAAAACTAGAGTGCTATAAAAACCCAATGAGATAAGAATGTGTTGAGATGGCCCATATAGTACATGGATTTATTTTTTAATTTGAAAGAGGGAAAGAGACAGAACATAAAGTTAGGTGGGTAGGGAAGGAGGAGGATCAGGAAAGAATTGGAGGAGGAGGAAATCATAATCAAAATATATTTTATGAAAATGTTTGCCAATAAAGTAGGAAATCAAATACTAGAGAGGGTGGGTTTATATTGAAGGTAGCAGAAAATAAAGGCTCTGGGAAAGTATCAGGTCAGGCCTGATAACTGTCACACCCAGGGTAGTAGATGAGACAACACCAGAGCAGTCCCGCCCCTTTGCGTGAGTACCGGTGTAGGTTCATCTCCTGCCTCTGCTCGCCCGCAGTGTGCATCGGGATGACTCCTGCTGCCCTCCCGCCTGCGAAGAAACCGAGCTGCAAACTTCTCAGTCTCGGAACCCTGCTGCTCCAGGAGCAGTTTGGATTACGGCTCAGCCCCGCCAGCCGCCCGCCTGGAGAGACTAGTATTCAACCTCCCCGCCCCCCGCCGCGGTGAAAGTTTGCTCCCACTTCGCCGCTCCCCCACCTCCACCCCTAGGCGTCAAGACCGCGTAGGAGTTCCCGGGTCCGCGCTGCACAAATACACTCATCAACAAAGGAAAGCCCATTAAACCTTCCCTCCTGTGAACTCGCCCCCGCGGATACCTCTTTGAACTGACCCCCGCCCCACAGCCCCGGAGCCGTTTGGGGCGCGCTGGCCCTCCCGGGCTCGCTCCCTCCCTCCCGGCTGCACACTTTTGCTGCCCGCTTGGTCTTTGAAGTCTCTTCACATTATGGCACAGCAGCCACGCGCTCTTACCCCGCGCGGGGGCTTTGTGTAACGGAACTGACATTTGGCCTTGATACCTGTATCTCTTGGTGATTGCAACAAATTTCTGAAATAAATATTGTGCTTTGATCTCCCTGTACTGCATTTTTAATGGACGCTCCAAACATTACTTCATTAGGAAGAATTTTTTTCTTTCTTTCTGGGGCTCCATGGGGGGTGGGGGGAGGTAAAGTGCAGTTCTTCGAAGTCTCTCTCCAAAGTCTTGGTTGGGCCTGGGAGGACTGAACTGTTTCAATAAATTCGGTGGTGAAGCGATTGTACTGTGCGCCTAACACAGTCCTATAGACTTTGCGCTGACGCACTCTTTTAAGCCTACAAGCATTCTACTGAGGCAGCACATTTTACAGATGGGCAAACAGAGGCATACTTACCAGGATTCTCAGAGACCAGGCGGGGGGGGGGGCGGGCGGGGGAGGTGTTGGGAACCTGGCTTCAAAGTTTGAGCCCTTAACAGCTCTGCTGGGCACCGGTGGCAGTTTAATTGCCTAAAGAGACTGTCTGGCTGGGGGGGGGGAGTTAAGTCCTATAACTATGGAGGTGCAAATTGACTCTTCTTGACTTTTTGATAAAATAGCTAAAACATTTGGCCAAAGAGGATACTCTCAACTTGCTGTTCTGCCTCACGAGAAAGTCAGGTTGGTAAGGTTCAGAAAGGGAAGGAATCAGACAGACTGCCTTCCAGGTTGCCCTGGTGAGCTCACTGGCTGCAGACGAGCACGTTTTGAAACGTCTACTTCTGGTCCCAGGTTTCTCCAGGGCTGGGTCCTTGCAATTGGGCATGAGAAGGAGCTGGTCAGCCAGGCCTCAGAGCATATCAGAGTCATCTCCCCTTCCCGCTTCCACGGCACTCAAGCCCGTGTTCAGGAGGATGTGACCCGTGGGTTGAGCCGTGAAAATGGCTGTTAACTGGTCCAGGAGTGACAGACACCTCGTTGGGGAGAAGGAGACGGTAAAGCGAGGCCTGTTAGTCATTTCCATTTCGAAGGCGCGTCCGGAACCTGGGAGAATATGGGCCTCCTGAATAGCGCAGTGTCAGGGCTCTTCATGGGCTTGTGAAGGACACCTATGTACAATGCAGAGTCTGAACTGCTAAGAGTTCCTCTAGCCTTTGCTACTTTGGGAGTTAGGCCACCGGGTCCTAGAACATCTGTCCTGATCGCAGGGTGGTCTCTGGACGGTGCATAAACAACTCGCACGAGCTGAGCTGGTTCAGGGTTTCCAGCGAGACTGGCGACCTCGGAGACTGAAAATTCGGTAAGCAGAGAGGCCGCCGGAGAAGAACAAGGCTAAGCCAACTTCAGGCGAACCACTTCTCTGTGCTTCACCTGAGCTACCGCTGCCAGATCGCTAACTGGACGCCGGGCAGCCAAGGCGGAGAAGGCCCCGTGTCGCCCGGACAGCCTCTGGTCTATCACTTTCGGCTCCTGGAACTACTAGGGGAGGGCCCTGGGCGGAAGGCACGCAGGAGGCTGACTGACTCTGCCGGACCAGCCAACAACTGCCAACGAAGTTTTGAGGTGGGCACACCCTGGAGAAGACTTCAATGCCTGCGACAAAACACTCCAGCGGATGAACTTCTTTCCAAGGAGGACAGGAACAAGTTTGCTTTGACTTTTCTTTCCCCTCCAGGGACTTCCTCCCAGAGATCTGCGGTTTCTCAAGCCACGGTGGTGGGGTCAGGAGGGAAAGGACTGCGAAGAAGCACCCAAGCCTTGCTGTCCAGCTTGTGTCATCGCGCACATTTGATGATACTGAAAGAAGTTACAAGCATCGCTGGCAAGTCTGATGGAACTTAACCAGTGGGACGCTTGCCCGGTCCTGCTCAACACTGAACTATTTGTCTGGAAAGTACAGTCCAATCCCCCTCCCACAAACACACACCCGGCGCCCACCGTCCCAAGTGTATGTTCCGGGTTGTCCTGGCGTCCTGCCAAGCTCCGTTGTGGGAGGAAGCAGTAAGCGCGGTGCGGGTTTTTTTTTTTTTTCACTCTGCAAAAGTTATAGCCCGAGGAAAACTTCCAGGTCACCAGTGGGAGCTTCAAGCGGCTTGTCAAGAGGGTGGGCCTGGAGCGTGTGCGCCACCCACTGCCGCCCTGGGAGGCCGTCCAGCCTGGCCCAGGGTCACAGCGCCGCCTGCGTCTCCACGGGCGAGCACGGAGGTGGGACACGCGACGATCGGGTTTGGTCAGTCCCACGCCCCGCCCCAGGAGCTCGCTTTAGTCCGCAGTGTGAGGGTGCAGAAGTACGGGAAAGTTACCCTCCTCATCCCAGTCTCAAAGTACTGTGCCTGAAAGCTGAAGGCAGATTTTTTTTCTAGAGATAACAAAGACACTTTGTCACTTTGCGCGCTGCCTTGGTGCAAATCTTTAATTGCAAGTGGGGGTGGGGGATCGAGTGTCCCGAGCAACCCAAGCGCGAGTCTCCAGGCGGCAAGGCCCCCTTTGATCAGGAAAATCCAATTATTTGTGTATATACATTTCCCACATAGTGATTACTTCATTAATTGTCCCGCCTTTATCTCCTCCCTTCCCATCCCCCCTAATAATCAGTTCTTTTATCCAGACCAACAAACACACCATAGGAGCTTTGTGGATTCAAAGGATTTGCTTTCGCTTCTGAAAGAGCCGCTATTCTTTGATGATTGGGTAGCGGCAAACTTCAAAGCCATAAATCTTTCCTCTGACTGGCTGGCGGCCCAGCAAAGCCCTTATCAAATTCTTGGAGGTGATCCTGAAGCGCTCAGACCGCGAGCGGGGCGAGCAAGCGGGCGCGAGTGGGGAGGACTCGGAGGCACGCTGGGCGGCCATTCGTCCTCGCCTTCGGGTGTCCATGCCTCGGCGGCGGCCGCGTCCCGCTCCACAGCGAGCGGCCTTCAAGCAGTAGCCATGGCCGCTGTGGCTGTCCTCCGGAGCGACTCACTGCAGGCCTTCCTCCAGGTCAGGGCCCGGCCGGGAGCGGGCGGGGAGCAGGTGGGAATGGCGTAGTCGGGTCTAGGCGGGTACTTTGAGCACCTTAAATCTCAAAAAGGACGCTCCGGCTTAAGGGTGCGACTGGAGTCAGACCTAGGTGCACTCACGCCAACTTGATACCTAATCTGGTGAGTGAGTGTGTGTGTGTGTGTGTGTGTGTGTGTCTGCGCGCGCGCGTTGCCTTTCGGGGGTAAGTGAATGTCAGAATGGCAGGAAATTGAGTTCACCTTGCTGGGCTCCCCTGCTGACTTCAGCCGGGACGAGCTACGGAGGAACACAGTAGCTACTAGGAAAAGAGCTCATAGAATACTAGCGCAGAGGACCCCACAGCCCCACTGTGGTTGTTTCTAGGTATTCCTAACCAGTCCGGTCCCTCTGCCTCTTTTGCACCTCCCTTAAAGGATGCTTGGCATCTCTTTGAACCAAGTAGTTTAGCGCACCGGGGGTTCACGTAGCACAGGCGCTGAAAGTTTCCCGGACCACTGGGTGCGCGCGCGGGACGCTGTGAGGTCTGGGGGAGGGACAGCCCGGCAGAGGAGGGGCGGGGGTATAATAGTGGGGGTGGCGGCCCTGCCCAGAGTCCGCGCTTGAAACGCTAACCTTTTGTCTCTTCCGCCCTCCCTCGCCGCCGCCCATGCAGGACCGCACCCCCAGCGCCTCCCCGGACCTGGGCAAGCATTCGCCCCTGGCGCTGCTGGCCGCCACCTGTAGCCGGATCGGCCAGCCGGGCGCTGCGGCGGCACCCGATTTCCTTCAGGTGCCCTATGACCCAGCGCTGGGTTCACCCTCCAGGCTTTTCCACCCGTGGACTGCCGACATGCCCGCGCACTCGCCAGGCGCCCTGCCGCCCCCACACCCCAGCCTGGGGCTGACGCCGCAGAAAACACACCTGCAGCCGTCTTTCGGGGCAGCTCACGAGCTCCCGCTCACGCCCCCCGCGGATCCGTCGTACCCTTACGAGTTCTCGCCCGTCAAGATGCTGCCCTCGAGCATGGCGGCTCTGCCCGCCAGCTGCGCGCCCGCCTACGTGCCCTACGCCGCTCAGGCCGCGTTGCCCCCGGGCTACTCCAACCTGCTGCCCCCGCCGCCACCACCGCCTCCACCGCCCACCTGCCGTCAGTTGTCCCCTGCCCCAGCCCCGGACGACTCCCCTGGTGGAGCATCCCGCAATCGGGCGCGGGGCCGGGGAGCTCCGGGGTTCCAGGGACCAGCCTCTCCAGCGCCTGTGCAGGACCTCCCCACGCTCCCCGCTTCCCTGCTTCAGCTGCTGCTGCTGCAGCGGCGGCGGCTGCCCTGCAACGGGGCCTAGTGTTGGGCCCGTCGGACTTTGCACAGTATCAGAGCCAGATCGCCGCGCTCCTGCAGACCAAGGCCCCCCTGGCGGCCACGGCCAGGAGGTGCCGCCGCTGCCGCTGCCCCAACTGCCAGGCGGCTGGCGGTGCCCCCGAGGCGGAGCCGGGCAAAAAGAAGCAACACGTGTGCCACGTGCCAGGCTGCGGCAAGGTGTACGGCAAGACGTCGCACCTGAAGGCGCACCTGCGCTGGCACACGGGCGAGCGGCCCTTCGTGTGCAACTGGCTCTTCTGCGGCAAAAGCTTCACGCGCTCGGACGAGCTGCAGCGGCACCTGCGGACTCACACCGGCGAGAAGCGCTTCGCCTGTCCCGAGTGCGGCAAACGCTTCATGAGAAGCGATCACCTCGCCAAGCACGTCAAGACGCACCAAAATAAGAAGCTCAAAGTCGCTGAGACCGGGGTGAAGCGGGAGAACCCGCGGGACCTATGAGCGCACCGGGACACTTCCAAGGCCACTCCTGACCAAGACATTCTTCCAGCACCTTTGCTGGCACGCCCGGGTACTTGCCATCGAGGTAGCTGACAGAGAGGAAACTTTTAAAATAAAACTTTTTATTGTCCTCTTCCCGAAGCGAAGTCCTGCCGCCCGGGCCTAGAGAGGAGGGCAGGGCAGCCAGGGTTGGAAACTGGGTCGTAGTTGAGAACCCTGAGTTACCCCAGGAGGATTCCAAAGTCCGAGCCATCGCCTGCCAGGGAGACTTACATTAGGGATTCTACCCAGGGCTGGCCTTGCTTGTGGGAGTCGCTGCTGGGGAAAAAAAAAAAAAAAAAAAAGATCTTGGGAGATTTTAAAAACAGGGCTAAAGTTTTTGCTAGGCCCGATTCGGACTTTGTACAGGTTATTTAATAATAGCTTTGTTAAAGAGTAATTATAATTATAACGTTAATAAATGTTTCTGTTGTTCTCGGCTCCACGCAGAGCTACAGCATGGTACGTTTCTGTAAAGCGATCAGCAGTTGCAGCGTGAAAATAAATACGTTCATTCCAGGGTCTCCTCGGGAAGACCCCCGCAGAGCTGGTCTCCTCTGATCTTTTCTTCTTCCTGGAGTCCTTGCTGGGAGGTCAGGTTTCACCCGGGATCTGATGGTTCCTGTGTGCTGCCTGGGTCACAGGCGTCTTTGGTTTCTAAAAGTTTTGGGCAAACACAACAGAGTAGTCAGTTTTCTGGTAAAGAGGCTAAGGCAAGATTTGCCATTTCCAATTTAGGTTTCTGTGCGACTCCAGGACTTAACGTGTTGTTTGCTTTATAAATTTGATAACCTACTGCACAAAAACTGAGGCGAATTCCTTGCTGTTTTACAGTTGTTAATATTCTTGGATCCGGGCGGAGGAGCTAGGTTTTCTCAGGGCCTTGTCCCAGGTGAGATTTTTAGAATTAAATAGCGAAGTTGGCAGCTCTTACATAGTGTGGTCTGTGCCAGGGACACCAAAAGGTAGTTGTCACTCTTGCCGCTTTCCAGCCTGGCCATCCACTACTTGTTTGCCCATCTTAACAAGCCCGTTTTCACACACACCAGCTATAGGTGGGCCAGGAAGTTTTCATTCTTCTTGTAACTTGGATTTTCTTTTGAATCACCCAGCCAGACAGATTTTCTCAGGGAAGAACTGGAAATGCTTACTCATAGCCTAAAAATGTAGGAAAATGTTTTGAAGATACAGGTTTCTCACTTTTCTCTAACTTTTTAAAGTTTGAAGTCTTTTTTTTTTTCAAGTGTCTCAACTCATTTGTATTGTAATATTGGGGTTTCAAACCTGAAACTTAGCAAGCAACTAAATAACTCTTTCATTTAGAATCAGCAAAAGTCAAAATGGAACTTAAATTTCGTTACTGTTTTAACAAAAAAAAATGCAGTGAATGATCTTTTCAAGATAGAACTGTGTATATGTGTTCATGGTATTTCACAGCCTACAAGCTTGCCATTAATTTTTGCTTGAAGTCAAACTAAAGGCCAAATTTTCTAAAGCTATTGTGGGTTGTTCTTGCAAGTTATGTAAATAAAACACAAACGCCAACATAATTGAAGTGAGAATAACTTTTTAGAATCACAAGAAATAGTTTTATTGTGTAATATGAGACAAGACCTCAAATGTATGTTAGATTTCTTGGCAAAGCATGCCTCAAAGCCACTTGCCCTCTTTAGAGATTTTGAAATATTTCATAAACTTGAATGCCAGCCATCCTGGTCCTTAACTTCAGAAGACAAGAACTAAATTTCTAAGGATGTGGCTGCTTAGCAAGCAATCGTAATAGAGTTGCAAGGCAGTGCAGTCAGTATACACCTAAACATGCACTCTTAATCTAAATCTATTGTAATTAATCAGGTATACCATCTTGATTTAAACCTAGTATACTTTATATGGATGTGTAGAAAAGTTGTGTGAAGCTTTCAGTCACTCCTGAGCCATGGCCTGAGATCAACTTCAGACTCAGGAAAGGTTTCTTGGCAGATGATAGGGACTTTGGACTCTGGAAATTTAAAGTGGTGATGTCATGTAAGAAGAATAGTTTTGATTCTTTATTTAAATCAAAGTTTCAAAATTGCCACTTTTCTTTTTCTTTTTCTTTTTTAAACACACCTGTGATTACTGACAGGGAAAATCATTTAACTTTCGAAGAGACAAGGGGAAAATAAACCTTTTTCATGGAGAACAAACAAAATATATGAGACTGAAAATTAAACAGGAATAGTGAAGGGGTGTTCTTAGAACTTTGTAGTTAAGAGAACAACTAAATCAAATACGTGGAGTTTATCAAAATAAGGTGTATATATTAAAGTTATATAACTTTAAAAACAGAACAAAGCCATGAGATAACAAAATTAACTTTCTTAGAACTTTTGATTGAGCCTGCTAGATTGAAAAGCAGCCTTTGGCTTAATTTGATACATGGTAGCTATTGGCTATTCACCTCAACATGGTGACTATTGACTACTCACCACATCGCTGCAGCTCTTTCAATTACTTTAGAAAAAGAATTAATGCCATTTTTGAAGGAGAAACCAAAAGACACAGTAATAATAATATCCAAGTATAGGAAGGCATTTTATGTGTATGTTGAAAAAAAATAAGCTAATATGATATAGAAATGCATTCAAGTATACAAGCTGTGGATTTTTAGTTATTACATTTTGTTTAATAAGTCTGCAACCAGAGTACCATTATAAGGATATTAAAATTTATTCTGGAACACCAGTATGCAAAAATAATAGTGTGACCTAGGCAAAAACTAAATACATTACATATAGCAGAAAATTTAATGGAATTAAAATGAAAAGCTTAGAAGTAAATTAACACTAAATGTGAACTACATGTTATTTTGAATTAGAGTTTGCCAAAACCAAAAAACGAGTTTAATCTGCCAACTTTTCACAACGTTTTATATAAGACTTCAGTCCACAATTATTTTAAAACTGAAATGGCTTTGATTTCAATGATAATTATTGTCTCATGACATTAGACTAGGTTTTATAAGAAACTGATTTGGGCAGAATGAAAATAGATTATATATTAAAATCTAATTTAGTGACATCTTAAAGTGTACATTCAATGAATAAATTAACTTTATGGGCCAAGAACTTAGAAACAAGGAAATTGAATAATATATAAATTAGCTAATTTATAATTTAGTGTTTCTGAATATAATAATATAGTTTTCTGCTTTTCACCAGAAAACACTGGGAAGGTATTTCCACAAAGGGTCTGCTAAATTCACCAAAGAAAATACAACTGTTAATAACATCAATTTCAACATTTCTAGATTTACTAGAGCTAAAAATATGTTTTATATATAACTTTCAATTATTTAACTTAATTCAGTAAAATATAACATGCCACTAAAAGAATAATCTTTGATGAGGTGGCTCCCAGTAAAAACTTAATTTGATGACATCTGTAAAAAGGCAGGTTTTTACCCCAGTGTGTGCTGTGTACTATTCTATACTGTATGTTTTGAAGTAACCCATTGAAATCTGATGTCTTCAGCTTGGTCCTGCTGAGAGAGTGTGATAGAATGCTATTACAGAAGTGGCTACAAATTCCTATTCTTTTAAACACTGGTGTGGATGACACTTGTTTCTGTGGGACTCTAGAGCTGCAAAACATGTTTGCTTACCTTAGCTTAGTGTTTTATACAATAGAGTCAATTGGCAGTGTTGGGTAGAGAATAGGCTATAGTGAGAAGTCAGATGTAAACTTTGATATCTGGTAAACAACTACAGTTCACTACTGGCCCCAATTAATTATCACTATCAAGATGTTTCTCTTGTCTACATGATGGAAGATGTTTAAAAGAATGTGAGACCTGGGGCACCTTTGAAACGTGGATGGCACACCTTGGATCCAGTAAGAAGAAGGGTGAAGCAGAGTGATTGTCTGTGTTCAAGGCCAGTACAGGTTACATTGTGAGTTTGAGGCCAGCACAAACGGCCAAGCAAGACCATACTGTGTTGCAATACCATATCCAAAAACAGGGAAACATGTGCTAACACAGTGTGATAAAGTAGGGAAAAATAAGGAAAATGTCTAGGCGTACACATGTTTAAGATAAGCTGTATTTATATTAATATGCCAAAGTGACACTCACTAGAGTCATAATCTGATTCATTTAACATACTATATTGTAGAAGTTGCTGATCCTGGTTCTGCCCCCCAGCCCCATGCTCCCAGAAATAAGACTCGGACTCAGAATATATTTACAAATACCTTGTCCATATAGCTAGGCTCTTCTCTGACTAGATCATAATTTAAAATAACCTATTTACTGTAACCTACATCCTGCCACATGGCTAGTGACCTGAGCTCAGGATCCATGAGTCTGTCACATCTTCCCAGGGGAACCTCCCCAACCTGGCTCTATCCCAGAATTCTTTCTGCCTCCTGGATGTTCCACCTTCTCTTCTACCCTTTCCTATAGGCCATAGTTTTTTTTAATTGACAGGTGATTCATCCATACAACACATCAGAAATTCTCTCTACACTATATGGGTAACTTAACATGTTCTCCGGTATTAGTAAGATTCTACATTTTTGCATAAATAGCTTGATGTCAATTGTTTTTAAAGAGTCTGTTGCTACTCCATACAGAGGTCTTTCTATTTAATTTACAGACACTATGAGATAACTTGCATAGTATTCCTGACTGTCTTGAGTGAGTGACATTAGTTCAGCAGAGATGCAACCTGATAGCTGCAGACTGTCACAGCTCTCTAGACCACTGCTGCTATCCTTTTAATTCTTTTTCTGGGCTGTATGCTTTTCTGTCCAGTTCTTAGCAATTCTCTAGAACAGTTCTCAATGGGATGGTTGATAGTTAACCCCTAATTTGGTCCACAAATGTGGGCTTCGGTCATTTTTATACAACACAGCTATATAAAGCACAGGCTGGTTTTCTATATAATACAAAAGTCAAAAAGGGAAATCATATCTAGTTCTTAGTTTGATATAACATAGGAAATCTATGGCTTTCACCTTTAAGAAAGTCAGTCCAGCCCTATGATGATGGAGACCTTAACCTATGAAATGTAAGTTTGATTTAGAGTAAATTATTTACTAGTCACACCTCTGACACAAGTACACTAAAACTGTATAAGATACAGCGAGGAGTCTCCAGCCTTGTGAGTTCTGTAACTGTAATGTTAAACAGTTCTGTCATGCAGGCACTAGTCATGGTGTGGTCAGTACGATCTAAAACTCAAATGGAAAACATCTATATAGCCTTCAGCTTTATTTCACCCAATTTCCAAGGCAAACATCAGGCCTACTCACTTATGGTTAAGATTGGGAAATGTGTCCTCATTTTGAATGTGTTTGGAGACAGCATCCTAAAAATCTACACAAGATACTGGGAAGGCTTATTTCTCTTATTCATGTGAATTTTATTCTTATGTTCTCTGTACTACTTTTTTTATTCTGTGTCTTGAAGAAGGGAAATGTCTATATATCCATGTCCAACTCTGTCCTCAAACTTTATGTAATGTGACTCTTCCTTTAAAGTACACCTACTATTTAACATTGCTTCCTATAATGCAGAACCCAACTGGCTTCTGAACTATAATTCATTTTAAGCTGTATTTTGTTTGTATTTTCAGTACTGGGAGTTGAATCCATTAGTTGTTCAACTAAGAAAGCTCTACCATTGATCTGTATTCCCTAATCCTGCACTTGAATCTTCTTCAACCCACTGCCTGAGTAGCTAGTTTTACAGTCATGTAAACTAGCCACCATACCTAGATAAATCTGTTCATTATCTTTGTAATAGATATTTATATCCCTGGGGATCAGTTTTATAAATAGGTGCAAATAGACTGGTCTACTTCAAGTCATATTTTATTTATATAGTGTTTGCTGATGTTTTTGTGATTTTATGATGCCAGTGAGAATATTCATATAGAATAGAAAGGAAAATTGTAAATATAATAGAGGATTGAGATAATCCCAGTCTGGATGGATTTTTTTAACTGGTTAAAAATTATACAAAAAAGTAGGGGCTGTAGGTAAGTTGGTAGAATGCTTGCCCAGCATGTACTGGGTTCAGTGTTCTGTGTCCACTACCACAAAAGGCTGGAGTTGTGGTGTGCATCCCAGCATTCAGAACAGAGGCTGGGGATTAGAGTTTCAAGGTCATCCTCAGCTATATAGAGAGCTTGCTAGAGGCTAGCTTTTGCTACATAAAATCCTGTCTCCAAAATGAAAATGGAAGGGTAGATTACCTAAATCTATATGCACAGCCTTTTATTTGGCTAAACTTTTCATGGAGATGTGAACTGAGACTATACTCATTCACCGATTTATATTTCTCATTGAGGTTGTAGTTGGAGATTTTTTTCACTTTTAATCTTGATGGAGTCCATGCTATACATCTGTTAACACTACTTCATACAGATGAGAAGAAAACCAATGCAGAAACCATCTGTGGTGAGTCTGGGCTTGAGGTACAAAGACACCAAACTGTGAGATGCATGGAAAGAGCTCCTCTTCAGTCACAGCTCAGATTTACCTGTGTGTGTCCTGAACCACCCTTATCCAGAACCTGTGACGCTGTCACGGCCCACTTGCCTCTCTCTGAGGCAGATCTAAAAGTGGGAAAAGGGAAACAGATAATTGGAATCAAACAGATAATATATCTATGTCCATCTCTGGCATGAAACTTGATGTGGTGGTCTTGTCCTTAAAAATTGACCCATTATTTGATCTGATTCCCTATAATATAGAGCCCAACAGGAATGGAAGTCCTTGGTCAGAGATCTGGAGTGAAATATCAGCACCTTCTCAGACATAGATCCCCAAGGAGATAAATCTTCCCCTTACTCAAAAAATTCTGAATTTTTTTCAAACAGAAGGTGAGTGTAAATTAGCCTTAGGGCTTTACTGAGGACATTCTGACTTGGTCATTGAGATGCTGGTCTTTTCCAAAGTGGGGATGCTTTAAAACTAAAATCTGTGAATGAAAATACTCAATACAGCTTACAGCTGTTAACAGTATAATGTGAAAACCCTGGCTCTATCTTTTGATTTTAAAAATCTCGCTAAAAAGTAAACAACAAAAAAAAAGGGTTGTTTTCATAGTTAAAAGCATCAAAAGGAGATAAAGGTGCTTTACGATAATCTGAGCCTCATAGCACTGAGGGCAGAGTTTAGTGGCACTTCCAGGTGGGTTAATGCTTATAACTGCTATACTGTTACATACCTCCTCAAGGCCAGTCTCTCTTTATAGATACTTCACTGGGAGAGGAGGGAAGTAGAAAGTTTAGGCATCTGTCTTAGTTTCTTTTCTATTGCTGTGAAGAGACATTATGTCCAAGACAACTTATAGATAGCAGATTTGGGGCTTACAGTTTGAGAGGATTAGAGTCCATGACCATCATGACAGGCTGCATAGCAGCAGGCAAGCAGGCAGGCGTTTGAGCAGTAGCTGAGAGCTTACATTTTGACCTGCAAGTAGGAAACAGAGAAAACCTTTTGAAACCTCAAAGCCCACCCCCAGTGACACATTTCCTCCAACAAGGCCACACCTCTTCATCCTTCTCAAATAGTTCCACCTACTAAGGACCAAGTACTCAAACATAAGAGCCTGTGGGGCCATTCTCATTCAAACCACTGCAGCAGCCTTCTAGCAAGCTTAGTGATTAGCAGAGTGCAGCCTATGTAATAGGAGCCCAGTACCCAGGTCCACAGAGAGCCAGGAAGATATAAAGGAATGATATAAAAGGAAGAGTTGCATTTTCAGACAGTGATTGAGGGAGAGGCCTGGGAATGAGTAAGGATAGGACATGAACATTAGTCAACAAAGGAAATGGAACGCTTTGACCAGAGGCCAACTGCCCATTGTGTTTGGGAGCCAATGCTATGACAATAGGTTTTTTGCAAAAGAAGAAAACTTTATCACATACCAACAGACAAATAGATCAGGGACTTGACCAAGCCAGCTCAGTCAGTCAACAGGGTCTCAAGGAGTGATCAAGGACTGAAAAGAAAAAGACAATTAGACAACACCATAACATGACCCCAGCCAGTGCTTAGGCTGAAGCAGGTTTATTGTTCTCCAGTCTGCTTTTATACCATTCTAGGTACATGCCAAGAATAAGGTCAGTTCTAGGTCAAAGAACAAATGAGACAATAAACAAAGCCCCGAGGTATTCAGGGACTTATCAAGATGTTCAAGATTTTGAGCCTATTTCTTTGTCCCAGCCCAATGTCAAATTGGGCCTCAACAGTCACTGCTCGTATTTGAGTGAGAAATAGCTCCCAGAGGTTCAGGCATTCAACACTTGGTCCCCAGCTAGAGACTGCTGTTTAGAGAGATTATGTGGAGGTATGGCCTTGCTGAAAGATGTATGTCAATAGGGACGGGCCTTGGGAGCTTCTAGTTCACTCTCTGCTTCATGCCTGCTGTGAGGTATGATCTTTCAGCTTCCTGTTCCTGTCAAACTTTCCTCCACTGTCCACCATGCTTTCTCTCCACCATGATGGACTCCTCTAGAGCTGAAAGCCATAATAAGCTGTCTCTTACATTGCCTTTAGTCATGCTGTTTAATCTCAGCAACAGAAAAGTAAGTAATACAGCACCATACCCTCTCAGCCACATTGGGACAATGCACAGCTTTGAAAGGAATGGTCTCACACTTAGCTCACTTGGAGTGTATTGTTTGTTCGTTTGCCTGTTTTTTGTTTTGGGAGGGTTGCTTTGTTTTAGTTGGTTGGTGGGTTGATTAGTTTTGTGTGTGTTGCGCGTGCGTGCGAGTGTGTGTGTGTGTGTGTGTGTGTGTGTGTGTGTGTGTGTATTTGGTTTCTCTGTGTAGCCCTGGCTGTCTTAGAACCCTCTGTAGACCAGGCTGTCCTTGAACTCAGAGATCCACCTGCCTCTGCCTCCCAAGTGCTGAGATTAAAGGCGTGCGCCATTACCACACAGCACCTGAAGTCCATTGTTAAGTTCAGTTTTATATTTTTCTGTAGAGGAAAGATGTCATCTTGAAGTACTGGACTACCAGCATTTATTTTTTTTATTCTTAGGAATTGTACACATTTTGACAGGCAACAGGATACAAAGTTTTACATGGAAAACATAAAACAAAACTAATAAAAGCAGAAAAAAAAAATCCACTTTGGAAAAGTTTCAGACCGAGAAGCATAATTTTCTAAAGTCGCACCAATCTTTATCAAAGATAGTAAAAAAAAAAACCTATTTTACCTTTAACTGAGTTTTTTAATTATTTCCTTACTAAGTGGCAGAAGTTGGTGGTGCATTGCACTTATGCAGAGGCCAGAGAACAGCCGTAGGAGAGAATTTCTTCCTCCATGTGTTTCCCAGGCAGGCAGCCACATTTGTCAGCCTTGATAGCAGGCACTTTTACCTGCTGAGCCATCTTGTTGTCCTAAGTGGGTTTAGTTTTGTCAGAAAATGCCCATAAATTTGCTCACAACTTCGTTGGAAACAAGCCAGAACTGATAGCTTCGACATAGGGATCAAGCTTAAATTTAGATGAAAGTCCACCCTAGCCACCGGCGAAAGAAATTCATTATTTTAATGGCTCTGAAATTAAGAGCACTTGTTGTTCTTCAAAACAAAAACAATGAAACAAAACAAAAATCAACAAAAAAGCCTTGGTTTGTTCTTTAGCACCAACATGGGGGGCTAGCAAACAACTGTAAGTCCAATTCCAGGAGATCCATCGGCCTCTTCTGTCTCCCAAGGGTGCCAGGCACACACACACACACACACACACACACACACACACACACACACACTGTGCACTGAAACATATGCAGACAAAACACTCATGCACATAAAAATTAAAAAAACAAACAAACTTGACTGACAGCATTATGTCAGGACTATCAGATTTTTCACACCTTTCCTAAGAATAGGTTAAAATTTCATGAAATCTTTGGGGGTTTTTGTTTTGTTTTGTTTTTAAATCATGAAATCTTTGTTGTGTGTATAAAGACTTCAGTTTTTTTTTTTTTAAAGAAAACAATGTCTATCAGCTAATTTGATCACTAATAAGTTTTCCTTTGCAACACTTATCTTTTAGAACCTGTTGAAGATGGTTCAGCAGGCAAAGGCATTTTCTGCTAAGCCTGAGGTCCCTGGAATTCTCATGGTGGCAGCAGGGAATCTGTACTGGGCCGGAGAGATGGCTCAGTGGTTAAGACCACCGTCTGCTCTTCCAGAGGTCATGAGTTCAATTCCCAGCAACCATATGATAACTCACAACCATCTGTAATGAGATCTGATGCCCTCTTCTGGTGTGTCTGAAGATAGTGACAGTGTACTCACATACATAAAATAAATCTTGAAAGAAAGAGAGAGAAAGAGAGAAAGAAAGAAGGAAGGAAGGAAAGAAAGAAAAGAGAGAACTGACTCCTGCAAGGAGTCCCCTGACTGCCACTGTGGGTAAGGACTGCCATGTGTGGGTAAGGAATGCTTAAGGTCTGTCATGTGCTGTTAAGGTGATTCCTTCCCTGAGAGGTGTTAGTAGGCAGATAAACCATTTTATATGACTTGGAAAACCCCCAAATCTAAGTATGGCCTCAGGTGTGGGGAAGCTCAGGAGTGAGGTACCACAGGGTTTGGGGTGGCCCAGGTGTGGGGCAACACAGGTGGGAGGTAGTACAGGTACAAAGTAGGGCAAGTGTGGGGTAGCCTAGGTGTGGGCAGCTCAGGTGGGAGGTACTGCAGGTGTGGAGTAGGGCAGATGTGGGGTAGCCCAGGTGTAGGGTGGCTAGCACAGGTGTGGGGTAGCCCGGGTGTGAGGTGGCCCAGGTGTGGGGCAGCTCAGGTGGGAGGTAGTGCAGGTGTGGAGTAGGGCAGGTGTGGGGTGACCACTTGCAATGCAAATCTCCCAGATGATTTTAGAGATCTTTTACCATTGGAGCAGAGTGTGCTCTTGGCTGGTGCCCTGTAAAACTATCTCACATCTTGAGAAGTGTCTTCTTTGATGCTTGCATCAAGACTTAGTCACCTGGGGGTGCCTAGAGGGAGCCAGAGGGAGCTTTAGTCTCTCTCTTTTTTATAGGATCAAAAGACCATCATTGAAATTAATTTCTAACAGGACTATTGCTACAGCCAGTAAACTCCTTAGCTTCTGTCAGTCATCATATCACAGACTAATAAATCATAAGTAGACCCTTAAAAGCATTTTAAAACATTACATCAAATCAGAGCACAGTGCAGTCCACCCCAGAGGGCATCACAGATAAACAGTCTGCAAGCGAAGCATGATTCTGCCTTAGAGCTCGGTACAGGAGAGTTCTCTATACCAGGACTCGCACAGGGACTGCTTCACCCCTGAAATTCAAAAGCTGAGGGACAATTTATGCCACTAAACTGGAGAGACAAGTTATGTCTCTAAGTTCTGAGTTGAACTGGCTTCCTCGCTCAGACCCAGTGAAGTTTCTTTCTGCAGGATGGAAGTCAGAAGTGCCACAGTGGGGAAGCAGGTTCAGGCTGCTCAGATCCCAGACTAGCCTCAGCCCATGTGGCCACTGATGGTCAGCAACCAGAGCCAGGTCCAGCTGAGGAACCCAGAGCATTAGGAAGGTAGAAAGAGTCTCACTGTCCCATCTGGTTGCCAGAAATTGTTCTGAAAACAAGGGTCATGGTCCGACATGTGCATAAGCCAATACTATCTTACTAGGATTTTTGAAATGGGAAAACAACTATTTTGTGACCAACAGGTAAAGAAGCCGGTGCTGTTAAACCCGGAGCTGCCTGAGTGATCTGTTGGTAGCAGGGCAATGTGGAAGAGGGGGACGGGAGAGTTGGGGCATGGCTTTCACAGAGCTCAGGTTTCACTGTGTGGGGAGTTACACTCAGCTCAAAGGATTCTGAAGTGTGGTATCATCTCTACATTGAACAGACTGACCAGCACCTTCTGCTGATCTCCGTTCCTCAAGGTTGGTTCCAAACAGAAATACTCATTAGCAGAATGCCTGAAGGAGTCAGGATTTGCCCACACCTTGATTTCTCAAAAGATTTATTTAATGTTAAATTATATGTATGTGTCTATAGCTCTGTGGAGGTGTGTCCAAGTGAATTCCAGTGCTCTATGGAGGCTGAGGTGTGGGATCCCCTGGAGCTGGAGTCACAGACAGTGGTGAGTCACCAGTAGGTGCTGGGAACTGAACTTGGATCCTGGGGAAGGTTGTGTGTGCTCTTAACTGCTGACCCAGCTCTCCACCCATCTTAAAGAAGTGAATAAAGTAAACTATAACTGACTTCCAGATAGATGTCCTCACACGGTCAGAAAAAGATACGTGGTAGAAGCAGGTGTTCAGCAGCCTACGGCTTCAATGTCAATGCCCAATCCCTTCCTGTAGAGAGATCATTTTGCATATTGGATGGATGGATGCTCACCTGTCAATTAAAAAACCCATGGCCTATGGCTTAGGCAGGAAATAGAGATGGGACATCAAGAGGAGAAGGAATTCTGGGAGAGAAGGAGGCAGGATAGGAGCCCAAAAAGAGGGGAAGCATGGATACATGGTACCAGAACACTGACAACCAGCCACATAGCAAAATATAGGTTAAAAATGAATGGTGTCTTAGTTTTGATCTAGTCAGAGTGGAACCTTTTTTTTTTTTTTTTTCGAGACAGGGTTTCTCTGTGTAGCACTGGCTGTCCTGGAACTCACTCTGGAGACCAGGCTGGCCTCGAACTCAGAAATCCGCCTGCCTCTGCCTCCCAAGTGCTGGGATTAAAGGCGTGCGCCACCACCGCCCGGCAGAGTGGAACCTAATATATGGCCAAGTTATTTGTAAATATAATTTTGAGTCTGAGTCTCATTTCTGGGAGCATGAGGCTGGGAGCATGAGAACCAGGATTTAACTCCAACACCTCCCTTGCTCACATCACAGGAACTGGAGAGAGTATCCCAGTCACAGCAATGGTTCTGGGGCTACTATCACAACGTGGGAGCCCCGCCTATACCCGTCCACCGGGAGCTGTGAATGTGCCTAACAAACCTACCACCATCTAAATGTCCCTGGTGACAAATGTGGGAGGTTTCCTTCTCAACCCGTAAGCTGTAGCCACTGATGCAAAGTGCTGCCATCTCCTGTGCCCTGACCTGGGAACTGGAAAAGGTCCTGTTAGTGTCCTACCTCTCCAAGAAGGCAGCTACCATCAGGTCTAGCCTCAGCACCAGCAACGCTCACATGGCAGAATTAGAGACAGTCTTCTTCCTGATCCATAATCTTCAGATTACATCTGCTGGTATCACATAAGCTTGCACTCGGGAAACAGAGGAAGATCTCATACGTGTGTGTACTGGCTGGTTTTGTGTGTCAAGTTGACACAAACTAGAGTTAGCACAGAGAAAGGAGCCTCCCTTGAGGAAATGCCTCCATGAGATCCAGCTGTAATGAATTTTCTCAATTAGTAGTCAAGGGGAGAGGGCCCATAGTGGGTGGTGCCATCCCAGGGCTGATAGTCCTGGGTTCTATAAGAAAGCAAGCTGAGCAAGCCAGGGGAAGCAAGCCAGTAAGCACATCCTTCCATAGCCCCTGCATCAGCTCCTGCCTCCAGGTTCCTGTCCTGTGTGAGTTCCTGTCCTGACTTCCTTTGATGATGAACAGCAATGTGGAAGTGTAAGCTGAGTAAACCCTTTCCCCTGCAACTTGCTTCTTGGTCATGGTGTTTCATTGCAGCAATAGAAACCCTGACTAATATGTGTGTTTCAGCTCCCATACTGTACTGACCTATTCTATTCTACAATCCTCCTCTCAATGAGAGCCTCCCTCCTAGGACCTGGAGGCAATCACATGCAAGCCCAGCAACTCAAGAACCACATAGACCAAACACATGCCCCAGAGCTAAAACATCCAAGAGAGAGAGATTGAGCAAGTACAACTAAATGCAGAAAAGGACATTACCTTGTTCTCTCTCTCTACACACACACACACTCACACACACACACACACACACACACTCACACAACTCAAAATCAATCAGAGACATAAATGTGAAGCTTTAAACTATGAAATTACTACAAATAACCAACCAAATGAACAAAAAAAAAAACAAAAACTAATAAACAAAACAAACATGGGGGACACTAGCAGCTGAGGTATGTTTTTTAACATACCAAAGCAGAAGTGGCCTCCAGGTTCTCCCAGCATCCTTGAGTCCCTACCTGAACTTTCTAGCCCTGGGATTCCTCTCCCCTAGAGACTCTTCACTATATAATCCAGACATTTTTGGGTCTCTCCCTGTCTCTCTGTCTCTCTCTCTATGTATCTCTGTTTCTCTCTCTGCACATGTTCTTTCTTTCTCTTCTCCCTCCCCCATCTCCCTCCAGTCCTAGAAGATCCTCTTCCAGCCTCACTGGGTACTAGGTACACAAGTTGTGCACAGACATACGTGCAAGCAATATATATATATATATATATATATATATATATATATATGTATGTATGTATGTATAGTCATTTGACAGAAATTAATGCCTAGCCTGTAACCTATATGAAGAACTAAAAAAGCTGAGCACCCAAGAAACATTTTTTTTAAATGGTCTAAGGAAGTAGACACATCTTATAAGAAGACACAACTGGCTAACAGGCACATGGGGTGGGAAAAGCTCAATGTCACTAACTGGTGAGGAAATGCAAATCAAACCCACAGTGGGCTATATCATCTACACACATCCCACCCTATCATCTACACCACCACCATCCCACACCACCTCAGACAAAATGGCTATTATCAAAAAGACAAAAGGCAGTGAATACTGGCAAAGCTGTGGAGAAATGAGAACTCACTGTTGATGGAATGTGAATTAGTAGAGAGATATGGAAAACAATATGGATACCTCTAAACTAAAGAGGAAGGAGGGGAGGAAGGAAAAAAGGAAGGGAGGGAGGAAATAAGGAAGAAAAAACAACCACCCAACCCATCAGCAATTCCATCACGAAGTATCTATGCAAAGGAGGTGAAATTACACTAAGGAGACACCATAGTCCAGCTTTATGGCAGCACCATTCAGGGAAGCTAAAACACAGGCTCAACCTAGATGCTCAGCATGAACTAAGGGGTAGAGAAAACATGATGTGTACCCACAATGAACTGCTATTCAGCTATAAAGAGAATGAAATCCCATCATTTGGAGGTTACTGTGCTAAGTGAAATAAGCCAGGAATGGACAAATATCACACACTAGAAACTAGTAAATCTCACAGAAGAAAGAAATGGTGGTCCTCAGAGCCTGGGAAGAATAAGGGGTAAGGGGCTAGGAAGAAATTCTTTAAGTAATGCCAACACAGGGAGAATTAGCTTAGTTTTTGTTGTTTGGTTTTATTATTTATTGTTTGTTTTGTTTGCTTTTTATAGCATGTAGCACAAATACTGGTTAAAAGAATTTATGGTATGTTACAAAGTGACAAAATTTTCAGCACACAGAAATGATTAATGCTTAAGGTCTCATTGCCCTGGTATGATTATTACCCACTGTATATAGTTATCAGATTACCATAATGTAACCCATAAAGAGGTAGAGAATTCTGTCTCAATAAATGTCTCAATAAAACATAAGTGGCTATAATTAGATTTGAAAGCTCTGGCCCTTGTTTAAAGAAACTATCCTTTCCCAAACCCTCAAAGTCAGGCAAGTCAGTATGTTCAATTAACAATATGTGAGCTGTATGCTTAATTTAATTCTGTATTTGTAGCCTTTAATTTTTTAGATTTAGAAAACCAGGCCTAAAGCAAATTCAAAACATACAAACATAGCTAAATTCAATTTAGCAAGTAATGATATAATGATGTCTGCAATTTACCAAACAATGAGATAATGTCTACAATTAGGGTATAAGGTACAGTGAAGGCTCAAAGGTGAAGGAAATCCGTTAAGAACTCTGTGTGCCAAGAGAGAAAATGCATGCAGAGATGGCCAGAATACAGGACTAAGGTCTGCTAAAAGCAGCCTCCGAACACAAACAAAATTCCTCAACCAAAACAAAAGGGAACCGGCCTCAGGCAATAACAATGAGCTGATTTAGTCTACAAATGGGTATTCTGCTTCGAAGAACAATCCACAAGCTACACCTTCAGGATTCAGAATATAATTCAACGAATACCCAGAGATGATACTTTAAGATTGATTGGTTCCCAAGCCCAGCAAAAACATCAGTGGAATCATAGGCTAGAAACAAAAATCCAGGAGCTGGGAGCATAGCTTGGTAGGGTACATGCCTAGCATATACAAGGCTCTGGGTTCTATTCCTCCCCAGGGCTGCATGAAGCATGTCTGTGATTTCAGCACTTGGAGGGGGTGGAGGTGAGAGAATCAGAAGTTCAAAGTCGTCCTCTGTTACACAGTGAATTTGGGGATAGCCGGGACTAATGAAATCTTGTCTCAAAGATGAGAAAAAGGCAAATCTATAGATCCAATCCCCAAGACTTACTGACAAGCTGTGTGTCTTAGCAAATTCTCCAAGCGTGCTAATTTACTTAAGCCTTGGAAATCACTTATTTCAACCAGTGTAAGATAGAAAGGCCATGGAAAGTAACCAGAAACTAGCCTAACACATTTCTCACAAGTTACTTTGGGAATGGAAAATGAAGAACCCACTTGGCTGAAATGTCCCCTTAACTAAGACAATTGGGATTAGCTGCCATAGAGAAGACAGTAATAAAACTCTTAATCAGAAAATGATTCCTATGAGCACAATATGCAATCACATAGACAGTCCTTTTATAGTATTTAATGCCAATCAAGGTTAGATTTTAAGTTACAAATCAGGTTATTTCATGTATTGTCTTATTTCTTCTTTCCTTTCATTTTATGTGTATAAAGTCATGTATTTGACTTGTTAGTGGCACTTTCTTCATAAAGTGGAATAGGACTTTGTAGCAACATCTGTTTTCTTTAAAGGGATCCTTAGCCCATTCATCTAACTCAATGTCACCAGATAATTAATAGCTAAGAATCACAGGGCACACATTAGCTCCACCACTGAGAGTGGAAACCACATGCTTGTCCCATGCCGCAGAACTATGGTGGCACGCAGAAAGATCAGCACCACTGGGAGTCTCTAGCTTGCTTTTAGAAACCACCCAAGTGAGCTCAGAGGCCAGGGCTCTGCAGTACAAACAAAACCTGCAGTCATCTTGTAGATACTTGGCGAAACCCAGACATTTCACTTCATCTGCTGTTATTCCACATTAGCCTCTCTTTTCCATGAAATCTTTTTTGCCCAAAACCTATTTCAGGTCTGTTTTCTCCATCAATGCAAAGCTGAGCAAAAGTTCTTTGAGAAAGAGCTTATTTCTGACCTTGGAAATAACAGAAAGTCTCAGGGAATTGCCAGGGTCAGTTTTTTTGTTGGTTTGCTATTTGTTTCCAGTGAATGGGTCCCTCTCTGCCCTGAGGCTAAATTACTCAATCATCATCGACTAGAGCTTCCTCTTTCTCCTCCTCTTCCTTCTTCTCCTTCTTTGATTTATTTATTTATTTATTTCATATGAGCACTCTGTCTCTGTCTTCAGACACACCAGAAGTGGGCATCAGATCCCATTGCAGATGGTTGTGAGCCACCATGTGATTGCTGGGAATTGAACTCAGGACCTCTGGAGGAGCAGTCAATGCCTTCTCTCCAGTCCAGTTCTTAAGAAGAACCCCAGTAAATGACAGAAGGGATGTTGAGGCTGTCTAGGTCACACACAGACAGACACATAAACACAAACACATACACACAAAATTCTAGTTGGTTAATTTAACAGATTGGGATTGGAGATCTTGAGAACCGTTAATCAGACCTTCTCATTATGCAGTACAGAAAACAGCATGCTGGACCAGGGAAGCAGCCACAGTCTTTCATGCCCTGAGAGCAAGAAAGCATTCTGACAGAAACTCAGCAGCCAAGAAAAGGGAGCAAGGTCCCTGGAGACAGACCAGGAGACACTAAAGAAGTCATGAGTATTTTGACCCAACACTGCCAAGGGCCTGGGAGCATCGATGCTGGCTTTATATGTGAGGGAAAGTTGTCAGTCATATTTATTTAATGTAGATCTTAAGTTATGACCCTACAGCTGCTCCTGAAGCTCAGGGGTGAGACTAGGGCTAGCTTCACTAGAACCATGTCCTCAGTGATCTAACACAGGCAGCTGGAAGGAACACCTACAGAGGGGGTGTCTACTAGGTGAGGAGACTCCTGGCATTTGCTCAGAGATGCAGGTGTTCAGCGAACCATCCATTATGGAATCCTCTCCTTTTTAAAGACCACAGTGTGTAGGGGGCATCGGGAAATGGGGGAGACTGGAGAGATAGCTCAGCGGTAATAGTGCTTGCTGCTCTTGCAGAGGAACTGGATCCCATTTCTGCCACCTAGACAGTGGCTCACAATTGCTTGTAACTCCAGTTCCAAGGGATCTGACACCCTCTTCTGACCTCTTTGGGCACCAGACACGCACGTGGTACACTTACAAACATACGTGAGGCAAATAATCATACACGCAAAATTACAAAAGTAAAAGCCCACAGCTGATGTGCTGAGACCCAAAATAAAATACTCAGTGCGGCTGAAGAGGGGGGAGATACTAGAAGCTTTCTCCTATCAGCATACTATTGCCCAGTGCTGTCCAGTCATGAGCCTTTCTCTGTCAGAATGTAAGAATTAAGACATCAAATGGCCACCTTGAAAAGTTGATTAAATACACGTGTTCTGGACATAAATCTTTCTGACTAGTCAAATCAAGAAGTTATCAAGATTTATGATTAAAGTGATGTCAGAGTCCAGCATACTGAACCTCTTCGCTGTAGACAGGAAGGAAGCAGCCATTGCTTATTAGGGAAGCAGAGGCACTGTCAGCGCATGTCGGCAAGCATGTGCTCAGGAGTAACTTCTGCCTCTGCATTCTTATTGGTCGCACAACCCATGATGCTTTACAACCAGGTTGCCCTCCATCCGTATCTACAAGAGTTTTCTATTATAAATTACATAGGACATCAAATAGTGAATCCATGTTTGTATGCTAAGGAAGTTCTAATCAGTCAGTCAGCCATAGATGCAGCTTCTTTCCAGGGAGTTCCATGCCCAATGGGCAAGCATTCTACAACATCCCCAGCCACAGCTAGACTTCTAAAAATGAGAGCTAGATTGTTAAGACTTGCTACTCAGCAGTGTCTGTTACAGTAGCTAAACACCCTAACTGGTAGACCCCAGGGAGTTTCTAGGGCAGCTGTTAGCAGGGCTCCTGCTGAGTCTCCTGGGGCAGCTGTAAATTACTCCCTTTCAGGAAGCTGGTTTGATACTACTTGTTACCTCCTTTCAAGTCCTGGATCCTTCTCTTAAGTTCTCTTCTCCCTCCCCCACAAGCATGGCCTTTCAGGACCAGGCTGTGCAAACTCAGCATGGCATCAGCCTTTGCTCATGCTTAGACGCCTGTCTTAGTCAGGGTTTCTATTGCTGCAGATGCAACATCGTGACCAAAAAAGCAAGTTGGAGAGGAAAAGTTTTATTCGGCTCACACTTCCAGATGATAGTTTATCATTGGAGGAAGTCAGGACAGGAACTCAAGCAGGGCTGGAACCTAGAGGCAGGAGCTGATGCAGCTGTGGAGGGGTGCTGCTTGCTGGCTCAGCCTGCCTTTTTTTTTTTTTTTTTTTTTAAAGAACCAGGACCACCAGCTCATCCTCTATGGGCTGGGCCCCTATTGATCACTCATTGAGAAAATGCCCTGCAGCTGGATCTCAGGGAGGGATTTTTTCAACTGAGGCTCCTTTCTGATGACTTTAACTTGTGTCAAGTTGACATACAAAACCAGCCAGCATAGTGTCAGAGTCTGAATTCAGTTCTTCATTCATGCCACATATCAGGACTCTTCTCGTGAGTCCTCACTGTGTTAGGCATGAGGAAAACAGCAGTGAAGACGGGACAGACACAAGCCTAACCCTTGCAGAAACCGGAAAGGTGGGAAAGAAGAAACAAGATAATTTCAGGGAACTGAAAATGCAAAAGGACAACCGGCATTCATCGTTTTTTGTGTCCAGCAAGATCTCACAGGCAAACCAAGTGTCATTCATATTCCTGAATATCGTAGGGTCTCACTGATAGCCAGCCTCGAAAAATGTCTTCCAAACACCTGTGTCATATATAACTGCCTCTAAATGAGGGAAATACGTTATTTCCACTCACAAGACTTTAGTGAAAATCCATCCCATGGATACTCCTGAAAGCACAGAATACAGCTGATGGTTACCTGTTAACACTGGCAGTGGTGAGTCTCTGCCAGCATGATTATCATAAAATTCAAATAAACACAGGAGCCATAAAGACAGCAACATTCTCCTTATCCCTCATCGAGAACTCTGAACATTAGGACATACACACACACACAGAGACCCTTTGTTTTTTAACTTCCCATCATGCGTGGAGACTTGTTCTAGAAGCTAGATGTGCTAGACAGAGTTGAACTATAGTTTGGTTTCAATGTGTCCCCCAAACTTCAAGATCAACAACTTAGTCCCCAAAGCCACAGTGTATGAAGTGGGACTTTCGACATGTCACCACGTAACTGAGATGTCACCAGGCAAGAGAATTTGGTGTTGTGTACTTTAACCCCAGCACTTGCAAAGTTGAGACAAGAGAATTGTGAGTTTGAAGCTAACCAGAGCTACATAGTGAGTCTGAAGCTAGCCTGAGCTACATAGTGAATCTGAAGCTAGCCTGAGCTACATAGTGAATCTGAAGCTAGCCTGGCTGACTTAATAGAACCCTGCCTTAGACATAGAGAAAAAGGTTATTAGGTAATAAGAAATCTAGTCTAACAAGGATTAATGTCATAACAGAAGCAAGCTTGCTCTTGTCAAAGAAGGTTTATGATGAAGTGTGTTCGGCCTTGTTGCTCTGTCTCTTTCCTGTGTTCTTGCCTTTTAGCAAGAATTTTCCTTGACAGATGCCAACTCCCTGCTTGGAAGTCCAAACCAGCAGAATATATGTTCTTTATAAATTTCCCAGGTCTTCTGAAAACAAAGTGGGATCAATTCTTATCTCATATGGTTCCAGTTAGGTGTGTGTGCGTGTGCGTGTGTGTGTGTGCGCGCGCGCGCCTCATTTTGCATTATATCTCACTGTGTGACTTCAGGCACCTTACCTACTAGAGACTCAGTTTCCTTATTTTGAAAATGGGTATAATAATAGTACTCAACTTATAGGGAGGGATGTTGCCAGGATTAAATTAGAGAACATGGATTAAATCAAACCCTAAAAAGTGATTTATAGTAAGTACTCAATAAGAATTGGGCACTGATAGTAACCAATTATTTTATAAAATAATTATTTCCTTTTAAAAATAATATATTGATACAGCACTATTTAATGGTATAATTATTTTTAACTTTTTCAACAATACTGCTCTAATTTTCATTTTAAAACATAGATGAAGTTAAATAATTTTTAACTGCTGATTCACATACATAGAGTCCATGTACGTTTTTATGAACAAAATGTTTGGGTCACATGTTAGAATTGTAATGCCCACTATGGGAGTAGCAAGTGGGGCATTTGGGGACATGATAAGATTGTGAGCATAGAATCTTCATAAATGAGATTAGTCCCATCGGATGAGAGCCTGCAGCCAGGGCTCCCCAGAGGAACAGAACTTATAGGAAGAATACGAGTATCAAACAGGGATGTTAAATTGGCTTACACTATTTGAGCTGGGCACCAGCCACAGCTGACTGCACAATGGATTAGCAGGCACAATGGATTAGCAGAGAGCCTGGTAGCTCCTCAGACCACAAGGCCTCAGCAAGCTCAGTCTAGTGCTGACAGACCAGTGGATTCCTGGAGAGCTGCCGAGCCTCAGTCCACTCGTAAGGCTGAAGAAGTTGAGTTCTGATATCAGTGAAGTAATGTAGTGGAAGAGGCCACAGCAGCAACAGCGTAAGTGTACCCACCCGTCAGGACATGAAAGCGACAAGGCAAAAGAAAAGTGTTTGGCTCAGACCTCCTTGCATCTGAACTGCCCTCCAAAAGGTGCCACTAACCCTCCAGAACTGTGGGGACATTTCTGTCTAGAACAGTTCAGAATTACTAGGATATATGAAAAAATTTTAATGTGAAAATTTTAAAAAGATCACACACACACAATTATATATATAAAATCAGAGGGATTCAGATCCCATTACAGATGGTTGTGAGCCACCATGTGGTTGCTAGGAACTGAACTCGGAACTTCTGGAAGAGCATCCAATGCTCTTAACTGCTGAGCCATCTCTTCGACCCCTAATGCAAACATTTTTAAAGAAGGCAAATTAATAATGGAATTCTAAAAGAATCAATAATATCAAAGTGGTTAAGAATTATGGTTGAAATGGATCAGCCCTTTACCTTAGATAATTTTACATTTGTGTTTTCCATCTGTGTGTTTAGTTAAATCATTTCTCTGCCTTAAATACGAAAAACTAAAAAGAACACTCACAAACCAGAAACAAAGCCCAGACTATAGTCCTAGCTTTAAAGCAAATAGTTCATCATTATTCATATTTTCAGTTCCCCAGCTGGACATGATACTTGTCAACTTCTCTAAAGAGGCAAACACTTTCCCCCTGACTTTAAAAGCTGAATTCCTGCACTCCTCCTTTGCAGTGTTGTTTTCTTTTTCTCGGTAGAGTACAGCATCGTGTAGATTCCTTCCTCTTTCTAGTCATTTAAATCAGCATTCCTGGGAAGACTTGTGTGCACCATTGAACATCCTTTAAATGTGATCTCAACGCTCCATTTTATTGTGATGGGAAAATGCACCGTGAATAGCAATGAGCTTAGCATTCAGTTACCATAGATAAGACTTCTGCAGGGAGAACTGTACTCATTTTGATTCTTGTAGATTTTGTTTCTAAGCTCCACTAAGCCAAAAACAATGTTTAAAAAAAAAAAAAAAATCAGTTTACACATCTCTAACTGGAGTGAGTTCCTAGAGTTTCCGAATGAAATTCCTTGGAAGCCCTAGTGACTAATAACCTCTGGAGCCCCTTTGTGAACAGGTGCCCTGATGCTCATATCCTGATTTCCCTGGAAACCTACTACATGATCCCTTTCTTTAAATCCCAGCACTCAGGAGGCAGAGGCAGGCTGATCTCTGTGAGTCTGAGAAGCCTGGTCTACACAATAAGTTCTAGGGCAGCAAGAGCTATGTAGAGAGACCTTCTCTCAAAACAACCAAAAATTTTAAAAATGGCATGTATAACTTCTGCTATACAGCTGGGTCCTAAGAAGGCTGTCTGGAAACTGAACAACATTCCAGCATAGGCAGAGCTATACTGCCCTTTCACATCAACTACTGTCCACACAATATTTTGATACGCAATGTTAGGAGGGGAAAATGGAAATAGCCAGCAGAGAGGGAGAAGCCACAGAGAAAAATTAATAGTCAGTTAAAACCATTTATTTGAAGCTAGAAGCCACTTTTTAATAGGAGGTGACAATATTTAATATTCTCTAGAGCGAGGATTGATTTGCTGAAATACATAGCTCATGATAATAATAATAAAGGTACCGATTATGTCAGCTAATAACATATGTGTAACCTGAAAGAATCACACAGAAGCTTTCCCAGTAACTTATTAAAAACAAGCAATCCTGGAAATTCCAAGCACATGAAAGAATCCGTGTCTTGGGCTGGAGACACTGCTCAGTAGTTAAGAGCACTGGCTGCTCTTGCAGAAGACCTGGGTTTGATTCCCAGCACCCACATGATAGAACCACTCAACTCCAGTTCTAGGGGATCTAGTACCCTCTTCTGACATCTATGGGCACCAGGTACACACATAGTCCACACACAGACAGACACACACGAAGGCAAAACATAAACAAAATAAATGTAAAAGAAATTTTACTAAGTGCCATTAACTTACACTGACTTTCTGTCCAGTATTTGTTTCTTTCTAGCTCCAGACATAGCTTTAAGGATGAGTCCTGAGAATAGCTAAATCACCTGCTGTTTAAGTACATCCACAAAGCCCTTTTCATCATCAATATTCACTATATTGCCCATCAGCACTCACCGATAGTCCTCAATTAATCTTTTCTTTGTTCTCCTGGACTCTCCCAGAAAAATGTTGTTCTTAACAAAAAATTAAAGATGGAAGAAACTAGATCTCTCAACCAAAAATGCCATGTCTCTTGTCTTTCCATTCTACCATGCATGAGGACTGAGACCGTCTCACGGTGAAATGTGTCACTTTAAGGGAATACTTCTAAGAGTATACTTAGAAACAGGAAGTATGAATGCTCAGGTTGTCTTGATGAAGTGTTTTGGCTATCCCGGGAGGCGTTTAACCCTAGGGCCACGTCTGTGATTGGAGATGGTCACCTCGATGCACAGTGAGAAAAGAACATGCGCACTGTGGATACTGAGCATGCGCACTGTGAATGCTGGCACAGCGTTAGGTGGGGGGTGCAGTTAAGAATCCCTACAGATGTGGAGGCTCGGGAGCCAGTTACAGGAATCGATTTTCTTCTTGAAAGGCGTATCCTTTGGACTAAAACACCAGGGCAGGAGTGAATGCTGTTGAGCAGCTGAGCAGGAATAGTGTGGAGCGGGTACGGACAATGGTGAGAAGCTGGACCAGAACAGAAATGTAGTCACTGCTACAGTGTCCTGTAACCAGTCTGCAACTCCTGACTCACAATCTTGAGGAAGGGTTATCATAACTCCTGATGAGTTCCTTACCGGGCGGGTGCAGACAGGTAAAGGAGATGAAGAGCGGGGGTGGGGGTGGGGGGATGATGGCATGTGACAGGTAAGAAATAAGATGAACTATGGGGGCCTTGATACGATGGGATCCTCAAAGGTAAGGTGACCACATCGATGAGTCAGAAGTTTGATAGAGCTGAAAAACATGTGAGCTGTGAGTCTCCTCAGGGAATGAGCTGAGAAAGTGCTATTCAGACAACAAGATGCCATAAAAAGTGAGTATAGGAGAGTTGTTGCTATTTGTCATAAAGTCTAGAGAACTGCTTACCCACCCCCCAAGCCCCCTAAGACAAAGTTTCTCTGTGTAGCCTTGGCTGTCCTGGAACTCATTTGTAGACCAGGCTGGTCTCAAACTCAGAGATCCGACTGCCTCTGCCTCCTGAGTGCTAGGATTAAAGGTGTGTGCCACCGCTGCCCAGCCTTGGGCACTACTAAACAAATACAAACTAAGAAGCCAGAAAGGCTGCTCAAGATGCTTGCTGCCAAGCTCAATCCTGAGTTCAATCCCTAGAAAAGGCATAATGGAAGCAAATAACTGATTACAGTACAATCTCCACGTAGCACCATAGCACACTCACACCCACACATGTAGGCACACACGTAGGAAGTAAAGAAATGTAGCTTTTAAAAATAGAACTATAAACTAGCACAGAGGGCCTGTCTTCCCTTTGTGTGTGACATACAGACATGTGAGAAGCAGCCGCTGCCTTGGACTGAGGAGAGTCTTCACCAAAGAACAAATGCACACAAGTGCTATCCATCAAGCTGTGGTATGGTCACGAGGCATCTTTAACATTATAGAAATCCCTAGTCTGTGAAAGCTGTGGTAATGTATTAGGTAGGTGTCCTCCTTGAATTCTGTGGGATGACAGAGCTTCCCTTCGTGTCTGGGGGAACAATCAACTACACTGCAGAGTAGTGTAGTTGAGACACCAACATGAAGACACTGAATCAGAAGTGGTGACTTATTTTAAAGCTCTGACAAAGCTGAGAGTCTTGACAGTTTGCCCACAGAAATGGAAGGTAACCCCCACTGTGCTCTGAAAAAGGAGAAAGGGCTTCCTGCATCGACCCCAGTGGGATGTTAGCCCTGGGATCACTGAAGAGTGTCAGGAACAATGGAATTCTGGATGGTCTCACTGAGAAGGTTAAGATGCCCAGCTTGCACTAGCAGCCAGTCACTTCTGGTCTTTTAAGAAGAGATCATATAAGCAAATTGACTTTAAAATCATTGCTGTTTTACATATGCACCAGTGTTTAAACTCATCCACACATCAAGAACTGGAAGACAATTACAGTTTGTATGTCTGCAATAACAATCTTTTGGCTCCAGGCTCCCTCTACTGACTCCAAAATAATAAATAAACATTTCATGGGCATCCTCCTGACTAGACTCAACCATATATGGAAGCCAAGGCAAACAAACTTGTGCAGTAACAAAGGATATTCTTAGTAGGAGAAGCAGAAAGTTTAACATTTGGAGAAACGTGAAAATATAAACTGATTTGCAAAGTACCTGTAAAGATAGAACTCTATTCAATTGCCACTATTTAACCCATTCCTATCCACAAATGACAACTGCATGTGATTTGACTTAATTTCTTTAATTGTCAAAGAAAGCACAGTGTCGTTTGAATCACAGGTATATACAAGTGTGTTGTCAACGGTGGTTATTGTCATCAGTAAAAATTCTTTATAATGAAACTCTCTACTGCAATAATCAATTTACATGTTTTTTAACTAAAACTAACCACAGAATGTGTTAAGTGAAGTGCCATACAGAAGTGTGTAATGATGATTTTGTTGAGACGTTTGGCTCAGGTTGGGGTAAAGATACAAAGTGTCTCACGTGAGAAGGTAAGTGAAGGCAGCTCAGCAGCCCTGTGTTTACAGGAGGGAAACTGGAAATTAAACAGCATCTTCAGCTGTGAGAAGAGGAAGTGGGGTAATTTGCATAGACTTCAAACAATCTCACAACTATTGAGCAAACCAGCAAATCCTGGAAAGAATTAGAGCGAAAAGCCAAAGTCAATACACTTCAAACCCCCTCGGTGTTTCCCAGCAACTTAGCAAGAAAAAGCATCTTCTGCTGGTTCACACTTTGCACAAAATAAATATTAAGTCAGTTGTTGGTACTCTTCCAAAAAGTTAATATTTTACAGTTCCGAATTTTAGTTTAAGACTGCCTTTGAAGCTCAAAGAATGCCTTTTTGAAGTTATGTTTTCATAGACCTAGGAATCTGGTCTGAGAATGAAAGATGTCATCAAAGATTTATTTACAAAGATGGTCGTCAAAACCTTTCTTTCTTTCTTCCTTTTTTTTTTTTTTTCTCCCGAGACAAGGCTGTGTTTCGAGACAGGGTTTCTCTGCGTAGCCCTTGCTGTCCTGGAACTCACTATGTAGATCAGGCTGCCCTTGAATTCACAGAGATCTGCCTGCCTCTGCTGGGTCTAAAGGAGTGCACCACCACGGCCCAGAACCTTATTTCTTACACTTAGTTCAGCTCTTGCATCTTGTGACCCGAACACTGCCTTATTCTCAGCTCTCAACAAAGATGTTCAGAAACAATGAATTAGCAGAAGAAGGGTTAGAAATTTCCAAATCAGGGACTTTCTGAGGAAATTAATTGTTGTAATATTTATCATATATTTGTTATTAAAATATTTTGAAGACTAAAGACTTTGGGAAACATTCAAGAGAAAATGTTAAACAAGCAAACAAACAAACAACAAAAAGTACTAACAACAGAGATCATCAAATACAAACGTCAGTAAGTAAACATGTGCCCCAAAGTAAAAGTTAATATGTGCACAAAAGAGGGCTAGAAGTAAAAAATAATAATAATAATAATAATAATAATAATAATAATGACCAAGGTTATTACTGGGCAGTAGAATCCTGGGTGGTTTATATTTTGATGTGTGGGGTTCGGTGTGTTGTAAATTGTCCATCATAAGAGTATATTGGTAACCCTGGGTTTTTGTTTGCGAGAGAGCTTCTTTGTTTTGGTTTCATGCTCAGCATTGAGCCCAGGACTGCAGTGCACTAGGCAAGTACTTCACCACTCACCTACCTACATTCCAATGTATTCCAAAAAATGTTAGTTTTATACTCAGAAAACACTAAATGTTCTTTAAACACGTTTTTGTATCATGCTCTGCTAACATTCAGATCTGTAATAATAAAAAAAATTATCCATTAAAAATCGTGAAGATGGGGCTCTGATTGTAGCTCAGTCGGAGACTTCTTGCCTAAGGTATACAAAGTCCGGGATCCAGTCCCCAGGACCACCAAACCCAAAGCCCCATGAGGGTAATAAGCATCGGTGTAGCATTTGCATGGGCATCTCGTTTTCACTTCTTTAGAGCTCCTCCTCACTAGGCAGATCCTTTAGGTAAACTTATTCAGTGTCTAAATGCACAGGCCAGAGCAAAACATTACTTTATATTTGAGCATTGAGTCAAAAACCAACTTCTGCACAGAGGTTATAGAGATGGGTGGATTATTTCTGATGTTATGCAAATGAAGTCAAAATTTAACACTTTTTCATCAAAGTGAAATATAATGACCATTGTGGAGTTGAATAGGCATGAGGTCAGGTACTCTACTGGAATGACTTTTATTTTAACCCTGAAAGTTGGCTATTTTATTTAGATGCAGAATAAAGCAGAATGGACGCTATTACCTGAGTCACCTGTCAGATGTCATTTGTAAAGAGTTTCTCTCTTTGTGTTCTGAGAAATAGTAACCACAGACATACCTTGAAAACCCTGCAGTGTATGTAAACTGGTTTGGGCTCATCCTTTGTGATGTAGGGGGCAGAGACAGTTAATTAAGGTCAGTTTGATACTGTCTTACACTTCCTTACAGAGGGATAATGCATGCAACAAAGGGGCCATTAATTATTTAGCAATACCAAGCAAATTTAACAAAACTGAGGTTTTCAAACATAATCAAGAAATACACTTTCCCTTTGCCTTTAGGGAGAAAGATCTTGGGTAAAACTCAAGACACCTGATACCGGGAGAGTTTCTGTCCCTGCAACAGCAGAAGTCGGGGCTTGCTGGGCCCTCATCAAACATGGCCTGCGTTTGTCAAGGATTTCATTGAGTTTCTTAAACTTGAATTCTAGGTTTTTTTCCCCCTTGATGTTTTCCTATCATCCATGACTCAAAGAGATTTAACGAATGCCGGAACAGATCAATCAGAGAATTTAAAAATAATGGAAACTTTCTGTACTCTTGGTTCAGAAAGATTTGGCTCGTTCTATTTTTATAATAGAGTCATAATTGAAACAGTTTCTATACATTAAAACGTATGTATTTTCGCCATCAGGTAAAATGCATGTCCCCAAGAGAGCCCTTAAGGTAGTGATTATATCTCTCATATTCTGGCCACTATGTGAAATTCGAATCCAGGTTTGATTCTAACAAACGTGTCCCCCTTCAAAACTCGTTGCCTAGCAACAAGTTCTCCGTCTCCAAGGAGAGAGGTTACCCATTTTTCCCCTAGAAGATAAGCTTGAGAGATCATTGAAATTTTTTCTAACAGGGTGTCTTCCCACCCTCTTTTGTGACCGAAGCAGTGAAGCATAAGACCTCCAACTGGCTGAGGTGCTTCAGTAGCAGCCCGGGCGCCAAAGGGAACCCAGATTTGGCCCGGGCTGGGTGGGAAAGGCGAGTCTGGTTCTAAACACCTGAACCGGATCCCTAGGAGAACTGATGTCGAGATCCCCAGGAAACCCATAATCTTCTCGGGGCGATCTCAGGTGCAGGGGACTTTTGTTCATTCATATCCAGAGCCACCCATCCCCCCCAACTCAAGGCATCTCTTCTTCCACAAGTTGTAACCCCCAATGAGGCCATCTCGACCCTTTCCCTCCGCCACCTAGAGTCAGGATCAGGTATGGACACCGACCTTCCAGTCCCCCTGTCTCCGGCCTTTCTCAAAGTAACCAGGGTACGTGGCCAAGCCTGCCCCAGGGTGTGCGCCCCCAACTTGCCCGCAGCGTGACCCCCAGTTCCTCCGGGCGCTGGGCCAGCCGCGCCGCCCGTCCCGCCCTTCGCGTGGTTCCAGCAGCTGGAACGGCTCCCGCCCCGCCCCCGCCCCGCGCTCTGCGCCCCGCCCCGGGCCCGCCGCGCTCCGCCCCGCTCGCCCCGCCGCTGCGTCGGACGGTCCAGTCGCTGGGCAGCTCCTGTGGTTCCCGGGCCCCCTGCCGCAGCCCGTCCTGTCTCCATGGCGACGCGGCGTCCCAGGTACGCGGCGCGGAACCCACCGCAAGTGCGGAGCGGGGCTGGCCTTCCTGCTGGTCTGCCCTTCGCGGAAACTCCTTGGCAGGGCGGCCAGAGGGTAAGCAGCGCCTTGGTGACTGTGAGTAACTTCCCGGAGTGGCGGGTCTCAGCCCGCGCCTCGGACAGCACCTAATCCAGAAAATGTATCTACCTCTCCAGGTTGGGCCTCTGGAACCCCACGGCTGTCGAAGCACCGCCCGAGAAGGTAAGATGCTCGACTGAGAGGAGGGAAAGTCTGCCTGTGTAGGGTTATCTCACTCTGACGCCAAAATGAAAACCGTCAAGTCCCATCATAGGGCCTCCAGCTCCGCCCTGTTGCTCACGGTTCTTTTACTTTTGCAAACAGCTCAATGGTTTATCCAAGCATTCCCAGGCTTGCTCTCTAACTTGTTTGGCAGTGCGAACTTTGCCCTTCTTTGATCTTCCAGGAGAAAGGTTCGCACTAGGAACTGCCCCCTAAATCCAATCTGGATGACTTGAAATATCCAAAAATCAAGATTTTGACTTTTGACTCCTTGAACTACTGTACCACACCCCAATTGCATTTAAATGATAAAGAGTGCAGTGACACCAGTACTGTAGGTGACATACTTGCTGAAGCTGTTTGTTCTTATCCTGAGAACCTTGCTTTTTAAGAGATCGGGGGGGGGCGGGGGGGGGGACCAACTTTAAATACTTTGTTTCATTCTCCTAAAAACCGAAGTCAATAGCTCCCAAATCCAAATATTTTGTATGTTTCTAGGGTTTGGGGGTTTGTTTTGATCGCCAGAGAACAAACAACCTCAGCAGAAATGATCTCTGTTGAGTTTCCAGCGCTAAATCCCAACATTCAAGGGATTCCCACTGCACCCTCTCCACAATTCCAGTCTCTCACCCCTGCCCTGCAGTGACCCTGTGTCTCTTAGCTGTGCTCCCTGCTTCCATGGTCAAGCAGTCCCAAGTTCAATCAGAACTGGTTTCTTTTCCGAGCACAGGGTTCAGGACTCTCCTTACAAGGCCAATCGATGGGTACTGACAGCATCAGGAGATGAGGTGTTTACTTCTATTCCCAGTTAAGTTCTGTTGTTATGTATGCTCATCTGTACAAGGGTCACAGGGTAAGTGATGATTGACTCAAAATTACAAGATCTGTTGATTTTTGAACACAGATTGCCTCCAGCAAGCTACTGTCCTGTCAAAGAGGAAAGACACCGTTTATATTTTAAGGACTTCTGGGTATAAGTGATGTGTTGTAGAAATTTTAATTTTTATCTGTGGTTTTTATCCCGCCTTAAACCCTTTAGTTTTCAGACAAAACATGTACCCAGCCTTTATATTTATAATAAGCCTAGTCAGCACTAGAGCTGAGCAGATATCTACCCTCTATGTTATTAAAACTTATTTGTATCAATAACCCCAAGTTATTATTTACTGTGTTTTTATCTGGGCTGCTCTTAACTCCAGTTGGCCAACCCTTGGGGCTATGTTTATTTTGACTCTTAACCCATGGTGTCTTCCTTCTCCTCCCTCCCTTCTTCTCCCTCTCTTCATGGTCTCCCCCAACCCCCAGACGGGGAACATCAAGCACCACCTACGTCTCTTCTGCCCAGCTATGGCTGTAGGCATTTTGTTTACCAATCAGAAATAACTCAGAAACAAAGTCACATGGTGTCACTTGGGTTTATTTGCAGACTTTCTTGTCTCTGGGGCAACCAGGTCTTGGAGACTCACACAGCATTACAATACATACCAACAGACCAAACCTCAACAATTGTTTTGCTAATTGAAAAGGCTTTTAAAAAATATGAATTGAATATAATTATAATGATTATGAAAATTATAATGTCTGATATATATTTATAATTCAGTCCATTATATTTGGCAATTTAGATAAAGTATTTTATCATTATTCTATCTTGGTTAGTTAGAATATTATATGTAAATTATTTATTATTTTAACCTGTATTATCATTTTAAAACATTTTTTAAACCTAAAACATTTTTTTTTATTTTAAACAACTTAAGTTGTGAGATTACAGTTATTTAGTTTTTAACTCCATCAGAGAATTGAGAAAGAATAAATATTATTTGAGTATGCAGGAAGTGCAGGGATGCAGCTTTTAAAAATTATAGAAATAACAGAGATAGCTTATCACTTAGACAGTCTACAATATGTTTTATAATGTTGGAACATCTGTCTTAGCTTTTGACCCAGCAGACTTTAAGTGACGCAGGAATTATGAAAGACTAGCTTACAATGCCTTGGTAGGGTTTAGTAGTTGAATGTTTTATGTCCATCTGTCCTTTTTTTTTTTTTTGTCTAGTGGTTAGCCTGCCACAATTGAAGCAACTTTCTATGTATGTTATTGATGTTTATTATCTTTCTTTGAAGTGAAATGGAGTTACTCTTAGGAGCAAATTTGTCAATCAAAAGATTGTTTTAATAATGAAATGATTTTAAATATCATATTTTGTGGATCTTTGACACTTTTGAAGACCATTTATCTATTTATAGCCCATTTGAACAAGTAAACACAGTTGTTTTTTAGCTATTTATTATATGTATTACCCAGGATGTGTATTTTTGTGATAATTTAGAGTAGTATCTAATATGACTATTGACCGGACCCACGGGTCTGATTATTCGTGGGGTATCAAGGTGGACCGTCACCTGAAAAATAACACGGAGGAGAGAGAACGGAGACCATGCAGCAGGAAGTTTTGTCACGGTCTCACTTTAATGGAGGAGCAGTTTACAGATATACTCCCAGGCAAGGGAGGAGGGGAAACAAGGAAAGGGGCGAGGGGGGGGCCCTTGCCCAGGGCCATCCCACCATCACAACCAGCCTCCAGGAAATGCCAGACGTTCTTTAAGTTCCTGAGACCTGAAACCCGAGGAAGTCTTTTTGGTACTGATTAATCTTTCCAGAACAGCAGGTAATTTCCTGGGATTCTCTTAGAACAGCAGGCAGTTTCCTGGGCTTGGCTCTTGCCAGAACAGGAGATTTTTCCTTGGTCTAAGGTCAGGTTCTCCCAAAGGAGGCAGTTTCTCAAAAAGGCAGTTCACAACTTTCGTTAGCTGAGATGATGGTCCAGGGTCCCCAACAGACTATGAGCCTGATTGATTGACTGTTAACTTGTATTATTTATTTTAAACAATTTGTAATAGTAGTCATTAAAAGTTTTGGGAGTAAGCCTTGTATTTTTAAATGAGTTTTATAGGGATAATGTCTATCTAAGAGTAACAAAATTAATCTTAAATTTTGTATTAATATATAAAGATTTAATCAATGAAAACCTTAAATCTGAATTAATATATAAAATGTATTAATGTAACAAAATACAACCTTATTTTTTATTAAAATATAAAGATTTTTGTTAATGTAAGATTATAACTGTAAAATGTTTTTTTATTGTTGTTGTTGTGACAGCTTTTTTTCCTTTTTGTCCTGGAATTGACTCTGTAGATCAGGCAGGCCTTGAACTCAGAGGTCTGCCTGTCTCTGTCTCCTTTGTCCTCAGACTCATAGAAATCCTATCTGTCCTTGCCTTTGTCTTCCAAGTATTGAGCTCAAAGGCCTGGATTTATTTATTTATCTATGTATACTTGAAAACATTTTCATTTTTCTTTCTTTCTCCCTTTGGAGATTAATACCTCTGTGGGTAAAAATACTTATACCCCCTTTCTCTTATATAAATTAATTTAGTAGCCTTCTTTCATTTAACTTTATTTAAATTTCCTTTTATTTACTGTATAAGCACATTCTCAAGCCATCATGTATGTGTCATGTGCTAGGACAAGAAGTCCCAGTATTCCCCTGGAGGCCACGTTAAAGGAAGCCAGTTGCTTAAGGTAACTTAACATCTTAATTTATTTATTTATATTTATAGTTATTTTGATTATGGAGGCATGCAGCCTTGCCTTTTGTTCTCTGGGCAGCAGAAGTTTGCCAGCTTCGCTGCATAGCAGGGTCTTCTAGCAGCCGTGCAGTTAAGTTGCCTCTCCAAGGCAATGTAGAGCAGCGTTTGGGAAGACTCCAGGCTGGAGTTTAGGTGCTTGGCGTATTGGTTTGGTTTGGTGGTGCACTGTGTTTATCTGGGGTGCAAACCCTAGAATCATGGATGCCAAATCCGCATGTATTTTAGCCCTAGTTCTTAACCCTGAATGGAATGGGGAAAAAACAACTTTGTTAAGAAACCAAGTCTCCATAGTCTTAAAGGGACAGCATGTGTTTTTTATTTGGGAATCTGAAATTACTCTTTTTTCAAAGTGAGTTTTTGCAACATGTTGGACACCAAGGTGTTGTACAAATTTTTAATTTTAATCTGGGGTTTTTAATTCCACCTTTTACCCATTTAGTTTTCAGATAAAACATATATACAGCCTTATATAAGCCTTAATCAGTACTAGAGCTGAGCAGATATCTACCCTCTATGTTATTAAAACTTATTTTTTATCAATAACCCAAAGTTATTATTTACTGTGTTTTTAATCTGGGCTGGCTGCTCTTAACTCCAATTGGCCAACCCTCGGGGCCATGTTTATTTTGACTCTTAACCCATGGTGTCTTCCTCCTCCTTGCTCCCTTCTTCTCCCTCTCTTCGTTGTTCTCCCCAACCCCCAGACTGGGAACATCAAGCACCACCTATGTCTCTTCTGCCCAGCTATGGCTGTAGGCATCTTTATTCATCAATCAGAAATAACTTAGAGACAAAGTCACATGGTGTCACTTGGGTTTATTTGCAGACTTTCTTGTCTCTGGGGCAACCAGGTCTTGGAGCCCACACTTAGCATTACAGTACATAGCAGCAGAATAGACCTCAACAGTGATGAATGATCATTTTACATGCATTTGAGGCTGTACAGTCAAGTGTGCCTGGGTTATGCTATGCCCCGCCCCCTCTCCCTTCGTCACAGTTGCCAGGACAGAACACACACCCATCTGTCAATTCATTCATTTTCTGCCAGTCAGAGCATAAGGTTGCTTATAAAACCATATAGAATAAAGAGTAAGATAGTTCCATAGATACAATGAAGAAAAATGCCATCTCTTCCATTAGATTATGACAAGCTAAGCTTGAGTCACAGACACATGAGTAGGCCTGTCACTGTTAGCTTATGAACTCACAGTGAGTGTCCCAGTTAGAGTCAGTATTGCTGTGATGAAACACCATGAAACACATGGTTTCATCATATGAAACCATGTGATGGTTTGCATATGCTCGGCTCAGGGAGTGGCACTATTCAAAGGTGTGGTCCTGTTGGAGTAGGTGTGTCATTGTGGGTGTGGCTTTAAGACCCTCATCCTAGCTACCTAGATGTCAGTATTATGCTAGCAGCCTTTAGATAAGATGTAGAACTCTCAGCTCCTCCTGCGCCATGCCTACCTGGATGCTGTCATGTTCCTGCCTTAATGATAATGGACTGAACCTCTGAACCTGTAGTCAGCCCCAATTAAATGTTGTCCTTATAAGAGTTGCCTTGGTCATGGTGTCTGTTCACAGCCGTAAAACCCTAACTAAGACAATGACCAAAGCAATTTGGGAAGGAAAAGGGTTTACTACACTTCCATATCATACTCTATCACTGAGGTTAGTCAGGGCTGGAGTTCAAATGGGCCAGGAACCTCGAGACAGGAGCTGATGCAGAGCCCATGGAAGGGTGCTACTTACTGGCTTGCTCCTCATGGCTTGCTCACCCTGTTTTTTTATAACATCGAGGACCACCAGCCCAAGACTGACACCACCACAATGGGCTGGGTCCTCCCCATCAATCGCTAATTAAAAATATCCAACATGCTTGTCTATAGCCAGATCTTATGGAGGCATTTTCTTAGTTGAGGTTCCCTCCTCTCTGATGATTCTAGGTCATGTCCAGTTGACATAAAACTAGCCAGCACAGTGGGTCTGCTTGGAAACGGTACCATGACCTTTGTAGTTGGGGCAGCTAGATCTGCCCAAAGATCTGGGGACAGACTATATAGTACAGCTCTGGCTGTCCTGATTTTTCTTTCCCCACTGAAATAAGAAGAGACTGGTATGTCTGATGTTATAGTCCAAGTAAGAGTCAAGCCAGAGCTCAGATCTTGATGGAGACCCGGACTGTCCTCAGTCTAGCTTTTACCATTTGTGAAGAGACGTTCACTTGACATGACTCATCCTAACATGAATATGTAGGAAGCACAAAAACATAGCTTCTAAAACTTAAACAAATTGTAGAGACAGCTGACTACCTGGACAGTCCCCTATTACTCAAAACATCGGAGCATCTGCCTTCAGCCTTCTGGCCCAGGACCATCTGACAGACCTTGAAATGAAGCAGAAACTGTGAAGGACTAGTTCACTGTTTGGCAGAGCTAAACTGTTGACTCTCCTGCACTGTGTGTCCTTTCCTGGGCAGTATTTTTTGTCTGTAGATGAGTAGGGCAATTTTTGTCCAGTGGCTATTTTGCCATAACTGGAACAACTCCATATGGAGGTAGTAATGCTCAAATTCTTCTTTGAACCAAGAAGGAAGAACTGTCAGGAACAGACATGTCTCTAGTTAAATGATCCTTAATAATGAATGAATATTAAATGTCATATTCTGTGGATCTCTGATGTTTGAAAGACTATTATATAAAGTATATCAGAATTGTTAAACCTTGACCGTTCTTAGCTATTTCTATTTGAATATTGTAGAAAGCACCTTAATATAATTAGATCAGAATCTAATATAATCATGAGTTTATTACCTGGGCCTTAACTTGCATTACTTAATGATCCTAAACAGTTTGTAATAGTTTATTAGAAGGACTGGGGTTAAGCCTTGTATTCTGAAATGAGTTGCATAGGCACAATGCCTATCTAAGAATAACGATATTAATTCCAATTTTTGTATCAATATAAGAAATTTCTACCAATGGAAACCTTAAATCTGTTTCAACCTATAAATTCTGTATCAATGTAAAAATTATAACTTCAATTTGTATCAATTATAAAGATTTCTACCAATGTAAAAATTGTGGCTATACAATACTTTAAGAATAAATTTAGTAATATATCCCATCTATTTCCTTCCTGTTCAAAATTATGACCATTTCCAAATTATTTCTTAAAAATGACAACTTATCATAATTTATAAAATAACCAGAACCAGACACCCAAACCCAAGGGGTCGGGATGATGACCCTCCACCACGTCATCCTGCTGATTAGGGAAGATGGGAAATTCTTTAAAGGGATGGGGAGGGGTAGGAAAATTAGAAAATTTGTTTAGACTTAAGAAAGCTAGCTTTATCATCTGTTATCTAGTCTTTGTATGTTTAGAAGGCTCAGGACTTGACTGAAATTCTGACTGGATCCTTCCGAAAGGTTGTATGAAGCAAGTCCATCGGGAATCAGCAGCAATTCCTGAAGCTGTTCTGGAAACAGTCTCTGGACAGCATCAGGAAGCAGGGGGCTGGAGCAGCAGGGGTCACTTCAGCATCCCAGAGGATGAATCTTGCCAAAGCTGTATATTCTGTAGTATATGAATCTCACAACCAAAATATTAGTACTATTAAGACATTTGTATGGATTATGCAAGGCACACAGATCAGCTAAGGATGAATTTTGTTCCTTCTTTGAGCAGATGAAAGACAACTATTTTTATGACTTAATGAGCAGGTGAACGACAACTATCCTTTTATGAGTTAATTTGATCAATAACCAGTTGTAATAAAGGTTTATTCATGCCATATGAAGTAGAGCACAAAGAATCTTAAGGATTCCATAACCAACAAGATTTATTGTCCAAATTTAGCTGAAGTTCTGACTAGAGACATTTTTATGTCTTAGCCAATTATTGGGCTGTTCTTATGTCAAAGAATCAGCAGATCAAGTTACCTGTCTTGTTTGATTTTCTCAAAATTTTCTTTTCTGTAGCCCAGATCTTCCGGGGGTCTTCCCCTGTCATATCTGATGCATACCACTCTGGAAAGGTCCAGAGCTCTTTCTCCTTTCCTGTCAACGCAAATACAGGTCCTCTTTCCCAAAATAGCATGTCTTTGGTCCAGTAACCAGAAATCATTAAAGGTATAGAATGAATTAACTTAATAGCTTGACCTCTCTCCCAGAGGATTTTTAATATCATAAATACCACCAAGCTTATAATCTTCATTTTGGTAATTAAAACATCTCAAAGCAATTAAAGCAATCTCAACAAATATTATCTGTTTAGATACTGCTCCTCCGCTATCTCCTGTTTTTTTTTTTTTCTACAGGACTTATTTTAGTTAATGGACTTTAGGCTCCTGGTGGGGCGCACACATTTCCTCTGCACTGGCCCAAGAGCTCTAGATTCGAGAATGAGAGACACACACAAACACAAACCAGCTAATTTTGATATGCCTTGACTAGCTTAATGTTTGGGCACTTCCAAACCTCCCCATGGCTAGCACACACTCCCCTCTAGTATTCCTGTCTTAGCACTGTCTAGATCTATATTTTGTCTTTTCTTGGCAGCAACCCCCACCCCTGACTAGGGCTGCTTTCCCTTTACACTACATTGCTGGATGGTTTCTCCCTTGCAGCTCTTAAATCCGATCTCTCTGCTTCTGAGTCATGAGGATTCTCCTCTCTCTCCCCCTTGGTCCTTTGCCTATACAATCTAAAAGTCACGCCTCCATCTCCCTGCCCCACCATTGGCTGTACAGCAATTCTTTATTCCCAGTCAAGCCATCTGGGGACAGGGACCCTGAGCATCTGGAAGCATGGCTTTTGGGAACCAAATGAAGACAAAGCATTAGAACCATTTCTCAGCAAGAGCCATTTGAAAAGGGAACAGCACCGACTAACGCCTCTTTGCTTTGTTGTTCACAGTCTTGTCCCTGAGTTTTGTATTCCTGAAATTCCCAGGTATGTAGTAATAACCATTTTAAAAGTCTGGTTTGAGGCCTGGGCATGATGATACACATCTGTAATCCCAGCCCTTGGGAGGCTAGTGGATTTTGTGAGTTCAAACCCAGTTTGCTCTGTGTCATGAGTTCTAGGTCAGACAAAGCTACAAAGTGAGACGCTCTCTCAGAAAGAAACAAAAAACTTGCCTTGGGATGTGGAGCCAAGTGGAGGGACAAGTGAATTGTTGACACATGCTAGAATTAAGTGTGACCTTTTCCATAAGTAAAAATAACATAACTAAATGACTTATCCAGATATATAAAGGACTCCATTATGAGGAAAATCAGTCCTATAACTAGATAACCTAGAAAGCAACAAAAAAACTCGGAGAAAACATTAAACTTCTAAGTATTAGTAAATGCATGTGAAGACTTATGAGATAAAAATTTAAATGTATCACTGGATAAAATAAAAGATTAATTTATACATTTATATATTTAAACAATATCTTACTAAAATTACATATCTTAAATGTGGAAGCCCTCACCTTCTTCTGACTCATATTTCCTCTAAAAGTTATCTGTGATGGCACCAGCAAACTGGACAGTGGCAGAGATTATTTATCATGTTTAGTTTGTTCAACCTGGAGAGGGAAGTCTGTTAGCTGAAAGGAAGTCATGATTTCCAGAGTCAACCCAGTGGGAAAGGTGTCCTAGGGCCTGCTATTGACTTTATTTAGTCTAGACCTAGAACCCAAGATAATGAACTGAAAAGATAACAGAACTAGTGGATTGGACAACACATTACCACTGCCCCATGCAGAATCATTCCTGCCACTCTGTTTAGATGGACGCAAGAAAGATGAGAAGAAAGTTGGCTTCTCTAGAGTAGTGGTTCTGAATCTACCTAATGCTGAAACCCTTTAATACAGTTCCTCATGTTATGGTGAGCCTCCCCAACCATAAAATCATTTCTGTTGCTACTTCACAACTGTAATTTTGTTATTGTTAAGAATCATAATTTAAATATCTGTATTTTCTGGTGGTTGTATGCAACCCTGTGAAAGGATCATTTGACCCCCCCAAAGGGGTCACGCTCCCCTGGTTGAGGGTTGGGAACCACTGCTCTAAGTTTTATAACATCACTTCTTAGCCCATGATTGACAGCTTGCTCATAGATCTGTGTTTTGTTTCATTTGCATTTATATTCATCCAAGTGTTTAGACGTTTATGAAGTAAAAGTATCTTGTTTGTTTTTCAGCAACTATCTGGAAAAGACTGATGTTGTAAAGGTAAAGGATTCAGAGCTGGGGGTGGAGCTCAGTTGGTGCAGTGCCTGCCTAGCATGCGCACAGGAAGCCCTGATGTCAACCCCCAGCCTGCACAAACTGGCATGGTCGCACACGCCTGTTATCCTTGTCCTTGTTCACTTTGGCTTATGAACCTACCCTTGTAATGGCTAAGCCATTTCTCTACCTCAGTCCTAACACCTGGGAGGGGAAAGCAAAAAAATTAGAAGTTCAAGGTTATCCATGGCTACATAGTAAGATCAAAGACAGCCATGAATCTATAAATATGTCTTGTCTCAAAAAAAAAAAAAGTAAATAAAATGTGTATTGCCAGAGGTTTTGTTCTTGTTGTTTTATTTTGTTTTCAGAATGCTTTGGATCAGCTTTACCATCCATTTATAAGGTTTAGAAATAATTGGCTTTAGTATATATTATACAATAGAAATATTTACATAAAGGCTCATAATATATTTTTCCAAATACTTCAAACTAAAATAATAGTGATAATTCTAGTTTTTATTCCTGCTTCTATTTTAGGAACCAAAAAGCAGACAGAATGGCAGATTGCTATTGTATGATCCAAAGGGTAAATGATTTATTACTTAGAATGTGTTTGACCATGCTCTTGTTCTGAATATTAATAAAGAATATTGGAATGGTTGGCTGCTGTTGTATAACTTAACAGTTAAATCCTGTGTTATCTATCTAAAAAAAAAAAAAAAAAAAAAAACAAACCTTAACCTCAATTAAAATTTTATGTTAGGGATAAAGCTGTTGGAAAAAAAAATACTAAATACTTTTTTTCTCTTTCAGAAAAACTGATGAGTGGCACCAATAAAGAAAAGTCACAGTAAGAAAATGTCTTTGGCCTTTTAAATGGTTAGACGTAGATAACACAAACCAGTTATCACCTAATTAAACTCGCAGAGGCAGCCATGTGTGCATGAGCGGCAGTTGCTACTTGAATAGAGGGATGTCTAAAACGAAAATTAAACTGTGAAACAGTGAAATATCTGTGATGCTCATGCCTGCCTCCAACGCTTAGACACAGTGCTTTCTGGCTCCTCTATCTGTCGTTTGTTTAATTTCTTCTACTCTTTCTCATTTCCCTTTGATGCTGCTTCCTTCTTTAGAACATCTCTGTAAGTGAATACTTACTATAAAATTAGTATTCTCATTTAACATGCATCATAGTCGTACATAAAGAAAAAAAATCACCTTGAATAGTTGAAGAGGCTGGTATTCAAAAATCACAGTGTCAATCAATTGAATTGCTGACAATGAGGTATTGATTCTACTGATAGCCTCAGTTCCAATCCTTGGTTAAAGTCCTTTACAATACAGGCATCTCCTATTGGTGGTGGTGGTGGGGATATGATATTTATTCTATGGAAAATCAGTTTTAATATTGACCTTAGAACAAATTTCTAGGGCTGAAGAGATGACTCAGCAGAGAAGAGCTTCTTCTTGGGGGCCCAGATTTGATCTATGGTGGCTCACAACCATCTTTAACACCAGTCTTAGGGAATGCAATGCCCTCTTCTGGTCTTTTTTGGTCATTGCACACATATTGTACGCAGACACATGCAAGCAAAGCACACATACACATCAAAGGAAAAGAAAGGTGTCTGTGCCAGGCCTGGCCACCTCAGTTCAGTTCCCAGGACTCACATGGTCAAAGGAGAGAAACAACTTCCAGTAATTTATATATAAAGAGAGAGTAGCTCTTGGGAGCTTCAGATACATTGTCTGTCATGCCTGAAGTCCTGGATCATTTTGAATACTATTGGCTGAAAAAAATTCTATTCTAGGAAATATATATATATATATATATTTCCATACTGTAATAGCTAAAAATGTACATCTTTACTTTTTAAAAAATTATCTTTAATCTTTTTTACAGTCAAGTCATTATCCCGGAAGTCCCAGTCCACCTTCTGACAGTTCCTCATCCCATTCCTCCTCCCCTGTCTCCAAGAGGATGTCCCCAACCACCCCACCCTGTCCCACCCCACCAGGCCTCTCCACTCCCTGGGGCCTCAAGTCTCTCCAGGGTTAGGTACCTCTTCCCACACTGAGGCCAAACCAGGCAGTCCTCTGCTGTATATGTGTCAGGGGCCTCGTATCAACTGGTATATGCTGCCTGGTTCGTAGCTCAATATCAGAGATCTCAGGGGTCCAGGTTAGTTGAGACTGCTGGTCTTCCTATAGGGTCGCCCTCCTCCTCAACTTCTTCCAGGTTTTCTGTAATTCAGCCACAAGGGTCCGCAGCTTCTATCCATTGGTTGGGTGTAAGTATCTGCATCTGACTCTTTCAGCTGCTTGTTGGCCTCTCAGAGGGCAACCATGCTAGGCTCCTATCTGTAAGCACACCATAGCATCAGTAATAGTGTCAGGCCTTGAAGTCTTCCCTTGAGATGGATCCCAATTTGGGCCTGTCACTGGACCTCCTTTTTCTCAGGCTCTTCTCCATTTTTGTCCCTGCAGTTCTTTCAGACAGAAACAATTGTGGATCAGAGTTTTGACTGTGGGATGGCAACCCCATCCCTCCACTTGATGTCCTGTCTTTCTACTGGAGGTGAACTCTACAACCCTCTCCCCACTGTTGGGCATTTCATCTAAGGTTCCTCCCTTTGAGTCCTGAGAGTCTCTCATCTTCCAGGTCTCTGGTACATTTTAGAGGATTCCCATCTCCTCATCTTCACTTTTGCTGCAAACTTTATACATCATATAAATATAATACTTTAAAAAAAAAAAAACTTGTAGTGGAGTACACACCTTTAATCCCAGCACTTGGGAGGTAGAGATAGGCAAATCTCTGAATTCAAGGCCAGCCTGGTCTACAGAGCTAGTTCCAAGACAGCCAGAGCCACACAGAGAAATCCTGTCTCCAAAAAACAAAACAAAACCAAAAAGCAACAACAACAAAAATAATTTGTATTTAGGTGGGGAGTGCCATGAGCCAGCACATATGTGAAGGTCAGGAGACAGCTTCTAGTAGTTGATTTTTTTCCTTCTGTCATGGAGGCCTTGGGGCTCAAACTCAATTCATCAAGCTTGGCAGCTACTCCCTTTACCAGCTCTGCTGTCTCACACACACACACACACACACACACACACACACACACACACACGTCCCCATCCCCTCTACTCTCGTGTATTTTGCATCAAAGAGAATGTAATGCATAACAGATCAATGTCATAGGATTTACATTTGTTTCAAGTTATAGTTCACCAGAAAAAAAAATCTTGTATAAAATATATTTATCTATGTACATATACTTCTATATATCCTGTTACACAGAGTTAAAAGCACACTCAAATAGAGATACACTGTCGAGTACCAATGTTCAGGCTTCAGCCTCCCAAGTGCTGGGATTAAAGGCATGAGCTACCACATCCTGCTAAAGTGAGTAGCTTTTAGTTGGAGAAAAGGTTGAATTTATGGCTTGTAACTCTTCCCAGTACTAATGGAAGTGAACAGGCCATCGGCGGAAATAAATAACTGTTGTGTCAGTATGCCCAGCTGTATTGTTTGCTTCTCTCGTTGCTGTGACTAATGCCTGACAGAAGCAACTTGAGTGAGGAGGTTTATTCTGGGTCATAGTCAGAATACACTGCATCATGGCCGCCGGGAAGGAGGCATGATGGCAGCAGTGAGGGGTGGCCAGTCACACTCCAGGCAGCCGGGAGATGTCATCATTAAACCAAGATCCATCTCCTGGAATGACGCTGCTCATGTTTAATAGATTCTTTCACCTTAGGTATCTCAATCTAGAAATTCCTTCCTAATTGAGCCCAGAGCATTGTCTCCCAGATGATCTAGACACTGTCAAATTGACAACCAGAGGAGATTGGGTACCTTAGGGCTGGTATGGTTGTAGACCGTAATGGGAACTAATCCTCATAGCCAGTGTTCATAGACAATACTAAGCAGGCGGGGGGAGGAGTTGAAGCAGAGGTTATCCACATCCCAAGGGAGACACAGCCCAGGAGGTCAGTGCAGCCTGGACCTGGACGGAGGAGCAGAGGGACAGGTCATTCCTCTGCCCAGTACCAATTGCACTGGACTATGAAACTACCTTTTGCAAGAACACTGTGGTCAAGTTTCCCTGTGTTCATGGAAGGAAGGACAAGAGCAAGGCTGGTAAATGTAGCCAGTGAGCCCTGCAGGTGTGTGGTGTGACCATCCCAGGTCCCTTACCAAAAATCAAAAGTAAATGAGGTTAGTTTTTGAAGATAGGTCATCAGTAAAAATGGAAAACTGTAGGGACCATAACTCAGAGAAGAATGAATTCATTCAAAATCAGAGAATTTCTCAGTCGAGCTTCCCATACAAGCTCATCTCACTGTTGGCTCCACTGACTGACTGGGAGGTCCGGTTTGGTTAGGTAAAGATCCTACCTGTGCTAGGTTAAAGAACACTAGTGTGTTCTCTCTCTCTCCTCTCCTCCCTCCCTCCTTCCCTCCCTCCTTCCTTCCCTCCCTCTCTCCTTACCCCCCTACTTGTAGTGAGTCTTCACTCCTGTTCCAGCTACAGAGAAAATGGCTGAAGCAAATCCACAATTCTGTGACCAAAGTTGAAGAAACGATCCTGGGGTTTTGTTATATGATGGTGTGTATGCTATACAACCTTTTCTAAAATGAATGTTAAGCTGCTTTCTTATTTCTACTTCACTTTTAAGGAAATCCCCCTTTGGACGCAGAGCAAGATTGTCAAACAGGCTTTGTACTTCTCCAGCACAGATCCCGGGTGGAGCTAATGCCTTCTTAGCAAAGTAAGATTTAAATAGTTTTGGTTGTTGACCTATAATCGAGTAATATAAATCGTTTAAGATGAAATTTAAATTGAAAGCTTTCTGAAAATACTAATTCTAATAGCAATTGGGGGACATTTTCTAAATATGCCAGATATAGTCCTTTAAAAGTAAGGAAAATACTAAATTTTAGGATATTTACTCTCTAACATAGCCACATTCTGCCAGTCTGTCTAATCTGAGCAACTTCGTAGCTTTCAAAGGAGAAGGGCTGGAGACAGAGTCTCACTAGGTAGCTTGGGTTGCCCAGGAACTCACTCTGTAAACTAGATTGGCCTCTGACTCATAGAGATCCATCTGCCTCTGCCTCCCAAGTGCTGGGATTAAAGGTGTGAGCCACCACATCCTGCTAAAGTCAGTAGTTGGAGACAAGGTTGAACTTATGGCTTGTGATTCTTTAAGCATCTACATTGTAGACTCTACAGAAAGTGAGAAGAAAGGGGCTTTGTGCTTCACTGTTAACTGTGTCAGTCCTCAGGTAGGTTTTGGTTATGGGTGTTCTTGGTTGCTGCTTGCAACAGTATCTAGCTAGCATTCCATGCAGCCACAGGACCGTGAACTTATCACTCGCCTCCATGTGTTTAAGGTTAATTAGAGCATTTTCAACTACTCCAATCCTCAGAAGTGTGCTGGCTAACTCTGCTACTCAGGGACATAAGTTAATGGATCTGCAGACGTCCTAGTTCACAGAGCCTTAGGCATATATGCTGTCTCCTATTGACTTCAGTTATGCCAGCTTTAGCAATGTGGTACATAAACCAATAATGTCTAATAATAATGACATCTAAAAGTCAACAGAATACTGTCATTTAGCGAAGAGAAAGGCATGAAAACCATTTTGCTAGAGTTGATATGACCATATATAAATTCTGACAGGGGATTCTATGGCAGCCTAACAATAGTTCTGCCATCCCAAGCAATCGAGGACTCGAACACTCAATGTCAAGTTTCTCTGATTCAATTAGAAGACCAAAAGGTCAGAGCATAAATTGTCTTTCTGTGCCGAGAAGGGAGTGTGTGGGTTGGTTCCTGTTGTTATTTTTATATCTCTTTAAAAAGGGGGGGGGGGGATTATGTGTACAAAGTATGAGGTTTCCTCATGGCATCTTCACACGCATGTCATACTTTGTTCTGTTAGTCCCCCTCCTGCTGCCACCTCTCACCCCTTGCAACTTGCTTCCTCCCTTTCCCAGTCAGCCTCCCTTTCCACTTTTTTCCCCATGTATTCTATTTCCCTGTTTCCCACTACTCTTGAAATACTTTCTTCCCCTTCTAGTTTCATAATCTATAAACACATGTATAAACACACACATATGTATGCATACATACAATTATAAACTTGTGCTCTGTATCTGTCTTAGTTAGGGTTTCATTGCTGTGAAGAGACACCATGACTAAGGCAGCTCTTATAAAGAACAACATTTAATTGGGGCTGGCTTACATACAGATTCAGAAGTTTAGTCTATTATTGTCATGATGGGAAGCATGGCAGTATGAAGGCAGACATGTCACTGGAGGAACCAAGAGTTCTGTATCTTGATACAAAGCAGCCAGGAGGAGGCTTTATTCTGATTAGAGACCTCAAAGCCCACCCCCACAGTGACTCACTTCCTCCAACAAGGCCACACCTACTCCAACAAGACCACACCTCCTAATAGTGCCATTTCCCATGGGTCAAGCATATTCAAAACACCACAATATCTGAGAAAACATGCACTGTCTTGGGCTTATTTCTCTTCACACAATGACTTTTTTCTTTATTTTAAAGATTTTATTTATTTTTTATGTATATACTGTTACTCTCTTCAGACATACCATAAGAGGGCATCAGATCCCATTACAGATGGTTGTGAGCCACAGTGTGGTGGCTGGGAATCAAACTCAGGACCTCTGGAAGAGCAGTCAGTGCTCTTAACCACTGAGCCATCTCTCCAGCCCCACACAATGATTTTCAATGCATTCATTTTTCTGAAAATGTGATTTCATTTTTCTTGAATGGTGCACAACTCTTTTTTTTCTTTTGGCTTTGAGACAATTTCCTGTGTAGCCTGGGCTATCCTGGAACTCACTGTATAAACCAGGCTGACCTCCAACTCAAAGACTCACCTGCCTCTGCCTCCTGAGAGCTGGGATTAAAGCTGTGCACATCATGTTCAGCTTGATGGTGTATAACATCTCATTGTGTATATGCACCATGTATTTTCTTTAATTTTCATCTTGTCTTAGATAGGTTTACTATTGTTGTGAAGAGACATCATGATGAAGGCAACTTAGGAAAGAAGTATTTAACTGAGGGCTGGCTTATAGTTTCAGAGAGTGAGTCCATGATCATTCATCCCGGTGGGGAGTATGGCAGCAGGAAGGCTACATGGCTCTGGAGCTGAGAGCTCACATCTGATCTAGGAGTTTCAGACAGAGAGAGCAAGGCTGAATCTAGCATAGGTTTTGAAACTTCACAACCCACCTCCAGTGACACAGCTCTTCAAGGCCATACCTACTCTCATAAGCCACACCTCTTAATCCTTCTTAAACAATTCCACTAAGTGGGAGCCAAACATTCAAACCTTTGAGTCTATTATTCAAACCATCACATATCCATGGACTGGTTCTACTTCCTGGCTATGGAGAATAGTCCAGTAGTAAACAAACATGAATGTCAAGTTTGTTTATTGGGGTATGTTGGCTTAAACTTTTCTGGGTAAACAACCAAGAATGGGATAGTTTAGTCAAATATCCTAGGGAAATAAAAGCTCTATTATTGGCTCCACAAAGGAATATAACAGGCCAATCAAACCATTGTAAAGTCAGAACCCAAGGACTAGCAAGAGGGAGCAGAAGGCAAAAAGGAGCTTGACACCCAGTCTGATCTCTTGAGTTTGATTTCCAAGACTTAGCTGGTGGAGAGAACCAGTTCCTACAACTACTGTCCTCTGACCTCCACATACATGACATGACACACGACCACACACCTAACACATGCAAAAGAAAGGAATGTGAAAAGAAAGAAGCAGAACCCAAGATAACTGATGATACTGATTGTTTAGACTTCAGTCTTCTTTGAAAGGACAAAACCACCATAATTTTATCACTTTGTATCTTTCCATGAAACTAGAAACTGAATTTTTTTTCAAAAGAGACATGATAAAACATTGTCTTTGTTGTTGTTGTTGGTGGTGGTGGTGGTGGTAATTGGTTGGTTGGTTAAGACAGGGTTTCTCTGTGTAGCCCTTCCTGTCCTGGAACTCACTCTGTAGACCAGGCTGGCCTCGAACTCGCAGAGACCCACCTGCCTCTGCCTCCCAAGTGCAGGGACTAAAGGCATGTGACATGCACCTGGTTGACACAGTAAGATCCTTAACACTCTGCAGAGGGGTTTGGGACATTTGCACAACCGTCGCTAGGTCTCTGGATGGAGCGCTGTCCCCAGGATGCCTTTCCTCCATGTGTTGTTCATTGGGATGAAGTTTCTAATGTGAAAGCTAAGCTGTTTTATGACTGTGGGGTTAATATTAGTGTTGGAACCTTACTACGAATATAGCGCTTGGCAAGAGCAGGCATCTACTTAAATTTCAAAAGCCATTTAAGGCCAATTTTATGGTTTTCTGTCACCGCATCACGACATACCATACATTTTTTCTAAATGATTTCTTATGTGCTATGTGTTAGAACTCTAAAAAGATTCTATGAATTGCTACACAACAATAAGTACCAAACAGAAATGGTTTTTCATAAATAATAAAAATTATGCTTTTCCAAAGAGCCAACATACTCTTTAAGTCTGTTTGTTTGGTATATCATGTTCTGATTTTCTTGGAGACTAGTATGCAAATGTTTTATGACCCTTTATAAAACATGAAGATTACTGTGACTGAGATGTTTCACTGCTTTAATGGTTAGAAAAGAAGCCTCTTCAAAGAAGATTGAAGATAAAGTCTCTTTTAAAAGTAGTGAAAACAGACCCTCTTCAAGGAGTATTGAAAATAAAGATGTCTTAACAAACCAGCAGTCCGACCTGTGGTCATCTTCCTTCCTAAAAGAAAGTGCAGGTAACATAGCTTTTGTCTTACTGCACTGAGTAATGGTGGCTTGGGTGTTAGCCCCCGTCCATGACCTTTGGACATGAGTTGACAAAGCTGTTGCTCTAAGGTAGGTCAAGGGAAGCAGTACATGTTCAAACTCATATCTGAATTATTTGATATACAGCCAGGTAGGACATCTGCGGCTATATATTATATAAGATAAACATTACAGGGTATTAAATCCTAAAATGGATTAAAATACTATAAAAACTTAACAAGCTAGCATGCTAGGTATCAGCTTAAAAACTGGATCCAGTTGTCAGACCAGACACTGACCATTCTCTTAGGAAGTTCATCTTCTAGACGGAGATAGTCAGTTCTTACAAAGTAAGAGTTGAAGAATAGATACAAAAAAGGGAATACTGTTGGGATGTTAAAGATAAATGAAATCCTGTCATTTACAACATTGGACGGAACTGGAGATCTTTACATTACATGAAACAAGATAGGCAGAAAAAGACTATGCCAAAGGGTTCTCATCAGTGGGACCAAAAGTTAAGGCTAGAGAAGTGGTGACCAGAGGCTGGGCAGGAGGGAGAAAGGAGAGCTGAGGAAAACTGGTCAGTGCAGGTTAGAGACAGGAGCTAGAAGTCTGATGTGTTGTTAAACAGTAGGATGACTGGAGACAAGGAAAATAAACTGTTTCAAAAAATTAGACTAATGGAGTTTGTTTTCACCATGAGGAAGTGATACATTTGATGAGGTATATTTAACCTGCTTTAAACATTACAAAATTTATGCATGCATCAAAATATTACATCGTACTCCTTAAGTACATGTAATTTTTTTTCTAAGACAGGGTCTTTCTGTAGAGTTCTGGCTGTCCTGGAACCCACTCTGGAGACCAGGATGACCTTGAAGTCAGAGATCTCCCTGGCTCTGCCTCTCAAGTGCTGGGTTCAAAAGCAGTGTACCACCCCCCCCCCCGCTGATGTAATTGTTATCAGTCACTTTCAAAATAAAAATCTCAGACAGTGATATAAAGCACCGTGAAAGATAATTTGAGGCTGTAAGAGACGCTACAGTGACATTAACTGCACCTGGGAGAGAGTACTTTGGATCTAGAGATCAGGAAACTTCACAATGCTGAGTGTCTGCATTGAATGAGACCATCCTTGTGATGTCGCAGGATGTTCTTAATCACCTATTATGACCTTTCCCTGATGACATCAATATGGTGAGGAGGTGCACAGACCGGGTGCACTTTGGAGGTTCAGGAGGGCGTGGTTACATGGAGACTGTGGACGAGACAAAAGCAGATAGACAGGACCCTGAAGATCTACTGTCCAATTTCAGGATGGGTATTTGGTTTAGAATTCCTTCTTCCTTCCTCCCCCCCTCCCTCCCTCCCTCCCTCCCTCCCTCCCCCTCCCTCCCTCCCTCTCTTCCTTCCTTCCTTCCTTGTCTGTGGTTGCCCAGCCTGTTTTCTCTGGTGTTCTCCCCTGAATATCTTCTTTTTTTTCCATGTAAGAGTTTATACTCATGGCCATGATCGCATCAGAGAAGAAGAGACTTTATAGACACTCAATCTTCTGAGAAGGGTCTGGGGCCAATGAGTTCAGTCTGAAAGTATGAAAGACTACACAAAGCCAAAGGCACAGTCTCATAGTGCTTCCCAAAGCCCACATTAGAAGAAACAAAGGAAATATTATTTTAAATTACCCTAATTGTACATTTTAGTATATTTTAGGAAAGAATAATATAGAATGTCATCACGACTATCAACTGCAGCCAAACTTACTCTCAGATCTTACGATCTTGAATACGGGGTGGTTTCATTTCTATGATCCCAGTTCCTTCTTCAGTAGATGGGACTAGAAACACTACCCAACTGGAGAGATACTCAGCAGTAAAGAGCACTGGTTCCCAACTGCTCCTGCAGAGGACCCGGGTTCAATTCCCCGTACCCACATAGCATCTCACAACTGTCTGTAACTGCAGTTCCAGGGGATCCGACATCCTCACATGGATATGGGCGCAGACAAAACACCAATGCACGTAAGATTAAATTAAATTTAAAAAATTTTAAAGGAGCCCTGTCTTGAAGGACTCCCCCGAAAATTAAAATTTAAATAAATAAATAAAAGAAACACTAACCATCTCATTGGGATGTTGGTAGAGGTAAATGACCTAATATACATACAGATGGGAGGAGGAATGCGTTTTTTGTTTTTATTAATATGTCGGTCTCATGGATGCTCATAGGACCTGGTTCAATTTAACACCTAAACTTTCCATCGTTTGTTGGTTATGTGTGTTCTGTTTAAGGTGAAGCAGGCAAGGATTTGGACCTTGCAAAGCAAGAGAAAAATAGTGATGATTGCCTTGAGGACATTGAGGAGAACTTGTCAGACTCGACGGATGGTGACGGCGAAGAGGACAGCAACAATGAAGATGACGAAGGCCCCTCTAAGAAGGAGACTCGAGCCCCACTGGAGCTAATGGCAGAAGTAAGTCTGTGCACATGTGTTTTAACTGAAGAGGCATACAGATACTGAAATAGTTAAACAGGACACCATCCTGTCAGTCAGAGTTAATGAATCAGTACATAGTTATTTTAAAAGTAGCCTATTGTTTTGAGGCACAATCTTTCCCTCAACCTGGGGCTTACTTGCATTTTCTTGGCTTATCTGGAAGTCAGCAAGCTCCAGACATTCTTCTGTCTCCATCTTACCCCACCACACCCAGAGCCAGGGTCCCAGGTGTGGACAGAACTCATGGCTTGTTTCACAAGTACTTGGATCAGAACTCTGGCCCTTATGACTGTGAAGCTAGCACTCAGAACCACTGAGCCCTCTGTCCACCCCTCAGAACTTAGTACTAAATGGTTCAGTCTCAATTAAAAGTTTTCATTAAATATTAACATCAGAAACTGGAAAAATTACAAACAAGAACTGAAGAAGCTAGCTAAAAATTCAAATTACGAGTTACTAGATCAAGTGGTAGATATTTGAAAAATGGACAGGTAAACCAATGCATATCATAATTAAAAAGAAAGCAGAAAATCGTAGGCCTGGTAGAACATACACCTATGATCCCAGGCCGTGTGTGTGTGTGTGTGTGTGTGTGTGTGTGTGTGTGTGGTGGGGGAGGGGAGGAAGAACAAGAGTTTAGAGTCATCCTTAGCTAGAATTTGAGGCCAGCCTGGGTTACTTGAGACCTTGTCTCAAATAAATAAATAAATAAAAATAAAGTATAGCTACAAAGAGGAATGAAAATAAAAATATTGGGGCTGGAGGGATGGCTGTGCAGTTAAAAGCACTTATACTTTTGCTGAAGACCTGAGTTTGGTTCCTGCATGTATACACCTACCTGAAAACTCACAACTGCCTGGAACTTCCAGGGTCTCTGGTACCCAGTTCTGGCCTCTGTGGACATCTGATGCACGCATGATATTCATACATACATGCAGGCACTCACACATGCATAAAATAAATGCAAAATTAAATTAAAATCGAAACCTTGGACAAGAATAGAGATTTTTTTTTTAAAGCAGTGATGGCATTTGTTAATATGTAAGGAGAGAAGGACTTGGATCAAATTAACAGTCAACAGAAACGTTTCTTAGAGAGTTCTATTTACATTAAGAAAACATTTAATTATATTTTTATTTTATTTGCTTAGTGGAATGTGGGCATGTGTGTTCCACAGTACACATGTGGGTCCTGGGGATTGAACTCAGACCATCACACTTGGCAGCAGGCTCCTTTACCAACTGAGTAGCAATTCACCAGCCCAGGGGGAAAAATGTTTTAAAATCTTAGGGTAGGAACTGAGAAAAATGTTAAAGAACTACTTCTTAAATTGGTAAATAGTTCTTTTTCCCAAGTCTGGGAGTGAGAGAGAGGTGACTCCTCATTCTGCAGGGGACTTTGCTCTGGTAGCTAGATCTTTGTGCTTGTATACAGTTCAAAAGCTGCCTCACACAAACAAGGACTACCATTAGGTAGTAGGGTGTTTTGTTTTATTAGAAGCAATATAAAAGCTAACAATACACTATTGTTCTAGTAAAATTATACCCTAGGTAAAGAAAACTTTGAAGAGAGACCATTCAGGTCTAGGGATGTCAGTTGAATGGCAGAACACATGCTCAGTCCACACAAGGCCCTGGTCAACCTCTGCTCCAATTCCCAGCAAGTAGACTATTTAGTACCAGAGAGTGATCACACATTGGTTTTTTTTTTTTTAAAGTTTCTGAATGATCTTAATACATATACACATAACTGTTATATATGTATATGTGTGCTCATTTGTTTTAAAAGTACCTGAAAGGAGTTGTTGGCTGATTGACTAAAAGCATTGGCTGTTCTTACAGAGGACCTGGGTTTAGTTTCCTCCATCTGTAACCCCAGTGCTAGAGTGATGCCCTCTTCTGACCTCTGTGGGCACCAGGCATGCACATGGTACACACGCACTCGCGCACGCGCATGTGTGCGTGTATGTATATTAATATATGCATTATATATACACATATATAATATAGGCAAAACACTCATGCACATAAAATAAAATACAAGGATATATATAAAATGTTTTAAAAATTTACATCTCTAGATGATAGAATTAGAAGTATTTTCGATCAGGGGCAGGATTATTTATTTAGCTTATAAATTTCTATACTGCATGCATGTACTACTTCTTAACCAGCAGAAGCAATAAGATGTCCAAGCAAAATGATGATACAGCAGCAGAACCGGTCCATACTGAGTTGTGGACGTAGCTTTGGTCCACAGTTCTTCTGCCTGGGTTTTTTGTTTTTGTTTTGTTTTTTTAAGATTTGTTTATTGCTTGAGAGTGCTGTAATGTATTCATGTGAACCACACACATGCTATGTCCTCAGGTCAGAAAAGGACGGACCACCATATGGGAGGCAGGAGCAGAACCTGGATCTTCTCAAGAGCAACATGTGCTCTTCATTGCTTGAGTCATCTCTCTAGCGCCCACAGTATGTTTTAAACTAGTAAATGTCATGTCATTATGGTCTACATTGTTAGAGGAAAACTGACCCGGCACCAAAGAAATGTGTAAACAATGAGGGCTATGCTGATTAAATGTGTGAATGTTCAAAGCAGAACAGCTACCAGGCAAGGTGATGCATACCTTTGATCCATCACTCAGGAGGCAGAGGCAGGCAGATCTCCGTGAGTTTGAGGCCAGCCTGATCTACAGAGCAGGTTCTAGGACCCAGCCATAGAGAAACCCTGCCTCAAAACAAAACAAAACAAAATAAAATAAAAGCAGAAATAACTAGTCATTAATCAGTATTTTTTAGCGAGTTTGTTTAAATCTTGTCTTGAAACCACTTATCTGAAAAATTTGCTTTCCAGTTCCTGAGAGCAGAAATGGGACGAGACTACCAGCTGGCAAAAAAATTATGTCAGATGAGTAAGTGCAAAACACTCTTTCCTTGTCCAGCTATTCCTTTGCTTCTAGAACAGATCCTATAAAGTGAAGATGGCTTGACTAGCCCAGTCTAGTGAATTCTCCGCCAGTGTCTCTGAGATCCTTTAGAGTAAATGAGTTCAGCTCACCTACGAACTAACTCACTGGGACTCCTAAGGCACCTCTGTGTGTATTAAATTGATGGAGGCAGACTGATTGCTGTCCTGGAAAACAGAATCTTCATGACACAGGAGGCATAAAATCACTTAATGCTGCTAGTTTCAGAGAAGACTCAGGTGGCCTGGGAGTCTATACTAACTGAACACGTGTTTATTCCACACATGTTCAGCCCTGCTTGTGTGGAAGGCACTATGGGAGACCCTGGAAAATCAGGAGTCTACGGAAACCAATCCCACAGTCAGGTCTAGTGTTGGACAACCAATGAAGTAGTAAGTCAATAGTGTGTCATGTCTGATAGGCGCCATGGAGAAAGCCAAAGCAAGGAAGAGGAGGAATAGGTACTAGAAGGCCAAACAGTTTCCATAGGATGGTCCGGAAGGCTTCATTCAGAGCTTGAACACAGAACTGAAACATAGGGAGTCAGATTGTGGGTATACAGAGGAAGAAGGCACAGAGGCACAGAGCAGGATGAACCACGGGTGTGCCGAGAGGGGAGGGGCCTGAGGCAGCTCCACAAACCAGTACAGATCAAACTGGGCAAGAGGCGGGTGCTAGCATGCAAGCCAGAGACATGGCACGGGCACAGGCTGAGTAGGCATCACAGACCTTTCCCCAGCTGAAGGACCGTTTTTCCTGTGGTAGGTGGAAAACACTGGAAGCTTCTGATCAAAGGAGAGATGGGGTCTACCTTATCTTTCTAGCTGGTGTTTGGTGATTAGAATTACTCAGAATTGTGGTTTTCTTGGTTGTTTAAGCAATGAGTGCTTTGTTGACTTTCTTAAATCTGTACTTGATAATTTCATCAAGTTCAAAAATTTCTTACCTTTTCACATACCGCTTCTGCCCTCACTGGCCACTCACCTTTTCCTGGGTCTCCAGTTAACAGACAAAATAATGATGATGATGGTGATGGTGATGATGGTGATGATGAGGTGATGGTGATGATGGTGATGGTGATGATGGTGATGGTGATGATGGTGATGATGATGACATGTACCTTTCACTCATCCCTGAGTTTTAAATTTTAGATCTGGGGGCTGGAGAGATGGCTCAGCAGTTAAAAGCACTGGCTGCTCTTCCAGAGGACCTAGGATCAATTCCTAGCATCCACATAGCTGGGACTTGTCACAATTGTCTGTGACTCCAGCTCCAGGTGATCAGACACCCTTACACAGACACACATGCAGACCAAACACCAGTGCACATAAAATATAAATAAGTAAATTTTTACATTTTAGTTCTATGCTTTGTTTTGAACATTGGCACTTCTGTCATGGAAGGGTTGGTACAAGGGAGAAAACTGCTCTTTTGGGATAGACGGGACCTTTATGTAGGCACTGGTGGGTGAGACTGGAGCAGGAACTGGGTTAGCAGACCTGTCACCCAAGTCTGCGCATTTGCTAGACTGTTGCCCTTTGGAGAATTTGCTTCTCAAAGAGCTTCCTTCACTGCCTGGGAAGGACGCTGTGTTGAACAGTTTGTGTTCCATGAACAGGAGGCAGGAACTATGGAGAGCATCATGTCACCTATAAGACTCCAAAAGGAAGTGGAGAATTTTCTTTGTTCCCAGATGTACATGTGATACAATTGTGGGCGTTCTTGTTTGTGCTTTCGCCTGCTCTGATTGACATCTTCAGGCATCACTGTAAGCGGCTGTTTGCTGAAACACTGGATATTAATAACATGGATTCTATTGTCCATTTTCAGTCCTAATCTACGAACCAGAAAATCCTGTGGCCAAGGAATTCTTCTCACTTATTGAAGAGATATTGCTGAAGGGTAATTTTAAATTTTGAAATTCTTTTTTTTTTTTTGCATAGTACTGTAAATAGTTTTTAAAAATGTTATGAGAGATTATGAAAATACATCTTCAGGGAATGTTAAGGAATGTCTAACTCAACGGTTCTCAAACTTTCTGACGGTTGTAACCCTTTAATACAGTTCTTTATGTTGTGGTTACCCCCAAACATAAAATTATTTTGATGCTATTTTATGACTAATTTTGCTACTATTATGAATCATAACATAAATATCTGTATTTTCTGATGGGCTTAGGTGATCTCTGTGAAAGTTTTGATTCCCAAAGGTGGGTCAAGACCCACAGGTTAAGAACTACTGGTCTAAATGCATGTTTGAAATGATGAAGTAAAATCAGCTTGTCTCCTATGATGGGAAAGGTGACTGCTCCATTCTCTCCATGGGATGGAACTGCCCACACAAGCCAGCTCTCTTGAACATGGAAACACAGAATGTGTCACCATGCCCATGTGTTACAGTATTATGTGTCACAATTTCTAGTGACACCAGAACTCTCTAAATCACCCTAAGCCAATTCCCCTTATTCTATTTCAGAATTTCCTTTCCTTTTCTTTTTTTTTTTTTTTACAAAGTTTGGTTAATTTGTTGTTGAGGCAGAGTATCAAAGGTAGCCCTGAAATCATGATCCTCCTGCCTCAGCTTCTTGAGTTCTGGGATTATACATGTACCATCATGCCAGGCTTCTTAAGGATTTCATTGCCAATAGTAAGAGTTATTTTTATAGACCCGTACTTTAAGACAATTTTGAACCCACAAACATCTACCTGCTAGTCAACATAACTGCGCTGACTTCCTCATTCTATTTTAATTCTACACCAAGTTTAGCTCAGTTTTCATAGTCCTCAAAATACACATTTGGTGGTAGAGGGAGTTGAGATCTAAGAGTTCTGGAAGAGAGGGACCCTGGGGGACATGCTTAGCATCTCTCTCCTCTCTGTGGCAGAGAAAGCTCAGGACGAGGAGGATGAAGAGGACAGTGAAGAGGACTCAAGCAGCGAGAGCGAGGTGGACAGCAGTGAAGATGGCAGCGAGGACAGCTCAGACGAGTGTGAGGACGGGTCCTAGTGGGCGCTGCCACCATTAGAGTTATTTTCAAGAGTGTATACCATGCAAATCCAAATATAAAGTAGAGAGCTGCCTCGTAGCGTAACTGTGGCTTCTTCGGTGCAGAGTCTGGGTATTCCGCATTCTTAGTTTGAGATTCTTGCCCATGCCCAGGGCTGGCCACTTAGAGAGGGAAGCATGGAAGAGAGAATGTGTCAGGAACACAAAGAGAGTAGGTAGAGCATTATATAACCTTACAACCCTACGTAGTAAGTATGTTACTATCCCCATTTTACAGGTGAGCAAAGCGGCGTGCTGAGGGTATATAGTTTTCTCCAGCAGGCATCCCTTAATTCTCTGTGATATCATGGCTCAACAGCTGTGCTTTCAATCCCCCTTTCAGTGACCACCACATCAAACCTTAAAAAAATGGAAATCACTGTTCATGTAGCATGTGTCAGTATCTACACACGCTCCTGCTCCCTGGCAGAGAGGATAACCTCCATGTTCATGAAACAACTTTGGTGTCTTTCATGATTATATCCTAGCAAATGGGAAGCAACTGGAAAATAAAGGTGTGTGTGTGTCTGTGCATGCATGCGTGTGTGGCGCACGGGCGCGCATGTGCACACTGACTTGGTGACTTGGTAGGGACAGAATGACTTGGTTCCTATTCCTGCCCTAGGACAAACCTCAGGACTACTGTGGACCTGAGGTTTGGTTGTATAATAATGTACATATTTTCACATTCCTCCAAGGAATGTCCTCCGTGTTAATGTTAAAATCCAACTATTTGCTGTCTGCGAGAAATATACCGAATGAATAAAGACACAATAGAAATGAAAGGATGGAGAGTATTTCAAGCAACAGAAACCAAAGTCAAAGAGGAGTAGCTATCTTCATGTGTGACAAAGCAGCAGTCTGTAAGCCAAAATGAGCCAAAAGAGATTTTTAAGGCTACTTAAAAAGATACTACAAAAGAGATATTTAAGGCTATAAATAAAGAGAAGCACTGTATTAAGATATCACTGTTAGTAGTATATCTAAACTCCACCTCCACAGTTACCTGGCAATAGCCAGGTAGGCCTGGCCCACTATAAAAGGGGCTGCTTGCCCCCTCCTCTTTCTTGATCTCTTCATCTCTTGCCTCTAGCTTCTCTCTGTCCCTCACCCCTCCCTCTTTCCCTTCCCCCTCTCTCCACGTGGTCATGGCCGGCCTCTACTTTTCTACTTCTCTCTTCTTCCTCTCTTTCTTTCTTCTTCCGTCTTCTTCCTCTACTTCTCTCCCCACCCCCCATCTTTGCCCTATCTCCTGAATAAACCCCACTTGGAACCGTTGGTCTGGTGTGGTCTGTTCTAAGCCACGCGCGGACGTCTTAACAATCACAATTTTAAGTACTTATGCATTAAATAGTGATATATTTAGTTTTATAAAGCAAACACTGGTAGACTATGAGGGGAGAGATTAATCCAAATATAATTATAGTGGTGACTTCAGTACTCAAGTTTCATCAAAATATAGATTATCTAGACAACCCCAAAAAATACCAACAAAGGGATAGGAGGGTGAAGTGGAAATTTCTGAGTTTTTTGGAGACCTAGTTGTGTCATGTGATGTTTTCCTGGAAACTGTCTTATGTGAAGATGTTTTGCTAAGCACAGATAAGTTGTGTTTTCTGGAAGCTGCCTCGTGAAAGCGAAAGGACATATGATGTTTTGCTGGAGCAGACGCTTGAGATGATATGTGATGTTTGGAAAGAGTATAAGTATAACCCAACAGACAGTGGATGACACTGGCATTGCTTTGCCTTGCCGATCTTCTCTGACAACATTTTTGCATTGCTTTGTCTTGCTTTCTTCTCTGATCTTTGCTTGTCATGACTTCATAGAGAGAAACACACCAAAGAACTTCTGGTGCTGTTCCAGCTGCTTCTTGCCACTTTGATGGACGCGAGCCAATAAGCAGAATCTTGCAGTTTCTTCTGGATGGAGCCACTACTGCTGATTCATGTTTGGTGTTTTGTTAGTGAACTGGACTGCAGAAAATGAAGATTGAAATTGCCCCAAGGAAGTATTTCTAAACAGCCCTATGTCCCCTTTGTCCTAGTAGCCATTTTCCTCCCCTACCTTCAGCTGGTGGGCTAAAAGGGAGGTTAAAGCATTTAGGAACCCTTATTAAAGTAGGCTTTGAAAAATATAAGCCTACAGGAGAACCCTGTAAAAGGCACTTTCTGGCAAACCTGATGACCTACGTTTGATTCCTAGAATCCATATGGTAGAAGAATCTACTTCCAAAAGTCACTGTATGACCCCCCGATACACACATATATGCCATGTTACACACACACACACACACACACACACACACACACATAAACTAAACTAAAAGTCAGTTTTTGAAAATCAGCAAAGAACAGAGCATGGTAGAACATTCCCATAATCTCAGCATTCAGATCTCCCAGGCAGGCAGATCTGAGTTCAGGGTCACTCTGGTCTACAGAACAAGTTCCAGGACAGCCAGCCAGATCATTGCCTTGATTTCATTCCAGTGATGGAAGAAAAAGTCAGTATAAGCAAATCAATAAATTTAGTATGCATATAAATAGAATCAAGAACAAAAAATGATCACGTGGTTGTACCAAGAGATAGAGACAGAAATTTTGACAAGACTCTCTGTCTTCTCCAGTGCCTGAAGACACTAACTAGCCCTGGAAGGAGCATACCTTGGCATAATAAAGTTCTAAGTGGCAAATCTCTTGCAAATGTGGAATAAACTAAAGGTATTAAATCAAGGAAAAGAATGTACACGTTCTCTCCACTCTTATTTGATTAAAATTTTAAAAATTCTAGTCATGGCGGTAAATAAAAAGGAAAAAAAATCAGAATTTACAGATGACATGATCCCACTTAAAAGACTCTAAATTAGACTCCACAAGAAAACAGATCTGATAAGCACTCTCAGCAAAGTAGCAGGATTAAAAATCTATGTACAAAAATGAGTAGCTTTTTATACACTAATAATGTGCTGTGACAGAAATTAGGAAAATTTATTCCCAATAACTTTTATTTTAAATGGTTTGTACCTAAGGAAAGGAGACAGATAGATTGTAAGACCCAAGAGACCCAGAAATCAACGGTGAGATTGTGTCTTCTAGAGATGAAAGGAAAACTCCCATGATGCCTCAGCAATATAGACTGCCTAAACAAGACCTGAAGAAGGCCACCACCAGTAAGACTTGCTAACGTGGAAGGGGAAGGTCTTACGAGTGCACCTATAAACAGATGTACAAGCAACTTAGGCAGTGGTTCTAAACCTGTGGGTAACGACCACATGGAGGGATAGAACAACCTTTTCAGAGGAGTCACATATTAGATATCCTACGTATCAGATAGTTATGATTCATAACTAACAAAATCATAGTTATGAAGTAGCAATAAAAAAGTTTTATGGTTGGGGGTCACCACAACATAAGGAACTGTATTAAAGGCTTGCAGCATTAGGAAGGTTGATTTTTCCCTTAGGATAATCTCCCTAATTGGTCAGTCCTGAAATTCTATATACAGGTAACTCTAAAAAGACTGAGCAGGTTGTATTTATATATTTAGGCATTTGCGTGTGTGCGTGCGTGCGTGCGTGCGTGCGTGCGTGCGTGGTGTGTGTGTGTGTGTATGCAGACAGGGTACATGGGATGGATTGTAAAGACAACTTGGAAGGGAGAAAGTGAAGTAATTAGTAATATTTTATTTAAAAATTTTTAAATGGAGGCTGGAGTGATAGCTCTGCAGTTAAGAGCAATGACTGCCCTTCCAGAGGACACAGGTTCAGTACCAAGCACCCACATGGTAAGCTCCAGCTTCTAGGGATCTATGCTGGCTAATTTTCTGTCAAGTTGACACAAGCTATAGCCATCTAAGGGAATGAAACCCCAGTTGAAAAATTGCCTCCAGGCTAGAGAGATGGCTCAGTGGTTAAGAGCACTAATTGCTTCTGAGTTCAATTCCCAGCAACCACATGGTGGCTCACACCATCTGTAATGGGATCTGATGCCCTCTTCTGCTGTGTCTGAAGAAAGTGACAGAGTATTCACATACGTAAAATAAATAAATCTCTTTTTTTAAAAAGCTTACATTTAAAAAAGAAAAAAAAGAAAAATTGCCTCCATAATATCGGCTGTTGGCAGGTGACGTGGGAGGCTTCATCCAGGGTGAGTGGAGACACCTCTGGGCTTGTGTTCCTGGGTACTACAGGCTGAGCAAGACAAAAAAAAAAAAAAAAAGACATAAGCAGCACTCCTCCATGGCCTCTGCATCCGCTGACTTTCCTAGTTAAGAACTATGGTATGGACTTATAAGCAAAATAAACCCTTTCCTCCCCAAGTTGTTTTTGGTCATATGTGGGGCTGTAGACTGTGCCAGGAAACTTGGTAAGGATGAGTGTGTTCGGTAGCCCAGGTACCTCATACCAGAGGACAGTAGGAGCTTTCCTGCTCCCCGACCATGCTCTGTCATTTGACCACAGCACCCATGGAAAGGATCATGACAGTCACACAGGGCAGTGCCCCAAGCCACTCCACATGCAGATGAGCTATCTGTAATATCTCAGAACAGACCAATAGAAAGCATCTGCTGTGAGACCCCATCAACCCAAAATGTATATAAGATCCTATCCAAAAGGAATAAAAGGCATGAGAATTACTCCATGATCATCTGAGAGCTTCTGTCATATAAGAGCTGCAACCCTTCCTGGGAAGAGGGCTTTCTCCCAAAGCTTTCAATACTGGAAGGTGCCTGGGCCCACTGGTCACTCCCCCCCTGCCCCACGGCCCCAACCTAGTCCAGCACCTGCTTCCCGCACTCCTGCCAGGCCAGAGCCCCACCCCCGCCTCCAAATATCCACAAATAGTGTCCAGTATACAGACCCTCAGTCATCATCCTGTTTCGTTATAGCAGTAGTAACCCAGTCTTCTATAACCAAAGCTTCCAGTGATGGGACTGGGACACCAACCCAGCCACAAAATTGTCAGCCTACATTCTGTCCTGCCTGCCAGATGTGCTGGGACAATGATGGTGCAGAACTTGTGGGACCAACCAATGACTTCACTGCCTGGATGACCAGGAACAGAGGTTGGATACCCCAGAGACAAAGCATGACTGGCAAAAATAGGGGGGGCGGGCTTTTTTTTTTTTTTTCATATATTGGTGCCTAGTTCAGCAGCTGTTGGGAGAGGATGCCAAGGCCATAGCCAAACATTAGGCTGAGCTAGGCAGTGGTGGCGTATGCCTTTAATCCCAGCGCTCAGGAGGTAGAGGCAGGTGGATTTCTGAGTTCAAGGCCAGCCTGGTCTACAGAGTGAGTTCCAGGACAGCCAGGGCTACACAGAGAAACCCTGTCTCAAAAAACAAAAACATTAGGCTGAGAGAGAGTCCAGGTTGGAGGTCTCCATTGGGTCCCTCTCGTTGGAGCTCAGGGAAACCCGAGAAAGAGAGCCAGGATGAATTGTGGGAGCCAGAGGAAGACACGAGAATGTCCCAATGAAATCAAGCAGGGCTCCTGAGGTGTCACAGAGACTGAAGCAGCTGTCAAGGAACCTGTTCGGATCCTTCCCATACATGTTATGGTTGTTGGCTTGGGGTTTGGGTGGGGGTGTATCTGACCCTTTTGTGGGCTCTTGGGACCCTTTTCCACCTACTGGGTTACCTCACCCAGATTTGATGTGAAGGTTTGGCCTGGTTTTATTGTGTTGTCTTGTACTGTGTTCAGTTAGTGTCCTGGGAAGCCTGCTCTTTTCTAGAGGAAGACAATCTAGGGTGGATCTGGGGGAGATGGAAGGTGTGAAGCAAGCTGAGAGGGGAGGGGGAGGGGAAGCTGCAGTTGGGATGTATGTGAGAAGAATAAACAAAAATTAGCTAATAAATTAAAAAAAAAAAAACCCACTGGGTATTGTTGGCATTATGGTGCAGCTGTAAGTACTCAGGAGGTGAAGGTAGTGGGTGAGGTGTTTGAGGGCAGCCTCAACTGCATGAGACCCTGCCAAAAAATAAATAAGATGCTTAGAAATAAGTACAAGACTAATGCAATGAAAATACACAATGCACACACACATACATATATGCATACATACACATTATACATATTACACACCACAAATAAAAGTCAACTGTGTGAACATGTGTATATATATGTGTTGGGTTTTTGAGGCAAGGTCTCAGTCTATAGTCCAGGCTGGTCGTGAACTTACGTCAACCCCCTTTCCTTACCTCCTGAGCCACCCAGTTCAATTATATGTTTCAGTGGTTAACTTTCATGAGTTCCTTACTAGCTCTTAACATTTCAGCTACTTTGTAACAAGGCTCTGGGTCTTTTATGGCCTCAGGTCCTTAAGTGCATCTATGTAATAACAATTATTCTGCAGGAAATCACTTGGCAATTGCCATTTTGTAAAAGTGATACATTTCAGAGTAACTTGCCTACCACTACACAGTGTGTTCAAAGGGGAATCTTGCCATCATAAGAGGTACCAAAATCAGTTTCTTCCTTCTAGTGTTGAGAGAATTTAACCAAAGGTGGGACAACAAATCTCCTACCATCCCAAAATACTTTCTCTTAAGTCAAAACCTGCCAGTGAAAATGAAAACATTAAAATCAAATGTTAAAGCTGGTGGTGGCAAGTGCACACCTGTGCTCCCAGCACTCAGGAGGCAGAAACAGGCAGATCTACAGGTTTACAGAGCAAGTTCCAGGGAACTTCATAGAGAAACCGTGTCTTGAAAAACCCAATTTTAAAAACTAGTTACTAGGTGAGAGATTTGTCTCAAACTAAAACCTACTAAGTCTTGCTCTCTTTCCATTGCTAAGGCAATGCTTAGATACTGTTGCAATCCACTATGCTACTTACATTCTTCCAGGAGACTGTGGTCTGGGGAGGGAGGACTTAGCTCCTTGCTCTCCCTTCCTCGCCTTCTCCTCAGAATCCAGAAGAATGAATGAATGAATGAATGAATGAATAAATAAATAAATAAATGGCCCAAGAAGAGCCAGCCACACTCACGCTGCAGTCACCAGGTACCTTCCCTCCCTGATCAAAATCACAGATGTCTGCTGGGTGATTTTAGGAATGTGTCTATTCAGCTGCACAAAAGAAAACAACAAACCATGAATTGAGTAGTTACAGTGATTAAGAAATGTTCTGTGCTGGGGAAAAATGGCAAGACAGTAATACTCAGTTTCTCAGAACCGTGTGTGTGTGTGTGTGTGTGTGTGTGTGGTGGTGTGTACACGCGCATGTGCGCACACGCACACATGCCAGATGTGGATATTGGGTGGTTTCTTCTATTGCTTCCCACCTTGTTCTTTGAGACAGGATCGCTCACTGAACCCAGTGTCACCAACTGATTAGACTGTCTGGCCCTGGAGGTCCAGATGTCAGTAGTAGGAGTTACAGGCGCACACCACCACAGCTTTCTATGTGGAGTTTAGGGATCTGAATCCAGGTCCTTATGCTTTCGTGGGGTACTTTACCAATTCTCCAGCCCCAGAGCTTATCTTTGTGGGAAGAACGAATACTAAATAGCACAAATAAACACATTTTTCAGAGGTAAAAAGTGTTGGGGAAAGTGGTGTCCTAGACAATCATGGTGTTAAATAGAAGGTGGAAGAAGCTCTCACTGAGAAATAAACATGAGAGCAATGACTAGAAGGCTTGAGGCTTGGTCTGTTGCTGTGTACTGTAATGTAAACATTGACCCTGGCTTCCCCAGGGACAAGGAGATCCTCAATGTACACCAGGTGAGGCTATGTAACCTTGCCCCCAAGTTATCCGTGATTGGTCAATAAAAATGCCTATGGCTTGTTGCTGGGCAAAAGAGAGGTAGGTGGGGTTTCAACTCGTGGGCTTAGATCTGAGGCAGGACTATGAGGAGAGAGGAGAGACAGTAGAAAGAGAAGAAGATGCCATGGGGTAAGTAAATCATGAAAGCATGGCCATGAGGGCTGGCCAGTTGGAGTAGGAATGACCCAGAAGGAACATGGCTAATTATATCTCGGGATTATTGATAAGGAAGTAGACAAAATAGCATAGAGGATTGATATCTGCCCAGCTCTAGTGCTTTAAAGGCTTATAATAAATATGAAAGTTTTGTGTCTTTTATCTGGGAAGTAAATGATCCAAGGCAGAGTAGAAACCCTCGTTAATATTAAATACAGTGAAGGAACAAACTTTGTGCATAACAGGATGGACTCTGCAATCAGGTAATAATTGCAAAGCCCCTGAGATGACAGAATGCCTAGAATAGTCAGGAAAACAGCAAAAAGCAGCATGAAACACCATTTCCATATTGAAGTCCAGGATCCTGGGGGCCTGAGCAGTGGTAATGTAACAGGGCCCCAGACCTTAGCAAGACTGACACCATAATTGCCTTACCATCTACGCCATAGGAACCTAGCCTGCAGGCAACACCACTGCCAAAAATGAAAACGAAAACCTAATCCATCCAAGTCCATAGTCGTAGAAAAGTCCCTAAATGTACTACTTGCATTTTTACTTTTGTGTAGTTCTACTTCTGGCTAACTGTTCTTGTTAGCTGAGCTATGTCAACCCAGGATGTGGTTTTTGTGCTTAAAAGCTCACCCTGAGAAAGGCTTGGGACTGCAATTTGGTCCCTAACACCCAGTGCAGTCCCTGGCCAGATAATAAGACCTTCTGTTGGCTTGAACCCATGTCCAAGTGGTCTTCTCTGGTGGATACATCACAACGGAGTTCTGTAAAGACCTGGGCTTCACTAAGACTGGGACCCTAAAAATGCTTTTTGTGTAAGGTGGCAGTTAGACCTGGGCCTAACTGTAGACACAGAGCTCAGAAGCTTCACATAGAGGACATTTATCGTGGATCCTAGTGTTGCCAGCCATGGGGAGGAGACCGAGGGCAGTAGGGGCAGAACCTGAGATGTGGATGGAGTTTGAAAAGTTGATCCAATGATTTACCACAAATGAAAGGACAGAGACAGGGATAACTCCGAGATAATGTTTTCTTACTAGCTGACAAAGTACGGAGATTGGTATCTTCTTACTGCACATTTAGCTGATGTGGGAAAAGGTACCATTAATAACATTAAGGGGAAGAAATTAAGAGTTTTCATTGAGTCTACTTCAGACGCTTGTTTTAAAAGATTCTATGGAAGCTCAACAAACTATAACCATATGTTGGGGGAAGATGTAAATACCTCATAAATATTAATCGAATAAAGTTTGGACTAATGAACTCACAGAAGGTTATGAGGACTGCAAGTGTGGTTCTCAGGGGTCCTGTTCTCCCATGTGAGTCTGTAGTGCCCCATCGAATTGTGTCCCAGAATTATGTTCTGGAGTCACAAAATTTCATCACTAAGAGATGAGTTCCAGACCTTCCCGGGTGTCAGCAACTCGCTGAAAAGGGTAGGTACAGCTTAGCCACAAATTTATGGGCTAATGGGTAGGGATCGGGGTACCAGGTCGGGGATGAGGTGCGTTTTGAAGCCCCACTGTTACCAGATGTGTTCAAGTGGTTCACTTCAGGGGGTTAGCCCAACGGGGGTTTCAATTAGAGAGAGATACATGGTCTGAGGTAATTCAGATAGCTTTGTGAGTTTATTGAAAAAGCTCCACCTTATACTCTGATTCATATGGCTTAATCACAGTGATGTTGAAGCAGACCTGGTGTTACAAGAGACTATATCTCTCTTGAGGTTATTTTAACCCATTAGCCGTTTCACCGTCCAGATGTTAGAGGTCATTTGCTTCTTACAGTATTTTTCTGAAGCCAAAGCAGTGAGTTTAACAACACTAATCCTCATTGTTTCAAGCTACAATTCCCCATTTCTCAAGGAGCACAATGCAGCCTTTGCACCATGTAACATAACAAGCATTGAGCTGTCTGCTAATTGCATTCCGATGTACCTCAGCCTTTCCATCTGAGTCTGTTCGCATACACTCCCAAAGGGAAGGTCCTGATATCTTCTACTTTCCCACTATGCCATACCATCCTAATTCCTTCAGTGTATGCTCCTGTTTATGGCAGAGGGTGATCAAGCCGGTCTAACTTCTTCACAGAATCTGCTCCTTGTGGATCATATTCGCTCTTGCCATTCATCCTGTGAGTCTCATACCCGGGAATCCATCATGGCCACTATCCTATGCTTACGAACTGAACTCTTTCCCTCAACTGCCAAGACCTCAGAATCTGGGCCTGGCCCGTTGTTTGTCTCGGTTGTGTGCTTTCATCCTTGAGCCAGGTGTGAAGTGCCCAAGGGATCCTGGCACCCTCTTTCAATTAATAAATCTTTAACTTCTCTATCCTTGGTACAAACATTGGAGGCACAATGGGGGGATTCTTGTGTAGCAGAGTTATCATGCTATAGGGTTCCATGGTGGCAGAGATTTTTTTCAAGGAATTTTTTGTTTAAAGAGACTACCATTCCACACATTCATATCATCTACCAATGCCCATATGAAGTTTCCCAAAGGAAAAAGGCGTAAGGAAACATGGTGGAAAACCATCAAGACAGAAAGCAAAGGGATGCTGGAGAATTGTGATCTGTAACTTTGTTAAGCATCAGCGGTCACCACGTGGTCCATACCAAAAATGGACGAGCAGTTATCAACCCAAAGGAATGCTACCAACCAGGCCTTGCTGAACTGACAGAAGGGAGGTATCAACTCCAGCTGAGTGAAGCCCACACAGCTGGTGTTAGCCTCCAGTTTACTGATGAGGTAACTTACAGCTCATCATAAATGGCAGCTGACATAAATCAAGATTCAAAGGCAAAAGCCAATGAGGTGGGGTTAAGTCTGAAATTTGCCAGAGAAAAACCAGATCCACCATTTTGAGCCAACTTTGGAGCAAGCTTTAATTAAATTCTGACCAAGATGGGCTTTGGTCAGGACCACTCCCTGGAATTCCCAGCTGAGTGGCCCTGAGACATGGTGTTGCTGAGACTTTTAAGGACAAACCCATAGGACCGCCATATTTTCCCATGTGGCTTTATTATTGTCCAAGAACTACATCTCCCAGCATTCCAGGAAGTTACCCGATCCTTGGCGAATTTACTACTCCCAGCATTCTGGGAAGTTATCTGATCCTCTGGTGAGTGGGGCTTACAGGCTAACTTTTAGGTCTGAGCCATTGCTCAAGAGGTAAAGATACTTGCCCTAAGACTGAACACCTGAGTTCAATCTACAGGACCCACAATGGATGAAGAAGGGAACCAACTACCAAAACTTTAATCCTAGAACTCAGGAGGCAGAGACAGGAGGATATCTGAGTTTAAGATCAGCCTGGTTTACATGGAGAGTTCAAGTATAGAAAGACCCTGTCTCAAAGGGAAAAAAAAAAGTTGTCCTCTGTCATCTGACCTTTATGTGTGTACTTTATGCATCCACAGGTACACACACACACACACAAATATAAGTAAATATATCAAGAGTTTTGGTTTCCTAGAAAGATAGAAATGTTATGGGAATATGTTTTAATCCCAGGTGTGGGACATGGGGCTGCTTCACAGCAGGTGACTATGATTTGCCTTGTGCTCTAGCACGGGAGTGATTTTGCCAGTTGCAGATAGTTTTTGCTAGTGAGTGACATTTGGAATTCTGTGAACTTTTCAGATTTATAAATGCTAGAGCCCCATAGAAGGGGCTGGTTGGCTGGCTGGTGGTTAGATATGGTTTGTTGTAGTTTGTCAAGTAGCCATGCACAAGTACAAAGAGATGAGACGAAGATATTAGATATCCTGACTAAGATCAAACTTGTCCCAAAGAATTCGAGAGACCCTAATCAGCAGGAAGTAGTCTAAAAATGTCATCTTTCCTTTTCCTTTATATCCTTTCTTTCCTCTCCGAGTGTTGGGCTGAAATGGTGGAAGAGAGGCAGAAAATGGTGGAGAAAAAAAGGAACCCACAAAGTAGCCAAAAGTCAGGCTACAAAAGAGGTTTTTTTTAAGTGTTAACTTCAAGTCTGATTGATTTAAACTTTTTTTTTCTTTCCAGATGAAGTTACCTTAAGACTCTCAACAGGTCTTGGAGACTATAACATTTACAACATGAGAATATTCCCCAGGGAGAAGATATACAAAACCATAACAGATTATTTCAGATAAATGAAACCTTGTCTGTATTCTTCTGATACTCTAACCCTCTTCTTACAGAGCCCCTGAGAAAATGGTCTTTCCAGGCCAATCTGCTATGCATGAAAGAACTGGAATGTGTCACAGAGCAGAGCACAGGAAAAGAGAGAACTGCCTTTCCACTTCTCCAGCATGTTTGCTGCTAAGACTTAGAACCTCTCTGGCTTAAACTGCCTCATGTATAAAGCAGAGGATGTATTGTATACACATAAAAATAAATCTGGAAAAAAAATGAATACACAATCTCCATGAGACTTATCATCTATAATATGAGGACTGCAATTCTCTTAGTCATACTGATAGAAAGACTGAGGGACAGAGAGACAGAAACATAGGTCTCTAAACACTCACCACCATCAGGCAACAGGAAGCAATCCTGGGACTCTATTACCAATCAGCTGGGGGAGCTTTTCCTCTGTTTCAACAGAAGCTACAAACAAAGAGCTACTCTCCTCAGTGTCCGTGTCTCTCCGCGTCTGCTGTTGGGATCTAGAACTCTTCGGCTCTAGGCTTCAAATAGCAATGGCCCAGCACCCAGCGACTGGTGTGACACTATCTCTACACTAAGGGTGTTGAGATCCTCTGCCCCTAGTGCTATAGGTCCTTACAGCCAGCCTTCTGGAACTCAACTGTAGTGTCTGTAGCCTTGGTGTCCGCCAGCCTTGTGCCATCTGCAGTTGCAGCTCTCTACTCCTCTCATCTTTTCAACACGTGTAGAGTCCTTCTAGTATCTGCTGTCCCGGCTTTCCTCAGCATCAACCCTCCACAGTCTCTGCAGTAGCCTACTCCCTGGGGCGTTAGCTCCTGTCTAGTCTACAGTGCCTGGAGCTGTGCTGGGGAAAGGGAGTCTAAGATGTTGTCCCCAAATAACCAGCTCAAAACTGACCCTCCCCCCCATATAAAGACTATAGACAGTAGACACCAAAAGGGGCTTATTGGGACCTAGGCTATACAAGGTGAACAGTGCACCAGATGACGGCATCATACCCTTCACCTACTCAGAGAAGAATGAGAAGAGGGCTGCTTATATAACTTCTAGAAACCAGTCTTTCTGCTTAGCTATACAGTCTGGAGCTGAGAAATTCTAGACCCACCCACTGCAGGCGTGATGAGTGAATGAGGTGCTCCTCCCTGGCTAGATGGAGGAGCTGCACAGACCTCCCATTGAAACTGTGGGTGGAATGGCCCGAGGATCACCAGAAATTGTTGTGGTGAAAGTGAGGCCCCTTGGCATCCTTTCAGGGTACCTGAATCTGTTGTGACTGAAGCAAGGACCCCAAGAGTTCAGCAGCTTCCATGACATCACATCTTTGGACCTTCCCACTGAAAGGAAGTCTCTTTGAAATCTAATGTGGGGGTGGGGGATGGGCATCAGTTTCTCAGCTTAGTCTCCAGAGGTGTGAATCTGCGGAGGCTGTCCCAAGGGGCTCCTCCCCTTACAGTGAAGAAGACTGAAGCTGGGTTGCTGCTGGCCTGTTCTCCAAGAGCAGACAAAATCCTTCACAGCCCTGCTTGAAGTTGTGAGTCAACAGAGAGTTCCATCTAACCTCTTCAGACACATCGTCTGTTCCAGCTGTCCTCTGATGGACAGACGGAAGACCTACAGCTCCTGCCTGACAGCTTCGGCCGCTCTGTTTAGTTTTTAATTTCTAGTTAAGAATTTCATACATGAATATAATACATTTTGATTAAGTCCCCCTCCCTATTCTCTTCCAACTCCTTCAATATCCCCAAGACCACCTTTCCTTCCTAACTTCCTATGCTCGTTTAAATCCACTGAAACCACTTAGTACTGCCCATGTGCTCGTGGGGGTGGGGCCACTGGAACACGGCAACTTGACTTTAGTCATTTTAAAATGCAAAAGCATTAAGATGTGTTGACAAAGATTTTGCTATGAAATTAACATTTTCTTCAAGAAACATCAATAATGATTAACCTCTAGCCAAACACCTCCAGGGAGGATCCAATCCTCTCTCTGTCTCAACCCAGGCCAAATTTCCTAAATTCCACCTTGTCTCCCCTTAACCTTCTTATGTAAAAGACCATAGCTGTCAGCTGTGACCATAACATGAGCACAGCACACCACCCCGATACTCATGAGTTTGAAGGTCAGTTTCATACCAATGTCCAAAGCAAATCACATGGCTGAACCCAACACCAAGGGAAGGAAGGGTAGAGAGGGGAAGAACTTTAAAGGTTCTTCCCATTCCAGAGCTTGTAGAGTTGAAACAAGTCTATCACCCCAGTAAGAGGATGACGATTCTTATTTAATCCTTATATTTGGGAGCTCCTAAAGATCTCAGGTTAAATGGATCTAAAGACCCCTGGCTAACCTGGTCAGAGAAAACAGGATTTTGGTCTTCCAGCTGGAACTATGGTGGATCCCCTTACTATGTTAGGAAAACGTACAGTATGATCGTAGCAAGTCCAGTGAGCTGTTAAATATAAGCCCTTTACATGAAATGGACTGACAACTTCAGGAGTTGGAACAAATCCTCCCAGTAAGGTTCTGTCTCCCCCTAAGTACTGCTCAATGCCTGGGAAGGAGCCACGCCTGACTGTACAAGTATAAATAACAAGATTCTCCACGACCAAGTCACAACATTCCAGAACTGTCTCCCAAACAGTCCCAGACACAGTAAGTCGGGAAATAGGGATTATGTCTTCTAGTATTTTAAACAGGAAAAGAAATGGACGAAATATTATTTAGTCTTCTGTCTTGTACTCTTTCATTAACTCGGGTTACAATGAAATCCTCTCTTTCACATCGGTATTCAGGTCTGTGATTTCTGTGCTATCTGTTTTACAGTGAAGCTGTTTCTAGCTCACAACCAAAGGATTCCTTAGGATACAGTGGCAAAGAAAAGAAATGGGTGCCATGCTGCTTGCCCTCTGTCATCAAAGGGACACATGACCCTGGTGTTTTAGGTCACATCTGGGACATTTCCCAGCGTTTAAAGAGATTCTGCTTTGTTTAAAAGAAAAAAAAAAATGGCAGGGATGCATGGGAAATGGAAACAGCATAGCAGGCTTCCTTGAAGACCAGCTGTTTGGAGCTGTTGTTCTCAGAATTGTAATCTATCGCCCCTGCTGGTCGCTGTTTGCCTGCTTGGGATGGCGAGAACTGGCGTTTCTAGATTTACACAAATAATAAAAATCCTCCAGTACTGCTTGCTTGTTCGATTTGATTTCAGCTTCGGAATATCAAAATGAAACGGCCAATGACATTATTTGAAGAGAACAGATCTACACGAGAAATCATTGCAATTTTCAGAATCCTCTCTAGAGCTCTGCTTACTCGGCACCCTTTTAACCCTTTCCATCCTGCTCTCTGTTAGGATGGGGGTGTGTATTAGAGCCCTCCAAAGAAAGCCAGAAAGAGCCAGAATCTATCTTTAAAGTATGGACACTCAGCGAAGGTACCTGTAGTCTAACTTAAAAATGCTTCCCTAGTCCTCTTTCTGAAAGAACCATTTAAAGGAGAGCACTGCCATTTTTCCTTTTCCTTTCTTAGTCTTTTTAAAAAATCATAATGTAAACACTTTAAATAGACCTTTATGACCCAGCTAAAATGAACTGAAATTCACGATCCTAAATTACAGTTCCTGGAAGCTAATTAGGAGAAGTGCGTTAAAAAAAATCAGTTAACATTCTTATCTATTCACCTTGTCCGAAAATATTTTAAGCAAAAAGGGGGAAATCCCAGAAGCGGGTTGGGGCGTCTCTTCCATGCCTAACGCTCCTCCCACCCGATTTTTTTTCTTTTTCTAATAAGTCAGGGCCCCCGAACACGTTCTGAGTATTTTGAAATGTCACAGTATTTGAGTATTTTGAAAGGGCACAGTGAATGCAGTATGCTTTTCAGTGTCTGCCACTGTTGACCTAGAGGAAACTTTGTCCTTGGTAGACAGAAAAAGTGAGCAGGCAGCCGGCCACCCCCAACCCCCGGAAGAGAGAGAAAGAACGCAGCCGTGGGTATTTCTCCGCCCTTTTGTGACTTAGATCGTTGTTTTCCCAAGTCTTCAAAGCGTTAATTCTTAGATCAAAATATGAACGAAACAGCTGGCCGGACACCACACCTTTCCGGGCCACCCCTCACCACTGGTTCGAGTCCCTGGAGAGGATGTCTTTTTTCCACCCACATTCTCCTAAGCACCACCCCGCTGGGAGTGTAAAGATAAAAAGAAAACTCCAAATAAAAATATAGGTTCCAAATACTGTTTCTGAAGAGCCAAAAGTCAACGATCCGAGTTACAAAGACAGTTGTTGTCCGTCCAGATTCTAAGGAGGGGAAGAAAGGAGTGGTCGAGATGCTCCGCCCCACAGTCCCCATCAGGCAATATAAACAGCTCGTATTGCAAAAGGAAAAGAAGGTGGGCCCAGCCTGGGGCGGGGCAGGGGGTTGGCCCGGCACCAGCAGTGAAAACCTTGCAAAGCCCTAACGATGGACGCTGTCCTCGGTGCTGAAGTCTTCTCCTAGCCACAAAACTCGATGTACCGGAACGGAGTAGATTTCTAGGCCCTCGGTTTTTAATATCCCGCTGAGTCCAAGAGTCTTGAGTTCAAATAGCAGATAATCAGATATTAATTCAGTCATGAGTCCCTCAGTCTACTTTTTTCCTGGCTCACCAGAATGTCATCTTCATGAATACGAAGATAATATAAATCAAACGGTCACTAATATCGTTCAATTGGTTACTACTATTCATACGCTTTCAAATGAAGGACAAATAGGAGCCTTCATTCTTTTCTTCCTCATCATAAAGGAGAGAGGAGAGGAAGAAGGGAGGGTGGGAGGAAAGGAGGGAGGGAGGGAGGGAGGGAGGGAGGGAGGGAGAAAGATCACCTCAAAGATAGACCCAACCTGGTTTAATTTGCGATATCTACTATTGTAGAATATTATTTTCTTTCCCACGTGGTTTTTGCTAAAGCCCTGGGAGTGAGAGCTTTTAATTCCGTGGTCAAAGAAAGACATGGCTGAAAATTTCTCCATCTAGCGCCACAGGTGAAGCGAAGGTACCTCCCTCTACAGAGTCTTGGAGGAAGGTTAAGGAGACAGAGAAAGGCCGGCACCTAGGCCGAACTGTGGGCACTTAGGGTCGGGAGGATTTATGCTTCCTCCCTTCTGACCAGCGAGTATTGAGTGATTAAGATTAATCAGTGACACCTAGGCTCCTGATTGATGTCACTACATCTTTTAACGAAGGCCGGAGAAGGGGGCGTGGAAGAAACTCCGAGTTCTTCGGGTGCTTTTTGTTTTTAAAAAGTGCAGGGGCTTTTTGTGAGCCGGAGAGAAAGCAGCAATGTTTTCTTTGGTAGCAAGGAGCAACGCGGTTACTTCAGTCCCTTTTGTTGATCAGACCGTATCTTCCCAGCCCTGAGTCTTCGAGCTCCCTTACAGAATTTCGGTGATTTATACGATTTTTTTTTTCGATGTTTCAGTTGTATGGTGATGAAAGTCGATAAGATAGTCGCAGAAAAGAGAAAGGCCTGGGATAAACCATCGAAGACCCAGAGGTGCACATAAATAAATCCGTCTGCTGCACCGCAATGTGAGGGACATCACTATGAAAACGAGTAAAGCAATCATAGAGTAGTCCTCATCACTCAGACAGACCCAAAAATCCAGTTTGTTTTGGCCCCAAATGAATAAGAAATGGAGAGAGAAAAAAAGGGAAAGCCAGGAGGTAGCTGCGGGAAGGCTCGAAGAGGCCGGCAGTTACAGAGCCTTTCAGGCATCTCCAGGTGTTGTCTGGGGCGTACTAGGGAAAAGGCAGCCAGCACCGGGTCTCGCTCTGTGTGTTTGGCGCCCTCTAGTGGAAATGTTTCCGACACCTCCTTTTTATGGTGGGGGACTTCACCCCGCTCAGTAAGGTGCTTAAATACTGCCAAGAGAGAATCACTAAACACCGTGAAACTGAAAAGAAGCGAGGAGAGTGGGCCAAGGCAAAGAGTGCAGTCCTGGCTTCCCCGAGCCACCTCCACGCTCTGGTTCCCCAGGCGTGTGGAGAGGCACTCGTGCATGTTATTAACCTTCAGACATGATCAATCAGGAAGATTTCTTTTTCCCTTCTCAAGGGAGAGGGCTCAGAGAAAGGGAAATAGACCCCTTTCCTCTTGCGGTACCAGGTAGCTGTGTTCGAACGAGGTAGTTTGGCGATGAACTGGATGAAGAAAAACTGGAGGGCGAAACTCCACGGTCTGGGTGGTCCCCTCATCTCTGCTTTGCCTGTACAGACATAGTGGCTCAGTAGAACGCTCCCCAGATCACTACCCAGAGAAGACCTTCTGGAATCGCCAGTCCAGGGCAATCACAGGAAACTGATTAAGGCAGAGCAAATATTCTAGTCTTCTCCAAGATACGGGAAGGAGGGCAAAGGAGAAAGAAAAATTGCCCAGTGAGACAAAAATTCTTCGTAAGAATTATTTTTCCTGCTCTCACTCAACATTGCCTATCTCAAAAATAATTTAAAAAAAAAAAAAAAAAAAACAGAGCGTGCTGAGTGCATTCTGGATTACTCATAGGACTTTGTTTTCCCCCCTTCTGGTCGCAAACCCGTGAGCTGGATTTATAATCGCCCTATAAAGCTCCAGAGGCAGTCAGACACCTGCAAAGGAGCCCCAGTGCTCCGCGGACGTGCTGCCCCCGCGAGCGAGCGGCCTCGTGATTCCCCCCGCGGAGCGGGTCCCCGCCTCCCCACTCCGCCCCCGCCTCCCCCAAGCCCAGCGGCCGCCTCTCCGGATCTCTCTCTTCTTCAGGCTCTCCGGTGCCGGACCAAGGGTCGTGCAAGCAAGGAAACAGTCCTGGGGTGACACCCTGCACGTACGCCTGTGGCAGAACCGAGCCGAGCGGAGGAGTCACGGGAGGCTCCAGCTCGCTGTCGCTGAACCGAGGTGGGTAAATACCGGATCGCCCGGACTTGCCGGAGCCCAGCCTTGGTTATTCAACCCGGTGCCCTCAGCCTGCGGCTTCTTGTCGAACCCTTTACCCCACCCCACCCGCGCTCGCCCGTCGCCCACCTTCCACAGCCGAGTGCTTCCCGCCAGTCCTGTCGCAGCTGTGGTTTGGCGCCCCCGGGCCCGGCTCTCCTCGCTCTTGCATCCCTTATCAGTTTCATTCGGGAGGACACTTAGGAGCTGAAGTGACACCAGAGCCATTTTTGCTTGCGCTTCGGGGATCGGAGCTCACGGCTCTCGGATACGCGCCTGGGTAGCAGCGGCAGAAAGGTGCGAGGAGCGATAACCTGTTACTTCCCCAGCACCCGCGTTCCACCGCCGGCCGCGGAGCTGCGAGGGCGCGCGCGCGGGGGGACAGATGCTCTGCCCGAGGGAAGACGCGCAAAAGGCGGCTGGTGGGCTGGGCTCTGCGGGGTCTTAGATTTACCCAGATTAGCGCTCTCCTCCCGCTCCTCTCATTCTTTCGCCCTCTCCTTAACCCCATCTCTTCTTCCTCTTCCCTCTCGCCCTCTCTCCCTAACTCTGTCCACGAACAAGCACCAAATAGGGGAGCCGCGCACTCTTCTATCAGAGGACTCGCGCCCTAGGCGCAAGTTCGCCACCGGGTGACGGTCCCCTTTTTACCTCCGACACCTTCTCTGGCTCAGTGAAACGAACTCTGGGGACTAGGTAGAGTAAAAACAGTGAATCTGGGACGGAGCCTCGCCCTAGGGTTGAGAAAGCTAGAAACGAGATGGGACAAGAAACTGATCGGCAAGGCTCCGACACGCTGCCTTTTGGCTGTCTGGAGTGCAAGGTGACAGATTCTTAGCGGGTCAAGTCCTGAGGGGCGAGGGACCGTTTTCTTCTCACCTTGTCTCACCAAAGTCCCTGTCCCCGGCGCTGTGAGCCTCCTTCTTTCCAAGGAATTAGCCAGACACAACAACGGGAACCAGACATCGAACCAGACGTGCCCGCCCCGCACGCCCTCCCCCCCCCTCTTCTGCCCGTCCGCCAGGCTTCTGGGAGCCCAATGGGGCTTGTCTCGGCTGGGCTGGAATTCGCTCGATGAGTGCTCCCTAGTGCTCCTAGACCTATCCTCACCCCATCCCTCGCATCCTACACCCGCTTCCGGCGCCCCTTAGCTGTAAGGCTCACTCGGGGCACCCCGTTGCGCCTCTAGACTTGAGAGTCGCCCGGGGCTACTGTGCCTGCGCCCTAGTCCCGGAGCTAGCGAGCGCCTCCCCACCCCTCCCACCGACCGCGCACCAGGACCCAGCCAGCTCGCTGCCCTTGGTCTCCCTTCTGTCTCCGAGACTTCGGTGCCCCGGGCCGCAGGACCTAGAAGCTCTCCCGGCACAGCCCTCCCTTCTGTTTGCAGCCTGTTCCGGCGCCCAATCCGCAGGGGACCCTTGAACAGTAGAGACCCCAAGACCACCGAGCTGATGGCATCTTCCACTCCTTCGCCTGCAACCTCCTCGAACGCAGGAGCGGATCCTAATACTACCAACCTGCGCCCTACAAGTAGGTCCTGCCCCAGTTTCCTATTAAATGGACTGCAGCGAGGGTGGGGGCGCTGGCACTGCGGGAGGCTGCGCTGTCGGAACGCGAAAAGGAGAGCGTAGAAATGATGGAGGCTGGGAAACAAATGGAGCCCTATCCCAGGTTCCTGCTTAGAGGTCATTTGGTTGCCAGAGATGCGAGGTTACTCCAGGGCACCGAAGAGCAAGGACTTAACAAGGGCTGGGCAAGAAAGATCTTTGGGGTCTAGGGGTTAGAGATGTGCAAGGCGCTGTGTTGTGTTTTCGTCTGACGGGACAACAGGGGTCAGAACAGAGGGGAAGTGTGAGGAACCCGGAGTCTCAGCGAGAACAGTTTTCTAGCTCTAGGTTTGAGAAGAGATCTGACCTCCTCCTCTCCTCTCCCTCCCCTCCTCCCCCAGCGCTGTATTCACAGTCCATAATCAGGGAAATTTCGACGTTAATTGCAGCTTTTAGAAAACTCTGGGTCCCTAATTGCTCCAAATTTGCGTCTAGCTATTGACGAGTGAGGGCGAAGCCAGGGGCGTAAAAGGTGCACAAAACTGCCTGAGATTCAATTAATTACATCTTAGAGACAAAAAAGGCGAGGGAGGGGCATTAAGCATCATCTAGAGTGGCAAGATGGGGAGGGGGGGTTTGGCAGCTAACTAGGAGAAGAAACGGCTTGGCAAGCCAGGAAGCAAAAGCACCCCTGTGCTTTTTTCTAGAGACCTGTCAGCAGGTGACAAGTCTTGGGGAGAATAGGGAAACCAGATAAAAGGGCTTTTCTGCTTCCCCATCCAATCTGTCTCGAATTCAGCCTGACTTTCTAACTCCACATAGAGGACTGGAGTCGCGGGATTTGTTTATCTTTTTTCCATGTTGGGGTTAAGTCTTTCACCACCCCTCTCCCAAAAATATTTATCAGCTCCAGACAGCTCCGTCCCCCATCCCCGACCCCCACCCCCGAACCTCTACAGAAGAGACGCTGAGGGAGATTGGTGTGGTCAAGAGGGCTTTATTGTTGCATTTTTATGGCACTTATTGTAAGCCCTGTGCAAACAATTGTTCCCATCAATACAAGTGGCAAGAAGAAGGCAGGAAAGCCCCCCTTCAATTTCTTGGTGCAGACTCTGAGGCAAGAGGCCCTAAGTCCTCAGGCCACCTTGCAATTCTCTTGGTAGACCCTGCTTCCCGCACACAGGCAAGCGACAATTACCCACACAACAAAGCCGAGCTCCGGAGAGTCCTCAGTGCCGGCGGCACGTGATGCAGGCATTGGCGGTGGAGCCAGCGGTGGGAGCTGGCCCCGCCGAATTCGGGGCCTGTGCCCCTTTTGTCTGTAGATTGGACCTGGATAGATTTATTTTCCAGTGCTCCCCTTATCTTACTCCAATCTGTATCTCCCAACACACACTGTTACTCCTTCTGCAAGGTTGAGGGCCTCCCTCCACACTAGGCACCCCTATATCCTACCAGATTACCCTGGAGTACTCAAATGTCCAGCCTCAGCAAAGCCCGAGGCGATGATCTGAGTCTATACAAGGCATGGTGCCTCCAGAAACCACCTAAATGGAGGCCAGAGATCTAAAGACCCCTACCCCACCCGGGAAGAACAGCCCTTCCCTGGGAAACTCTAGCCCTTAACTGGAGAGAGCCTGGGAGTGCTTGTCCGAGATGTCCAATTTCCGTCCTCCCCGGAAGACACACCCCCACGGCCCAGCTTGCTGTCTCTGCAGGGTCTCCGGAAGGCGTCCCTTTCTGCTCTGGTACACACCTTACACACCTTATCCCGATACACCTTATTCCAGCAAGCCCCTGGCAAACAGGAGCTCTCCTGCCTGTCGCCTATCAGAAAAGGCTTTCTCAACTCCGGCCACAACAAAGGGACTCTCGACCCCATCTCTCTTCCTTCCTGTTTTTTATTAACGCCTAACTTGGGACGAGAGGGGACGACATCGGAATGTTTCTGATCGCCAACCTCAGGCCAAGTGACCTTGAGAAACTGTAACCTCTGCGCTGAAATGATTTTGTCGCCTGAGTCGTCGACCTACAACCCTTTCCTGGGTTCTTTGGTGATTAGATGAGATTGGAGTTTGAAGAGAAAGCACAGATGCTGGGTGGGAGTAGCGCTTTATGCTCCAGGTACTATTATTAGGGGTTTGCTGCTGCACAGATTTCCTGTCTGTCAGTGGAATTCCAACCGTGACATACTGTCTCACGACGTCAGGCCGGTTCTTCGCCCCTCTGGGGCTCTGTTGTGCCTGAGGTTTAATGGATGTCACTCCGCTTATCGCAGCCAACACTCCTGCACCGCTGGAGTGGAGGATGGGAGGCGCCTTGTTTGGAGGGATGGGGAGGGGATTTCTCCTAGGGCCCACCCCAGGAGTCTACAGGAAGGCTTCTCCGGATAGTAGGCTGCCTCTTTGCATTCTTTGCTAGGAGTTAACTAGAAAGACCGGTAGACCAGAACGCCTTGAGAATAGCCTGGGGAGGGAAAACAAAACAAAAAACAAAAACAAAAAGCCAAGTTCTGCCGCCCGCGTTTCAGATCCGGAGGAAAGGTGCTCGCACCAGCGTGCTTCAGACTCTAGAAGTCAGAAGGAAGGGTTAATGAGGGACAGGTTGCGAAGGAGGTTGGGGGGTGGGCTGAGGACCGGACGGCTGGCGCACTATTGTCTTCTCGCCTCCCCAGTCTGACTGGAGCAGCCATGCGAGTCCGATCATCTACTCAAATACTATTTTTCACCCAATTAATTCCTGAACTCTTCCGCGACCCCATTTCATGCCAGTTTATTTTAAGCTGCCACTCGGCTGGAGACCCGCCAAGAAATTATGAGACGTTTGGGTCCCAGATGCCTCTGTGTTCCCTATCTGATCGGTTGTGTTGTCGCCCTTCAAGTCCGAGGACTGGGACCTAGGGCTGGGCCTGGCTTGTGAGTGCTGGGCCACGCCAGCGCTAAGGTCTGGATCTGTGTACGTTGAGTTAGCCTCTGCCTTGGTGGAGATTGTTTGGGGGCGGGGTCCGTGGCTGTGAGCTCCAGCTCTCCAAAACATGGTTCAGTACCTGAAGACTACAGTAGGCAGGAAATGTGAGGAGAGCTGGACCTCTGTCTGAACCAAAGATGTAGCAGCTCCTTGACTCTTCCGGAGCAGAGCTTTTCATGAAGACCACCACAGTCCTCACGAAAACCTTTGCTCTCTACCCAGTTTCTCATTGGTCTGACCCTCGCTAATTTCCCTCTGTCTCTCTGCCCCTAGCCTATGATACTTGGTGTGGCGTAGCCCATGGATGCACCAGAAAACTGGGCCTGAAGATCTGTGGTAAGTAAATAGGCCCTCAGGTGTTGGGTTTTCGAGGGTGGAGCGACACGAATTTGTAGGAGAGTCCCACCTCCGGAGGGGGACTCTAACCCTTCGGTCTAGTATTCTGCTTTACTGTCCCAGCGCCTAACGGATGCGATCCCTTGGAGGCCCTGACCGTCCTGTGGCCTCTCACTTGGCAGGAGAGGCCTTTTCCTTTGGAGGAGTCCTTATAACCAGAAACCGCATTTCACCCAGTATGGCCTTGGAAATTGGGATACAGCGCCCCCAAGCGGCAGCCAGGCTATCCTCGCCGGCGCAGGGCTGCCTGGACTCGTTCTGCTTTCGAATCTGTAAAATCTCATAAAAAGTGTGAGCTGGTCTGATTTCCCCGACAGATCAAAGGCGCAATATATATAAAGGCTGTAACTGACCCCTTCGTGGTCGCTCACTCCACCCTCCACCCCACATCCCTCACACATTGAAAATGACTTCCCCAACTTGTGGGATTTTCACCTAATTGCCACGGTAATTCAAATTTCGTTCCTAGGGCTTCGGGGGGCCCAAGAAAGGAAAAGGGTTGCCTGCAGTTCTGAGTGGCCTGTCTAGAGGAGGTGCGAGCAAAGCAGGCTAGACCGTTTGCCCTGCAGGTCTTCGACGGCTCAGAAAGAAAGGAGGGGGCAGGTGCGGGAGGGGGGCTGCAAGGAGGGAGAGGGTGGTTGTCTGGCAAGATTTGCCAGCAGGAAAGGAAAACAGATCTGGAGAGGAAAAGGAACGAGAGTCTGAAATGAAAATGCCCAAGGGTTGTAATTTTTTTTTTAAAGGAGAAAAAAAAGGGGGGAGAGATTTGTTCGAAGGGACACAGCTGAGTGGCTTGGGCTGAACAATGGGGACTTGCTTTCCTGACTACATTTCACTGTCTAAAATTCTCTAGCCTTATCGGGCCTGAAAATACGGGTGTCCCCGGGCAGGGGGTGGAGAGGCGGGGGAAGATTAACGAGGGGCTTATTAAAGAGCCATCAGTCAGCTGCTGCGCTCGAGATAGCAGCCGAGCGGGGCGCGGGGCTCGGAACCCTCCCCAGCCTAGGAAGCTCAGAGAGCCCCGAGGGGAGTGGGTGCTGTTGAGGCCTGATCTTCCCGCACCCCCTCTGCCCTTCCCCCTGCTTCCCGGGCTGTGGCTGTTTAGAATCGCTGGGGAGAGTGGTTATTTAGGACCTTTGGAAACCAGCGTCCTTCCGTGTTTGGCCGTGCAGCTCCCTCCTTGCATCACTGGAGCTCTGGATCCAGGAGTCCAGTATTTACGGATGGCAAAGACCTAGTGCATTTGCTCAGTTGCGAGACGTAGTGCGTTTTCTGGAAAAGCTTAGCCCTGCGGCCATAGGACCCAGAGGTTTGGGGACATGACCCAATCCTCAGCACTCAAAACTGGTGGGCAACACCAGAAGCGGTCTCTACTTCGACAGCCCGGAGCTTTGTTCTATTAATAGTCTCTTCCCACTCCCACCCAGCCATTCCTGGCTTAATGGCCCGTTTCCTGCCTGGTCCCTTTTGGCTCTCGCCTTCTGCCTCTGTGGTTGTCGTGCAACCGAGAGGCAATCAGAACGGGAAGGAACCCTGGGGTCTCCAGGTGAAGGCCACTTTTCTTAGAGGCTTCTGGCCTGTGGGAGCAAGGGTGAGTAGGAACAGTCTCATACTGCCTCCTGCTGCTCTTGCTACTAATCCTGGAAGACAAGGTCCAAATGGTCCTATTGGAGACAAACCGGATGTCCTGAAAGGGAAAGGGGCCAGGATGGAGTTAGAGAGGTTGAGACAGGAGTGGAGGCTCTAAGTTATTACATTTTCCACCTCTTCTGACAACCAGTGCCATGAGGCAGCGCACATGGAGGGGGGGGCTGTCATCCTTAAAGAGATTCCTCTCTGTCTCTCTGTCTCTGTCTCTCTGTCTCTGTCTCTGTCTCTGTCTCTCTCTCTCTCTCTCTCTCTCTCTCACACACACACACACACACACACACACACACACACAAAGAAAGCTGGAACCTGAGTGACAGGGAGGGAAGCAGAGGACAGGACTTTCCCATGCTTTGGGCCAACTCTGGCTTTCCATCTTAAGCTAGTGGAAGCTTAGTCAACTAATGTTGACGGTGAATCTGCAGCCTCTTCCCAAACTCACTTAATTCCAGACCTTTCTGCATGAGGAGTATTTCACCTTCCTGACCCAACACTAGTTGGCTTGACAGCCAAGGACTGAATAGTCTCTACCCTTGAGTCCATCACCCTGGAAGGTCCCCTAAGCATCTGCATGCCTTGCTAAGATGCAGTTCTCACCCATCCCCTACGCTGCTTCTTCTTACCCCAGGAAATGAAGCTGCAAGAATGGCCATGGGTGTCACTACTGATGCTCTCAACTCTAGAGGCAGAACCCCAGGGAAAGTAATCGGATGGAAGAAACCCAGGGTTCTGCCGAGAGCTGGAGATTGGCTGCAGGAATGGTGGAATGACCTAGATAGAGCAAACGGCAAGCATGTGGCAAGAACTGGGCTCTGCCCTTGGTCTTCCATCGCTTTCTTCTGTAGAGGTCCAGAGCTTGCTGCTCAGACAGTTCCTCTACATGTGTGTTTAAGTTTTTAATCATCTGCCTATTTTAAAGAGAGAGATTACTCAGGTACTTCATATCTCTGGCTTCTTAAAAAAAAAAGGTAGGCAATCTGTTAATATGTTGTGTGCCCATTAAAAAAAAACAAAAGAAGCTCCTTCGTCTAAGTGGCTTTGGTGCTGGGCTTCAGCATCCCCTCTGCCCCATGAGCATGTGTCTTAATGCTACACCAAGCTTGGAGCTCCACTTGCAAACAGCTGTCTGGAGCATGCTGCTCTCTGGTTCCACAGGGCTCACTGGGAGTAAGAATTAGGAACAGCCACCAGCAGAGAGAAGTCCTTTTGGGATGTTGTCCATCTTTATTTGGGTGTGGGTGTCTACTGGAACAGTCCCAGGCTATCCCTAAATGCTGGTGGTTGGGGTATAGAACAACTGAGAATATAGGGTGACCCCAGCCAGGACCCCTTGCTAGTCAGACTGTTGTTAAAGCACTCACTCAATATTATTCTCCATTCAATTTCATCTCCACCTCACATCATTCTCTACCTTAGAAAAGCGAATAGTTCCTGGCAGGGCCTCTCTGAGTCAAGAGGAGCTTGAATCATTTTAAAAGAGCTCAATAATTAAAAATAAAACAATATTCTCCTAAATAAAGTGAAAGAAACAACATTTTATTTTAAATGTTCACATCAGCAATCCCCAGGATTAGAGGGAAAAAACCCCACAGTTAACAATATCACACCAGTGGGCTTTTTGTTTGTTTTGTTAATTATTTATTTACTTTATGTATATGAGTACACTGTTGCTATCTTCAGACACAGCAGAAGAGGGCATCAGATCCCATTGCAGATGGTTGTGAGCCACCAAGTGGTTGCTGGGAAATGAACTCAGGACCTCTAGAAGAGCAGTCAGTGCTCTTAACTGCTAAGCCATGTCTCCAGCCCCCACGCCAATGTTTTAAACACAATTTACAATGCAGTATGAATGCACTGCACAAAAAATAAAACGAGGATCTAGAGAAAATTCTTATTCTTACATTACAGAAAAGGTGGTCCCAAATGGTACACAGATCTAAGGTTATGTCTCCCTGTCTATCAGGACATCTCTGGGTGACCTGTATGGAAACCATCTTGGGAGAGGTTATCTAAAACCTAATCTCCCTGCCTCTGGCTTCCAAAGGGGATGCAAGGTAGGAAGATGTGGGGTCTTTCAGGAATGAGCCAGAAGCCTGGGCAGATGACGTAGGTCTTAGATGAGCAGGATCACCCTTCACTGAGTCACATGGTTTGATTTCTCCAGCCGGACATACTCTCTAACCATTGTAATGGACAAAGGGAAACAGTCCCAGGGGCCAGGACCCCATATCCCTCTAGTGAATGAGTACTGCCTCCTGGTTCTGGACTCTAGAATCTTCGCTGTGATGTCTCAAGGATCTTAGTTTCTACAAAGACAGCTTTGGAGTCACCAAGGAATTTTGTGTTTCCTCTCTTCATTATGCTGCCTCTGGAGCTAAATCGAGGCTGTGTTGCAGGCACTGCTGAGGAAAGAGCAGGGTACAGTGCTTGGTCAGGGAAGGAGAGCATGCTCCAAGATGGCAGGCACTCCAGCCCGCTGGGGTTCAACCCTGCTTCCTGGAGTACTGCTGCTGGTATTTGCACTGTACACCATGGGTAAGTGAGATTTCTCCTCCTTCTTGGTGGAAGTGATGGAGCTCTGAGTCCGTTTCAGTCTGCCTCTTGGAGAGCTTTCTATCATGGCTGTAGCAGAGGTGGCCAGCTGCCAGACGAGTTTCTGGATGATGGGAGACTGGTCTCACTTCATCTGTCTCATTCTGAATAAATAACAAACAGCTCTTCTACAAGTGCTCCATAAATACTTAGAGCTGAGTCCATGTGGGGGCTGTGAGATGTTGAGGCTTTCTCGTCTTTTCCTCTAACGCTTTTATCAATGGAGAGAGGTTCAGGAAAAAGCACACTACATATTTGAGTCAAAGAATACTACACCTGTGATATTTACCTTATCCTTCCTCCCTCTGCTATCCACATCCCTTCTGCTGCCCCATCCAGCTCCCTTGGATGTCCTCCCTTCCCCCTCTCTGCTGTCCTCATACCCCTGGTTCTATAGCCCACAAACCCAATGTTGGCAGCAGCCTCTCTGGGTCCCTTCCTTCCAAACGCCATCCTCGGGCAGGTTACTGGAGTGGAAGCTGTCTGGTCAACTTAATTCTGAGTTTGCTGTCATGTTCAGAGAGGAGATGGGGTTCACTTGCTGCTTTTCTCTCTCGCATGACTGGGCCTGTGCCACTGATGATGCTTGTCACAGCCCCTCCCCGCCTGAAGGCAAGCAGTGCAGAGTCACTGTGTATAAAACACAGACACTCAGTGGCTTGTCTTCTCAGCAAAAGCGAGAGCCTTGCTTGGAGGGTTAGCCTGGTTGAGCAGCTGGCCTTTGGTGGCTGGGTACTTTCTCTGACCTGGCTTCTTGCACTTTAGGCTTCTTGCAAAGGACCAATAGCCTGGAAGAGAAGAGTCGTCTTGTGAGTGCCTTCAGGGAGAGGCAGTCCTCCAAGAACCTGCTTTCCAGTGAAAACAGTGACCCGGGCGGCCGCTTCCGTCGCACAGAGACCGACTTCTCCAACCTGTTTGCTCAAGGTGGTTCCTCCCCGGACCCCACCCAGCTCAGCCAGTTTGTCTTGATTTTTTTTTTTCCCTGAAATTTTACTTCTTTCTCCAACAAATGCCATTACTCTCTGTGAGCCCTCATGAAACTGCTTTTCTGACATTTGTTTGGAACAGACTCCCTCCTTCCCTTCTGCCCAGGTCCCTGCTGTTTTGGAAGGTGGTTGAGGGATATCCGTAAATCATTCCATTCTAGAGACAGTCCCAGAGATAAATGGGGACTCACTGAATCCAAGAAGCTAAAGGAATCTTACAATCAGAGAATACAATGGTTCTTCTATTAGCATTTATCCTCCAAGATTACCAGCCCAAACCCCAAGCCCCAAACCCTAAACCAGCTCTGTGGAAAGCTGTGCATCTGAGCCTCATGACTAAACATGGGAGACTCTTTGAAGAGCTCTCTCTAGATTCTGCTGGCTCTGCAATGCAGGTCTTGGAAAGTGCTTTACCAGTCTTTCCTTAGTAGCTCTTGGAACTCCCACTTCCCTTAGCTCCCACAGAACCACAGAACCACAGAACCACAGAACCACAGAACCACAGAACCACAGAACCACAGAACCACAGAACCACAGAACCACAGAACCACAGAAGCCACAGCTTCACTAAACTTCTGAGATAGCCAGGCTGTGAATGGCCACACAACCTATTCTTGTATTCTACGGGAAACTTCACTCAGGAGACCCAACGGCTCTCCTTCCTGCGCATCCCCCTTTCTAATTCTGTTCGACAGAGTCTAGAACCCAGGTTACTTCCAAATGCCTAGGAAAAAAAAAAAAATAAGGAGCCCATACCCACAGTAGCCCCAATCTCTATCACCCACAGATCAAGCAAATCATTAACACCAAGCCAGATGCACAGGGACACCTAGTCTCTGGGAGACCAACAGAAGTACTTTACATCGTGTTCCTCCCAGGTGTCCATTCAGCAAATGGACAGCTGCCAGGGTCAGCTGCTCAAGGTTTCCTTAAGCGTTCCACTCCTCCCCCATATGAGCAGTCTTGACTATTAGGAAGTGTGTGAAGCCCTAGGAACGTATCAAATGTCTGTGGGCATAGTGCAGCCTTCTGGGAACTGGCTAACCAAATCTCTGTGTAAACCCCATATCCTGGAAAGCAACTGAGTCCTCTGCAGGCTCACCCAGGAAACTTCTGAGCCCTCTACAGTCTGCTGACCCAGGAAAGCCCTGAGCCCCTCTGCAGGCTAACCCAGGAAACCCAAGTGTGAAGCAGGTAGTGATCACTGTTTGGCTTCCCCTCTCTGTTTAGATCTGCTTCCAGCTAAGAACGGAGAGGAGCAAACTGTGCAGTTCTTGTTGGAAGTGGTGGACATACTCCTCAACTATGTCCGCAAGACGTTTGATCGATCCACCAAGGTTTTGGACTTCCACCACCCACATCAGTTGCTGGAGGGCATGGAAGGCTTTAATTTGGAGCTGTCTGACCACCCCGAGTCTCTGGAGCAGATTCTGGTTGACTGTAGAGACACCCTGAAGTACGGCGTTCGTACAGGTAAGAGTAAGAGATGGGTTGACCATCACCTAGCTGTTGGGAACATAGCCAATTCATATGGAAGAGGCCTGTCCTGGTGAGAGAAGACACCAGGTGCCCAGTGACTACAAGGTCACCATGGGCCACAATGGCTGAAGCAGGTCTAGCTATATGGTGGTGACAGGTTATTTCATTGTTTGCTTGGGTTTTTTTTAATAGGCTGTTTGTAACCTAAACAGAGCAGAGTGACCTGTCCCTTTGTCCTTTCTCTGATCTACCTCATTCTGTTTCATTCTAAAGAACCCTACTTGCATCACCTATCCCTGGCACTGGGGAACTAACTGCCCTTTTCCCTCTCTTTTGAAGACATGTTCTAAGGGCTGTCATACAAACTGTCACAATGGGGATTGGGTCTTTCACAGTTTTGGAGGCAGAGCCTCCAAAGGCGTCAGCAGGACCGTGCTTTCTTTGAAGGCCCTCAGAGGAGATCCAACCTTGCCGTTGGTGGTCCTGGTCCTTGTGGGCATTTTCCTTGGCATTCCTCAGCTTGTGGATGGCTCATGTCAGCCTCTGCTTTTCTTTCTACATGGCCTCTTCCTTGTGAATGTTTGTCCATATTTTCTCTTCACAAAAGGACACCCTCTCCTTTGGATTAAGGACTACCCCAATCCAGAATGACCTTGTCTGACTTGTTGTATCTGAGAAAACTCTATTGCTGAGTAGAGTCATGTTCTGCAGGAATAAGAGGTTGAGACTTGAGTTCATCTTTTTAAGGAATACCGTTCAATCCAGAACACCCAAAAGAATCAGTGTCTGTTTGTCTTCCTGTCTGTCTGTCTCTCTCTGTCTGTCTCTGTCTGTGTGGTGTGTGGGGTGTGTGTGTGTCCTTCCCCATCTCTCCCCTTATATTGTATTCCAGATGAGTCACCAAGTCCTCTCTCCTACTTGGTACTTGTCCTCTTTCCCCTCTTTGCCTTTCCTGAGTCCTCTCTAATCAGCAGGCCTGGCTCGAGTGGTTACTTTTCAATCACCCCAAGTTCAAAGACATTTTAAATCTCTGTCTGGGCTGTTTTTTAGCACCAAAATAAAGAACAGTTCCTTTGCCTGATCACTCTCTTCCCCTTCCAGCCTGGCTTTCCAGGGCCCTTAGGCAGACAGGTCTTCAGGGATTGGGGGTCCTTGGCCATCACAGATGCTATCATGGGAGGAAGCCCCACGACAGGGAATGGCGTGTTATTGTTCTTTCTCTCTCCACCTTCATTTCCCATCATCTAAACCCCTAGAAGATAGATTGATTGAAGATGAAGATCAGAGAGGCTGGTGGCAATAAAGTTGATCAAGGTGACTGGATGTAAGAAACAAACTGTTATAGAAAACTAATGAAGTTAATCAAAGAAGCTATTTAAATAAAGAATTCCAAGTAGCTTTTGTGGTTAACTAACACCACTGGCCTAAGCATAGCTTCATTTTAAAAATTATTGCATAGACCAGACTCACTCACATGCACAAAGTCTGTATTTGTTAAAGAAGCACTTATCAATTCAGCTCCACTAGCACTGCCCTGATCGATGGCTAAGTCGTTCCTGAGTAGTGTTCTTCTCCTGGCTTAAAGGAGAATCAGAATTCTGTGTTCCAGCTTGATTTGCTTTGGTCAATGTTTTGTGTCTCATCAGTTTGCTCTATACACTTTCTCCATGTTAGGAGGTTGGTCTATGTATCTATCTATCATCCATCCATCCATTTGCTAAAGGCCAAAATGTCTATCAAAGAAAGCATAGAATTTGGTCACGATAGCATCTCATGCCTGTGGTCAGAGACAGCAGACCATTAGCTCCTCATATGAATCCACTGAGATGTTGAGTCTGAGGCCATCCACCTCTGATTAGCACAGCTGCTTCTGGAGGCAGACATTTGCATTTAGAGAGCACATAATCTTCCACACCACGTGGACCTTTCTGCTGCCCTTCACAGGGTTGGCACTAGTTAAAGGACACCATTGCTGCCCTGTCAAAAGCCAGCTCCTAGTTGCTGGTCTCTCATTTGGAGTATACATTCAAGCAATAGACTAAGCCCCAACACACATCAGCAACATTTTGGAGGATATTAATGCATTAACAGCCAAAATAATGAATTGGGTTTTCATAACGAGAGCACAGTGTTCCAGGTACAGTCTAAGAAGGGAAACGGTGGCATTTGAATTCGCTCTATGAATTAACAAAGGACCCAACACACACAGATTTCCCATGGCCAATGCAGAGATGAGGCAGCCTTCACTCAAGCGGCTGTGCATTTCTGAGCTTGTTCTTTTTTTAACTTCTCATTATGGAAAATTTGAACTTACACCAAAGTAGAATTATATAATGAACCCCGTGCACCCAGCACCCGGCTTAACTATCACCAAATCCTGCTGACCTCTTCTCTGCACTGTATGGAAGCAAGTCCCACACAGATTATTATGGCAGCAACACACATCTGCACCTTCATGAATTTTCTTTAAAAATCATGTCAGTGTTCTAGGTGAAAAAAACACCTAAGTTCCTTAATATTATAACACATTCAATCGCCTCCTGTATATGTAAGTGCTTTGGTTGCATACTGTTTCAATTCACCTGAGTCGGGATCCAGTAGTTTATTTGTGGGGAAAACTTACTTTAAAATTAGTTTCTCCCCTTATTTGAATTAAACCATGTGTTACTCAGTGGCTTGTATGTCAGAATTAAAGTCAGATCTGGCTTTGGACCTGGTGGTACCTGCCTATAAAGCCAACACTTAGAAGAGGAGGTCAAGAAGACCCCCAGTTTGAGGATAGTTTGGGCTATATAACTAGACCTTTCTTTTAAAAAGCAACAGAAAGAGCAAAATATGAGAAGGGGGAGACAGAAGGAGGGAAAGAGGGAGGGAGGAAGGGAGGGAGAGAGAGAAGAAACAACTGACATCTAAACTATGTTGCTACTCAGTAGAAACTGTTAGAGGGTCGTGGTGGCAGACGCTGTGGCCATGTGATAAAGGGTGCTGGAGACCTTTGTACTTTATCTCCTGTACAGACTATTTCCTTTTGTGTCGGTCTGTCTCTATACTTTGCTCTGCCATGCTGTATGACTTTAATGCAGTATCAAATAAAGTGTAATTGTGCTTATTTATAATCCAATACTAGCTCAAAATGAAAGAGTTACTGTTGTTGTTTGTAAGTTTTCAAACAGGCGTGGTATATACTTTAATGGATTTTAATGGAAGTATTACTTTAGAATGTTTTATTCTTTAACAATTTCATATGTATATAAGATGTATCTTGATTACAGATGCCCTAACTTGCCCCTTCCACTCTCCCTATCTCCCCTAAAAATCCTTCCTCCTACCTTCATGTTGTCTTTTTATTTTTTAATAATATTCTGAGTTTAGTTAGTGTTGCCTGAATGTTCCTAGGTGTGGGGCCTTCCACTCGATGGTGGCACTTGCCAGCAGCCATGTTCCTGAAGAAAAGTAACTCCTCCTCTCCCAGAACACTGAGGGAAGAGCAGATTCTCAGGGAGGGGACTTAGACTAGGGACATTCAAACACTAGGTCTCTGACAGTTATTCACAGACAACGCAGTTTCCACTGGAAACATAGTAGTCAGCAAATCTCTGCAACGTAGCCCTCTGACACATATTCCACGGATAATCTACTGTGGGACCTCCTTCATGACAGCTGAGCCAAGCTTGCTGATGTGCAGTTGAGTTTTTGGTCAACGTCAAGTTAGCAAAAAAATTGGCAATAGTTGCTGAGGACAGAGCCAGTTAAATGCACCGTGGGCTGCATGGGACTTTAGAGTCACAGGACCTAAGTGGTTCTGTGCTCAGTAACGGAGTGAGGGATGGTCTGCCTACTCACAGAGAAGATGCTGGGTCAGCTAGCTCTTAATCTGCTTAGCTCCATTACTTTAATGAGCACCTAACTCTAGACGGGCAAAGAACACTGACTGAAACACTGAAACGTGATGCTTGACATCACGTTTGCCCCAGAGACTCAGAGACCGATGGTTGGTCTCCATATCAGGTCTGAGTGGAAACTTCCCCCAGGCTTGGTTTGAGCCCCAAAACTCAGAGGTCTATAGCCTCTCTCCATTAGTCAATCTCAGCCTGGCACTTAAAGTCCTCAGGATATTGAAGTAAAAATTTCAGTAGATATAAATAGAATAAGACCTACCACATTCCTCAATAGGGAGTTAAGAAAAGGTCTTACTTTGTATTCCAGGCTGGCCTTGAACTTATAATCCTCTTGCCTCTGCCCTCCCGAAGTGCCAAGATCACAAGCATGCATCACCACACAGGACGTTGCCACATCCTTTCTCATAACTGAAGAGATAAGTGCGACAGAGGAGCTCACCTGAAAGTTACCAAATAAGATACTGGAAAGCACGGCTCATTTCACTATTCTCAACTTTGAGTGTGTTTTTGTTTTTTTTTTGTTTTTTTTTTTTTTTAATGTGTATGGACAGATGCTTTGCCCGCATATAGCACACGACATATGCCTATGTGCATGCAGCATTCTCAGGAGCCAGAGAAGGGCATCAGATCACCTGGGATTGGAGTTGCAGATAGCTATAAGGTACCAGGTACCATGCAGATGCTTTGGATGAATCTGGGTCCACTGGAAGAACAGCCAGCGTTCTCAACCACTGAGCCACTGTTCCAGCCCCAATTTCCAATTTTTTAATTTAAATGCATGCTGCTTTAGAAACATAGACATCCAAGGGCGTCATTGTTGTTAATGGCTGGTCACCTTCCTCCCCCTTCTCCATGACCCTTGGAGAGCTCTATTGGACCATAGGACGGAGCTCACGTCATGCGCTCTAGCCCTTGGCTCTGAAGATAGCAATGAAAAATCCAGCTTTGTCTTAATGCTTGCCCGTTATCTCTCTAGGTCACCCTCGATTTTTCAACCAGCTCTCTACTGGTTTGGATATCATTGGTTTAGCTGGTGAATGGCTGACATCAACTGCCAATACCAATATGTAAGTCTCCTGTATTCTTTTCCTATATGAACACATGATATATATGGCTTGTGGTTTAAAAGTTTCACTCTGGTGGTTCTGTTCTCTTGGAGTTCATTTTTCCCATAAACTCTTTTGGATTTGCCACAAGGTGAGAGACAATTCTTGAATAATGTAATAAGAGCATGCTCGTGACCAATGGTAACTTGCTTTGAAATTTCCATGTGAAATTGCATAACAGACTCTTTCTCCGAATGCACATTTTAAAAGGTCATTCTTTGGGCTATGATTTTGGTTTCCTTTCCCACCCAAGCACATTGCTACCTAACACTTAGGCTGTATTTCCCTCATGATTAAGCTATCATTAGCCATGAATCAGCTTGATCAACCTATTGTTTACCTAAAATGTCTACAGCAACATTCATCTACTGCAGGTATAGGTGTGTTCATTTCAAAATAACTGACACTTTTTGCTGAGTTTAAGACTTTGGAAAACACAACTTGCTTACATGGACAAGGCTTTCATTTATTTCTGCTATCTTTTAAAAGTATATAAAAGTTATTCCAAGATTTTCAAGGTCCAAGTACAACCTGAGCAGTCTTAGAAATCACCCCATATGTGTCATCTCCGGTGGGTACTATAAGATATGGAGGGTCACCACAGCTTAAGAACGAGTATCTTTTTCTTCAATACTAATGACAATGTTTACTACTATCAATGAATTCAGACAATGGCATAACATTCAATTAAAGTATCCAAAGGAAATTAATGAAGCAAATGTATTACAATAATTTAATGATAGCTGCATAAGAACCACAGGGGTTTCTGTCACTGCTGCAACATTGAAAAGCTATTTATTTGTTATTTGTTAATTATTCGGTGGCACCAGGCACCCAACCCAGACCTCAGGCATGCTAAGCATGCTAACCCAGGCCTAGGGCACATTAAGCTCAATGATTAACACCAGGCCTAGGGCAATTAAGCATGCTAAACCCAGGCCTAGGGCATGTTAAGCATGCAAACCCAGGCCTAGGGCATGTTAAGCATGCAAACTCAGGTCTAGGGCATGCTAAGCATGCTAATCTAGGCCTAGGGCACACTAAGCATGCAAACCCAGGCCTAGGGCACACTAAGCATGCAAACCAGGCCTAGGCATAGCTGCTACAGCATGCAGTAACTGCGTTCTGCCATTGTGCTCCACTTTAGCTCCCGACTCCTTAAATTTGTTGTGATTAGTAGATCCTGAGAAGTGAACTTAGGTGAATGAGTGGGTTTGTGAGAAGTCAGAATGTGAGTTTGTGACAGCCAACAGAATGCTGGTTATTGAAGTCAAGGTAACCCATTTTTCTTGAACCATGGCCAGCCACAAAGCCAAAAGGGCATCTTTAAACCCACGAGCATCCCAAGGCTGCCGTAATGCTGGGACTCAAAATACTAAAACTGCACTCAGAAAGTCAGACAAAAGTTTAAAAGTTAATAGGGCAAGTGGAGCTGACCAGAGAATGAAAGTGGTTTCATCATACTTCCTGATCACGAGTCGTGACATCTCACGGTGTGTCTATGTCGGCCTACTGAGACTTCGAAAGTCAGGAACTCGGGCTGGGGACACAGTCCGTCCACGGCCTCTTCAAACACAAAGCTCCCCATGCCCAACTCCGCCATCTTTACTCTATTATGGTTTGTCGAAGAAAAGTACAAGCACCATAACATACTAATTATAACTTGGATAAAATACACTAATGTTTAATTGTAGCATCTAACAGGAAGGAACAACTTCAATTAGAAAGTGCAGTCTGTTTGTTTTAACCCAACAATTTAGGAAATAAGTGGGAAAAGCAAAGTAAAGGGTATGTAGGAGTCTGGACTGGGGATGTGGCTCTGTGGTACATCTCTTGCTAAGCATCTTCAAGGCTATAGGTTTGCTCTTTCCTGACCCCCAAAATAACACATGTTCAGCAAGACTCAAATATCCAGTTACATAGGCCATGCATTTACCCAGCATCTTTATATGTGTTCTATAGGCTTCTGACTAGCACTTCTCATGTGTAGCCATTATTAAGGTAAATAAAGAGTTTACCCCCTTTAACCATTTATGACCATATCTTCCAAAAGCTTCTCTTGAACCAGAAAACTATTTATTACAGGTTCTCCCCCAACCGCTTTTTGGTCTACATTAATAAAACCAAAATTCTTTGCTCCTCCCTTAGCTCTCAGCTCAGCTATGAAACACTAAATATGTCCCAGCCAACTGAGGTCAAGGCCAAGCTAGCTAAATGACACATAGTAATTGCCTCTCCACTGAGCAGGAGGTATTTGTAAAATATGATTCGATTCCAACAGATCGATAGAGAAGGTTATTTAAAATAGTGAGAGAGTTCCTGTCAGCTCCTGAGACAGGCATTGTTCAAGGAAGTGATAACTGTTCTCTAGACTCCTCAGCCAGGAGCCCTGGAAGATCATGGCGTGATCTCATAAGCCTGGCAGGAGAGCTTTATTCTGGCCAATTGTGATTTAATTACTGACGTGTTCCTACCTCCCCTCCCAGCCCACATCCATTGGGTTTGGGTAGTACTGGTAAAAAAGCGTAATTACTGTCTTCTGAAAAGTCCTTTCAGAGAAGGATCTAATCTCTTTCAGGTGGATCTGAAAGATCAAGTAGGCCATCGGACTGCTTAGCAAAGAAAGAACATACATGTCCATGCTTTTACATCAGCTTGTACATGCAGCTCTGGGACCTGTTCTCCCAGGCAAGGATCGAGGAGAATACAGCAAAAACTTGGCAAATGTGTAGCTGTTCTTTTGTACTCCTCTTCTCTTCCAAAGCAAGCCCACCAAGAACAACTGTGTGAGCAGGTTGTGTAAGCAACGACACCTGATATAATATGTAATTGCGACAGCAAGATCTGTCTTACCTCTTTGCTGTGGGCTCAAGGGTCTCGTGCATCTTTTGCTTATTTTGGTGGAAGTTACACTGGAGAAGTTTCCTGTGGAGTCACCAGTCATTACACACTGAGGGGCTAGCTGCTAGAGCAAAGCTGCACCAGGCAGTTTCGACTGGGATTTCTGACCCTGAAAAAGACAACTGAGATCTCACACAAATCAGTGTTCCTCTTGAGTTGTTATCTTTTCATCAGGAAACGAGGAGGCAATGGCATCTTCCCTCCAGAGTGATCCTGAAGATTTAACTATACCCCAGATTTAATTGGGGTTCAGTCCTATACCCCAGGATAGGTAGGCACACACAGCTTCCTGGCTCTTGTTTCTAACTCTTGCCATCTCTGGACAAAAGAATACCTCCCTAAGTTCCCCTTAAGTATCTTGCTTATGTCCCCTGCTACATCTGTAGAGAGGACATCTGAGGATCTTGACAGCAGCTAGTGTGGAAGAGTCTTTCATTAAAGTCCTCAGCCTGGAAGCCACCAAAACTCCAGGTTCTTTTGTGCCAGGTTCATATTATGCCATGAAGCTCTCGGCTACAAAGTTCCATCATATTGCTCCCCAACAGCTGGAGTTCTGTCCCTTACCCTCTGTTTCAAAACTCAGGAAACCAAGAAGGCATGATGGACGGAGGGACTGAGAAGAGAGGAAGGGAAGGAAGCAGGGCCAGCAAAGCAGGAACATAGCGTTACCACCAGGAAACCTCAGAACTACACGAAAAACATTTCCCACAGAAATTGTTCCGTCATAGCTAGGCCCATGATTGAGTGTAAGGAAGCTAGAAAAGACAGTCTCCAGTCTCAGTGAGCCACACTCTAAACAGACTGTAGTCAAGGAAGACAGTTGATACTATTAATGATTGACTGCAACAACACAGCAACAGTGTCTTGACAATTGCTTCACTTTAATTCTGAGTATGTCTCACTGACAAGCTGAGGTGGACTGTCAAGGGGCTGACCTGCCTCCCCACTGACTCCTCTCTTAATATCCTCCCATCTTGCTGTTTTAAATCCTTAATTCCAATCCCTGTCTTCTGCTGTATGCCAAGGCCCTTTGAGGGACTACTTTACTGACCTCAGATCCCGAACTGTAACCATGTGCTTTGTTTGACCTCAGCACCCCACCAGCTTCTTCCAGATCTGCATTGACCTTTGGTCTCTTGACGTCATCTTTCACCTGTCATTTAGGGAAGGGGTTCCTAACCTGGGGTCCCAATTATAAGGAGAAGAATCCCTTACAAGTGTGCACAAAACAATGTGTATATCCCCACACCTTATAACTTGGAGATAGAGGGTATGGTTTTCCCAGGACTCCTAAAGGGGTCTGTGATCCAATTAAATCATGAGCTACTGATCTAGAGTAAACTTTAAAATTCCTTTCATAGGAATATTGATACGGGAAGACCTTTCTCGCTGTAATTTATAAATATGACCCAAAATGGACAGGCAGGGCCAAAGTTATCTGGAATAAACATCTCACTGGCCCATTTGTCAGATTATGAATCTACAGTCATGACCAGGAAGTGTCCAGAGGAAACTTTGCAAATGTGTAGTTGTCCTAGGCGCACACACAGTTTTTCTCTTCCAAAAGTTTTCTCTAAGCTTCTAGGAAAGGAAGAATGTAAGGACTAAGTTCAGGAGTCAGTATAGTACTACCCGTGAGCTATCTGGTCCCTCAGACTAAGGCAAAGACCCTCAAACAAGATGTACCTCAGGTCAAGGACCAAACCTACTAAGTTTCCATCTCAAGCTTGGGAATGGTGTCTCATAACATCCGTCTCCTCCAAACACAGGGGACTGTGAAGTACCTAAAAGCCACTCTGTATCTGGTGAAGAGAACTGAAGGAAGATTTAGGAACCCCATACCCAACATAGATAAAGCCTCAGAAACACATGAGACCAGATAGTCTCCAGAGGGAGCTCTAGATTCTTCTTGACTGTCCTGAAGGGACATGGCCATGTTCCTAGTCCTTAGCAAGGAAGACTGATTTATGCAAATGTGAGGGCTAAGTTGATTCTATCCTGCACCACACATCAAACCAACTCCTTGTTTTTCATTCCCACACATTCCCCCTCCTCACATGGTTCCTACCTGGCATCTAATACTCATTTACCTCTAACTCAACTTTCATCCAGTCCTTGAACTAGTTCTGATATTGTGGTGTGTGGTTCCATTGCTCTTTTCCTTGACCTTGAGAGATTTCTTATTGCTATTTGGTACTGTGAGATCCAAGCACATAAACTGGGATCAGTTCCTCTTCACTGTGCAAATATTTTGGCCATTTCAACATTTCTCCCCCACCCCCCCAAAAAAAATCAGTGGAACTGTAGATCATACATTTTGTTCAACAATGTGGAGATGCGAACCATGAGTTTGCCTCTTGCTACACTCAGCATCCCAGGCTAAACCAGGAACCCTTCTCTTCTTCTTCCTTTATCAGGCCATCAGACATGAGGGAGTGTTGGTTGCTACGGTGATGGGGCTCAGAGCAGAACCAAAGCATGAGTGTGACCTCCAGAGGTGATGGTAACTGAACACATGTTCTCCCAGGGTCTTGCTCCCAAAATTTCAGGGGACCTCCAAGGAAAATGGACACGATCCCTTTGAAACAAAATTCTTCTCCTCCTCCCACCAGATGTATCCTGAGGATCCTCTTGAGTCTTTTTTTGTCCTCCTGTACAGTCACATAATTAATGTGACTGGTTTTTTTTCTTCCTGATTAAAGCTTATTGGCATCACCTGTGTTTTACTTAAAGCCATAGTTATCTTATTCTTGCAAGTAGCTTTTCTAAATCATTAAGCAAGATTCCCATTAGTCTTTGGCTTTGGCATTCAACCCCAAACCCCTAAATGATGACTGACCATGCCTCCTGTATCACTTGCTGGGTCTGTCTAGGCATCTCTTTTCAGCTAGGACGGACTTGGCTCAGTCTACAGACACTGAAGCTTAAGAAGTTCAAGGCAAAACAAGAAAAGGAGCCTTAGCGTTTAGTAAACGGATTCTGTCTTTAGGCTCAGTTTTCTGTGAGTGGTTTTCCTTGACTTCTCTTGGACCCTTTTTAGCACCCCAACCTTGCTTCAATGACTGTCCTACCAGACAGTACCACTGCTTTGAACTTCTTTTAAAAAAAACAAAAACAAAAACCATGGCTTGCTTCATTTACATCTGTACATTGGGAGACACATGCAACCTGCCAGGAGATCTGACGCTCACAGTCAGATATGTGTATGCAAGTTGACTGTCTTCTTGTTGTTTATAATTTGTAATTAGAAAATCATCACTTCTAATTATTTTTGACAGATATAGACTCCAGAGAATTATAGATACATAGTTTTCCTTAGGGATTATTAGAAGAAAGAACATGTAGATAATTACATTGAGATCTTTAAAACATGGGTCAATATTCCCAATTATCTTCACAGTCAGCTTTCAGATGTTTACAATGTTTCTGAAAGACAGAATTTAACCCTGCCTACAAGCGTGAAACTGTCAGTCCTTCTTTAAAAAAAAAAAATGGTTCAACCAATTGTAAGTAGAAGCCGAAGCCAAAATGCAGTTTTTCAAATTAACACTTGCACTCACCTACAATAATAACGGTGAATCCTCTCCTCCTGGTGACCTACCGGAGACAGGCGAGGCTCTTTTGCTAGTGAAGTATCTCACAGCAGACTTTCCACCACCTCTCTTTGTAACCCAGGTTGGTTTTTGATACTTTAGGACTGGCGGATATGTGGATTCAGGAAAAAAAAAAAAAAAAAAAGAAATCATTTTAGTGGTTTTGAGTATCCATTTTTAGTACCCAACCACAACTGCTGAACCAATGGTGTGTGTTCATCAAAAACATAGGTTTACCTCTCCGTTTCCCTTCTTCCTTCCACCGCCACTCCAGGTTCACATATGAAATTGCACCCGTGTTTGTTCTCATGGAACAGATTACACTGAAGAAGATGAGAGAGATCATTGGATGGTCAAATAAAGACGGTGATGGGATATTTTCCCCTGGTAGGTTTCTTTTCTGTAACTGCCCCCAATACTGCCAATGTGGACCCTTCATTCTTTTCTATTAAAATTACAAACAAATGTCGATTACAGAAATTAATGGGTTTCATTGTGACATCTGCGTCTATGCAAATATATATACAGTTGGTGGTCTTAGCACTCTGCCTCCCTGTCTTTATTAGGATGGAGGCTATGGAGAATGTTACCACCCTACGAACTAACTAACCAAGGCTGTGTCTGGGTCTTACAAAATGGTGCTGTTCTGACAACAGCAAAACTGGGGATCAGTGAGTCAGATTATCAGTGAGCTGAGTTCAGTCCAAATATTGTATCTACTTCAGTCTCTCACTCAAAGTAGATACAATAAAAATCTTTACAATGAAGACTGCTGTCCTTGCCAGTAAGAAGCAGTTATAGATGGTGTTAGTGGCAGTGTGACTGCATACAGGGGAAAAGAAGAAATAAGAATACAATTGTCCAGGCAATTTAGGCAGATTGCAGATTTGCCTATTTCATCCTCAGGCAACTAATGCAAAAGTGACTAGTTTGTATTGACTAGACTCGGATTGTTATCTCCTTTCCTTTTGTATCTTTATTTAGAGGGGCATGAGTGAGTTTGTATCCCTTTAAATAAGCTTGGACCTCTCCTAGACTCAGGAACTCAACTGGGCTATTCATTGAAAAAGAGTACCCAAGCCAAAATAGTAACCAAGAAGTGCACTGTTTCTTTCTGAAAGCTCCATTGCTCTCTTTCTCTGTCTCTGAACTCAGGGAGCAGACTCAGTTTTGTTCAGGAGACAGATTACACAGAAGATGGAAGCCAGAAACTGTAACTAACAATGTCTTTGCAGCTGTACCCACTGCCTCTTATATTGTGTATAGGCTTTGGGTAGGCACTGCAATGCATGAATCTCACCTCCTGCAGAATTGCCTACATAGCTCTGGAGTTAAGTAACTACTTCAAGTCTCATAGCAAAGGATCCAGAGGGAAGTCCTTAGAAGTAAAGAAACCAGCAAAACTTTCAGGATACTGTCTTTTCCCTTCCTGATGTGGTGAAACACCAGCTCAACCTTTGTGTTAAAATCCAATAGAACCCCAACAACCTCCTGCTATGTCTGCTTGTTGATAGGGGGAGCCATATCCAACATGTACAGCATCATGGCTGCTCGGTACAAGTACTTTCCAGAAGTGAAGACAAAAGGCATGGCGGCTGTACCCAAACTGGTCCTCTTCACCTCAGAACATGTGAGTTGGGGAACTCTGGCTTGTGGAGTGTGATGGTTTTCAAGGGACCATGCAACTTTTAACCTCAAGCATCCCTTTGTTTCAGAGTCACTATTCCATAAAGAAAGCCGGGGCTGCGCTTGGCTTTGGAACCGACAATGTGATTTTGATAAAGTGCAATGAAAGGTAGGCAGGGAGGAGCGAGCATTAGGTTCCTGATGTATTAAATGTGTTCATCTGTTAAATCTGCTTTATTGTGTTTAAGCACTGGCTCCGTACAGTGTGCCAAGCTGCTAATGGTCTGTTGAAAATATCCATTTAAATTACTTTTTGCTGCTGATGAAAAAGGTTTTTCTCCCCCTTGTATAATCTTGTTGATTCTTTATTTTAACTTCTCTCTTTTTATACTAATTACAGGGGAAGATAATTCCAGCTGATTTAGAGGCAAAAATTCTTGATGCCAAACAAAAGGTATGTTCATCAAAAGATGTTTTGGTACATCTGAAACTTCAGTGAATAATTTTTTTTAAATGACTGTTTCTTACCTACATGATGAAATAATTTGATAAGGGGAAAATTGTATTACATTTCCAAGATTCCTGTCTGAGATACTCAATTATTTCCAACTTGTGAAAGGATTTGGCCCCAAAGCTGAGTCTACAAGTCATGTATTGTGTGTGTGTGTGTATGTGTGTGTGTGTGTGTGTATGCACGCACGCACTTAGGTGTGCAATGAAGAACTCAGTCATTAAGTCACGATATGCCAAGAAGATCATTAATTTGATCTTCAATAAATCAATAAACCTGGGATTCAGAAAAATTCAGCCAAATTGACTTTTTGCTTTCTTTTGAAATTTTGCTTTCAGGTTGAACTTTGTTTCTTGTTAGAAACAGTCTAGTTTTAATAAGTACCGTTTTGTCATGGGACTCTGTTTAGCAAAGCTTTTTTGTGCCCCAGCAGATGGCTCACAGTAATGGGCAAATCCAACTCAACAAACTCTACTACACGAATCAATTCTGTAGAACAGATGTACCCCATGGCCCTGCCATGTAGCCTCCACCATTTACCACCACAGTGTTGTTTAGCTACCTTCTCGTGCCTTCTTTTCTGACTGTGGCTGTTTGCTGAGGCCAAGGTGGACAGAGTTTTACTGGCCAAGGGCTGAGCTCCCAAACTCTCTGAGACTTGTAGAGCTCCCTGACTTGTCCTATCTCCTTTTGTTCATTTCCTTGCTTTCCTCTTTTCTGTGTCAACGTCTTAGCATGAATTGGGTGTTTCAGCATTCCCAGTTATAGACCTACTACTATTATTATGTGGGTACACATGTTCCTGTGTGTACAGGTGTGCTGGTGTGGATGTGCAGGTGTGTGTGTAGGTGTGCAGGTGTGAGTATGCAGGTATGTGTGCAGGTGTGAGTGTACAGGTGTGTGTGTGCAGGTGTATATGGAAACCAGAGGACATGTAGCATAGGCACTGCATCATTTATTTGAGATAAGGTCTCTCCCTGCCTGAAGTTCACAAGGCAGGCTAGGTTGGCTGAGCAGCAAGCCTCAAGGACACACCTGTCTCCATTTACCCAGTCCCAGTTCTGAGATTACAAGCATGCACCAACGTGCTTGGCTTTTTAAGTGTGAATTCTGAGGTCCTTATGTTTTCAAAGCAAGCACTTCACCAACTGAGCTAATTCCCAAATCCTTGTATCCACCTCTTAAAAAAAGTTTGAGTTTACTTGTGTTATCAAACCACTTAGAACGACATGGCTCCCTCAGAGAGCAGTATCCAGACGATGCTCAGAAGTGCTCATCACTCCAGATACTTAGTATTTTTCCTATAGTTTCCTTAGTGTCGTATAACTTACCACTGTGATATATATATATGTAAATATAATTTAAGTCCATCATGTTAGAGTTCTTTATCTATTTGCTCCCTGTACTGTTTCCAGCTCCAAAAGACCTGGCATATAAAAGTCATTAAAAACAAAACAAAATAAAATATCCTTGTTGAATGAATAAATGAACAACAAAGAATGCTTTGAGCCACAGTCTCTAATTTCACCAGCTTAACTCATGGTTAGAAATAAAGACTGGTGCCTTCTACTTCCCATAGGAACAAGCAGATGGGAAAGGTTAAAAGCACAAACAAGGGGCCTGGGGAGATGGCTCAGCAGCTAAGAGGGCATAACACTCTTCCACTGAACCAGAGTTTGGTTCTTAGCACCTACATCAGGTTTACAGCCACCTGTTATTCCATCTCTGGGGCATCTAAAATCCTCTTCTGTGCTCCGAGGGTGCTAGTACACACTGGGCACACACACAGACACACACACACACCAAACAAATAAATAAACAAATGAAAATATTTTTAAAAGCACTAATCAGCTATCTCTTTCACCTTGTAGGGATATGTTCCTCTTTATGTCAATGCAACTGCAGGCACTACTGTTTATGGAGCGTTTGATCCAATACAGGAGATTGCAGACATATGTGAGAAATACAACCTTTGGCTGCATGTGGATGTAAGTGTCCTGTGAAGGGAGAGAAACAACCCTGCTTTCAGCCTTGCCTCCAGCTCTTCTGAACACCCTCCCTGGCCCCACCTACATGCATTAGCTCCTGCTCTTCCCCACTCCTCAGCGAGTCATTTGTGAACAGTGCATGCCACAGAACCTGGCCACCCTCTGGGATTCATTCCGTCCTGGCCAATAGTTGTCTTGTGTGGATCCTTCTAGAGTCTACTGTGATGAGTAGTTTGGATGAGTGGATGTAAAGTAAAATATAGCTGACTTCAGAGAATCAGAAAATTCTTTCAGAAAAAAAAAATAAGACATAATGTACAGGAAGTGGCCATGAGTGAACACTTAGTCACCTGCCTGCATCCCCCATCTGGAATACTTCTAGAAAGATGCCCATCTGCTGCATGCAGGAAAATAAGGATGTATACAGAAGACATGAGTAGCTATGAAAGTAATCCCAAAGTTTAGAGCTCTCTTTCTCTCTCTCTCTTTCCCTCTCCCTCTCCATTCTCTTACTGGATATAATTTCTTGGATATAGACAAAAGAAAAATCTAAATGGCTAACAAAGCCCATGCTGTGTCGCCTGCTATGTCGGGCTATTCAGTAAAACAGGTATCATGATACCCAGAGCAGTGTCTCCTATGACTGGGACTTCTGAGTTTTTCAAGACTTTTTTGGAAGAGGCAAGCAGTTGCTCCTGCCTTCTAAGCAGCTTTCAGTATCTTCATTGCTGTCAGGATGAGTACATTGGGTTCAGAGAATTCCTGGCTTGCCACAGCACTCTGGACCTTTGGGTTTTGATCCACAGTCACCACAAACTCAACCCACTTTTTCTAGATCACTAAGACATTCTCTGGAGGAAGTTTATGTAAAGAAATGGCAAGCACTGAAGTGCCCGCAGCCTGGGCAACTAGAACTGTCGGTGTGTGCTTATTCCATAGGTCATCCCTTGTGTAACCTTGACTGGCCTGGAACTTGCTACATAGACAAGTATGGCCTCAAACACATAGAGATCCACCTGTCTCTGCTTCTCTCGTGCTAGAACAAAAGAATGCCTATCTTCATTTTAGAGTCTTCAGCCTTACAGCTCCTCTTGTCTCTTTTCTATCCTTGCAGGCTGCCTGGGGTGGTGGGCTGCTCATGTCCCGGAAGCACCGCCACAAACTCAGTGGCATTGAAAGGTACAGTAGGCTCCATAGCCCTCCTTCCTCTTCTGTATCAGATACACTATACACCTTGACCCATCCCTCCCCCTCCCACCCTCCATGTCAGACTTAAGCTCCCAATCCCTGATCTTCTTCAGTTGGGTATCTCAATCAGACTAGGCAAACTTTAGCTCAGCTGGTGTCTTTTGAGTGCATGGTTTATTTCTGAGTCAAATGAGTCCTCAGTGATTTCACACAGGGTGAAGTGAGTCACCCTGTCCTAGGAAGGAAAAAAGAGAAGGAGAGAGGAGGTCATTGATTCCTTTAGCTCCTCTTCTTCAGGAAGCTGATGACTGAGACACCCAGCTCCCCTGACTTATCTCAGTAGCTACAGCAAAAGAGAGGCAGGAAGCAACGATGTAGAAAAGAATATTCCAGGCAGTCGATACATGACAATAATTGACAGCTTGGTCAATACAAAGGCCCAGAGACACAACTCTTGGCCATCTTGAGGACAGCGGAGGTGGAACAGGTGAAGACCAGGCAGTAGGAAGACTGGGCCTGGAAGTTCATGGAGCAGTCTCCTAGCTACCACTCTGGATTCTATAGCTGTGACTGTGCCTGCTCTCTTCTCTGTTTTAAAACCCCTTGTCAATACAAGATTGGCTTGTTAAAGATGAACTTATGACTGTATAATTTGGAGGGAAGTATATGAAATATCTCAGGCAGTTCTCATTTTCCATCCTTGGACCCAGGTGAAAGAGTTAACACTAAGTTGTTCTTATTTAATTACAGCATGCATGTTTTCTGAGGAGAGCCAACCCACATCATGCCCTATTTCCCTCCACTTGCAGTAGCAGAGAATCATTTACTTTGAGCCTTCAGGACATTCAGAAAGCCATTTTTAAAGCCATTTTGTGAGATTTAAATATAATTTTTAATGACTTGACACGCAACCGCAATGACAAAATTGGTTAAGTTCATGCCTTCTAAGTGGATTGACGTGGAGTCTTTTTCTATGATGAAAAAACACTTAGTCAACCTTCCTGGGAGTCATTCCAGGCCTCTTTCTCAAGGATCCTTTTGGGGCATGTAGGGGGAAAAGTTCTTCAAGCTCTGCCTGCTTCATTGAAACTCAGAGCATGCGCACCTGCACACACACACACACACACACACACACAACCTAAGGAAGAGGGCTAAAAGCCCACATCGAGGAGTTAGTATTGGGTGGGCACAGACATGTTCAAGGGAATTGTTACATCAGAGGTAACATCCATCTCAGGTATTAACAGAGATGACCGAGACCATCAAAAAAGGATCTGTAACCCACAGAAGCAAATTTCCCAAGTTTGAATTATTATAGGTTACACTCAGTTGTTTCTGAAATGTCCTAGCTAGTGTGCTCCTTAGTCATCTAATTGTGTCTGACAGAGTGATCCAGTTGCTAGGAGACCGTGCTTGTTAAGTGAGCATGGCGGCCCAGACTGGCAAAAATAATGCTGATTTCTCCATCGCTGTTATTAGGTAGTCAAAGTCTATGGACAGTGCAGCTGATCATTGCATTGGCGTGCCCATCGGCAGGCAGCTATCACTAGCTCTTCTTTAAATCAAAACAGAAAAGCAGGAAGAAGTCAGACAAGGCTGTTACCTAGAAGGAGGCAGTCTAGAATACGGACTATGAGTGTTAGTTCTGCAAAGAGAATCCTGGAGCTGGACCATGATCCAGCATCTCCCAGCTGTGCGACTTTGAATAATGTGGCTAGCCTATCTATGCATCTGTTTCTTTTTGTAAATGGGAAGTAATAGGAATTCTCTATCATAGTGTGACCATGACAATCACGTACACAAGGCCCTATGATTACATATTCCATGAACTTGTTTTATCTTTTATTCCATTCTGATGAGATAGATGTGAACTCTGAAGCACAAATGAGCTGTGTAATGTACACAAGCTAGAAAATGTCAGGACTAAGGTCCAGATTTGGACTGCATACCTGCAAAGTTCCAGACCTTAGTCCCGTTTCCTGTCATATGTACCCAAAGCTCTGAGATCAGTAGGATATGTAATGAGTTACTGGCAGCTGTTGTTAATAAGTTATATAGAATTCTGCAGTTATAAAGAATACCTTGAGAGACTGCCTGAAGCTGCACTTCCCGCTGAGGGTCGATTTAGGAGACTGGGCAAGGAAAGCAGCGGTGACTTCAGTGGGGTGGGGTTTTCCTCAAGAGGATAGGCCCCTCTTTCCCTGCCTCCCATCTTCTCAGAGGTTCCTGTGTGTCTTCCAGGGCCCACTCAGTCACTTGGAACCCTCACAAGATGATGGGTGTGCTGCTCCAGTGCTCGGCCATTCTGGTCAAGGAAAAGGTTTGTACTCCCTCAGTTGGTAGCCCCATGGGGAGCCTGCAGACTTCTTCCCACCCTCCCAGCTAACACTGATTTTCCTCTTGGCTCTTGGCTCTTGGGTGCCCTTTGTCTTTGTTCAGTGCTTAGGACCCTGTTGGTGACAGATCCTTTAGTAAGCTTCTTTGGGACTTCTTCATGTGTGGACAGACCTGAGAATGTTTGCTAACCCCCTTCAGTGAAAACAAACCGCGCTCACTGGAGCATATGTTGGGTTCTTAGTGGATATCTGTAGTCTCAAGAGCTGAAAAAAGTTAGATTGAACAGGAAGTACAGATACCAGCTTAGGGCAGTGGGAACTGTTGGACTTCTGTAAGGCCAACAAAATGACTCCATGAGTAAAGGCACTGGCTGCCAAGCTTAAGGCTCTGTGTTCTTTCACTGGGTTTCACATAGAGGAAGGAGGGAACTAACTCCCTCAAGTGTCTTTTGATCTCTACTATATGCCATGGTGTACAAATGTGTGTGTATGTGTAATAACTCACACAAGAAGTGTGTGCACGCACATACAAAATAAATAAGTGTAATCTCTAAAAAAGCTTCTGTAAGTGAGTTGCAGACTTATTTTTCTCCCCACCCCTACACCCCACACTACACTCAGTACACTGATGTTTCGTAGGCCTACTGCAAGAAAGGTACCCACCTTAGGTGTCTCTTTTGGGAGTCAGAACCCACACCGGCTCTCCTCCACTTACCTTAATATCATAGGGGGTCTTGCATGAATTGGAAGACTTGGGGGGGTAGCATCTGGGGGGAGGAAGTTCTTCACAGCACCAGTTTCCCCACCCATGGAGGTTTTTACTCCAAGCCCCACCCTAAGAACGGCAAAGTAATTTCCTCCACTTAAATGTCCAGATGTCCCTTAGAGGAACACTGAGGCCCTGGTAGGCATCCAACACAATAGAACTTTTTCTGACCCAAGTGACAGATGGAAGGCAGGGGTTGGGGGCAGACAGGCAGGGGTTTTCCCAAGAGTGACTTTAAAGGACATCTGAACCTATGGAAGACCTCAGAAGGAAAGAGGTGTGGGCCCCCAGTCCATCCTGGCACCCACATCTCTGACTGGTGAGGAGAGTTACTCACATTGATTTTCATGACAGGGTATACTCCAAGGATGCAACCAAATGTGTGCAGGCTACCTCTTCCAGCCAGACAAGCAGTATGACGTCTCCTACGACACCGGGGACAAGGCGATCCAGTGTGGCCGCCACGTGGACATCTTCAAGTTCTGGCTGATGTGGAAAGCAAAGGTATGAAGGGGACATCCGGGAAACAGGGAACCGTGGCTATGCCTGGGCTGCTATGGTTAGCCTGGGCTGGTGACGGGGAGGCAGTGATGGGCCACAGATAGTTCACTGTGCATGTAAGTGTATCTAGATAATTGAGCTAGCTGTATCTTCTTTGTGAAGGAATAATTCTCTGTGTGTCAATTTTCTCTTCTTTGGTTCCTTCTCCTTAGTTTGAATCACCATTGAAAGTTTTTATTCTGTAATTCTTATTACTAAAAACTTTGCCAAGAGAAAGACTTCCACAGTAATTCCTCTTAAATTAAAAAAAAAAAAAAACAGCTTTTATCTGTTTCTCTCTCTCTCTCTCTCTCTCTCTCTCTCTCTCTCTCTTCTGTTTGTGTGTGTGTGTGTGATGTGTGTGTGTTCATGAGTGTGAGTGTGTGTGTGTGCCACTGTGTGCATGTGCAGGTCAGAGGGGAACTTGCAGAAGTTGGTTCCCTCTTCCCAACCTATGGGTTCCCAGACCAAACTCAGACTGTAAGGCTTGGCAGCAAGCACCACTACCCACTGAGCCATCTTACCTGTCTTCCATAGTAATTCTTAAGAACTCTAAAATTATTTAGTGCAGATAAATAAAAAGGTTATAAAACTCCTTTGTGGGTCTGGGAAGAAGGCAGCCAAGTTAAAGGCAATCTGGATCTCATGGCTTTGCCTTGCTTCCATTGTTTCTATTTACTTACTACTTGCTAATTTAAATCATTTCCATAGTAAAGATTTGGACTAATTTTCCCTCCAAACAATAAAGCTTCCCAGCAATGTCTAGTCTGATATTTTTTCTTCTATAGAAAAGACTGACAGATGATTGGTTTCCTGCCTCATTAAGTCATCTTGCCTGAATGTAGAATCTGGATTTGACTCCTCCCATAAAGTAATCATAGGCATTTTGAGCATATAAATGCCTTTACCACAATAAGAGCAAAGCCCTGTCATTTTGCACTGCTGTAATGATCACATGGCTTGTCTCCATAATTACATCTTCATTTTGTCTAACAGTGGCCTCCTGAGCTGTCCCCAAGAGGTTCAGCCCCTAGGTTGTGGAGGGAAGACCCTGGGGTGGAAACCCTTTGCATGGAGAGTCCCCAGTACACCTCTTGGAGAAGCTCCTGCTTTGCCATCTCTGGATTCTGTCTGGGCTCTTCAGCCACACGCAAGCCAGCCTTGTGCATCTGTTCTCATTAACACCAACTCAATCAGCAGCGGATGCTGCTCTGCTAATCAGCCATGCTGGCCTTGGAAACTCACACTCAGCCAGTTTGGGAGTAGTTAGAGCTAGTGCAGTCTCCAGGCGTGTGCTGAGAACCTTGGCTTCCACGCTCGCCTGCTGGTCTGTTGCTGGAAGCAGACACACTGTTCTATGGAAGGTGAATTGCCAGTGAGGGATGGGGACAGGTTTGGCCAGGATATATGGCTGGGAAGGATGCATTCTATCATAGCGTCTTGTAAAGTATCTGTGATGAATCTGTGATGAAGCACTAGATGGTTGTTCCTTTGACCTGTCATGAAAGTGTTAAAAAAATGAAATGCAAAACACGAGCCCAAAGTCACTACTTGTTAACATCACTAAGTACATTTGTTTTAAAAGTTTCTTAATGGAACCAGCAAGGTGACTTAGCAGGTAGAGGTAGGTGCTTGCCACCGAGAGTTTGAATCCCAGAACACACATGATGAAAAGAAAAACCTGGTCCTCACTAATTGTCCTCTGACCTTCAGTCCCAGGTATGAGCAAAGGCCCACGTGCACACACAAAAGGGTGTGTGTGTGTGTGTGTGTGTGTGTGAGAGAGAGAGAGAGAGAGAGAGAGAGAGAGAGGAGAGAGAGAGAGAGGAGGCCAGAGGAGCCAGGGCAGATAAATAAACGTTTTTAAAAGTTCCTCTTTTCAGCAGCTCTACTCATTCCATCCCAACTTGCAACAGTTTGTAGACTGGCCTCAGCCCAGATAGGACGCTTTGAGTGAGTCTATCCAGAAGCTAACTAGCTTGTAGCTGACTTGTAGGAAGCTAAAGCCCTACTGAGAACAACTTCCAAGAGACCAAATGAAGGTCCTAGAAAGAGAAAGCATCTTCGTGCACTCAGGACTTTGAAGGAGGAGTGCACATTTAATTAGATGTGCCTTCCTAACCACCTCCAAGACAACACTGCTTTAAATGCCCTGTAAAACAGGCCAGCGTATTTCCCGAATAACCATCACAGGGAAATGCAACCTGACAGCAACAAACACAGCTTTCTTCTTTGAAACAGGGCACTGTGGGATTTGAAAATCAGATCAACAAATGCCTGGAGTTGGCTGAATACCTGTATGCCAAGATTAAAAACAGAGAAGAGTTTGAGATGGTTTTCATGGTGAGGTAGGTTGTCACCGTGGACTGGACACATAGTGCTTCCAGAAAAAAAAAACACACAGGAAGTTCCTGGAGCTTTAGATCACCAATGTCTCCTCATCTCATTCAAAACAGGACTTGAACTTTAACTATTCATGGTCCTTTCACTCCCTGATATTTTTACACAACCTCAGGTATATGGATACATAAAATAGACAGACTGAGGATGAATAGTAAAGATCATTATTTTAAAGCCATTCTCTAGTAGACAGTTTTGCCATTTACTAAAGACTAAAAGTAAATTTGCATGCTAATGAGACGGGGCATTATTGTTTATTTGTACACAAAGTATTACATTTTGGTTGAATATGTGATACTGCAAGATTCAGTATAGTGGTACTCAACCAATGGGTTGTGACTCACTCAGGGACACTGACCATTTCACAGGGGTCGCCTAAGACCATCATAAAACACAGGTTTTACATTATGATTCATAATAGTAGCAAAACTACAGTTATGAAGTAGCAAAAAAAATAATTTCATGGTGGGGATCACCGCAACGTGAAGAACTGTATTAAAGGTCGCAGCATTAGGTAGCTTGAGGATCACTGATGTACAGGGTCCTTAACATTTTTCAGAGTTTAGTGAGTTTTTTATTTTATAGTCTTCAATGTAGAGAATGCTGCTCATACATAGAACTTATATGACATATAGTACCCATATATAGTATATATAGTACAAAATGGCAGAATGTCAAAAGGGAAATATTAAAAGCTTTGTTTTCTGTAACTGAGCCATTTTCTACAAGCACAGCGCAGTTTGTATGTACAGTGAGCACACGCTTGTTCACAGCATGCAGCCGTCTGGACTCTGGGCTGTTTCAGGCAGCCTTCCTTGGCATTGTGTGACACGACGGCATGGGTAGAGCAGGTACGCGTGTTGTATGCACAAAACCAAGTCTGTAGTGAGGGGACATCATGGAACACAGGCGAGCACTGCCAGCAATACCCCTGATTCATTACATGTTTGATTTAGAGTTAAGCTTTGCTCACTCTATAACCAGAAGTCTTTTATAATCGCCCGCCCCAATCAGTCACACAACACCATATGAAGTTCAACACAAAGTTAAAGGCGCTGAGCCCTAAAGCACATGGCTCGCAGCCAGCTCTTTGACCTAGAGCACTTCCTGTGGCAGGTCCTACCCCTTCATTGTTCTTGGCTCTGTCTTGAGTTGGACTCGATAAGTATCTCCCAGGCCCAAGAAGCTTAGAGGTCAGGTATATCCTCGCCTTCCAAGACTGGCTCTAAATGAGGGCTTGCTCCCCGTGGATTCATTATGAAGACAGCCTGATAAACTGCCTCTGCCTAAGTTCACACACTCCCCCATTATACACAGCAAAGCACTTGTCAGCCCCATATTTCCTGAGTGCCAGATACTGGGTTATAGATTATTGGCCAAAACAAATACTGTGTCTGTCCTGGTGGAGTTTACAATTGAATAAAGAAATACAGACTCACTGCCAGTCCTGGTAAAAGAAAGCCTGTTCATACGTAAAACAGCTGTTCATAACCTGCTGTAACTGAGCACCAGCCATGGCTGGCATGTGTCTATTTACCAGTGCTCTTCTCAAGAGAGCACCTGCGAGTCAGCAAATGAGCACCAGAGTCCTGAGCACTCGATGTCAGCATGTGGTGCTCACGTACCCTGTCTGTGGGACATCCTTTACAAGTTTACACATTCTATCTAGTAGAACTCTGAAATGAGACGGATGATGTCTCCAGCCACCTAGAATGGCTCTTCTCAACCTGTGGGTTGTGATCCCTTGAGGGGGGAAAATGACTCTTTCATAGAAAACAGATATTTACGTTATGAGTCGTAACCATAGCAAAACTGCAGTTATGAAGTCGTAAGGAAAGTAATGTTATGATTGGGGGTCATGAGGAACTGTGTCAAAGGGTCTGCATTAGGAAGGTTGAGAGCACTGCTCAGGCGCAAGCACTGTGCCAGCAACTTCTAAGAGAGCTGCAAACCTTTCTCACCAACAAAGACAGTAAGTTAAGCAGCTTTCCTCTCTGCATGACCCTACAAACAGCAAAGTAACACCCTTTCCTGAGTTACTAAAATGCCATCGGTTTTATCTTTTATTGTTCAAGGTACAGAGGTGGTAGGCTTGGGGATCTAGAAAGTTCTTTGGGGGTTGGGGAGCCAGCTCTCTTGACAGGAGAGAGTGGATAAACAGTACTTCCTGTCTGGTGTATTTATGCACTGCTTTGGAGACCTCATTCAGAACCTCCTGCCCCTTTTTTTTTTTTGGACTGGGAAAAACCAAAACAACTTTCTCCAAAATGTCTCCAGCTTTGGGTCAAGTTCTAATCATTTTATTTTTGTTTGTTTTATTGTCCCCTGAAATTACTACAGCCTGAGCACACAAATGTCTGTTTCTGGTACATTCCACAAAGCCTCCGAGGGGTTCCAGATAGTCCTGAGCGACGAGAAAAACTACACAGGGTAAGGACAAGCTTTCTGTCTCACGCCATGCTGCTGCTGTTTGACTTGCTAGTCAGGCCATCCTGGTGCCATCATGCTGTCTTAAAGGAGAAGGATTAAAAAAAAAGTTTCAAGGTGGACTTCTGGGTAATGGGTGTTAGAAAGCCATCTTAATTTATACCTCTAGGGTCTGCATTGTCCCTGGCTGTGGTTCAGATACAATAGGAACCTCTAAAATAAAAAAAAAAATAAAAAAAGGAGTCCCACTTTGGGCTGGCACTCTTCCTTACGGAGGCTCTATTGGAACATTCCACATTCTACTCTGCTGTATTTTACTAAGTCCAACCCTAGTTGAATTCAGACTCACATTCTCTGTTGATTTCTACATCTAGTTTATGAGTTGTTGCCATATTTATGTAACTTGTTAGGCATGCAGCCATGGAATGGATATTTGATAAACTTAATCTGTATGTCAGGCAGTATCCTGAACTCTAGGCTGTATACATCAAAATTGCACTGTTTTCTGTCTTTGATTCTTCTTCTTTTTTATTTTATTTTATTATCATTGTTCCAAGACTGATTTTCACGGTTGACTTGCCCAATGTTTTCTAAAGGAACGGTGGTTGTGTGGGTTTGGATATTAGCCTTGAAAAACACTTGGTTCTAAAACAGTTGTTGTTTTAGACACATAGTAAAAAGTAAGTCAAGTTGATCTGTTAAAAAGAGGGCATGTCACCATTGGTGCTGAGTTTGGCCTTATGTTCTCCATCTCAAGGTGGCTCCCAAGATCAAAGCCCTGATGATGGAGTCAGGAACAACCATGGTGGGCTACCAGCCTCAAGGGGACAAGGCCAACTTCTTCCGGATGGTCATCTCCAACCCAGCCGCCACCCAGTCTGACATCGATTTCCTCATTGAGGAAATAGAGAGGTTGGGTCAGGATCTGTAATCCCCCTTTCAGAACCAGAATCACCGGTCATGATCTTGCCCCTCTGGCACCCTAGAACACAGCTCTGTCAGTAGCTGACACACCTAGGCCATTTTATTGAAGGAAATTATAATCTCTTAAAGAATATTTGTCACATCTCATGTAAGCTTGTTTGTTAGAGTTAGCAGAAAATAATGTTCTTTTAAAAAAAATTGCACATTAGAAACACAGTATATATGTACAGTTATATATACCTCTCTCTATGTACATGTATGTATAGTGAATGTGACTTAGTCCTAGACCACAGCATGTCGATCATCCCCGAGGAATTAGCCTCACCCCAGCAATTACTAAGAGGCTAACCATCTCACAAGCAAAGGCAGGACAGATGGCACCCCCACTGCAGTGTCCTAGGGACCCAGGGAAAGGCTGTTGGTGGGAGCTTACCTCCCTATGAGGGCTGTTCTCACCTGAAGGGATGATGGATGACAGAAAGTACCAGTAGATGACAGATGTCACACCCTCCCTGTTAGTACCCTGCTAGGGGACATAGTAGCAGAGTCTTTGTCACAGTTGTGCTGTTACTGGGTTTTAGAGATTCATCTGTGTAAACTGTGTATATTACCGTTGTCCATCTTTGGGCAGGGGGAAGTGCATATAATCATTTAATTGTACATCAGTGAGATATTTGCTTATTTATATTCAAATATATACCATGTTAAAGAGACATCTTGTATTTTCTTCCCATTTGTAATGTATCTTATTTATATATTAATGGAGTAAGTTCTGGATACTGTTTATGGTATTTTCGTGCATTTGTGAGCCAAGAGAAAAGATGAAAATTAGTGAGACTTGCATTTATATTAGAGTGCCCTTAACATAATGATTTAAACATATGTGTACTGTATGGAAAAGAATTCTGAAATGTACATAGAGTCATGTTATGGAAATCTTGCTTCAGTAGCCTTTGCTCTTCTCTTCCCCCCACCCCCTCAGGCTGTATGTCAGGTGTTCTCAAAGCTTTTCTAGTAACTGTTGAATAATAATAACTAGATCTCCTGTAATTTTGTAGTAGTATATGACCAATCTCTGTGACTCGCTTAGCTGAAACCTAAGGCAACGTTTCTGAAGATCTCCGATACACTGACTAGTCCCACAAGTGTTTTTGAAGACATGAAACCCACACTGTGCATTTAGAGTATGCAAGAAGAATATAAATAAAATAAAAAATATTCTCCATGAAGAATTTGTATCCATTTTTTCTTCCAGTCTATGTTTCATGTATAAAGAGAGAGTTCCAGGAACCTTTATTTGGGATTATCCATGGCCTATCCATTTCCCATTAGCTGGCTTCAGGTGGTGTTCCTGTTTTGTTTTGTTTTTTTTCCCAAGTATTTTTTAACATATATAAGTGGTACTGTTTGTATAGATGTTTGTCTGCACATATGTCTGTATATCATGTGTATGCCTGGTGCCCACAGTGGTCAGAAGGTGTCAAAACCTTTGGAACAGAAGTTACAGGTGTTAGTGAGCCTCCATGTGGTTGGTGGAAATCAAACCAGGTCCATTTGGAAAGAGCAGTGCTTTTAACCACTGAGCCACCTCTTTAGCCCGCAAGTGGTTTCTTTCTCCTGGCAGTGTGTCCACCTCTCCTTCCCTGCTACCAACAGCTGTAGTGGGCCAGGGCACGGTTGGCCTCTGCCATCTTACGAACATTGTGCTTCCTGTTGATCACGGGACCCTGGTTATGAAACGCCTCCAGCAGTTCAATGCAACAGCTTCTCTGGCATCAGGGTCCACACGGTTTATTCTCTCGGCACTCTGAGATCATCCATTTCATGGCCAGGAATGCCGACGTCGGTCAGCTGGAGGCACAGGGACCTGGTAGACATGGCCCCTTTTGAGGATAGGCACCAACCCAGTCACAGGTTCACAGTTTTTCAGTACCTGATGGAAAATCCTATAGGGGTTCCGTTCAATGGTGGCCTGTCTCGCTGTGAGGCAGCACGGTACTTTTCAAACTGCTTCCAGAGTCTGGGGCATGAGGGATAGGGTCAGAACTTTGTTGCCTCCCTTCATCATCACTTGGTGAATTTGCTGATGACAGGGTCTGTGAACACAGTCGTAGCCCAGCTTTGATGAGCTGGGTTTTCTTCTCCTCTTCAGTGAGTTCCGCTACCGGCTTGCGGTAATATTCCTTGTCAATCAAGGATCCCTGGATTCGGGGGCATAAAGGCTCTACCTCACCTGTGTGGGCCCTGGAAGGTTCCAGACAGCACACCTCACTCCAGGGCCAGCCTCAACCACCAACACCCGCACCCAGTGTGGGGGCAGCCATCTTGGCCCGTGATGTTCCTGATTAAGTTGAGCCTTTACCAACTGTTGCAGGTTCTTATGCCCTTAGTTAAGTTCTATTTGTTCTTTGTGCCCAGGGGGGAAAAAGCAAGCCCAGTTTCTCACCTTCCTGACTGCATCTTGGAGTTGCATCCTCCTTAGTAAATAAGTATTTCCATCCTCTACCTCAGGGATAGTTATGGGCTCCAAGGTTGCCATGTGAATGTAGCAGACAAATATCCCTTCTAGTTTGGAACTGGCATCTCTGCTGTCAGTCACAGAGTAACAGCTCCTTGTTATGTGTGCTGTACAGTGGTCCCAACTTTACAGTGGTCCCAACTTAGTTCCTTAGAAATATATTTAGGTGCTGGATCATCAGGAGAAAGGGCTCAATTTCTGCATTATTCAGTTAAGCTATAAACAGGGCATTATTCATTAGAAGACAAGTCTTTGTCTACAGCACAGGTAGGGGATAGAGAAGTGACCCCTGTACACAGTACTGAGATGGGCTAAACAAACTGGGAGTGATCAGAAAGGTACTTTATTCTTTTTTTTTTTTTTTTCTTTATTCTTCAAAATCCTTCCTGTGGGTTTTTGTCCCCTGCCCTTATTTGAATTCTGGTCATTTCCATAGCTTCTGCAGCCTTTCAGGTACAAGTGCCAAGTTTGCAGTTGACCATTCAGAAATAAGAGTGCCTTCGAAGTTTTATGCAGCATAGAATCCCTCTCTGCTCTCTCATTCTGCCATTGTTTAAGGCTGCTAGCTCTCAGTAGAAAGGTGATGAGGCCAGTGGTGTGCTCTTTTGAAAGCCTATCTTAGCTCATTTTTCTAGCAACTGTGTTTTCTCAAAGAGGCCAGGCCTGAGGGAAGAAAGCGCTAAAGTAACAAAGGAATAATTTTTTAAAATTGTGTGTGTGTGTGTGTGGTGTGTCTGTGTGGGAGTTTGTGCACATGAGTGCAAGTGCCCAAGAGAGTCAAAGGCATAGAATCCTTATCTGTAATCCTGAAGTTACAGATAACTGTGAGACTATGAGACTCCCACCCCCACCATGTGAATGCTGAGAACCCAACTACTATAAAAAGCAGTATTCATCTTAACCAGTGAGCCATCTCTCCAGCTTCCAAAGCCATAATTTTACAAAGCTATTTAAGTGACATCTGGCATTAACTCTCCTGAACCACAAAAGGTGTTTTTGTTTGTTTTTTAATGGGACAATTTAGGGCTACAATTAAGGCGGCGTTTTAAAATTAAGATAAATCCATTCTTATAGTATTCTCTGTGGTTTCTATGAATTTTGACAAACCACTTTGTCAAGTCAGTGATGGCATGCATGATCAAAGCCTACCCCAGAAAGTTCCCTTTGTGCCTTTGACCAGACACCCCTCTTCTCCAGCCTCTGGAGCCCTGTTTGCTGGCTTCTTGGGTTCTTTCTTTCCATCTCACATTCATGGCATGCTATGTAGCTGTGGTGGTTTGAATATGTTTGACCCATGACAAGTGGCACTATTAGGAGGTGTGGCCTTGTTGGAGGAAGAGTGTCACTTCGTAGGCAGGCTTTGAGGGCTCTTAGTGCTCAAGCTCTGCCTAGAGGGGGTCCTAGAAGAGACCCTCCTCCTGGGGGCCTTTGGATCAAGATGTAGAACTCTCAGCTCCTCCTCTGGCAACATGTCGCCTGTATAGTACAATGCTTCCCACCATGATGATAGTAGACTGAACCTCTGAAACTCTAAGCCAGTCCTAATTAAATGCTATCCTTTATAAGAGTTGCCTTGGTCATGGTGTCTCTTCACAGCAATGAAACCCTAACTAAGACAGAGTTTGTACCCACTGTGATAGGCCTGACCATTCTTTTGTTTGGAAGAATGTGGATTTGAGGACTTTGGATTTGGAAAGCAGTGGAATGCTTTAAGTGGGGCTTAATGGACCATCCTAGTAGGGATATGGAAGACGTTGGTGCTGAGAGTGAGTTGAAATCTGGGGGCCTGGATGAAGAGGTTTCAGAGGAGAAGAATTTTAGTATGTTGTCTAGTGATCATTTTTGTGATATTTTGGTGGAGAATGTGGCTGCTTTCTGCCCCTGTCAGAAGAGTTGCCCGAGGTTAAAGTGAAGAGATTCAGATTAATTGCAGTTGACAAAAGAAGTCTCATAAAAGCCTAGTCTAGACTTCATCCTTCAGTTCACTCTTATGAGAAGCTCTTTAATCAAGCTTAGCAAAAGGAGAAAGGAAAAACATAAAATGTATGTTTCAAGGAGAAAGGAAGCACCAGGAAGTGGATGAATGAGGAATGGTTATATCATGTTAGATGTTATTATGACCTGATTATTGTTTTCATTTGGACATAAGGAGATATGATTGTGTGTCAGATTGACAAGGGGTGGATTGTGATGGAAATTCTCTGTTGTCAACTTGACTATATATGGAATGAATTACAATCTAGAACTTATAAAGATTTTGTGAAAAGGAACCAAAGAAGGCCCCAGGAGTAGTGGTACACACCTTTAAACCCAGGAGAGAGAGGCAAGCAGGTCTTTGACTTCAAGGTCAGCCTGGTACAGAGTAAGTTCCTGCTTAAAGAAAGGCTTACATTCAGGTGTGGTGGTACATGCACTTAATCCCAGCATTCAGGGACACAGGCATTCAGATCTCTTGAGTTCAAGGTCAGTTTAGAGGCAAGTTCCAGGACAGCCAAAGTTAGGCAGTGAAGGGTTTGGAAAACAGCTGAAGATGATGTAACAGAATAAGGAAGCCATGTCCAGCCCAACAAGCAGAAGAACTCAGCAACTTTGGCCATGTGGCTCTGGCTTTAGAGTTAAGAATAGAAGGGGTTACTGGGACAATTGATGTTGGTTAGCTAGAGCTAAGAAATTAGCACTGATAAAGAAGAGACCAGCATCACTGAAGTGAAATCTTCTGTGAAGTTTTCTGAGAGCACAAAGAAGCTGTATTCAGAGATAGACATTGTCCCTGAGCCGAACTTGGTAATATGTAAGAATCACCCAGGTGGTACTGTTTTATAGGCATAAAGGGGTCATGGAGAGCAGCTGAGGCTTGACACTATGAGAGGGCAAGATGAGTACCACCAGGAAAGGACATTAGTGAAGGTGTAGCTTCAGTTGCAGTTGATGGCACAGGACTGAACGGGTCATGCAAAGAAGTTGAGGCTTGGCACCATGAAGAGAGCCTATGAGAGGCTATTAGTAAAGCCTAGTTGCAGTGGAAGACCCCAGCGTATCAGAGATGCCAGTACCATGAGATGATCACTAAAGGAGTGGAATGGAGTCAGAGCCTAGAGTGCTACAGAGGACAGAGCTGAAGAAGTGATGAAAGCCTTTTTTGGAGGAGCCCAGAAGATCATGTGTGAATCCCAGACACTGGGACAAGAGAAGCTATAAAGTTGAAGTTGCCTTGGAGACCCCAAGATGTTAAAGATGCCAGAGCCATGGAATACCTGTCAAGGAAAGCTACTAACAGTGAGTGGAACCAGACCAAGAGAAAGAATTGTGTTGCAGTCAACAAAGCTAAAAGAAGTAGGAGATCTGAAGAGAGCGTTGACATCAGACATGAAAATGTTGAGTTTGGAGTTTGCCAAGCTAGTTTTTCTGTCTTTCTTTGGGCTAGTATTTCCTCACTATGACATTTTGGAATGGTAAGTATATCCTGTGATATTGGAAGTATGTAGTCTGCTTTTTGATTTTAATTGTATAGAGGATTACAATTTAAAAAATGCATGCATCTCAGAAGAAACTTTGACCTTTTAAAACATAGTTGAGACTGTGATAGACTATGGGGACTTTCAACATTCGGCAAAACATATTTTGCATTATGCTATGGCTAGGTATGGCCCCCATAGACTCATGTGTTTGAACACGCCTATGGGGGCTGGGGAATTTCGGAATGTGGTGTTTTGAATATGGTTGGCCCATGGGAAGTGGCACTATTAAGAGGTGTGGCTTTGTTGAATAGGTATGGCTGTGTAGGAGGAAGTGTCACTGTATAGGTGGGCCTTGGAGGGATCCTGTGCTCAAGCTCTGCCCAGTATGAAAGAGAACCTCCTCCTGGATGCCTTTGGACCAAGATGTAGAACTCTCAGCTCCTCCAGCATCATATCTGCCTGCATGCTGCTATGCTTCCTATCATGATGATAATGGACTGAACCTCTAAAACTATAATCCAGACCCCAATTAAATGTTGTCCATTATGAGTTGTCCTCAGTTATGGTGTCTCTTCACAGCAATGAAACTCTAAGAGAGTAGCCTTCAAGGGTGCTTCTCTTGCTCCACCTAAAGCATTTGAGACCCATCCATGTTGTCTGTCTAAGTGTCCATTTTCCACCTCTGCATTTCCAGCTTGAGACAATTAAATTGTCACAAACATTAGCATGCAGATGTTTGTGTGAACACAGATTTCACTTGATTTGGGTAAATAGCCATGTAGGTGTAGGATTCCCAGATTATATGGTGAGAACATACTTAACTTTAAATGAAACTATTTAACTAATTAAATGAAATCTCTGGGGAATAGGTTTGGGTTCCTGTTTAGCCCATGGATGTGCAAACACAGTTTTCTGTGGAAACCTCATATGTTTGATGTTTACCTCTGATGGAAAAGTAACTTTTATTCATCTAACGTAATTGTCATCTCAGAGGCTTTCTGTTGAATAAGCTCATCCTCTTAGTTCTTTCTGAACTCTGGCTGGCTGGTTCAACTCAGCTGTTCTGCTTCAAACTCCTCTCCAAGCTGACTGATTCGATCTGTCTTCTCACTGAATTGTCTGCTTGGCCTCAAATGAACTCTGGCAATTTGTTCTAACCTCCTGGCTCCTTCTTATTCTCTGACTTCAGCTGCCTCTGCAAGAACTCAGAAGTAAACTCACTGCACTCCATGGCATGGCACTGTACTGCACTGCACTCACTCCCAACTCAGCTCCACTCAACTGAGCTGACTTAACTCCCAGCTGACTCTTCTCTCTCCCTACACTACTCTTCAATAGCATCTCTTTCCTGTGCTATTGTTGTGAGAGTTGTGTGTATCCTATCTCTGACTCATTCTGTCAAATCTTTCACCGATTCATCACTTTGTATGCCCCTCAATTAGACATCATATTTTAGGATTAAAGGTGTGTACTAAGAGCATGTCTGTGTCCCAGAGGGATCACACAGACCTAGAAGGTCTTTGAATGTGATCTCTTGCCAAAGCAGACGTGTGGCTGGATTAAAATTCCTCTACACTCTGATAACTCTTCTAAGATTTATTTTACTATTTTTATTTAGGTGAATGTGTGTAGTCAGAGGAGGCTAAAGGTGTCAGATTCCCCTGAGCTGAAGTCACAGGTGGTTGTAAGTCATCCATCATGGGTCCGGGAACTGAACTCAGGTCTCTGAAAGAGTCTCATGTGATCCTAAGCACCGAGCCATCTCTCCAGCTCCTGATAACTCACTTTTTAAAAGATGTATTTGTTTTTACTTTTATACTTATGGGCGCTTTGCCTCCATGCATGACTGTGAACCATGAACAGGATACCTGGTACCCTCAGAAGCCAGAGTTCCTGGAACTGGACTTACAGATGGTTGTGAGTGGTCATATGGGTGCTGTGAATCAAACCTGGGTCCCCTGAAAGGGCAACTAGTACTCTTAACTACTGAGCCATCCCTCTGGCCCTGATAACTCATTTTCATGGCCCCATTGCTACTTGCATTATAGCACATACTTTAGTTGGCTTGGACATGCTTTTGGAGTAAATACCATTAGTTCTCCCAGTTTTCTTTGTTTTGGTTTTAGTGTTTGTGTTTCCTAGAGCACATGTGCAGAGGTTTTTCTAAGATTAATCTAGAAAGGAAATGGTTGGATTCTGGTGCACTTGAACTTCACTGGTAGAGAATTAGTCACATTGGAGTGGCAGGTCCAGCTCCCGTGGACCTCACTGCACAGCCTCCCCATCACTCAACCTAAAGTGCTGCAGTCTACAGAATATACATTACATTCATAGGTCTGTTGTGTGCTGTTTAAGCTTCTTGAAAGTGGACTCAGAGAGCCAGGAGGCTCTCCCTTGTTCCAGGCTAAGGCATGATCATCACAAATGCCCTCCCAAGCCCTCTGTCCTGGGGTGGTGTGGACCTCCAAGTCTTAAACAAAGAGATAGGAAAACAGTACATAGCTAAGGGTAAGAAGAACATCACATCCTTGAGAACAGCTAGAAAGCAAACTGTTTCCAACAGAGGTGACTATTGTTTATTCCAGTATAAAAATGCTGGAAGCTTGTGCGTGAGAAAACACTCTCCAACCAAGACCCAGTCTGGAGCTCCAGCCGACTACTTCAAGAGGACTTCCTGGGTTGACTTCTGTGAGATGTTGCCAGTGCCCCATTTGATGTCATCATCTGATGCTTCTTAGCTTTCACTTTTACTCTTTACATGTATGAGTGTCTTAGTTGTGATGACTATTGCTGGGTTGCAACAAGACCAAAAGCAGCTTGGAGTAGAAAGGATTTATTTGGTTCACAAATCATGGGTCATAGTCCACTGAGGGAAGCCAAGGCAGGAACTCAAATAGGTCAGGAACCTGGAGGCAGGAGATGATGCAGAAGTCATGGAAGAGTGCTGCTTACGGGTTTGCTCAGCCTGTTGTCTTATAGCATGCATGGTCACCAGCCCAGGGATGGCTCCATTCACAATGGGCTGGGCTCTTCCCTATCAATAACTAATTAACACAACTGCTATTTTGTCAAGGACCAGCTTTGACATCCAGGATAAACTGAGGCTGGGCATAGAGTCAGCAATTGGCTGGGACTAATAAAATGCTTCGGGGGGGGGGGCAGCAAAAAACTCTTTGCAACTGGTGAACAAAAAACTCCTTAGGGGCTAGCAAAAGAGAGGGAAAAGAATCACACACACACACAGTGGGAAGCTTCAACAAGCTCCAGCAGCTTCACACATATACATACATACATATGCACACATTTCGTGGATGAAGCAAAGCTCCGTCCACTTTACATACATCCACATACATGCATGATATGTGTATGTGGATGGAGCAAAGCTCTCTCTACTTTATTTTTTTCTCCCATAGCTTAATATCCCAACAAAATCTTTCAAGCAGCATAAACATTACCATGTGACCACATTCTAATTTTCTTCTAGTGGATGATTGCAATGTGTACTCAGTGCACATAAGAAAAAACATGTTCCCCAATACCCTCACATGAATAAACATTTTACATATTACAAGTGAAGAAAAACCAAATTATTCCCAAGAACCCACATCTATTGGTAACTAAGCAACTTGTTATAGATTAACAAAGAGTAAGCAAGCAAGGTAATTTTCTCAGCCGGTTTCTCTTTACTGGCAGGCTGCAATTTGTGGTTACAAAAAAGGGATCAATTATTTTATTATTTATCTTAAAAAGTAATCTTATAAAAAAAAAACCTTAAAAAGAATCACAAATCTAAGCTTTCATACAAAACACAATATGTCATTTATACTCTAAATCCTCGGGTACACATCTGCTCGTCAACAATTTTTTACTAAACCATACCAGGAAGCTGAAAGCAAAAATGGGTACAAGAAATTAATCATCACCTTGATCCTCAGCCCAGCCTTTGTCTGAGAGGTATGTCAGCTAGGACTCGCTGGGCTGCCTTTGTTCTTGTTCCCCGACCTTAAAAAAATCCCCAGCCTGACTATTAAAACTGCGCCTTTCTGAACTTAAAATTGTTTTCTAAGATTTTTATATCAGAGCCACTGACAAAAACATCTTACCCTAACTTTACTAAGAAACTACATCTCTAAATTCTAAGGCGGTGGTCACGGCTAACAATCTACGTTTCCAAGTTCTTACCTAGGGTGGTGATTGAATTATTAATCTGCTCCAGCAGCAATTCATGAAAAAGATCAGCACTACTATTGTAGTGCCAGTGATACTGCCCAGTGAGGGCTGGAAACCTCCGTAGAGTTTTCGTATAACTCATAGATTATGAGGGATGTGGTTACCATGAAGACAATAAGCAGAGCAAAACTCCAACAGCATGAAGTCCCCAGGACACATAGTCCCGGGGCTCTGCCTCTCCCAGGTACACCCATCATGATTGTGCTAATCCATGAGCTACATTCTAAAGCTTTTGCTAATCCTCTTGCATAGCCCCAACCCTGTTTGTTGCTTTACTTGTGGTTGCCACACACTTAATAAACCCACTCCTCTGTAACCAAAGGTTTTGTTCTTATAGATAATCCCCTGGACCATACAGGTGAGTCTGAGGTAGTGTCTCACTGTGGATTTAAACCTTCCCTGACTACAAATAGAGGTAGACATCTTTCCCCATTATTATTGATAGATACTTGTGATCTAGAAGACTCAGGTCTTGACCTTTGCCCAGTTTTCAATTGAGATGGCCTCGTCCATATATTTTAGGTAGTCTTTGTATCTTCTCAATACTTGTTTTATTTTGTTTTGAGACAAAATCTTTCAGTGTAGCCTAGGTTAGCCTGAAACACATGAACATGCCTCTGTATAGGGATGGCAGGCATGAGCCACACTAGGCCTTGCTTCTGATTCTTTTCTAAATTATATGTTTGGCAAATACCTTCTCCTAACCTGGGGTTTGCCTTTCACTCAGCTAATACTCTTTTGAAAAGCATACGTTCTCGAATTTAATGTAATAAAGTTCCAAGTTCCAATGCTTTCATTTGTGGTTTCTCTTCTCCTCTCTCTCTCTCTCTCTCTCTCTCTCTCTCTCTCTCTCTTTCTCTCTCTCTCTCTCTCTCTCTCTCTCTCTCTTCTTTCTTTCCTCCTTCTCCTCCTCCTCTTCCTCCTCCTCCTTCTTCTTCTTCTTCTCATCATTTTTAAGGAGCTCTTTCCTGTCTCAAAGTCACAAAGATATTCCCAGGTATTGACTTCTCAGCTTTGAGGATTGAAGCCACCTTATGTTTAAAATCATTAGTCTATCTTGATACCTTGAATTGATTTTCATGTTTGGTTCTTCTTTGAGAGTGAAAGGCTTATGATTATCCCTTTAGTCTTTCATATAAATTTTAGGACCAATTCATCAACTTGCACAAAAAGATTCCTGCTGAGATTTTTATTGGAGTTTCATTGACTCTGTGGATCAGTTTAAAGAATACTAACACCTTTTCAACATTGCATAAAGCAATGATTATATTAGGGTCCCCTAAAGGGACAGAACACATGGAGGCATGTGTACACCTGTACACACACACACATACACACACACATTTTTTTTTTTAGTTGACTTACATTAAAACAGTAATGACAGTTGCCTCACACCTAAGCAGCTAAGCCTGTGATGTTGGATGTCTCAGCAGTGGAATCATCCCTCTGTGGTTGTCTCACCCTGGGGAAGATGACAACATGGTAGTTGTTCCATCCACAAGGCTGGGTTCCTCAGCAGTCCCAATCTGGGCTGTAAGAGAGCTACTGGTCCTTAGCCCATGAAGGAGCCTGAAACTCTAGTTCTGACGTCAGCAAAGGACTCAGCAGCAGCTATGACAGGGTGAATGAACATGGCAGGCAAGAGGAAGGCCAAGCGGGCAGAAGGTGAATAACCCTCCTTCTGCCCGCCATTTTTATCTGGGCTGCTACACCTGTGGGGCCGGTCTTCCCACATCAATTTAGGCAATTAGGACAGTCCTTCAGTTACGGTTCCCTACTAGGTTTGTTCAAATTTGTGTCAAGGTGACATTAAAATCAGCCGTAACAGCAACGTAAATGCATAGTATAGGTCTCCATTTAACTAGGTCAACTTTAATATTTTTCAATGAAATTTCATAATAGACATGCCCTACTTCTGATGGATCTTTCCTAGGAGCCTTATATTGTCGTATGTTTAAATACTATCCTTAAAGATCATACTTCCTAATTAATTGTGGTTGATATGAGCAGAATTTCAATCAGGGTGATGTTCTTAAACCGGAAAGTTCTGTAATACTCAAATGCCTTGATCCCACCTAGACATGGTGACACTCCTATTTATCTCTGATCATTATATTTGCTTTCTTCTTTTAATGTGTATGTGTATACCTGCATACACACATGCATGTTTTCCTTTATGTATTACAAGTTTAGTACATAACATTCTGTCACTATTTTATTCTAAATAGGATGAATTTGTCCAGTTTCCCTCACAGATGCTTAATTTTGCTCCATTACCAGTTGTAAGCTCGTTTCTAATTTTTACCTTTTTTCTAGTGAGTTAAAACTTTATCACAGTTGAGTGTGGTGACACATGTCTTTAATCCTGGCCTTCTGGAAACAGAGACAGACAGATCTCTGTGAGTTCAAGGCCAGCCTACAGGATAAGCTCCAGGCCAGTCAAGGCTACATAGTGAGACCCAATCTAAAAACAAAACAAAAACCAACCTTTATCACTGTGTAGTAAACAACATTTTTTAAATTTTCTCGACTGTTTAGTTTGATATTAATACAGCTATACAATATTTCTTCACTCCACTATTTGCCTGTTTTCTTTCTAGGAATTAACTTCTATGACCTTGGTTTTCAGTTTGCTCTGCATGGATGGCTTATAAATTGATATGTTTAATGTTCCCACCATGTGTTCTCTTAACTGAAGGGTGTCACGCACACCGTCTGCTGTGATCTCTGATACATTCCATTCTTGTTTTGTACCACATCCTTTGCTTTTCTGGTTCCTTTTTTATTACATTGTTTAAATGCAGTTCTTGAGTGTGCAGGACAGGTATGTGCAGGGTGGAGGAGGGGCAAGTGCATACACACCACAGCTCGTGAGTGGAGACTGGAAGAATCAATGTCATACAGCATTTTAAGTCTCTTTTAACCCACAGTTTGTACATTAATAATCTTGTTTAGCCAGTTTTTGCTTAGATGCACCATGCATTCTCCATTACCTTTGATTGTGTAGTTCCCCTTAGATCTCAGGCCTTTCATGTGGGCTGTCTTCTTTTTCCTTGATCTTTGTGTGTCTGGACTTGGCTCTATCGAAGCGTGTTAGCAGCCCTGCCTTAGGGCGGGCTTCTGAATGTGCGTCCCAGCTTACACGTGAGGTTGGTTTGAAACAGTCATCTCAGTTGTACTGGCCACACAGCAGATGGAGAAGGAACTGCTAGCTAAAGTAGGCTGTTTTCAGCAGGGAACATTCTGGTCTCACCAAAAGGCTCTGCTTCTAGGCACTGGGGGGCTCTGTTATCTTTCACAAGGTAAGGAAACCATGTATGTACATCACATTTACACGCAAAATCATGCATGCTTTTGTCACAGTAAAGGATGCTTCGTACGAAAATGAATACAAGGGACCTCACCTTATTGGAAGCTAATGAGTGGGCTTTGTATGATCGATTTAGCATGCAAGTTCCCCCCCACCATAAAAGTCCTTCAAATCTCAGCTTTCCCAGCCCGTCCCGGCCCCACCTGTCTGAGAGTTGTTGTTTTCTTTTCATTAATTTACATAAATACCTGTTCTTTCTTCTTTTCGAAAAGTAATATGGAAAGGGAAACTTACTCTCTGGTTCTAGGCGTGGTCACTCAGGCACTTCACCTCCTGGCTGGGTGATGACATTCTTGACTTGCAATCATAAAGCCTCAGGCTCTGGTAGAGTCCAGGAACCAAGCAAAACTTGAGACCTCAGTAAGCTGGGACTTCAGATGAAAGTTGGAGCTGTGACACCACCACCCACCAACACCCCCCACACACACACAGACACACCCCACACACACACCACACACACACACCACACACATGACACACATACACACACCACACATACACACAACAACACACACACATAGACACACACACCCCACACACACATACACACACACCACACACATACCACACACACACACAGACAAACACATCCTTGCAAATCCACACCATTCATCCCAGCATTCTCTAATAAGGACTGGACTTATCTGGAAGGCTCTAGCTGCAACTAATCACCACAAATTTACTAGCTTAAAACAGCGGTGGCGCACACCTTTAGTCCCAGCACTCAGGAGGCAGAGGAGGCAGGTGGATCTCTGAGTTTGAAGCCAAAAAGAAAACAAAAAACAAAAACAAAAAAACCAACAACAACAACAATAAAAACAAACTAAAATACAAATCTATTTTCTTGTGGTTTTGTAAGGAAACTTAAAGCCAGTCCCCAAGGACTAAGATCACCATATGGAAAGATCTATGCTCTATCTGGAGGCTTTGGGGAGGGTCTGTTTCCTTGTCCTTTGCAGTTGTAGAGGCAGCCTGTGTCCTTTAGCTCAGGGTGCTGTCCCTGCATCCCTTCCCTGTTTCATTATAAGGATCAGGTGATCAGGTTAGGATCACGGAGAAAATCTGGAATCATCTTGAAGACTCTAAATCCTTACCTAAATCCTTACCATAACCACGCCTGCCCAGCAGTATCTTCTGGAAGTCAAAGCTTCCAGAGATCATGCTGTGCGCCTCTGTGTTCATTGCTCAGTCTGCTGACCTGTTGATAGCATGCAGAGGGTCAGAGCACCGTGTGACAGGGAAACTCCTCCGAGGAAAATGGAGTTACTCAGTTATCTGATGGTCCAGGGATGATGAGTCAGCAGGATGGAATCTGTTATAATCAACTGCAAACGCCCTGCTGAAATTTTTTTTTTAAGAAGAGAGATTATTCTTAATAATTAATGCCAGAAATCTGTGAAAGATTGGATGGTGAAAAGAGACATTGTTTCCCTAGTATCTGAGAAATGTGGGTGTAGCCTGGTCTGGGAGTAAAGTCCATAGTGAGGGGGTCTTAGGGAGCAGAGTCTAATGGTTCTGTGGAAAGGGCATTTTTCTTGCTTAGAACTTGCCTTATTAAATTAAGATTAGGTTTTTATTAACCTTTAACGAAAATTACTTCAAAGCAATTTACTTTGAGGATGTGTTTTTCCCACCCATATATATAATTCCTGAGGAGAACCAGGTGGAGATGATACAGTCTTCCTGGTGACATGCAGGACAACATGGCTGTCGTAGCATCTTCCCACCACCCCAGCAGGTATGAGCCGAAGTGTGTGCAGAGTCAGATCTGATAAAGAAGGATGTGGTGTTACCAGCAGCCAGGATCTAGGTTGGGTCTTCCAGGTTCTTGATCTCTTAATCAAGGATCTGAAACCATTTGTGAAAGTAGCAAGGTAACTTTATTCCCAGTGAAGCGATAGCTCTGATTAGAAAGAAGTACCATCAAGATTGACAGCAGGCCACATGAATGGTACTCCTGGTGGTTCAAATGAAAATGGCCCCCCAACAGATTCATCATATATTTGAATGCTTGATCCCCGATGGGTGGGACTATTTGGGAAGGAGTAGGAGGTGTGGCCTTGTTGGAGGTGGTGTGTCACTGGGGGCCAGCTTTGAGGTTTTTAAAACCCACACCATTCCTAGTTAGCGGTCTCTGATTCCTACTCACGGATCAAGATGTAAGCTCTTAGCTACTGCCCCAGTGCCAAATGCCCTGCCAACCGGCCTGCTGCCATGTTCCCTGGACCAGTGACCTGCCTGCTGCCATGTTCCCTGGACCAGTGGTCATGGACTCATACCTTCTCCAAATTTAATGTTTCCTTTTATAAGTTGCCTTGGTCATGGTGTTTTATCAAGGGCCCTAATTATTATTTGGGGGCTAGTTTTTTTGAGGGGGTTCAAAAGGAGGAGTTTGGTTGCTAAGGAGCATAGTGTGGGTGGTTCTTTATCTTAATTGACAAATTAAGATACATAAGCGCTTTTCTACCGGGAAAGTTCCTTCCCACAATGCATCCAGCTTTAATCGTTTGTACACCCAATCATAAATAGGCATAAGGAGGTGAATAAGGATTCTCCCTATAGTTCACTCTGAGACCATGATTTGCCATATTGAGCACCTAAAACCAGTTCAGGCCAGATCAGCCTCCCTGCTCTCATGTCCATATACAACTAGAGTAAGACTGAGTAGAATATATTTAAGTTAGATGATTATTAAGGAGAGGAGAAACTTAGTTCATTGTTTTAAGGAGTGTGTGCCTGAGGCTAGATGTAGTTGGCGGACCTAGGGTGCGCTGTGTCTTCCTTGTTCGGGGAGGAGTAAATGCATGAAGCAGAGGATTGTCATGAACGTTGTTAGAAAAGAGGCATGTGTAAAGCCCAAACCAAGTGGAGTCCCAGGTTACAAAACTATTCCCTATGCCTGCCTGTTTCAGTGTTGTGCTGAGCCATCTCAGCAAGCTCTCAAGGTCTCCCTGTAATCCTAGTCTTCAAAGCATAGGCGTTGTAAGTAGAGAAGCATGTTTCATACTCAGGAACTTGTTAACAAGTGAGGTACTCGCTGTGCCTCTATATTGGTGTTTTGAATCCAGCACCAGAGACCAAAAGCACCCCACATTCTAAAGAGCACTTACAACCTATAGAAAAAGTCAAACTGACCCTTCATGCAACAGCCAGGGCCTTGGACCCGCCCTCTAACTTCACCACCTTCTCAGATCATGGTTGTAAGCTAGGATCCAATACCCTGGAGCAGCTAGAGTCTGGAGGCTGAGGGAGGAGACCCCAGGGAAGAGACATGTGTCTTCACTCTGAGGTGAGGAGCAAGGGGAGAGGAACAGACGGTGCATGCCTTTGCCCCTCTTCCTTCCTGTCCCTTGAGTCATGAACCTGGCAGGACAGAGAAGAAGACAGCTTTAATAGGCTGGAGCATCGGTACTAGTCGAGAGTGAACGGGCATTATGCTAAGTCATCACCAGAGGGCCTGCTTACTAGAGAAGGGCTCAGTAATTCCAGAGGTTGGGAAACAAAGCCACTTTGCCTTTGATCCCACTCCATTAAAACTGTTCAACAGGTTCATGACTAGTTTACAACCATGGCAGAATTAGCTGGTGTCTTTGTTCCTGGTGGTATGGGTCAATCTGCCTAAAAGCTGGAGGGATTTCCCCCCAACCTGTAGGGAACAAAAGCACACAAAAAGAGACAAAGACTCCATCACTTTGTTAGCAAATGAAGAGAAATGGCCTTGACTAGAGTTCTTAGATACCCACCCTGGAAGGAAGAGCAAAAGGGAATTGGTGAGGTCCCCTCATGCCTTTCTCTTTGTGAATAAAAGGTTCCTTGGGGACTGTAAACTGCAAACTACATTCTACCATGTAAGGTTGGGAGCACCAAATGGACCTTAGCCTATCAGGGAATCGGCCCAACCTGGCTGGAGAAGAGGGTGAACCCTCTCTTCCTGGGGCTTTTGGAGCCAACTAGAAAGAATTTAAAGGGGCCTAGAGTTCCCAGGGTGACCGGTAGAGGGAGCCCTAGAGAAACGGGGCTCTACTGCTAAAGGTCTGGCTCTAGTTTCGCTCCCAGGCAGATTTTGGCTGCGGAAAGATGCTGCATTGTATAAGATCATTTTCAGGAACTCAGAAGCAAAATTTGAGACCCCTGTCCCCCTTCTCAAACATTTAAAACCTCTTCTAAAGTATAAACGTCTTTGAATTCCCTGAAAAATGGCTGTGTCTTTAATGACGTGCTTCTGTTTTCACTCAGTAGAAATAATGGAACTAACTTCCCACTCAAGCCAACTGGCCCAGCCGCTTATGCGCTGTGCTGTCCCTACAGGGAAATCACGCTTAGTCGACAGTAGACGTTTTCTTCTCCCACTGTTCCTCCTTCCAAGGTAAACTGAGATTGTAGAGAGCTGAAAGAGAGACAGAGAAGGGAGCATAGAACGAAAAAGAAAGGGGATCCCTGTCTAAGCTTCTTAATCACCTGGCCTTACAGAAAATCAGCTGAAAGGAGGGGATGGGAGGGAGGTGCCCTGTGAGCTTCAATTACAGCCCCAGAGCCAATGAAACTGGTTTCAGGCTCTAAGGCAAAACTTCAGCCTCCTGCTTTACTGTAGGCATGGCAATCCCCTGGAGGAAGAATAGAAAGGTGCCTTGTTCCAATGCTACTTTTAGGATTGGAGGTGGGGGTGACGGTGATGTTAGAGGACGGAATAAACAGGGAAGCAAAGTAAAAGAACCCTTCCTTTGTGCCTCAATAGAAAAACTCCCCCACCCCCACCCCTACTTCCATTCTCTTCCTTGGGTTCCAATGGCGCCACCTAGTGGGCAAACAAGCCACCCACGGGCAGTTCGAACAGGCCCTCTTGTGATTAACTGGGCATGTCACATCTTCCACATGCAGGAGTGGAGAAATGATTTAGTGCATCAAAGACTGCCTATCACATCTCAGAGGATGTGTCGGCCGGTCAGGATTGATGGAAGAAACCCAGGAGTGCCAGGGAGCCTGAGAGGTGGGCGATAGCAAAGACGCATGCCTGGGGCTAGAAACAGAAGGCAGGAGACTAGTCCCAGTTACAGCTGTCTGTGAGTGATGACCCGGGAGTGTGAGGAGGAAGGTAGCATCTCAATGGTGCTCAGGAGAGAAGCTTGACTTTTAGACAGCCATTGTTATTCAAGACAGGCATTCCAGCATTGAAACTGGCTCTAAGCTCTGTCTGCCCTGAACCCAGACAGAATTGCATGCACAGTGTCCTGAGGAAGACCTCAGAGGTCCAATAGAGTCTAAGTAAAATGTCTTGAAGTCTGAAGTAAGTTTACAATACAACTAAAAAAATGTACAAAAATACAGTTGCTATTTCCTTTGCAAAGGATTAGGGAGCAAGGCAGCAGTCAGATACTAGGTGGTATTGGAGCTACAAAGAGGATCACTCCACCATCCTACCCCATCCCTCTCTGTAAGATTCGTCGTTCCTAGAACATATCGATGATGAAGGTGTCACTCTGGGAAAATACAATTGCAATCCTTTCAGTACCACAGGTAGCCAATCTACAGGCAATCAGGGAGGCCCTGAGATGTGCATTTGCAGTGGGTTAGGAAATGCCAGCTGCATTCAGGATCCTAGTCTCCTCCTGTGCAATTCCTCCATCTCCTGCTATGGCCTAGCAGGGCTAACAGGGAGACAAAAGGCAGAACTGTGAGAGAGGGGGCTCCTTAAGGTCCTTGGCTTGTAAACACACACTTTGCCTCTTTTCGAGGTAGACTAGGAAATACAGTTCCAGGCTAGGCAACTACTGATGGAGTTACAAAGAAATATCTTTCTCTTGAGAATTTCAGCCAGGAAACACTGAAGGAATTTGTAGTTTGTGATCAAGCTGTGACTCAAGGGACACATCCACTAGCATTGGGTTGAGGTGCAGGAGTGGAGAGTTGGGGTGTAGGAGCCAGCGGATGCCAAACGAAGTGTTTCTTATACGTGCAAACCTCTCAAAATGAGCAGTCCAGTGTTGCTTGGCTTCAAGTATCCCCAGAGATCCAGGCTGCCTCTATTTTGTTACAACAGGCATAACCTCCATTCTCAGGAATGGTGTCCTTCCACTCACCTGCGAGTAGTCCACCTGTCCATATTCTAAGCAGCAAATTAAACAATCAGTTTACCTTGAAATAGAGAATAGGGGCTGAAGATGGTTCTGTGGGTAAAATGTTTGCTGTGCGCGCCTGAGGCCCTGAGTTCAGATCCTCCAGCATCCACATAAAAAGCTAGATGTGGCTGCACTTATCAGTAACCCTGGCATTGATGAGGCTGAGAAAGATAGATTTCCTGGAGCTTGCTAGCCAGCCAATCTGGACAATGCATGACCTTTGGTTCAGCAAGAGAACCTGTTTCGAAAAATAAGGTAGAAACAATAGGAGACACCCTGGTGTTGACCTCTGGCCCCCATGCACATGTGTGCACACACAGACACATAGTAAATACATAAAAATAAGATTAGTTTGGATCATCCAGATGAACCTGCTGTAGTCACTTGAGTCCTCAAAAGCCGAAGAATTTGAGGAGATGAAGGTGAGGGAGAAATCAGGGCATAGTGACTGTTTTGATCATGGAGGGGACTGGACTGGAAGGATGCTCCTTGACTCAATTGCCAAAGACATCCCTAGACTAACAGCAGCAAGGAAACAGAGCCTTAGACTTAAGGCTGCAAGGGACTGGATTCTGTCAACAGCTGGAACAAATAGGAAGGGGATGTCCAAAGCCAAGAGCATCCAAATGGGAAGCTAGTCCAGATGTCATTTCAGGTGAGAATGAAACTGGGTAGTCTGGTCAAGCCCACCCAGACTTCTGGCCTACAAAACTATCAGAGGATAAAGGGGTGGGCTGTAAGTTGCTATGGTTACCAGAGTCTACCATGCAGCAATAGGCAGCTAAAGCCAGCACAGAGCTGAATGTCACAGAGGGTGTCCTGAAAGTCACATGGTGTAATCATTTTATGAGGAAGTTCCAAGTCAATTCATACAACCCTGGAATGGTTGGTTCCCCTTTCCTCTACGTGTTAAGATTTATCTTGCTGCCCACAGGGTAGCAGGTGTCCTAACGATATTGTAGGCAGTTTCTTTAAACTCCTGGTCACTTCTCTTTACTAAAAGTCCGATTCATCGGAAGTTCCAGCATCATGTTGGGTTGAAAGCATCACCCATCTCCTAGCAGCTCTGAATCCAGCAAACTGAAGTGGAAGTGGAGTAAAGGGCACGGCTGCTTCTCCACACATTCTCATCTCTCCTGGCGTGGAAGGCTAGCCCATGGTCTACCCTCTGGTACCATCCTCCCGATTTCCCTGTACTGGGAAATACAGTAGGTATTGTGGCAGCTTTCCCTCTGCTGGCTATAGACCCTGACTCTGGTAGAATATATGGTTCAAAGCCAGGACCAGCACCTGCCTTGTGCAGCTACCCACATTGACTCAGTTTCCCCAGCTCCTACCAGCCCTTTTGTTTAGCCATATCAGAGTGGATGTGACCTGTTAGATCCTGCTCACATTGACCAGTGGCAGTGACTCCTCTGCAGTCATCCCTTTCTTTTGACCCCGCCCACACTGGTGTTCTCATCTCCCTGCTGAGAACCAGTATGGACTAAGCCACCTGTCTAGGCCTAAGCACCCATTTCCTCTCCTTCAGCTTCCCCAGTGTCTGAGTGGATCTCTTGGAATTCTTCTCCATCTTAGAAAAAGGAGATTTTTTTTTTTTTTAAAACTTACCTGATCTTGATTTAACTGTGGTTAAGTGGTATCTGTTGCAAAATTTATCCATTTCTTTTAGATTTTTCCAATTTTGTGGAGTACAGGCTTTTAACGTACGACCTACTGGTTCTGTGTATTTCCTTGGTGTCTGTTGTTATGCTCCTCTGTATGTTTCTGATTTTGTTAATTCGGATATGCTCTTTCACTCTTTTAGTTAGTTTGGATAAGTGTTTGTCTGTCTTGTCGATTTTCTCAAAGAACCAACCCTTTGTTTCATTGATTCTTTGTATTGTTCTCTTTGTTTCTATTTTATTGATTTCAGCCCTCAGTTTGATTACTCCAGGATCTCTCTGGGAAAAGGAAATAGATTTTGCTAGTGGACTAGGGGCAGGTGGGGATGGGAACAGGAGAGATTGATTAGGTGAGGGAGGGGAGATGAAGGGAGAGTGTACTGGGAGAGATGACTAGAATTGGGGGGCCCTTGGGGGCGATGTGGAAACTTAGTGCAGTGGAATCTCCCTAGAATCTATGAGAGTGACCCTAGCAAAGTCTCCTAGTAATGGGGAATATGGAGCCCAAACTGACCATCCTCTAAAACCAAACAAGGCTCCTAGCAAAGGAACTGGGTCATCAACGGAGCCACTAAACCTTCCACCTACAACCTGTCTTGCCCAAAAGTGGATCTAGGGCAATGGGGACTTGTAGAACTTATGGGTTTGGCCAACCTATGACTAATGCCACGAGAGGGAACCATGCCTGATACTACCTGGATGGCCAGGAACCAGAGGCAGGATGGCCCAGAGACCCAAGATAGAACCAGATATGACTGGTTCTAAAAAAAAAAGCAATAAAATGATTCCTAATGATATTCTGCTATACTCATAGTTCAGTGTCCAGCCCAATTGGCATCAGAGGAGCATCATCCAGCAACCAATGGGAGCAGAGGCAGAGACCTGTGGCCAAACACTACATGAAGGCAGGGGAACCCTACAGAACAGGGAGGGCGGGAAAGGACTGTAGGAGTCAGAGGGGTCTAGGGCACCATGAGAATACAGGCCACTGAATCAACTAAGCAGGGCTCATAGGGGCTCACAGAGACTGAAGCAACAAATAAAAATCCTATATGGGTCTGAGCCATTTACTTAATGGTTGTGTAAGTTAGTGTGGGACTCCCAACAATGGAGAATGGAGGGAGAGTGCTTCTGAATCTTTTGCTGCACTTGGGACCCTCTTCCTCCTCCTGGGTTGCCTCATCCGGCCATGATATGAGGGTCTGTGCCCAGTCTTATTGTATCTTGTTAGGCCATGTTCAGTGACTATCCCTAGGAGACTTAATATTTATTATTATTCATTCATTCATTCATTCATTCATTCATTCATTTATTTCAGAAGGGAAATAGAGAGGGAATTGATCTGGGGGAGAGGGAAGGGGTGGAGGGAGGGGAAACTGCTGTTGGGATATAATGTATGAGAGAAGAATAAAAGTTAAAAGGAAGAAGAGGAGAAGGAGAGGAGGAAAAAGAGGAAGAAGAAGAGGAAGAGGAGGAGGATGAGGATTCCCTCTGCTCCCTGTGGCTAGTGCAGTAATCACTAGTTGAAATGAATAGGGATAGTGGCTTGAATGATGGGTAAGCACAGGAGCCAGGCACCCTCGGCTTAATTTCATAAGGAAAGCTCTAACCCAATGGCTGAGGGCTCTCTTTACGACGTTGTAAAGTAACCAATACATCTTTGTGCCCAGTCACCAACTCCTGGACACCACAAGTCCTCTCAGCCAACATCCGGATTTCAATGGTGTTTTTAAAAGGAGAGAAATCTGGGTGTGGTGGCACACACCTTTAACTCCAGCACTTGGGAGGCAGAGACGAGCAGATCTCTGCAAGTCTGAAGCTAGCTGGTCTACATGTGAGTGCCAAGCTAACCAAGACTACAAAAGTAAGACCCTGTTTTAAAGGAACATAGCAAAACTGTCGATTCAAATAGATTAATTCATTCATCCATCCATCCATTCACTCATCCATCCATCCATCCGTCATCCGTCCGTCCATCCGTCCATCTGTTCCCTAATAGGATGGGATGTTAATGGAACTGATGCCAGTAAGACACACTGAAGTACATCACATCTACTAACATAGAAGGAGAAAGCGTAAAGAAACTCAAGCAGAAAGAAAACCAAGATATCAAGGGCACAGTGACTGAACTTGACCATTGTATTTTGGCTGACACAGCACTCAGAGAAACGTCTGGCCAATACCTCAGAGTACACTGTCCAGCACAGAATGACACTAGTCTCATTGTCCTTCACCCTGTGAGAACCATGTGTGGGCCTGGGAGCCACCTGGAGAGGAAGGAATGGCCAGGCATTTGAAACGGTCTGACAACCAGCCCAGATGGAGAGTGCTTGCATAAGCCACCACGTGGGAGTGTTCAAAGAGACCAGGGATGTTTTATTTGGATGCATCTTGAGGAAGGGAAGAAGACAATGGCTGCTTTTTAATGGTGTTGGTGGTTTCAGGGAGCAGGATGGAAGCCATGAAAACAAGTTACAGGAAGGAAGTTAGAAACCGAACACAAGAAAAAGCTCAATAGTTATTGCTAATCACTCACTGGGAGCCCCGCGTTTGACACATGAGCACATCATATCATTTTATAGCTGAGGAGCCTCCGTTTCTATTTTGTCTACTCTCAGCCGAGCCCAGAAAGGGAATTCCCTGGAGTATGTCCCCTTGCTGGGTGAAGCACTAGTGGGTGAATGTTTTGGGGCTTCTTACTTCTACTGGGGATAACTCTGAGTTGAGCTCACAGCAGCCTCCAGTCATCTGCCAATAGCCATATGTGTTTCCACATCCTTATCTTCTGACCTCACTTCCTCATCCCACGTCTCTCCTGATGCTTCTAAAATCACCTCTCCTATAAGCTACTTGTGGTCAAACCTAGTCTCTAGTTTGCTACTGGGCCATCTGAAATTTGGACAATGACCAAACATCTGCAAATTAAAACTGAAACCTAAGAGGTTTCTTATGTTAGTGGGAGTGGGGAGTGTGTAGCTCCTCATATGGTCTTGATACCCCTCTGCCCTAGAAAAGCCACACTTTTAAAAAACCCTGGGTAAAATTTTTTTTGGGAAAAATTTTATTTTTTTAAGTTTTTAATTTTTGGGGTTTTTAAAACACAAAATTTTTAATAAAACCCCCAAAATTGTTTTCCTTTTGTTTAATTTTTTTTGGGTTTTCCTAAATTTTGGGGAAAAATTTCCCTTTTAAAAAATTTTTTAAAAAAGGGGGGGTTTTTCCCCAAAAAATTTTAAAAATAAAAATTTCGTTAAAAAAAAGGGGGGTTTTTTTTGTGGGGGGGTTTTTTCTCTTTCGAATTTTGGAAAAACAAAAAAAAGGGGGGAAAAACCCCCAAAAAGGGGGTTTTTCCCCCAATGTTTTTTTCCCCCAAAAAAAATTTAAAAAAGGGGTTTTTTAAGGGGGGGGGGGGCCCCGGGGGAAATTTTAAAAAAAAAAAAGGGGCCCCCGGGTTTTAAAAAAAAATTTTGGGGGTTTTGGTTGGGGTTTTTTTGGGGAGGGGCCGGGTTTCTTCCGAAAATTAAAAGTTTTGGGGGGGTTTTGGGGGCCCCCAAAAGGGCCCCCCAAATTTTTTTCCCCTTCCCGGGGTTTTTTCCCAAAAAAAGGGGGGTTTTTTTCCCCCCGGGTCCAATTTTTTCCCCAAATTTTTTCCCTTTTTTTTAAACCCTTTAAAAAATGTGACTAAAAAAGAAAACCCGAAAAAATAAATTTTTTAAAATTTTTTTTGGGGTTTTTTTAAAAACCAAAAAAATTTTTCCAATTTTTTTTTTTTTAAAAAGGGGTTTTTAAAACCCCTTTTTTTTTTTTAAAAAACTTTCAAAAAAAAAAAAAAACCCCAAAAAAGGGGGGTAAAAATCAAAAAAAAAAAAATTTAAAAAAAGGGGGAATGGGGGGCCCCAAACCTTTTTAAACCCAGGTTTTAAAACTTTGGGGTTATAAAAAAATTAATAAATAGGGGGGCCCCAAAATTTTAAATTTAAAAAGGGGGAAGGGAAAATGAGGGGGGGTTTTTTTTTAAAAAACCCCAAAAATTTTTTCCCGGGAAAAAAAGGGGGCCCCTTGGAAAAAAGGGGCGGTTTAAAAAAACCCCCCCCCCGGGTTTAAAAAAATTTTCCAAATAAAAGGTTAACCCCCCCCCTTTTTTATTTTGAAAAAGCCCCCCCTCCAGGTTTGCTTGGGTCCGGTTCGGCCTTTTAGTTTTTTCCCCCCCCCAAGTGAGGGAAAAATTTTAAACCCTCCCCCTTTTTCCCCCCCCTTTTTTTTGGGTTGGGTTTTCAACAGCAATAAAACCTAACAAAGTCTATATGTATGGTTTACAAAACCCATGAATTTCTTGTAAATAGGTTTATATAGTGTGCCACAATTCATAGTTATTCATGTTCCACCAATTACATTAAATTATGACTGGAGTTACATAGAATCATTGCTCTGTAATTTGCAGTTCTTTGGATTGGAGAGTCTTCCAATGCTTCAAGTAACTATCCAGTTGTTTTCAGAGAAGAGTACAGGAATGACTGTTATTACCAAGGAGCTGAATGAAGCTCCTTTTTATGCCCTGAAGATTACTTGATAATTACACTTGATGGGATCATTAAAAGAAAAAGTAACCAACAGATAAATAGACAGAAAACTAAGTATGTAACAGTCTGATAATGTGGGCCGGTATTGTTGGCTGTGAAAATTAACACAATCTTCCATTGATTTTTATTTTCTCCAATGGGAACGCCTGCCTATACAAGTACACTTAATTAGATGGGTTGCCTCCGCTCATGATGCTATTAGAAAAAACTAGTGAAATTAAAAGAACGATTTCTGAGATTCAGTTTGTTCTGTAAAAACACAGTGGTCTGCATGGATGACCCTAAGTCAGTGCCAGCAGCTACCCCAGAACAAACCCAGCTGTCTTTCCCATCAAAGCCACCTGGATCTACTCCCACTTCCCTCACAACCTGATCCTGGATCAGAAGTGTTGCTTAAGCTGCTTACAAGAAAATCTTTGTATTCTGTAGATGAAGCCCACTGATCGGTTCCTTACATTTAGCAACAGGAAGTGGGGAGTGTGGTGTGGGACACTGACTTCCCGGCACGTTTTGGCTGCTGCACTCTGAACACATAACAGCTGTGATGACCTGATTGACCCATTAACACTATCCCTTGAAAGAGCAGGAGCTCACTGGCCTCTCCCCCTTGAGGATTCATATGCAGTTAACAGTTGATTCAGGATGGAGAGACATTTTCTTCAGTGGTATAACCACTGGAAAAGTGCCATGCTCTTGCATGCAAGCCCCTGTCCATGGGCCTATAGCAACCTAAATGAAACTCATCGGGTTTCCCCACACTGAAGAAGAAAAGGAAGAGGAGGAGGAAGAAGAGGAAGGGGAGAGGAGGAAGATGAGGAGGAAAAAGAAAGAAGGAAAGAAGGATGGAACAAAGGAAGGAGAGAGAAAAAGGAAAAGAAAAAGGAAGGAAGGAAGGGAGGGAGGGAGGAAGGGAGGGAGGGAGGGAGGGAGGAAGGGAGGGAGGGAGGGAGGAAGGGAGAGCCAAACTAGAAGGGCAACTACTTAGGAAGAGGAAAATGGAATTAGTGAATGGGGTAAGAGGGAAGGGAATGAGAGGGAGTAAGAGGTAATATGACTTATATACATGTACAAAATAGTCACAATAATACAATTATTATATAGAATTAACATATACTTATACAAATTTATTATAAATTAAGGGCCAGGTAGATGGCTTAGCATTTGTCACCAAGACTGACAACCTTAGCTTGCTCCCTGGGACCCACATACTGGAAAGAAAGAAAAACTCCAGAAAGTTGATCTCTGACCTCCACACATGAACCATGGCATGTGCCTGCACAAGTACATAATCTACAGGCACAAATAAATACTAGTCACTTTACATTTTCATAACATTTTAAAACCTGAAGGAAGTATTGTCTCTCTGGTGCTTAAATTTTTCAAGCTCAACCATAGAAGACTTTATCCATTTTTGTGCTGAGAAGATGCGTATTCTTTGTTCAAATATAGCTACACAAAGACCACTCTGGTCCTGGGAGCCTCCTTCTCCCTGCCTCTCCTCCCACCTGCCTTTAGACAGAGCACAGATGAGAAATGCCTGCCTTTACTATTGGATCTCCAGCCATCATGTGATATCTGTCTCTCAAAATCACCCCCGCAGGGGCTGGGAGAAGACAACCAGGGAGGGCCAAGGGACATTGGAGTCTGATGTCACAGGCATTCTCTTCCCAGATTACCTCCCTGCAGCTGTGTGTGTGTAGTCAAATTAGCCACTCTCTGTCTTGACTCCCCCACCAGAAAACCCCAAGTCCTTCTCTCAATCCACAGACACAGCATCAGGATATGGTTCTCTGCGCTCTCTTTTTTCCATAGCAGCTACTCCAAAATAAAAGCCCCTACCTTTCACTGGCAGGTTGCCCTGAGAAACCAGTGTACTGTGCTCTTGGAGATCTTTGTTGCAGCTCTAGCTGGCTGCTGGTTTCTAATTTGTGAGGCTCCTCTTTCTAATTTGAATAGGACTGAGACTCGCTGCCTCACCTAAACAACCCTCATATTTTTATTCCACTGATTAACTCCAACTGTTTTATGACTAAGCCATTTTATTTAACAGTCTCCAAAAAGCACCCCAATAAAATGCATCATGAGTCCTTTCTTGGGGCTATTTTAACAAGCAAGACCTACTTCCCTTTCAAAATCCCCATGAGCAAAATCTCCTTTCACTTCAGTTGATGGAAAACTCACCTGTGGAAACCCTGCCTGTGAGAGTTGGAACAACAAAAATCTCACCGCCAATAAGAGAAAGGTTAAGATAGACTCCGATTCTGCTGAGCACCCCTTGCCTTCTTCACTCATTCCCACGGGCACACTGTTGGCAGCCATGTTTACATCCTGCATCCCCACTGCCTTGGCCTCTGCAGATTGGATTAGAGGGGGACACCTAGCTAATGTCTCCTCCCAATCCAATTCTTTGCTCAGGAATTTGGAAGTGAGACTAAGAACTTGGTCTCTGTGTGTGGCAAGCTCAGGAGCAGAGAAGTCAGGGTGTCACATGCTGCCCCATGGACAAGGGAATCTGAAGTCGACTGAGACAGCCACAGCTAGAGGGCAAGTGTCTGTCCCTGTCCCCTCTTAACCTAGCTGAAGCTCAGCTCTATCTGTGCCTGTCCTTGAGCCCTGTGAGTTCCTGGAAGCGTGATAGCTGTGCCCTCAGTTCTATCTGTGTGTTTATAAAAAGATAAAGAGGGGAGGAAGATGTTTGGTGGATGTTCAGTCAGGTATGGGGGAAGGGGGTGCCTCCAAGGGCCCATGTTGAGGAATAGAATAGAGTTTATTTAAGGCATAGGGAGGGAGTCGAGAGAGTAGTAGAGACAGAGAAAGGCAGAGAGAGAGAGAGAGAGAGAGAGAGAGAAGAGAGAGAGAGAGGAGAGAAGAGAGAAGAGAGAAGAGAGAGAGAAGAAGGAGAGGAGGGGAGGGGAGGGGAGGGGAGGGGAGGGGAGGGAGGAGGAGAGGAGAGGAGAGGAGAGGAGAGGAGAGGAGAGGAGAGGAGAGGAGAGGAGAGGAGAGGAGAGGAGAGGAGAGGAGAAGAGAAGTAGAGGGCAGCCATGAGCACATGGGGAGAGAGAGAGAGGGGAGGAGGATGGAGAGAGAGGGGGAAGGGGCAAGAGGACAGAGAGGGAGCAAGAAGGCAAGAGCAAGAGAGAGCAGAGGGAGCAAGCAGTCTCTTTTATAGTGAGTCAGGCACACTGGCTATTGCCAGGTAACTGTGGGCGGAGCTTAGACAAAATGCCAAAACTATCCAAAAGGCTTCTTCTCAAGGCCTACGGTGTACTCTTCAAATATATTT